>VBSM01003176.1:73224748-73386919 GCA_008086735.1 Cheirogaleus medius | reverse complement strand
AAAAAAAAAAAAAAAGAAAAAAAGAAAAGAAAACTCACAAGCCAAAGTGAGTGAAGCCAAAGTAGTAATTTTATTTTATTTTATTTTTAATGTCAGTTCAAGTACAGGATAAAGGGGACGTAAAATCATACCCCCCATTGGTCTCTTAGCTTCTTGAGATCATGAAATATTTGCCTCATTATTTCTCGTAACAGAACCAAAGTTCTGGCAAAGGTTTTACTCTGGATTGTGGCTAAAACCAATAATTATAGGTTTACCCCCAGAAAAGTGCAGTGGGTTGAACTGCCAAGGTTTAGGAGCAGATAAGCTCAGCTAAATAAAGCACCTCGAGTACCTTTGGAAGGTATAGTTGTGGGTACAAGATGGCAGTTTTATTATTTTTGTTCAGGTAAGTGAAGATTTAACCTCTTTGTCATCTTACCACCTGTTTTTATGCCCTCTCATCCTGGATCTTTGTGGATATATCTCTTCTCAATAACATATAACCACAAATTATTGAGCGTCTGCTATGTGCTAGGTATTTACATTACCTTATTCAATCCTCAAATAAACCATGAAAAGCAGGTTTCTTTAACCCCATTTTCAAGCTAAGGAACCCAAGGATCAGAGTTATTAAAGTGATTGGAGTTCACCAACCCAGGCTCTATAGTTATAACTTCTTTTCTGAACACTTCCTTGATCTTCTGGCTCTTTCCTGAGGATTCTACTTCCTGTGTAGCGATCCTTCACATTCCATATATTTGAGTCTGGAGTAAGATTGTCAGATGAAATATAGGTAACCCAGATAAATTTGGATTTCAGATAAACAATGAATTTTTTCTTGCATAAATATGTCATGAACATACTTATATAAAAAGTTATCTGAAATTCGAATTTAACTGGGCTTCCTATATTTTTATTTGCAAAATATGGTAACTCTAGACGATCTAAGTATCTTTATTGTGCCTTTTTGTCCCCTCCACACTATTTCTTTTTCCTCAGAACCTCCAACAACTTTGAAACTCATGCCTTCAGACTTCACCATCAGCCATACTTCCTTGATGTTGTCTGTCATGCTTACGGACATTCCTGCCACATCATTGATCATTCTAGCAGCTGGTTCTCTTTCATCCTCTCAGTAGTTATTTCCTTTGTCATTTTTCATGATTCCAATATTCACCTATATGACACTTCAGTATCATTGCTTTTGACTTCCTTTACCTTCTCACTTCAAACAGTTTTCCTCCATCTCAATTCAAAAAGAGAGAAGCAAAGAAAACGTGGAAATTTTTTGCAGTATTAAATAGTGTGGTCAGGGAAGCCTCAGTGAGGAGATGATACTTGAGCAAACATCCTCAAGGAGCTGAGGGACTCAGCTCTGTTGCCACTGGACAAATGCAGTTAAGGAGAGAGTAATTGCAAAGACCCTGAGGCAGAAGGCTTCCAGGTTTGTTTTAGAATGTTACTTGAGAGCAGGGACCATATCTTATACTTGGTGGTATTATTGATTGTGCTCAATAAGATCTTGCCCACAGGAGTAGCCCATTTAATATGAAGAGCACAATAAATTCTTGATTAATAAATGACTAAGAAAAGGTACCTTGATGAAAGGTTATTAAACATGTTTGGAAATCAATTCCTGCCCTTATAAGACCTTGCAATAAGAAGACAGGATTTAGGGTTCTGAACAACACATAAAAACATCAGTTAAATAAGGAATTAATATTATGTATAACTGGTAAAGTGCATTTTGAGAAGTGCATTTTGAAAGGCATTATAAGAATTGTGTATGAGCTTAATATGCAGAATATTAAGGATATTAACCCCCTGAGGGTTTTACAATTTTCTCATTTTAATCAGAGAGATTTTGAATATTCTGGACTTAGAATAGTTTGTTAACCCCATGTCTTCTACCCTACAGTCCACGTTTCTGTAGTTTTTCGTGCTGTTTTTATTCTTTTGCTTTCAATCTTTTGCTTTTCAATCTAGAATCTTGAGAAATGGAAGTAACAAAAGATAATGAAGATCAGATCTTATATTTTAGCAGATCTTATTTTTTATTCAATATAGTTTTATTGAGAGAAACGCCGACCAGGATATTTTCTAGTTCCAAAGGCAGAGCTCGACACCCAGTAGATATTTAGTAAATTTCTGTTCAACCAATTGAGTGAATGAATGGATGAATGGACTACATCGAGAAGGTGGTTTCTCTGAGGTATCTGGATTTGACGCCAAGAGGATCAGAACCATATTTTCAATTCTGCTTGATAGTTTCTGGAATATCACAGAGAGTGAGAACAAAGAGAAAATAATTGAATAAAACAATGAACATTATGCCTGCATGGCGGCGGCTAATTATGTCCCCATTCCGTTTCCGTAGTTCTTCCGCCTAAGCCGTTCCCGCGTGCGGTAGTGACGTCACGAGATTTGGCGCTCACCGGAAACGTGTCTCCGAGTCCGGGAGCTGGGCGCGCGCGCGGGACTTTCAAGAATCTGATCCCGGGAGCTCCAGCGGCATGAGTCTCTGGGTGGACAAGTACCGGCCCTGCTCCTTGGGACGGCTGGACTACCACAAGGAGCAGGCGGCCCAGTTGCGCAACCTGGTGAGTTGGCAGTGGCCTGGAGATGGAGAGGGAGGCGCTCGCTCGGGGGTTTCGCGCTCTGAAAACAGCGCAGCGCCTGTCCACCCGCATTTGAAGATGATAAATGCTACCGAGAAAGGGCAAACAGGAAAGGGGGAAAGAGTGTGAGGGGCGGGGTTGTATTTTTAAACAAAGGAAGCTTCACTGAGAAGTGTCATCCGAGCCAAAACTTGAAGGAAGTTAGTCGTTAAATACAGATATCTGAGCAGAGTGGAATTGGTAGAGGACAGCAAATGCAAAATCCTTGGGGCAGTAGTGTGCAAGGCAGGTCCTAGGCGCCTCAGGAATTCCAGTGTGGCCGGATAATAGCCAGCGGAAAGAGTAATAGGAAATGGGGTGTGTGTGTTGAGGTGGGAGTGGGGGTGCAGATCCAGTAAATCCCGATAGAGTGAGATGGGAAACCATTGGAGGATTTTGAGCAGAGAGCAACATTTGAGGTGCTTTTAAACAGGCTTACCTGAAATTTCTTGGTGTCAGTGTCCTCATTTACAGGGAAGGTGTTGTAAATGTTTGTTAATTGCCAAGGTCATTTTTAATTCTCAAATGTGTGGACGTCCTTGAGTTTAGTACTTTATGGAGGGTTTTCCCACCTCACCCCCCTCCTGATGGCCTGTTTTTATGTTGTAGTTGATAAAAGTATCTAATGGCAGTGTTTTGTGAAAAGCAAACTGAATCTTATAGGGAACGGAGAGGAAAGAAGGATCCTGAGAATAAGTTACTAATATTTAGTGTCTGTGGAAGCCGTCTAGCCGCTCCTTTTACACATCTGAAAGTAATATAAGATGCTGATGAAAATATTTTTGCTCACCACTGTGGTCTTCCCATACCGACCTTTTTTAAAAATGAGAAATAATAAAAGACTATATGAAAGTCATTACAAAAGTTGATAGTGTTGTGAGATTGAATGATTTGGGGGGGAGGGGTCTCTTTTTAAAGAATTGATATTACCCCTATACTTATTTAAAATAAATCTATTACAGCAATATACTTCAATACTTCATTTATAGACAAATTGCATTTTCTAACAAAAGCTTTGACTTCAATTTTCCTAGCCAAAGAATACATTTTATTTTATTTTCTGTGGCCACTTTTTGCTGTATAGAATTTGGAATATATATTTTGGACAACAATTTAATATATTGGTCTTATATGTTAATAAATTTGCTTTTAAAAATATTTGCCTGTTTACTGTTTAATCTCCAACTTAATACAACTATGAAACATTTAGAGCGTAACTTATTTTTTGGTTAGATCAAATTTTAAGAACAAAGACAGCAAGTATTTGTGAAGTACCTACTATTTTCTGGGCACTATATTAGGTGAATCATTCCTTTCCTTGAGATTTTTTTTTTCAGTGTCAGAGATGGATGAGTTTACAAGGTATTAAAATGCTCTGTAATAAGTGCCTCTATTAAGATATTTAGTCTGTAATGGTTATTTACAAAACTTTTGCCTCACAAGATTTATATCCTTCATAGCACTGCTTTCCAAACCTGACATCATCAGAATCACCTGGAAAGCTTTTGGAAAACACATTGTCTTGTACTGTAATGTGGCAGATTCTGTCAGGGCCCCTCTTAGGCCCCTTGCTCTTAACTCTTAATTGCACTCAGACTAACTTCCAAGTTTCTATACCTGTGCTTTGCCTGAGAGCTTTTCTCTTGCTGACACTCCCTAAGCAGACCTGAAACACCTGGGAATTAATGCCCTCTCTTCCCCCATCCACTTTCCTAAGCAGGCTTCAAACAAAGGACTGATGAGAGAGTATCATACTCCAGCTTCCCCGCCCCTTGGGTGAGTTAACACTGTGATGTGTGTTTATGCTGACTTTGAGAGTTTCTTCAGCAGGATTAAGCCCAGATGCCTAGAATGGTATTTAACTTGCTAACATACTTCTATTGGTTGCCTTCCTTTCCTTGTTTCACATCCTGTGAAATTTTCCTTTACCTCCCAAGTAAAACAGATACACTCATTTCTTATCAGAGGGGCAGTTTCTAAGAGTCCAAACTAAGAAAGGCATCAATTTTAGAGTTATAGAATCCTAATCTCATGCTTAATAGGGTCCAGTAATCAATCAGTCCTTTGTTTTAAAAAGTTCTCTTGGAGATTCTGATAGCCAGGTTTGGGGTTTCCTACTTTCTAGCATTTAGTGTTGTATTTTACATGTACTATGTTATGTAAGTTATATACAATTAGCACTGGGGAATAATCAACATTTCAGAGTTTATTAAAAAATATACATATATTTAGGCCGGGTGCGGTGGCTCATGCCTGTAATCTTAGCACTGTGGGAGGCCAAGGCAGGAGGATCGCTCAAGGTAAGGAGTTCGAAACCAGCCTGAGCAAGAGTGAGACCCCGTCTGTACTAAAAATAGAAAGAAATTAATTGGCCAATTAAAAATATATATAAAAAATTAGCCGGGCATGGTGGCTTGTGCCTGTAGTCCCAGCTACTCAGGAGGCTGAGGCAGGAGGATTGCCTGATCCCAGGAGTTTGAGGTTGCTGTGAGCTAGGCTGATGCCACAGCACTCTAGTCCAGGCAACAGAGCAAGACTCTGTCTAAAAAAAAAATATATATATATATATATATACACACACACACACACACACATATTTGAATTTGCAGTTTCATATGTAGATAGAGACACAAAATATTTGATACTTAAGAAGTAGTTTGGTACTACCTATGTTCAGTTTGACTATGGAAAGATGCTTTGTTCCTTTTTTTCCAGGTGCAGTGTGGTGACTTTCCTCATCTGTTAGTGTATGGACCGTCAGGTGCTGGAAAAAAAACAAGAATTATGTGTATTCTACGTGAACTTTATGGTGTTGGAGTGGAAAAATTGAGAATTGAACATGAGACCATCACAGTAAGCATTTCATTTTGAGGCCTTCCAAATATAGCAGGGATTTTCAATTATGATTATATATGCATCTCCTACCCCCCACCCCCAATTGCTGCTTAGTGTATGATTTAAATAAGAATTTCACAGGTAATCCTGATGCACAGGATTGAGAGCTACTAATTCATAGACCAAAGTGTTATAAACAGACCAAAGCCATTTATGTTAGAGATGAAATATGAGCAACAGGAGGTTTTGGGTAAAATACAGAGGGTGAGATTCATTTCAGATTATCTAGTAAGATGATGTCTTAGCAGGAAATAGAACTTAAGATTCTAAAGTTCATTGTTTGGAAAGTGATAGTGGAGATGGAAAGAAAGGGAATGGTTTTGAGAAAAATTTTAAACATGGAATCAAGTGACTTGGTAAAGATTGGGCAACTGATGGGGACAGGAAGCATGAGGCTCTGGGATGTGAAGAAGCTTCCCGTGATCTTGCCCGGTCCGACCTTTCCAGCCTCATACCTTGTGGTACATTTTTACGTTCTTTCGAAATGGATGATGTTTAAAATCTAGCTGAAATGTTTTCTTCCTCCCCCAACCCCATCAGAATTAATTTTTCTTTTATAACCTCTAGTTTATATAATACTTTTTCTAGTAATGTGTTTTGTTTTGCCTTGATTATAGTTGTTTATACATCTTTTACTTTGGATTGTGTTTGTTTTGAACTCATGTAGGAAACATGTCATACTTATTTTCATATCCTTCATAGCCCCTGGTAGAATGTCTTACACATATTAGTCATTGAAAAAAACATGTTAAGTGAATGTTAGTGCTATTAAGAGAATCACCAGGACGATAACTGGGTTTTAGGCTGATGTTGATTAACATATGTTTAGATATATTGAGTTTAAGGTGCCAATTATACATCTTGGTGGAAATTCTTGTAGGGGCAAAGTTAACAAGAAAGGTGCGGGATCTGTGGGAAGAAAACTGTAATATCGTATAAAAGGACAAAAAAACAGCTGATTAAATGGAAAGATGCAATATGTTCTCAGATAGGAGGCTTAATATTTAAAAGTGCCTGTTTGCTATAAGTTACAGTATAAATTTCAATGACATTTCTAATTAAAATCCAAATGGTTTTTATAATTGTATGAAATGATCTTACAGTCCATATGGATGAATACATTTCTGAGATTAGCTAAAGTAATTATGAAAAGGAAGTTTAGTGAAATGGGTCTTGTGTTACCAGATAGTAAATCATATTCTGAGACTATTGTAATCAAAACAATATTATGTTGGTATGGGAATAGAGAATTAGACCAGGGGAACTGAATAGAGAGCCCAGAAATATGATGGAGGGTCTATTTCAAGTTGGTACAAAACGATAGGCCAGGACAATGTGCCAGTATAACTAGTTATCTATTTGGAGGAAAACAAAGTTGAATCCCTGTGACTATGATTTCTAAAGACAAATTCCAGATTAATAAAAGACTTAAAGCACTAAATATCTTAGAGTAAAATTTCTTAGACTATATGAGCTTCCTATGGGTCAAGAATACCTTTTAATTGAAAACATGGAAACTATAGAAGAAAATAAATAGATACTTGGATATATATGGATTTTAAAAGTTGGTATCACAAATGATAACATAAAATCAAAAAAATGAAAGATTGTCACAAAATATTTGAGAGGAATTTTGGAAAAAATTGAATGCCATTATTAAACCTATAAATGGGGAAGATTGGGAACAGTGTTGCCAGTGGAAAAGTGAATTGTTAGACTTCTTTGGACAGCAGACTGGTCTATACATATGTACACACATGTATGTATTATATTAAAGTTCAGAAAACACATCCCCTTCAATCCAACAAATCTTTACTTAGAACCTTTTCCATAGAAATGAAAGCAGTATGTGAAACATATGTACAAGGATGTTAATTGTGGAATTGTTCAAGTAGCAAAAAACAAAATGTCCATGAGTATCACTAACTTTGGAACATCCATGCTATAGGTTGATATAAAACTATAACACTACACCATTTGTCTGAGAGGGATTGCCAAGATACACTGTTAAGTAGGAAAAGCAAAACAGAAACATGTATATGGTTTCTTCTTTTTTTAATTTTTATTTCTTACAAGAAACATTGATACTCCATGTAAATATATTTATTTTTGTGTTAACATGGAAAAGGCTGTGAAAGGGTATATGCAGGTTGTTTATAATGATGATCTGGTGACAATTGGGGATGATTTGGGGATTTCTGGATGTAAGGAAAAGAAAAAAGTAATCACAATAAAAACAGGATGTGTGATATGACCCGATTTATATGAAATCATGTTTATCTGCACATTAAGAAAAGAATGGGATTAAGAAGTTAAAACATTAATTAACGGTTATCTCAAGTTTTATTTTTTTAGCAAGTGTAAATTGGGTATATCATAAAACAGTGAAAATATAAAAAAGGGAATAAAAGTTTAAAAAATCTTTTTCCCCCCTACAGACTCCATCTAAAAAAAAAATTGAAATCAGCACCATTGCAAGTAATTACCACCTTGAAGTTAATCCCAGGTAAACTGCTACTGTATAGAAATAAGCATATTTAGAAAAATGGTTTTCAGACTTTCTTATAAGAAAAAAGATTAGAATCTTTTCTTGAAATAAAATCATATATATGGAAGCAGAGTATATAGAACAAATAAAAGTAGAGCTGCCCTGCTTGAAATAGTGAGCCTAGAGCCTTCACATTGTGCTTTCTTTGTCAAATAATTTCAACAATAGGTTTAAGTTTGTTTGCTCTACAGAGGTCATTGTTTTACACAAAGTACATTGAATTGTTAATAAGTTATTGTTAAATGATACTGACTCATTCAGTACTGATGAGCAAAATGTGTTTAAAAAGTTTATGTCTGTAGTGAATGTTTAGAAACTGAATTTGGGTTGCCAGATCTTTCTTTGCCACACTCTTTGTTTCAATTTCTTGATTAGAAGGTATTATAATAATCCACCAAACAATGTCTCTTTTATGAATATGGTATAATAATATCTTGTTGGGGAGACATTGAAAGCTTGTGCGACAACAGTTAAGTACTATGTGGTACAGAAATTATTCTGGGAGCTAAGTTAGATAAGGCTTCAAGGTTCTATGGGGCTGGATGTATTCTTGAAGGAGAACAGAATCGAGGACATTTTCAGGCAAAAGCAACATTGTGGGCAATGGCACAGAGGCAAGAAGGAGCATCCATTTCAGGGAGAGGGAGAAGACTGAATGGAGCAGAAGGAACAGTTATTTTATAAACTGATGTGTATGTGGTCGTCTGTAGTGGGCACCGTGTGAGAAACTTTACATGGATTATTTTACTATTTAGTCCTTAAAACAACCCTAACAAATATTATTTTCCCTAGGTATGTCAAAGAAAATTAAAAGAAATAAGGTTGATAGGAATGGGTCTAATCATAAAAGTAGAGGGAGTGTTAATTCTATAGATAAATGGAAAATGTTTTGTATTCTTGACTAGGAAAATGATCATAAAAGAGACACCTTAGGTGTGTTGAGCTAATAATAGTGACTTGTTAGAAACTTAATGGTTGTTTGGGAAAATAAAGTTGATTGCTTTGCCCTCTTTTTCTCATTTGAGTTCCTCTGAAGCGAATAGCCAGAGGAGAATAAGCTTATTGGTTTTTGATTGTTTGAAATTAACTTCCATTCAACCTAAATTGACCAGGTGACTTCTCTTGGTTTGAGAGATACTTCACTTAAGTGCCAGAGCAATAATATTGGTGTAAGTCAGCAGTCCACAATCTTTTTGGCACCAGGGACCAGTTTCATGGAAGACAGTTTTTCCACGGGGTGGGTTGGTGAGGCAGGAGACAGAGCTCAAGCAGGGATGCAAGCGATGGGGAGCAGCTGTAAAGTACAGATGCTACAATAAGTCAACAGTTTACAGAGTTCTAACTTTGTATCTTGAGCAGTTTGCTTATCCCATCCCCTAGCTAAGTCCCTGAGTCAGTTCCACGCTAGTGCTGGGAACAGACTTCTCTAGATTTGTTGTCCCTCAGACCTTTGCTATTTGGGGGTAGGGAAAAGGAATAGGGATTGAATTTCTGTTTCAAAGAATTATTCTTGTATTTTGATAATTACAGTTGAGAAATTAACTGTAATTAGGTATTAACTTTCTCTAGTGGGTACAGAAATGTTAAGATATTTGCCAGACTGTTAGCTAATTATAGTTATTGTTCTTTTGTGTTAACAGTAAATTTAATGTAAGAACATGTTTAGTGTTTTCAATGATATTAATCCAATGAGAATGTTGTTAGTATTTTTAATGACCCTAAAACATTTCATTTTTACAGGTTTATATTTGTAATTAGTGATGTCACTTTTGATTAAGATTTTAACTACTTAAGATCTTTAGCATTTTTCTTATAGTAGATTAGGAATAAGAGCATAATACTTTCTAAATATTTATATATATACACCATTATTTTTGTTTTGTGTAGTGATGCTGGAAATAGTGACCGGGTAGTAATTCAGGAGATGTTGAAAACAGTGGCACAATCACAGCAACTTGAAACAAACTCTCAAAGAGATTTTAAAGGTATGTGATAAAAAGATTTCTTTTTATGAGACTGCCAAACATTAGTGCTCTTTTTTTTTTTTTGGGTTATGAAAATAAAGAAGAAATGCATGATATCTGTGCTCATGGGAATTTAATAGTCTAGTAGAATTGAATTTTGTGGAAAAGAGGACTATTTGTGCCACCCATTTGCTATTTTAGAACAAGATGGATAATGAAAAATACTTTATTTAAAATAAGAATATACACGATTTTAAAATTGTTCCTGTGACCTAAGTTATACTGTCTGGAAAGCACGCAGCCGTCATTAATATAACAAGAACAGTTTACACAATATGGATGTAACCTGGCAGCCAAGGAGAGTGGACTGGGATACGCATGCATGAACAATGATGACACTGTATTAATTCACTAATTCACTGTATTAGTCAGTGGAGTGCTAGATGCCGTTGAGTGAACATGTGTGCTGTGTGGCCATCACATTCAAAATGACTGAGAGAGTAGAGCAATGAATCTGCATCAAATTTTGTGTTAGGCCTGAACATTGCTCCACAGAAACTATTTGGATGATTCAGAAGAAGGTTTTCAGGGACCATGCAATGTGTGCAACACAAAAGTGTGGCACAAAGACTTCAAAGATGGCCCAGAATCTGTTGAAAGTGATCCACATTCTGGAAGGCCTGCAACAAGCAGAACACCTGAGAATGTTGAATGTGTCTGAGTTAGGTTAAGAGACACTGGGAGAACTGCGTGAGGTCCCAAGGTGCCTACTTTGAAGGGGATGGAGGTGTCATTGTCCTATGTACAGTGTTTCTTGTATCTTCTTCAGTAAATGCCTCTATTTTTCATATTACATGGCTAGATACTTTCTGGACGGACCTCGTATGTTTGTTATCAAATATTTAGATTAACAAAAATACCCTTAAAATCAGATATAATCCCATCATCCATAGACAGCTACTATTAACAGTTTGATCTTTGCCTTTCAGTATTTTTTCTGTACATGCATTCTTACAGGTGAGCTTTTGTGATGATAAATATTCCAACATTTAATACTTTTAATATACTTTGCCAAATTCTGAATCTGAAAGAGGGTATAAACTTATACTACCACTAGCAGTGTTTGTGAGTGCCCATTTCTCCCCAGCATTTATCAACACTGCAGATAATTATTTTTAGTCTTTGTCAATTTGAGTAGAGAAAATAGTGTTTTTTCTTTAATGAATGTGATAATTTTTTATTGCTCATTTTTATTGTTTTGTGAACTGCTTGTGCATATTCCTAGTCCATTTCTTATCTTTCCTCAGTTTTTGTATTTCAAAATAAATTTAAATTTATGAATTTATTTTTAGCTACTATAAATGGAGTTTTTCTTATATTTTCTGTATTTTGTATAATATATGTGTGAGTTATTGACATTTCTATCCTAATGTTATATCCTGCTATGTTATTAAAGTCTCTTAATAGTTGAGAATAGTTTTTCCATTGTTTCTTTGGGGTTTTTTAGATATATATTCAAATCGTCTGTAAATAGATAATTTTTTCTTTTCCAATTTGTATGGCTCTAAATACTTGCTCTTGTCTAATTATGTCACTTTTTCTAGCATCACTACACAAAACAAAAATAATAGTATATATGTAAATATTTAGAAAGTATTGTGCCCTTATTCTTAATCTGTTATAAGAAAAATGTTGAAGATCTGTTATAATAATTGTGGTTAAAATTTAAAATTTTAATTAAAATTAATACCACCTAATTATAATTATAAACTTTTAAAAATCAAATGTTTTTAGGGTCTTTAAAAATGAACAGTATTTCAACACTCAGGTACAATCAGATTAACATCATGGAAAAAGCTAAGTGTTCTTACAGTAAGTTTACTGTTACTTAAAAAGAGCAATAACTAGTAAATAACAGTTTAGGAAATACTTGGACTCTTCTGTACTCATAAAGATGTTATTCTGTTCCTGTGCTTCTTTTTCTTATAACTCTGTTTAATTCAGTCATGTTCCTTTTCTGTTAATCATTTTTTTAAAAGTTGAGTTTCCCTATAGTCTTAGAAAGGGGAACGCCAGAGAGTTTTTCTAGGTCCAAGACTCTAGAGCTGCCCCTTGTTTTATTTTTACAAAGTGATAAAATATAGGACTTTGTGTTCTGAGCTCTGTCCCCCATCTTCCTTCCTGCTGCTTACATTAGGATTCGGTCCTTTGTCTCTCTTTTTTCTATTCTCCTCAATTTGAATTCCGTTTCTGGAATTTCTTCTGATTGTAGAGCATCATCTTAAAAGGGAGCTTCATTTGGTTATTTTCAGAGTCTACTGCTCTGTCAAACCATACTGCATCAGGGTTCCATTACTCTCACCCATGAATTGGACTCTTTGCAATCTCTCTCCTGATTTTAAGACTGTTGCTTTCAAATTGGCTCCATGATGCTTTCCATTGTGTTCCCGTGGGCAATTTGTGGGTTCTCCTTTCTTAGGGGCTGTCAAAAACCTAGTAGATTTCTGTTCCTCCTCCCCACACTGATGCTGATACCATGTGGGCCTTTTCAGTTCTAGAGTTCTAGCTGCTTATTCTCACTTGCTCATGTTTGGGATTTCTTAGGTAAAGCTTGTCACTTAGTTTTGATATAGATGTCTATGGGTCTTTGGTCTTGAAATCTTTATTTTGTTTGTTTTTATGGGAGAGATTCAAATGCTACATTCTGCCACTACTATCTTCTAGAAAAAATTGTTAATATAATGAAAAATACAACAGTTGGATTTAGTCCTCACTTACATGTTATTCCTTAACCACTTTAAGGCCAATCTTTGACTGGCCAGGCAGAATCTTACTGCACAAGTGGCCAGATGTCTTTATGCCTGGTTGACCTACATCTCTTGTACCACTGTTTTCCAAATTATATTCCTTTGACATTTAAGATTTTAGATTTAAAAATGTCATATAGAAATGTGCTTCTGAGATAAAGTATTTTGGGGAAATGCAGCATGGTACATCCTCATCTTGGTAATTTTGTGCATATAATAATAATAAATGCCTGCAATGAATTCTACAACAAAGTAACTTGTTTAACTTCATTTAACCTAATGTTTTTTAGTCTTGTTTGATTATAGAATTTTTAAAAATAAAAATACATTAATTTTACCATATATAACTTTAATTTGTCCTTTCCAAAGGGAAGAGTATAGTAGGCTTACTATTTAGAATTGCACTCTGGATAATGAGGAGCAGGAAAAAAAGACAAATTAAACTTTGAACTCAAGTTAAAATTTATTTTGTTTCCCTTTTACTCAGTGGTATTATTGACAGAAGTAGACAAACTCACCAAAGATGCTCAACATGCCTTGCGTAGAACCATGGAAAAGTATATGTCCACCTGCAGGTTGATCTTGTGCTGCAATTCTACATCCAAAGTGATACCACCTATTCGTAGTAGATGCCTGGCTGTTCGTGTGCCTGCTCCCAGCATTGAAGATGTAAGTCAAGTTCATCTTTTCAGAAAAAATTCAGTTCAGATTCTCTGAGTATTTTATGTACATTGCCGTCATGTTTATTCTTGTAAAAACATCGTCAAGTACATAAGTAATTCAGGATCATCTGTGGACCTGGGTGCAAACCATTAGTAGATGCACAAACCAATTTACATAGTAGTAAATACCATATACTAACATAGAAAGTGTTCTTTTCTTTAAATCATTTTTTTACCCTAAACAAGTAGGTATTATGAATTCTAAACTAGGTAATGGCTAGTTATTTAGTGTCTTCTTCCTCAAGCTGACTTAATTGGCTGGAGGAGGAGACTGGAATATGGAAGATATAGATTTTGCAAGGAGATGATATACGAATACTTTGTCCCTAGGAAGGGAATCAAAGTCCGAAACAACATTTACATATATATATATATATTTTTTTTTTTTTTCCTTTATCAGTTTTAACACTTATCAGTAAAAATTCTAATTTCTCACATTAAAAAGGTTTCTTGCAATTGATACATTTTGGGAGATTTTTTGCAAAGTAGTGATAATATGTGACATTGTGTTAGATGAAGAATACTCAAGTACGTAAGTTTCACTTGTAAAAATTCTGAGAGTAATATATGGATTTATAAAGATGTTATCAACAGAAATTACCTCAATGTGCTTTTTGACAGATTGCCCATTTCTGCTAATTATTTTATTTGTAGATTTGTCATGTATTATCTACTGTGTGCAAGAAGGAAGGTCTGACTCTTCCCTCACAACTGGCTCGTAGACTTGCAGAGAAGTCCTGTAGAAATCTCAGAAAAGCTCTACTAATGTGTGAAGCCTGCAGAGTGCAACAGTGAGTGGAAGGGACACATACCACAAAAAACATTCTGGGACATAAGCATGCTTCTGTTTAATTACTTGTGTCCTCTTTTTGTCGTGTAGATATCCTTTTACTGCAGATCAAGAAATCCCTGAGACAGATTGGGAGGTGTATCTGAGGGAGACTGCAAATGCTATTGTCAGTCAGCAAACTCCACAGAGGTAACCAGTATAAAATGATGCTGATAAAGGTTTGATCAAGATAGTACACACATTAGCTGTTTTATGTTGGCACCAGGCCCGTTAAATCCTGAATCTACATATTAAACTTTTAAGGAAAAGGTAGAATTTAATTTCAGAAATTTAGTGGTTCAGAATAGTTGGTATGTGGTATTATGGCTTTTCTTAAGTGGTTAGCATATGAGTGGAATTTATATATAAATTCTTGGAATTTTTATCTTTCCTTTCACGATCTCAGATGACTTAATATTAACACATAGCATAATATGCCTAGCTTTCTAATATAGGAAAGAACAATGTATAATTCGTAATTGATGTATCATGTGCTAAAAAGATACCAGACTATGAGTTAAGCTTCTAGTTCTTAACCTAATTTTTAGCTAAGTGTCCTTGAGCAGGTAACTTCATTTCATAGTTTCATCTTCTTCATTTATATATTGAAGATATTATTATTATTATCCTGCCAAGGATACTTGTGCCTTCGTTGTGAAGAGCAAAAGAAATTGTGTGATGATAGTTTGAAAACTAGAAAAGAGATTTGCGGATGATGATAGGTTCTATTAAGGATAGTATTGCGTATTTGCCATTGGTACTTAAGAAGTAGTTTTTGGCACATTTGCTACAAAGTTGTTTCCCTTACTTCTGTGGCTCTGTTATTTAGTGGTAGACCGTACTGAATATAACTACTAGTTGTTTGATTTGTGGCAGCTTTGATTAAGAAGGACAGTCTGCTTTCTTCCAAACCAAGAATGATAGCGTTAAGCCCCACTACCTTTGGAAAGTATGGAGAGGGTGCCTCAGGCTCGCTGAAGTGCAATGTCATATCCTTGTTGCCTGTCAGAACTGAGAAACCATCTTTGGACCTTAGCGTAGTTGATCATTTTAGGTTATATTAATAGACTGAGTGTAACCGCTAGAATTTAAGCTTCCCTGGTTTCGATGAAAATAATGATGAGAAGAATATACTGTTTCTCTCTTCTTGGGTGATAGATCTGATGAATTCTGATTTTTATAAGAGATTCTTTGAAAGGATTATAGCCTGTTCTTTGGCTACTGTATCTATTGGTAGAGGTAGATAGTGAATCAGACATAATGTGTACTTAGTATTTCATTAGGGTTTCCGTTGAATTCTCATGATTATTTTAGTTGAAGAAATTCATATTTTTCTAAAAAGTGCCAAACATAAGTAGTCTCAGAAAATAAACTTTATATTTAGGAAAAGATGTACATTCCATTTTGTTAAATGTTAATAATCAGTGAAGAAATCTCACTGTTTAAACAGATAAAATTTAAACAAAGCATGTCGTAGAAGCCTTTTACTTTTGTGAAATATTTCCATACTGAAGATGACTTTCTTGTTTTTGTTATGACTTTAAAGAAGAAAACTTGGTAGTAGAACTTTCCTACTTTTAAGGGATTTAAGTACTTGATATAATATTTGACAGTTATCACATACATTTTTAAAACTTTCATTATTGCTTAATTCTTCTAGCTGCTGCTTACCAATTTCTTCCAATTTTCTAACATTTTGGCAGCTTATAATTGAAATTGTGCAAGAAGAGATGCTGCTGTTTCCTGTTCAAACTAACAATTGTGGGAATTGATTCCATTGTGCTACATAAACACACATTTTGCTCAATTCCAGTCTTGGGGCTGGCCAGAAATACTGAAAGTCTGATATCTTTCTGATTATTGGCCCACGTAGTGCCAAATGACTGCTTCTGATCTTTGACCACTTAGTGTTGCTCTAATATTTTTAGTCTTGATTCTTGTTTGATCTTAGAACAGTCATAATTTTCTCATTTGAATACCAGCTAGTATTTAATGATTATGTCAGCCGCTACACCGTGTTATCTCATTTACTTCATATAACAGTCCTGTGAAGAAATATTACCATCTATACTTTGTAGATTTAAAAGAACCCTGAGGTTTAGGAAGATTAAATAACTTGTTCAGGGACATTCAAGTTATTAAGAGACAGAAGTAGTTCTAGAATACTCATGTTTCCCTGACAGAAGAATTTGTACTCTTAATCACTTGCAAGCTTATTAAAAAATAGTGACATATTAAATGTAGAATATATTAATGTTTTGAAACTAAGTAATGTAAGAAATTAACTCAGAGTGACATGAGATACATGTTAACATGTATCAGATATACGCAGTGTGGTTACATCACAGTTATATAGGTAAATAGATCCTGAATCACCTTTTCAGAAATAAGCTGTATGCATATATTAAAATAATTTCATACCATATATCTTTTGTTTTTATTACTATATACTTTAATAGTTAGGTTTTTATTTTTGAGATGTCAGAGAAATTATGAGCTTTTGAGTCAGATCTGAATTAAAATGCTGGCTCTATTGCATGAGTCTTGATGAAAACCTAACCTTGCTGAACTTCAGGTTTTTTCAGTAAAACAGCATAGTTGTGAGGAATTAGTAGTGTATAACAATGAACCTAGTACAAAGTAAGGTGTTAAATGCTTTGGCAGACATAGGAAAGGGTGTAGACTTTGCAGTAAGACAGATCTGTGTTTAAATCATGCTTTGCTGTGGTCAGTTTTGTCAATTTACTTAAACTATCCAAGCCTTAGTTTTTTTAGCTAGAAAAATGGAGATAATCCCCCTTCACAGAGCTGGTGCGAGGACTGAGTTAAATTATTTCTTAACTGTCTTGCACATAGCAGGTGCTCATGTTTATTTAATTGTAATGTGGCAGGGCTTCATGTTCCTGGAATCTCAGGAAAGGAGTCTAAACTTCTACTTTTAAGAAATCTTTTATAAATCTGATTTATCTGAAATATGGAATATCTGTAGTATTGTAGTAAAAATTCAGAACAGTTTTTTCCTTTTGGGGTAGGTAAAGATACAGTGAGATATAAAGATACTTGTTTAATGTGTATTTGGAATTTTAATTGCCTCTATTTCTTGCTGTTTTAAAATGTTGTATGTGTATTTTCCTCCTTTACCCTTTTCCCTCCCAAAAATGATGATGAGAAGGGCCTAGAGTTAAGGGTCAGAAGTTTGAATGCTCATATTCACTTAGCCTGGCTCTGTGCTTAGCTGTAACCACTTGTCTTGCCCCTTTTATGACAGGACAGCTTTGTGTCCCTGCCATACTGCTTTTATTGTGCAGTCTAAGCAGTGACATTATGTTGTATTTCATGCCTGTGTTATCTTTTGTCACTTGTGTAACTGACTAGTGATTGTTTAATCTTTTCATGACCATTATCTAGATGTTTTAGGTATTACCTATCTGGAGAAAAAAATAAATTACTTGATTTTTTTTTAAGTTTGTTAAATCCCATGTTGTGAATAGGCTCAACTCTCGCTATTTATGAAGTCTTAATTTCTATCTGGTAGTTTCATGGTATTTCGATATAATTAATAACCCTGAATAAAAATGTCTTACTTTAAAAGAGTTCTGAAGATTGTCTTTTTGGAAAATGAATTGAAATTAAGAGAAGCTTTTATATGTGTGTCCTAAGTGTGACAAACTAAGAAAATGTGTGTGTATTAGATTGTTCATTTAATTCATAAAGTGGCACAGTAGGTACCTGGAAAAATATCCCTTTTTTCATCATAAAATATCAATCATTTTGTTTTATATAGGCTCCTTGAAGTTCGTGGAAGGCTCTACGAGCTTCTAACTCATTGTATTCCTCCTGAGATTATAATGAAGGTAATCCAGTTTCAGATCTTGACCTGTTTATGACCATAGTATTTGGACTTGAGCTGTGTGATCACAGGACTTTTACAGTACCAAAATACATTGGCACCTCTCTCTTTAGCTCATTAATTCCTCAGGTATTTATTGAGCCTCTTCTGTGTGCCAGGCATCATTAGGGGAGTGCTGAATAAGCGGGGCTGCCTTCGGGGAGTTATATTCTAGTGAGGTGGAATGGGAAACAAGTAAAGAAATAAGAGGATTTCAGAATGTTGTAAATGCTATAAAGGAAATATCAAGACAAAATGATAATAATGGAGGGCAGGGCTATGCAAGGCCATTGTTGGCTTCTCTAAAGAAGATATGTTTAAGCTGAGACTCAAGATTAAAAGGAGAGAACCATGTAAATAGCTGGGAAGCAGGCATTTCAGACTGAGACTCTGTACTTGGGGATAGGGGTTAAAGTGATAGGCAGAGTCCAGACTATATAGGATATTTTAAGCTGTTGCTTAAGGTTTGATATGTCAGCTACCTAACCTGCATGATTTATTTGTTTAAGGAATCATGGTTTTTTGTTTCTTTTTATTAAAGTTATATATGGTAAAACATGAACAAATTTAAGTGATACGAATATACAAAGAAAAGAATGAAGGTTCACCCTTCCACTTCTACAAGGGTAACTACTTTTAACAGACCACAGTTCTGTTCACATAGAAACAAGTATGTAAGTGTGGTTTCACAAAACTTCAAAGTGTTCTGTACCATGTTTTCATTCAGCATTATAGCGTAGATGTTGTTTCATGACTGTACAGATTTTACAGATTTCTTTTTAGTGGATGAGTGGTATTTCATTGTATGACTATCGTAGTGTTTTGAATGTGACCTCTCTTGGTGGAACTTTAGGGTTGTCTACAGATAATTATTATTACTATAAATAGTGCTGTGGTAAGCATATTTGTATTCCTTGCACTTGGAATTTGGAATGTCGTAGATAGCCACCACATTTTCACATTAAGGAAAAAGTACCTTTTTTGCTTTTGGATGAAGACTACTAGTTCACATACAATAATTAAAGATCTCAGGTATATTAATATGATTTTAACTTAAGTTTTACTTTTTGTGAATGAGAAATAAAGCATGTTTAGCTAATATTTTAAAAAAATGAGTACTCTTTTTCTTTAGGGACTTCTCTCTGAACTGTTACATAATTGTGATGGACAACTGAAAGGAGAAGTGGCCCAGATGGCAGCTTATTATGAACATCGTCTACAGCTGGGTAGCAAAGCCATTTATCACTTGGAAGCATTTGTGGCCAAATTTATGGCACTTTATAAGAAGTTCATGGAGGATGGATTGGAAGGCATGATGTTCTGACTTCTCTCAGTAATTCTTCCAAATATTTCTCAGTATCAGTATTTACAAACAGCTTATATTAGAAGAACTGTGGGTAAAATAAACTAACTTTACTTAACATGTCTTATTTGTGTTTTGGGTTTTTTTTATTTGAGCATATTTTAGGGGTACAAATGTTTAGGTTACACATATTGCCTTTGCCCCACTCAAGTCAGAACTTTAAGCGTGTCCATCCCCTAGACGGTACTCATTGCACCCATTAGGTGTGAATATACCCATCCCCTCCTCCACCCTCCCACCTGCCCGACACCCGATGAATGTTACTATATGTGCACATGAGTGTTGGTCAGTTAATACCAGTTTGATGGTGAGTACATGTGGTTGTTGTTTTTCCATTCTTGTGATACTTCACTTAGAATGGGCTCCAGCTCTATCCAGGTTAATACAAGAGGCGTTAGATCACCATTGTTTTTTGTGGCTGAATAGAACTCCATGGTATACATATACCACATATTATTAATCCACTCATGTATTAATGGGCACTTGGATTGTTTCCACATCTTTGCAATTGTGTATTGTGCTGCTATAAATATTCTAGTGCAGATGTCTTTTTTATAGAATTTTTTTTCCTTTGGGTAGATGCCCAGTAATGGGATTGCTGGATCAAATAGTAGTACTACTTGTAGCTCTTTGAGGTATCTCCATATTACTTTCCACAGAGGTTGTATTAGTTTGCAGTCCCACCAGCAGTGTGTGAGTGTTCCTATCTCTCCGCATCCACACCAGCATTTGGGATTTTGATAAAAGCCATTCTCACTGGAGATAAGTGACATCTCATTGTGGTTTTATTTGCATTTCCCTGATGGTTAGAGATGTTGAACATTTTTTCAAATGTTTGTTGGCCATTAGTCTATCTTCTTTTGTAAAGTTTCTGTTCATGTCCTATGCCCACTTTTGGATAGGGTTGTTTGATTTTTTTCTTGCTGATTTTCCTGAGTTCTATACAGATTATAGTTAACAGCCCTTTTATTGGATGTGTAGCATGTGAGTATTTTCTCCCATTCTGTAGGTTGCCTGTTTCCTCTTGTGATAGTTTCCTTGGCTGTGCAGAAGCTTTTTAATTTGATCAGGTCCCATTTATTTACTTTTGTTGTTGATGTGATTGCCTTTGGTTTCTTCTTCATAAATTCTTTCCCTAGGCCAATGTCTTATGAGAGTTTTTCCAGCATTTTCTTTTAGAATGTTTATAGTTTCATGCCTTAGGTTTAAGTCTGTTATCCACCATGAGTTGATTTTGTGAGAGATGAAAGGTATGGATCCTGTTTCATTGTTATACATGTGGCTATCTAATTTTTTAAGCACCATTTATTGACTAAGGATTCTTTTTCACATTGTATGTTTTTGTCTGCTTTGTCAAATATTAGATGGCTATACGAGGATGGTTTTATATCTGGGTTCTTAGTTCTGTTCCATTGGTCTATGTGTGTGTTCTTGTGCCATTACCATGCTGTTTTAGTTACTGTAGTCTTGTAGTATAGCTTGAAGTCTAGCAAATTGATGCCTCCCAATGTGTTCTTTTTCCTTAAGATTGCTTTTGCTATACGGGGTCTTCTCTCGTTCCATATGAAGTGTAGAATTATTTTTTCTAGATCTGTGAAAAATGATGTTGGTATTTTAATAGGGGTTGCATTGAATCTGTAGATCACTTTGGGTAGTATAGACATTTTAACAATGTTGATTCTGCCAACTCATGAGCATGGTATGGTTTTCCACCTGTTTACATCCGCTGCTGTTCCTTCCTCAGTGTTTCTTAGTTCTCCTTGTAGAGGTCTTTTACCTCCTTAGTTAAATATATGCCTAGGTATTTTATTTTCTTTGTTGTTATTGTGAAGGGTATTGAGTCTTTGATTTGGTTCTAAGTTAGACTATTGTTGGCATACAGGAATGCTATTGATTTCCGTACATTGATTTTGTAACCTGAGACTTTGCTGAATTTGTTTATCAACTCTAGTAGTCTCATGTCAGAATCTTTGCAGTTTTATAGATATAAGATCATATCATCCGCAAAGAGCAATAGTTTGACCTCTTCTGTCCCCATTTGGATGCCCTTGATTTCTTTCTCTTGTCTCATTGCTCTGGCTAGGACTTCCAGCACTATGCACCACCTACTGGCCCAGAGACTAAACTGGGGTTCATGTTTTCTTGTCTCTTTTCTGGGATTTTCCTCATCTTTTTCTAGCAGCTGTGGTTGCCCTAGTTTTCTGATTCTTCAGTCCATCAAGACTGTAGAGTTTTCGTAAGAATTTTAGCTGCCCATCTTAATGATGACTGTGGTCTGCCCTCAGACTAAAAACCCTAAAAAATGGAAAACTCTCCATTGTGCTCCCTGAGATAGGGAAACAACAGGCCCCACTTGATAGAGTCATAATATCTGCACCAACGTCTCGATAAAACAGGAGGACATGAGTAAGCTGGCCAAAACCAGCCAGAACCCGTATGGCTAGGAAAAATGAGCTCGGGTTATCCTCACTGCTCATTATACCCTGCTTATGATGTGTTAGCATGCTAAAAGAAACTCACCAGTTCCATGATAGTTTATAAGTGTCATGACAACTCCTGGAAGTTACCCTATAAGCTTTAAAAAGAGGAGGCACCCTCAATTCCTGGAACTCCCCATCCCTTTCCCAAAAATCTTACGAATAATCCTTCCTCTGTTTAACATAAAACAAGATAGAAGACTCTGGAAACTCACAAGGAGCTACTCTGTTGCTCTGAGAAATAGCCCCTACTCTATCTATGGGGCAGCCACTTTTTTTTTCTTTCTTTCTTTCTACATCAATAAACTTGCTTTTGCCTTACTCTGTTGGCTTACTCTTGAACACTTTCTTGCACAAAAATTCAAGAACCCACTTGGTCTTCAGGCCAGACCCCAGTTTTGGGGTACACTTTCCTGTATCATGCCCACTTTGCAATTGTAGACTCCCTACCACTTTAAGCTCATTTTTCTTCTGTCTCCAGCAGTTGCTTTTTATACTTTGTTCAAAGTTTATAGTTTGTGTAGTTTCTAGTTGTCTACAGGAAGATCAGCCATATCATAAGCAGAAATTCCTTTCATTGTTACACATTTATGTTCAAGTATCTGTTATTTAAAAAACAAGTATTGAAATACCTCACATCTTCATCTTGTAGCCTCTCTATTCAGACATTTCTAAAAAATGTTTTCTGTTCATATGGCCTATATTTTCTCACTTCTCAACTTGTTTCAATCTGGTTTTCCCTCTTATTATTTGAAAAACTCAGTTTAGTCTGAAAGATTTAGGAGTGTCTGTGTCTCCAGTGAATTCTTCCTCTATAGCCAATGAACTTTACTTGACCTCATCAACATGTGTCACTCTTGAATTCCTTTTTCCCATGGCCTCCCTGATACAAATGCTCTCTTACATATTTTTCCCCAGTCTCACTGCTCACTTTACAGACTCATTCTTAGCCATCAAATATGGAATATAGCTTTATCCTTGACTCTCTTCTGGTCATAAAATTCTCTCCCTGGCTGACCTTATACAAGCTAAAGACTTCACATACCATCTATTAGCTGATAACTCCATTTATATGAGCACAGACTTTATCTGAAATTCATTTGTTCACAGATACTTTAAAGACATCTCAAACTGAATGTGTTCCACACTGACCTTTTGATCTCTTCCAGCCCAAACTAGACCTTTCTCAGCATTCCTTTCTCAGTGTCATCTTTTCTGATTCTTTTCCATGTTTGAGAGCAGTGGGAATTGCCTGAGGTTCCATTTAATTTCCTTTATTCAATGGCCAGATTTCTTTCTGTGCCCTTTTCTTACGACCTGTCCCCCTTTCTACTTCTCCTTGAGAAAACTTAAGTTTTTAATTCAAAATTAGTACATATGCTGACAACTTCTATGTCCAGACATGAGGTGTTTTCCTAATATAACCTTCAACCACTTTCATTTTAGTTTATCCACAACAAATTCACTAGCTTTTCTGTTAAACCAGCTACTCCTCTTAGCTTATTGCTTGTGTCAGTGTGCTCCTTTTCTTCTGGGTACCTGGTGTAAAACTTTGGGGTAACTTGGCCCCCTCTCTTTTTTTCTAAATTATTTCAAAATATTGCGGGGGTACAAATGTTTTTGGTTATATGGGTCGCATTTGTTATGCTCAAGTCAGGGTTATAAGTGTGCCCATAACTTAGATAGTGATCACTGTACCCATTAGGTAGGTTTTCGCCAAACCCTTCTTCCCCCTTCCCTACTTAATTTCCACTGAGTTTTACTTCCCTCTGTGCACATGTGTGCTCATCAGTTATTTCCAATAGTACATGTGGTGTTTATTTTTCCATTCCTTAGATACTTAGGATAATGGTCTCCAGTTCATAAAATTGTTGCAAAAGGCCTTAGTCCATCCTTCATGGCTGTGTAGTTTTCCGTATTATACCACATTTTGTTAACCCACTCAAATTGATGGGCATTTTGGTTGATTCCACATCTTTGCAATTGTGAGTTGTGGTGCAATAAACATTCGAGTGCAGGTGTCTTTTTGGAAAATGACTTCTTTTCCTTTGGGTAAATACCCAGTAGTGGTATTGCTGGATCAAATGGTAGGTCAACTTTTAGTTCTTTGAGGAATCTCTGTACTGTTTTCCATAGAGGGTATACTTATTTGCAGTCCCACCAACTGTGTAAGTGTTCCTTTCTCTCTGCATTCACACCAATATCTATTATTTTTGGACTTTTTAATAAAAGCCATTCTAACGGGTAAGGTGATATTGTGGTTTTAGTTTGCATTCTCCTAATGATTGGTGACACTGAGCATTTTTCATATGTTTATTGGCCATTTGTTGATCTTTTGAAAACCTTCTGTTTGTGTCTTTTGCCCACTTTTTAATGGGATTATTTGTTTTTTTCTTACTCATTTGATTGAATTCTTTGTAGATTCTGGTTATTAGCCCTTTACCACATGTATAGTTTGTAGACTTTTTCTCCCATTCTCTGTGTTGCCTATTTGCTTTGTTGATTATTTCCTTATCTGTGCAGAAGCTTTTTAACCTAATAATGTCCCATTTATTTATTTTTGTTGTTGCTGTGATTGCCATTGGGGGCTGCTTCATAAATTTTTTGCCTACGCCAATATCTAGAAGAGTTTTTCCAACATTTTCTTCTAGAATTCTAACAGTTTCATGACTTACACTTAAGTCTTTTATCCATCTTGACTTTTTGTGAGTGGTGAGAGATATGGATCCTGTTTCATTCTTCTGCATGTGGCTATCCAATTTTCCCAGCACCATTTATTGAATAGGGCTTCTTTTCCCCACTGTATATTGCTGTCTGATTTGTCAAAGATCAGTTGGCTGTATGTGGATGGTTTTGTATCTGGGCTCTCTGTTCTGTTCTATTGGTCTATGTCTCTGTTTTTGTGCTAATACCATGCTGTTTTGGTTACCATAACCTTGTAGTATAGTTTGAAGGCTGGTAATATGATACCTCCAATTTTGTTCTTCTTGCTTAAGATCGCTTTGACTATTTGGGCTTTTTTGTGGTTCCAGGTGAGTACTTCACAGCAGAGGCACATGGGGGATTGAGTCTGGGTGGGGCTGGGTTGGATGGGTTTGACTTTAGGCTCCACAAAAGCTGGTAAAGTAGCTGTTTCTGCAGGGGTCAAAGGTCCACTCCCAGTCTTTTGGGTAAATGTGCCAGGGAGGACTAAGTGGCCCCACCTAGCTAGAAAGTGGGGGTGGGGCTGGCTGAGAGTCACAGTCTGGCTATCTTGAGTGGATTTTACTCTTCTTCCTCCTCCCCTGCCCTGTGGCATCTACTGACAGGCAGGAACTCAAACTAGCTGAGTTCCCTAGCAATGGCATTGCAGATTGGCAGCTTCCCTGTCCAGGATACTGCCCTAGGCTGAGAGTGCCACCCTCCTGTGGAGGAAGGGGAGCTCTCTGAGTGTGCTGCACCTGGGATCCACACTGCACTCTCTCAGTTCTGCCCAGGTGGGCTCCCTTGCCTCCCAAGATTAGTTCGCATATCTTCCCTCTCCACCCCCGAGCAACATGATTGAGTCCTGGAGGTATTGGATCTGACCTGTGGTCCTGTCCCTTGGACCCCAAAGATCAATCCTTGACCATGTCAGGGAGTGCTGGTCTTGAGTTGCCTATGGGGTGCTCTAGCAGATTTGATGTCCCTGCACTTCAGGATGTGCTCTGCTCTGAGGAGCAGCCAGGCAAATAGCACCAGAGAGGGCTGGTGAGCAGGGAGCTCACAGTCCAAGCACCCCTTAGTCCTCTACACGTCTTTAAAACAAAATGTTTGCACCCCACTCTCTGTGGAAGCCCCAGTGTGGTAGATGCAACAACAGAGGGAAAACAGCCACTCCTGAGAGCCCCAGCTCAATGGTCTCTCTGCAGCTGTGGGTGGGGGAGGGGAAGGGCAGGAAAAGAGTCTGAATGGAGGAAAGCTAGCACTCTGGTCATCTTTGTCTCTCTCTCAAGAAGGCAGCCCACCTGCAATGTTCAGGCTCAGGGTCATGGAGATCCCCCAGGACCCATCAGCCCCCTGTAGCTCCTGCAGTCTGGGCCAGATTTGGGAAATGTTTGTGTGGGAATGAGCAAGATGAAGATTGAGGGACTTAAACTCCCTGGGGAGGACAAAGGTGCAGGTGGGTAGAGACACAATATGGCACCCGCTATGTTGGCTCTGGTCTGTGGTGGCGGCAAGCACCCCAAGGGGGCTGGCAACCTGGTGCTTTGTCTTCAAGAAGCTCCCAGTTCACTGGCAACAGCTGCTTTTGGGCTCATGAGGATAGAAAGGCTCTCCAGCAGCTTGGGAGCCTGCTGACCACCAGAGAGGGGAGGGAGAGAGAAACACGCCACTCCACCTACTCTTTTCGGTGGACTCCAAGGGGGTTGGGGGTTGGGGGTTGGGGGTTGACCTCTGCTCATATCTCGCTCCTCCTTGTTCTGCCTCACAATTTTCCCCATGGAAACTCTTGTAGGTTCTGGCGCTTTTACCTCGGAGTTACACCTGATCTATGATTGTTTGTTTCATCTAAATCTTCTTTTTGAGACAATCTGGCAGCTGGTGTCTCTGGTCAGCCACCTTGTCCCCCTCTATCTATTTTGATAGAGTCAGTTATCAAGTTGTGGTCATTTCTCCTCATAGATGGATGTTGTTTTCACCCCTCCCTATTTCTACCAATTGGTGACTGTAGTACCTCCCACCAAATGAGCTGTAACAGGCAGACTGCATAGACTCATGGTTGGACTTTACTCAGATGAGCATAAAAAGAAACATAGGTGTAATTCAAAATATAGCTATTTATGCCTTTAAAAATCTGTAATTATTCATACTCAGAAGTGTAAGTAATCTGGCAACTCACTTCTATTCAAAAAAGAGATACATAGAAATGTAAGTATTTAGATTCAGATCACTAAGTAGAGCAAATCCATTCATTTGTTCAGAAATGTTTATTGAGCACCTACTTTTTGTTAAAGTACTGGGAATATAGCAGGACAAAATAAGACACTTCCCTTTGTGGATTTTATAAAGAAATGGATGATAGATGTCAGATTGATGGATAGATAGATAAAATATTGTATGTCAAGTGTGCCATGGAGGAAGAGAATTGGGTTTGTTTGTTTTATATAGAATGAATTGCATAGTAATTTACATAGTGCAGGCCTACTAAACAATATATGCAAAGCATGAGGCAGGAAGTAGCATGCCAATGAAGGGGGCTGAGCAAATGGCAAAGTGGCAAAAGATGAGGTCAGAGGTACATTGAGCTGGCTTGGGAGTGAGGTGGGATAAATCATGTAGGGTATCGGTGTGCTGGTAAATGTTTAAGAGCTGGCTCTCTGGGGGTGGCGGGGGGCGAACTATAATAAAAGGCCCTGATGTGTAGTGGTGTAGTGTTTGCCAATTTCTATGTTGCAAACACTTCCACTATGGCCAACATCAAACTACCAATGCGAGGTCAACCAGCTCTCAAATATTCCTGAAAATTTAACAGCTCTTGTAAGCTGATATAATAAGCCTTCTCTAGGGACGCATGAAGGGAGATGGTCTCATAGGCCATTACAAAGAGTGTGTGTGTGTGTGTGAGGAGGGGGGAGCAAACCAGTAGAAGGTATTGAGTGATAATGTGATCAGGTTTATATTTTAACAGAATTTAGCTAGCTCCTGGATGGAGAGTATTAATTACTATTCATATAAACATTTGGCTGCAAACTCAAGGCTTATAAAGTGTTTGATTTACGTAGTGTTAGCTTGTACATTGCTTTAAATTATTTCATTAGCTATAAATATTTAAAAATTTAGAGACATCCCACAAAAACATGAATTTCTTGATTTTCTAAAAAAAATCAGAAGATTTGGCATTTTCTCGGGCTATTAATTAGGTTTGAACTGAGAAGTGGCTGTCTTTTTTAAATAGGGTATGAATTTTCCATTTCTCACTACTCCCTTTATATTCCTACAGTTGAGTTTCAAGTATCAGCCTACACAGTTTTTTGTTTGTTTGTTTTTAAATTGTGGAGCTAAGAAAAATGAACTATTTCTTATAACCAATTCTTTTATCAAAAGTGGTGGCAAAACGAGGAGAGGGGACTTTATGATTCTAGAAAAATTGAGCAAACATTTCTTTACAAGTGTGAAGAATATTCCTATATATAATAAAATGTGTCTGTTTTTTAAGGAATATAACAATGCATCATTTGGAAACAAATTATACAAGAAACTCTGACTAGAAATGGAAAAACAAATGTCTTTTTTAATTGATTATTTACAAAACATCAAAATATCAGGCTTTGATTTGAAATTGAATATAATAAAATATATTTCTATAAAAATCATTAGGTGAAAAATTGTCAGAATATCAAAACAGTTTACAAATGCCAATTTTATTCATGAATGAGTACAATAGAAATTGACTTACAGAGAAAAATATTATCCAAAGTACATCTAGATATAAATCTTCCTTTAAAAATACAGTTAATTTACAGAACAAATCATTTCTATGATATTGATGATTAAAGCACAGATATATCACTGAATTGGGTTATATTTAATCATATCAATAAGAATTTTATTAAAACAAAGAGTTTGAAAACCTGATGCTCATGAGAGTCACAACATAAAAAATGTACTTTTGTATTTTGAAAAATTTAGAAAAATTTAATATACATTGATCAAAATTAGAAAATGTGACTAACACAATTCTTCTGTGGTAGCTGATTTAATTTTGGATTTTGTTTCCCAAAAAATATATCCAGTTGCAAGAATATAAAACTTAAATGCACTCATTGTCTCCTTTAGCATGAAAAACAAACACCTTGTGGCTTGAACCATGGATAGTATAATGCTGGTTATCCTGCTAAGTTGGGTACATAACATAGCTGTCTGCTGTATTTACACAGAGGTTAAATGAAAATGAGTTTTGAATTGTTCATGTCATCCAAGAGAAAATCTACTTCTAATTTTTCTCTACCCCCAATTTCCTGCCTTGAAGAGATTGTATTGCTTAGTTGATAATACAGTTGACTCTTGAACAACTTGTGGGTTAGGAGTGCCAGCCTTCCTCCTAGCTGAAAATCTGCAAAAATTTTTGACTCCTCTGAAACTTAACTACTAATAGCCCACTCTTGACCAGAAGCCTTACTGATAACATAAATTATTGATTTAAACTTATTTTGTGTGTTATATGTGACACACACACACACATATATATATATATATATAATGTATTCTTACCATAAAGTAAGCTGGAGAAAAGAAAATGTTATTAAGAAAATCATAAAGAAAATATATTTATTCATTGAGTGGAAGTGAATCATCTTAAAGGTCCTCATCTTCATCGTTTTCACATTGAGTAGACTGAGGAGAAGGAGTTGGGGGAGGAGCAGTTTGTTCTTGCTGTCTCAGAGGTGAGAGAGGCAGAAGAAAATCTCTATATAGTTGGACCTCACAGTTCAAACCCATGTTCAAAGGTCAACCTTATAATCCATCTAAAGAGTGAATAATGTGTATAGCCATACCACCGTGAATGTGCCCAATCTCATCTAAAGAATTAATATTTTCTGTGTAAGGTCATTCTTAAAGCATTGCACATGCATGATCCATTTATCTTATACCAATTGCAGATGGGTCTTTGGGAAACTATTTGGCTGGGAACAATCTGGCCTACAATCTTATGGGAAAACAATTTTCAGACATTTATATAACAGACCTAACTATGAATATATTCCCCAAATTGTAGAGTTGAAGATTGAATTTTAGAATTGGCTTTTTGATGTCAAATTTCATAAAAAGGAATTGACATTGATATTGTGAAACATTGATATTCTACAAATGGGATTTATTAAATTGCAGCACAACATGGTACTGAAAACTAAATATGAGAATATTGCACAAATATCTTGAGAAAGGTTACTCTCAATACAAAAACCAATAAAGATTTTAACTGTGTTTGCAAGTATTGTTAGCCAGGAATAATTCTTTCCCATTTCTGATCTTTTCTTCCTGTGATGTGAGCTCCAATAGTATAACTCCAGGCCTCTCCGTTTTTCATCCAGCTCCTAGAGTGATGCAGTATCTTATTTAATTGCCAACTTTAAGAATAAGTGAACCTGCTTAACTTAGCTCCAACCTTTTTTCTTGGGAATAAGCCTATGTGTTGTAATTGTTAACTAGTCAGGCTTCACACGCAGGGGGAGGACTACTCAAGTCTAGTACTGCCCCACAAAAGAGACCACATCTTCCGGCCTGACCTCTATCAGTAACAGGTAATATTTTGGCCTCCTACTTTTCTATTTTGTAGTACTTCTCAACTTGTTCTAAGCTGAGTTTATAACAGGGGTGCTATTTATTGGAGAATAACCCTCAGAGACTCTAAAATTTGGTATATTCACCAGGAACATTGAGAGATTAAAATAAAATTTTGTTGGAGAAGATTTTTGTTCATCCCAGGCACACAAATGTGGGTCTTTGACTTTAGGGAAAACAGATTGATCTTAATAGTTTATAGAGGCTTATTTTAGACCAAACAGCTTTTTACACTTTTGTACTTGGCTTTGAACTTCTGTAGTCTGGAAAAGAAGCTCTGGCTGTCATGAGGTTCTTTGGGCTTGGTAGGTGACTACAACTAATGACTTATGTAACTCGTGAGAAAATAAGACACAGCTCTTTAGTTGTGTTGAGGGCTTTGGGTAGAGACTGCTTTAGCTTACTGCACAGGACAAGCTTTTCCTAAATTGAGACAAGATTCCTGTGTGTTATGATACACATACTGGTTTTTGTCCACAGTTCTTGGCTCCTAACTCCCATAGCCCTTGTTAGTCCTTTGTTGTTGTAATGTGGGGTGTGTTTCTCAGGAAACAGAATCTCTCTGGCTTCCCCCATCTTTCTGATTGTTTGTCATAAGATGCTCATTCCAGAGAGGGTCCTGCTCTGTACACTGAAGAATCAAATTTCCCACTGTTGTCCATAAAAACCCCAGAGGACTGGGTTTGAGGGACTTCACGATAGCTGGACATGAGAAGCTTCCTGGACGGTGGTGCCCAGGGAGGGCATGGAAGCTCCTTGCCCTTTCCCCCATACCTCATCCTATGAATCTCTTCATTTATATCTTTTGTCATATCCTTTATAATAAACCAGTAAATGTAATCAAGTATTTCCCTGAGTTCTGTGAGCCGCTCCAGCAAATTAATTGAACCCAAAGAGAGAGGGTATCATGGGAACCCCAACTTGAAGCCGGTCAGTCAGAAGAGCTGGAGACCTACACTTGTGACTGCTGTTGGGGGCTGGGGAAGGAGGGAGTTTTGGAGACTGAGCCAACTTGTGGGATCTGACAGTATCTCAGGTAGATGGTGTTGGACTTGAATTAGAAGACACCCAGCTGGTGTCCATTGCTAAATGTGTGGGGGTAAAAACTCACATTTGATCACAGAAGTCTTCTGTGTTGATTGTTGTAGAGTTTAGAGGAAAGCACAGTTTGAGTGTTTTCCCAAAGCAATTCCATTGTAGAGAAGATTTTTATAGGAGTTGTAAACATTAGTGGTCAGAAGAATTTTTGCCAATTTAAACACTGCAAGGCAGCTGAGTTCTGCATGCATAGCAGAGCACAGAGGGTCTATATGGTTAGATCTAGTTAGTAATCTACATTGGGTATTCCAGATTCTCTTTCTTTGTTGTGACCAAGGAGAGCACTCTGGAGGGAATTCATGTGGCATTTCCACAGACTTTTAAGACTCCCTCTCCCATCACAGACTCTCAAATTGGCTCTGAATATATTAATATAAGTTCTAACTCTGACTCGGTATCTGAGACCGACATTGTGACCTCACCATCAATGTGTTAGATTTAATTAGGAAGTAAAAGATGTGGGCTTTTATTAGAAAGAAAATGCCATCCTCTTAAGATAAATCTACTAAATGACATTATTACAAACCTAAAAACATACAAGGAAACAGACATGTTCTGTTCCCGGAGCTGGTTGCCCCTAATAATCCCATTTGCTCAGGAAGACAGTAAAAAAACTAGAGTGGTTTGAAAAGGTTACTTCAGTCATTCTGTAAAATCCATAAACATTGGAAGATTAATAAAATAAAGGAAATAATGGCAGGATAAGCTGAAGGAAGAAATTATTTATTTTAAGAAACAGTATAAGGGAAAATCATATCTCTTGAAGACAGAGTTAGGGCAACATACAAGGAAAACAAAAAAATAAATACTCAGATTCTAACTTCTCTTAAAGAGGGAACGATATTTGTGTTGTTACTAGATCAGAAGTGGTGAATGGAACTCAAAGAATTCAGAAAGCTAGAATGATTCCCCCAAGAAAGCTGAAGTCACCAAGAGGGGACTTTCTACACCCACAGGACCTCCCTTGAAGCACTCCTTAAAGTGGACGGCAGGACTGATGGTTACAAAGAACCTGGACAGACTTGAGAGAGGTAATGCATGAAAAGTATTCAAAGCATTTCTTACATGAGCTTCCATGTGACAAAATCATTGCAGACAGAGATACAGGCACTGCCTTTGCCTTGAGAGAACTTACTGACCTTAGTTGATAAATTTATGAAATTAGCGCCCTAAAGGAAGATTGTGGAAAGATGTGAAGAAATCTAGATGTGACAATCAGAAACCAAGTCCAAGCTTTCCTTAAATATTGTCTAGTGGGAGAATCTCTCTGGAGGAGATCATCCATGTCATTAAGAGTACCATAGGCAGAACTTGAACAATGAACCGAGAACTTGTTGATTTATTCTCTCTTGCTGTGGTAGACCTCACCAGATAAATCCAGAGGAGTTATACAAATTATTGTCTGAGGCAGAAAGCAAAGATACAGCAAATGGAAGGGGCCACTCAGTTCCGACAGGCAGCATTAGCTCTTCTGTGGATTAGAGAAGGACAGGGACCAATTTAAGAAGTAGACTAAATTATTGAGAAACTCGAGTAGCCCTTCTGAAAGGAGCTGGGGAATAGCAGAGGGAAATTAAATGCTAGCACATTAAAAATACAATTCAGAAGCATGGAAATTGCTTTAGTGCTGTAATCTGTTAAGGGTGATTCTTCACCTAAAACAAATTGTGACTGAAGGAGAACTTTTCCCTAGCAGGCAGGTTTCATGGTCCAAGTAATTCTGTAGCTGAGGCAGAGGAGATAACCACTGTAACACAGGACCAAGCATGACTGTTCCTGAGAGATGGGGCAGGTGTGTCATGGGATAGAGCCTGTCCTCAGGGCAGTGTTCGGGGCCCAAAGCCCAGTGCTCTAAGGACAAATGGAAAGAAGAGGTTTTGGATATGCTGGATGGGAAGAAAGGGTCCCACAGTAAGCCTGGGGACTGGCTTCCCCCAGTGCAGGTGTCTAAGTTTGCAGGGAGGCAGAAATGCCTCCAGTGATACTGTTAAAGGAAAATAAGAGTGATGGCCACAGTTCAGTTAGATATATCCAAGGCCAACTGCTTATAGCCACATAGCCAAAACTGAAGTCATCCTGATTGCCCCCAAATGCCAGCTCTAATCATGACTAAAGCACAAAACATATGTTTTATGTCTTTGTCAGCATGGTTCAGTTGAAATTAAAACAATCAGCTATCGACAAATTAGCTTACACAGCACTAGTTGCCCCTAAAAGGAATGGTAATGTATAATAGCCAGTCACAAAAGGTCACAATACTCCTTATTTGTGCTTTATAATCTGTGTTGTAGCTTCTGTAAACCAGGCTTCTTACCACTTTTTCAGTTTGAGGTCTTCCAGATCAAGACCTCTTTTTGGCATGTACAATAAACTTTTAAAGTTTTTCTAATTTGATCTGCTTTTATTTTTCATAACACTCTGAGCGAGGAATGCAGGAAGCAAGGATGGATTTTTTTCCTCACAAAAATGGAAATGTAAAGAAATTTAAATGTAATTGAAAATGCTAAATGTGTAGTCTCAAAATAAACTTCTTGCTGCCAGAATTTTCCCAGTTGGGTTTAAGTAAACAGGTCACGGAATTAAGACAATTGTTCTTGAATAAAGAGACATGCTGTTGACATTGACTCCAAGAAGATTCCCCTTTTCTCTCACATGTCACTGGTTTTTTGTTGAGGTCTTGGTAGCCCTCGTTCTGGGAATGTCATTTTTGCCTGAAAAAATTGATCTAAGAGCTAAAGGGTGGTTTTTGAAATTGGGTGGGTATGACAAAGGATTGTGGTAATTCGATGGGTCCTGCTAACTCTTTAGGTTCTTTAAAAGTGAGGCTCCTGAGAGATTAGGCATTGAATTACTGTGCTTTCTGAGGCTTTGGAAGCTCCAAACCCACTCCAGAGAGAGACTGGTGGAGTTGCCGAAGGAACCCCAACTCTACCCACGCAGAATATCCTGCTACCTGAACCTGAGGACAATAAAACACAAAGGTGGGAAGGGTTTTTATTTTGTAATTCAACTTTGTACTTTGAACTTAAATACATAAGGCAAGAGATTTTTATTTCAAACTTTAGTTCCCTTGGATTTTTAATGTCTTTTAACTTCAACTTATAAAAGGATTTAATCTATGGACTTAAATTTCTTTCTTGGCATTTAATAATGGAAGGGAAATTGTGTTCAAATAAGAGGCATCTCTTTATAGGCATTTTATTATTGATGTATCTTCAAGATAGCATCCAATATCATTGTGAAACCTCTGTCATGTTGCGTTGGACAGCATGCCTGGACATAATTTTGGGCAGAAAATAGAATAGGGGATACATTTTCAGCTTTTCCTATTGAGTGGACTCAAAGCTGACGTATTAAATGTATATGGTTCTGACTCAATTGCAGTTTCTTCTGGGGATGACATTTAAGCAGCCTGTCATTGGACCCTGGAGGAAACCCAAACCAGCAGTGATTGGTTAGGGTGCGGCCTCAGGGAGGTGGGGGCAGAACTATCCTCAGGCAGTCAGCCACATGTCTGGCAGCCCCAGGCTTCATGCTTACGCCCTATGAGTTAAAAAAAGGAAAAGCTGGGGACCATTAGTGGGGATCACCTCTTCCCCACTCCTGATGTTTTGTTCTACTCTGGGTTTCCCTATGCACCTTTAATAACTCCGCCTCTGAGGAGATGAAATCTTAGCCTATGAGTCCATTTAGGAGGAATAACTGGGCATGCTCAGCTCAGATCCCGTCTTCCTCTTCTGGGAAATGAACATGTGTTCTCCTTGGTCACTCTGCATGGTGAGTCCTATATTGGTCTAGTGCTACCATAGCTAGTTGGGTAAACCTGCCTGACACTGGAATTCAGGGTTGGTAGGTTGAAAAATATAAGCCAAGTCCTCCAACTTGACCTCTATCAGATATAAAAGTGATACTTTGGCTTCATTTTTTCTCTTTTGCTTTGACCGCTGATATAAACCTTGGCTCTCTTTACTCTGTGAAAACCCAGTTTGGTGCCTTTTTCGAAGTCCTTGATTTGCTAATCTGAAATGCAAATGCAAACTAAAATGCAAACTCAACAAACAGCACTTATTTTACATTGCTGTTCTGAGTATGGGAATACAGAAATAAATAATATTGCATTTGATGGTGACTTTATTTACATGCTTAAGTCCAATAATAGAAAAATATATAAATTATAAAGATACCACAAGGAGGAAATGATCAGCCTGCCTGGCGGTTTGGAGGTATATAACTGTCATCAAAAAGGGAATTTTTGTGCAGAATGGCTAAGCAAAGGAAGCATATTTTTGTCAGAGGGACCAGCATATAATAAACACATAGGGAAATGATGCACATGTTTTACCAGGATGCTAAAAAATAGTTGATGATTCCTGAAAATAATTTCTATGTTATGAAATAAGGATGGAGAGGTAGAAGGGACCAGATCATGCCCATCTAGGAAGCTTAGATGTGTGGACATTATCGTACAGCTGAGCAGCCTTTGAACAGCCTTAATCCAGAGTGATGGGATCAGGTTTACAAAGCGAAGCAGTTGGGCCAAATGACTTCTCCATTTCCTTTTAGCTTTACAGTTCTCTGATGTGTGTCTTGAGCTCTTGCTGTAGCTTGGGAACACATCTCGGCTATTCTGAATCAGCTGGGTACCACATCATATTTGGTAGTGTTAGGTTTGACTGCATATAACAAAAAACAAACCCATAAGAAATAAAAGCAACAGATGAAACATGACAGAATTTCGTTTTTCTCATGTAAAAGCAATTCTGGGGGCTAGTCCGGCAACTTGACACATACCCTGGTTGGTAACCAGGCTCCTTCCCGCTCCTCACTGCATAAGCCCTGGGGTATGAACCCTGCCCTTATGTTCTGAGATGGCATCTGGAGTCCTAGACATCATGTTCACATTCTAGGATGACAGCAGAGAGAAGGGACCTTTCTAGAAGATTTCCTAGAGGCACCTGCTGCACTTTTACTTATTTCTCTAGGGCCAGAATTTAGTCCCATGGTCACACCTACAGCTGGAGAAAAGCTGGGAAATTTACACTGAGTACATTTTGTTTTAATGAGAGAAATAGTAGAAAATAAATACAGAGGGAGGCAATCAGCTGTCTCTGTTCTGTCCATGGGAAAATGATGTATTTGTTTATTTAAATGGAAATCAATGGAGTAGAAGATCAAACATTAGAGAAAGTATCTCTTGCAAAATTTATTTTACTATTAATTCAATCTCTTAGACCCCTCTTTCTCTTTCAACTTTGGTATCATAGCCCCTGAATTTGAAACTCCATTTATAATATACATGTCCTCAAATGCTGACTGCATGCTTGGCCAGAGGTGGTCATGGTATCCTCCTCCGTTTCACCTCTGGGCCTTTGAATAGACTGCTTTGGCTAATTTTACATGCTTTCAAATTTATTGTTCATGGTATAAATGAAATAGCACAGATACATCATGACTTTATTTGATACTCAAAAGTCAGGCTTTTGAGACTCAAAAATGACTCTTCGCTTCATGTTTACCATGAGATTCAAAACTCAATTTTCCAACTTGGAAGTTGAGCATGAACTCTTAATCTGCTGTATCATCCTCTCCCTGGGGCAAAGTCTAAATGCCTATGAGAGAATGATGAGGGAAAACAAGAATTTTGAGGGATAATAAGTGCGTTGGTTAATAACAAATTAACTCAACATATTTATAATAGGGACAATTGATAATCAATCTAAATGCCCAATAATGGTAAGATAGAAATAATGTTATAATGAAAAAGTTTAAAAATCATTGAATATTTTGAAATATTTTAATAATATTAAAACATGTTTTACTGAGTGTAGAGAACAGTATATATAAAAGTGACTATGAAATACTCAGAAAAGTCACAAGGAAAGGAGCATACTTTTAGCAGTGACTATGGATAGTTCCTATATTCTATGTTTTCTAAATTTTCCCTCTGAGGAATATGAATTACTTTTATAATGAAAACGTTATATATATGCATATGTATACATATGTATGTGTATATATATATACATGCATACGAGTGAGGGCTGTCCGGAAAGTATCCAGCCATGTAATATGAAAAATAGTATTAACAATGGCTGGATACTTTCCAAACAGCCCTTGTATACTTGCAGTTTGAAGTAGAAAATAAACTTTCTGGTTGACAGGCCAAACAGTATCCCTTACATAATGGTGGATGAATAAGGCATTTCTTTCTCGGTATGTTATGGACTGAATTGTGTCTCCCTCAAATTCTTATGTTGAAGCCCTACCCTCCAATATGACTGTATTTGGAGATAGGGCCTTTAAGAAAGTAATTAAGGTTAAGGGTGGGGCCCGAATCCACTGAGACTGGAGTCCTTATAAAAAGAGGAATGGGCATGGGTGGGTGGAGGGGGGCACGCACAGAGAAAAGGCCACGTGGTGACACAGGGAGAAGGTGGCTGTCTGCCAGCACAGAGGAGACGCCTCCGGTGGGAGCTGGGGGCCATCAGATGCTTGGTCTCTGCTACTGCACATACACATTTAAAGACATCGTCTACATTAGAGTGCTGCAAATGTTTGAATCAGGGATTGTATTTTGCCTTAATTGTCCCCTCTGCAGACTAGGCATTCCCAGTTGCCTCCAATATTCATCCTGCAACTTGGTCTCCAGACTCTGCGTCTGTCCTGCTGGTTGCCTGTCTCTGGATATGCTTGTGTGCATCCATCAGCTTTTAAAAGTGACAGTCAACTGTGTATGTGTCCCAGGCCGCTGCGAGGAGGGAGAAACTCCTTGTTCTTTCCCTGCAGGCCAAAGTAAGGAAAGAAGAAAGGAAAATGAGATGTGTTATATTTCTGTCTGCAGCATGAGTCCCCTGTCATGGTTTTCCTCCAATCAGGGGAGATTACTTTGGCAACAGCCATTTTGTGTCCCTTTAAATAACTTCCTCCTGGTTAGCGATACTTCATTTTCATAAAACCAACATGTTGTGCAGAGACTTCTCAAAGTAGCCAAATCCTTTTTTCTCTCTCTCATTGTTTAAGAAAGCTATCTGAACCAATCACATAATATTTAAAAACATATTGGCAAAAAAGAGAAATGTACCAGTTAAAGGCTGCATATCATGGGCCTTAAAAAAATAATAAGGAAAAATAGAAAAAGGAAAATAAATCCTGCTTGTCAATTTCAAGATTTGTTAGAGCAGTGATGATAAACTTGATTTTAATGTGGCATTGAGTTAATAATATCTATAAAGTGATCCCTATTTTTGAAAAGCATGCTAATTGTTGCTGATTGCAGGATGGCTTTGAAAAGGGAAGAATTATCACATTTTCATGTTTGGAATAACATGTAGAATCACTGCAGTTCATTGCTATGGAGGTAATTTAACTTGTGAGAACCAACCCGACTCCACTTAGAAGCTCCCCAAATGATTTTTCACTAAACAATTTCTTACTGGTACTGTATCATACTGAAGTATGGCAACAAATTGCAGCCGATAACCCTTACAGTAAAAACCTGAAAATGTAAGAGATTGTTTTTATGAGCAATAGAAATGCCTATTCTAGGAGCTCTAAAAAACATTAAATTTTACTTCAGGTGTAGGAAGTTGCCTGCAAAAATATACTTCTTGCTATTTCATATGATATGGTATGAAAAGGATTATTGGGAAAGTGCCATTGAACAGCCTTATAGAATTATTTCATTCTACATCACCTTTAGACATTTTAAGATGAAGTGTTTGTCCTTTCAATTAATCAAAACTGTTTTCCCTTCCACTTAGCTGGGTCACTCTGTTCTCTGTCCCAGTCAGCGTTTTCCCCCAGTTATTTGGCTGATTTCCACTACAGAAGAATTAGATCTGGTAATTAAATCCAATCTCAGCAAAGGTTTTTTATTGTTCTCCCAGCCAGTGTGTTTAGATTCTATGCAAGACGGAATCCCTTAGGGACGGAGAATGAACCTGTTGTGAGGTATAATTGCAATGAAACATATTTAACAGTTATTTTTGAAGGAAGAGCTTAGAGATTTCCCTTAACTCTCCTTCAATGACTTTATGCAACTTTTCCCATTTACACTTCCCATCCTTTGTAATTATATATGTTCATATATTTTCTGTGGGTTTTCTACATAGATAAGCTGCTTTTGTCAATGATTTTTATGTAAATCAGTATGTCTCTCACTGATTCATACACATACACATTAAATATTTTAAAAAATGAGGCACATTATGGAAGGTTAAAATACACATATAAATATACTTATGCATTATATATTTATATATTTTTCAACATTCTGTATTTTGATATATACATATATTATGCTATATTATATATAATATATATTATGATATATACATATATTATACATATACATATTTTGAAACATATCTTCTATAGTGGTATCTTAAATATCTTAAGTATTTTGATCTGATCTCTTCCTGCAACTGACAATTTAAATGTTCTGAAATTATACAAGGAGAAGGAAAATCGGGCTCTAAAAATATAATGAGGGTTGCTGTGTTGCAGTCACCTCTAAGGCCAACTTATTTAGTCCGTTCCCCAAGTTCCCTGCTGTACTATTTCATCATAGAGTGGAATTTACAAATTGCCTCCCAGTGCTGTCAGATCCTATTATTTATAATAAATTCTTACATGAGTTTCTATGAAAGGTTGTGAAAATGGCTTCCTGGATGTCCTTATGGATAGTTTTTCCCACAGACAACGCGGGTTTGTTGTGTCCGTTCATTGGTTTGCACAATTTTATATTTACGAGTACAGTATTCATGATGTTCCTTCCAGTCACAAATTCTTTTTAACTGGGAGACTATTTTTCATCATAATATGTATAACCACATCAATAATTTAGTGACTGAGAACAATATATACCTACATATGCAAATAATACACATATGCAGATGTGAATCTCAAGCACAAAATCAGGTGGATAAGAAATGGCTATTTCTATGTTTTTGTCTCTGAGCTTAATTTCCGTTTGGAGTTCTTGCTCTACTAAGTAGAGATGGCCCATCCTCATCTATGTAGCACTCTTTCCCTGCCCTGCCCAGGCTGTGTTTATGGGAGAAGGCAGCATGGCTTTGTGATATCTGGGCACTGAGTGGAGTCATATGTCCTGTGGGTCTCTGTCATTTAGCTACACCTGTGTCAGCTGAGACATTCTCATTCCATCAGTCTTGGGTCATTTTACCGAGGTAATTGCAGTGTCTTCCTGGTTCTTACAATAAGAACTCTCTTAGCACAAAGGGGCTGTCAATGCATCTATGCTGTTGGCCACTCTGTGGTGTGCTGATACCACTTTCTTCCTTGACACCGCACAGACACACAGGCCCTCCACGAGACCACTGAGGTCCTCACTCTAGATTGGTCACCCCACTGCCTTGTCTGCTGTGTTTGCTTCTGTGTATGCGTGAATGAGGACTCTGGGATCTTGCCAGTTCTCAAGGTTCTACTGGGTACAGGGCACAGATTCCCTCTACCCCCCAGTCTCTCAAACATCTCTCCAGGGCTTTTTGTCATTTTATCCCCTCCCTTCCATGACTTGGCCAGGAAAGGGGAGCTGGACCTACCCAAGATACCTTCTCAAGGACATGACTGGCATGTAACTGTTGTATCCTCTCATCTGTTCCCCACCTCTTGGATTCTTTACCAGGTTCAGCTGAGAGGGGAGAGTTGGGAGTTGGAAGACAGAGGGAATAGCATGACCAGCTGAAGTGGACACCTGAAGGATGAATATGAGAGAGTGGGAACTTGCAAATACGTCGGGGAGTGTGATTGGCAGTCAAGAAGTGACCTGGAGACCTGTTTGGAGAGCAATCAGGCTGGGAAAAGTTGAGTAGATCACTAAGAGTCTGAAGTTTTAAACTTTAGAATTTTTTTTCTTCAAGGCAATGGGAAGCCTTTCACAATTATTGAGTAGAAAGTGATATAACTGAAGAAATTTAATGGATTTTAGATACTTTATGGAGTTATTGATAGGAACTGGAAAAGAACAGATGGGGTTTGTCAAGGAGGAAGAACAACTCAAGTAGGATTCCAAGAACCTATTTCCAAGAACCTGAGCAATGGCGAGCTCATTGTGCGGGAAGAAGAGGAGTCCTGGCTTGGAGGTGTTATGCTGCAGCAGCAACTTTGAGATGTGTGGCACATGGTTGGAAATCTGAGACTGGAATTCAGAAGAGATTGCCTAGGGCTGTGTTGATGAAAAACATATCAATGATTGATTATAGTTCACACTGTGGGAAGAGAAGAAAGAAGATAGAGAAGAAAAGATAATTTTGGAATAGTGAAGAACAATCAGAGGCTGGGCAAGAGATGCAAACTTAGGAAAATGAAAAGACATAGAAGCATAAAAGGTGGAGGATTTCCAAAATAGGAGGAAATAGGGCTGCATGACCCAACAGAGATGAATGTTGGCAATTCCCTGGCAGCATTCTGTTATCACTTTATCCAGTGGTCAAAGTCAATGAAAAACTACAGCTGCCCCTTATAGACCAGACCCACAAGGGCTGAGATCTCCCAGGTGGGAAAGAAGGTCTGTATCATCCATGTATTGATGACCCTACGCCAGTTCCAATGCTGGCTGAAGACAAAAGGAAGACGAAGAGCAGAGGGGAGAAATCCTAACAGTCGACCACATCCCCATGACTAGTATTTCTTTCCTGACCACGTCATGTATATGTTGGTGTATTTTGACTAATTTTCTTTCTTTACTCTTTCCCACACCATTTTAAAAATAGGTTTTGTTGTTTAACTTTATACTTTAGGCCATTGGCTACAGATACTAAGATGGAATTCAATAGAATTTGAGAGAAAATGAACATCACTCAGCACTCTTAGACTTTGAGCTGGAAGCAGTAACTGGCAAGGCTTAGGGTGGCCTTCCTTTGTCGGGAGGCACTGAAAATGTTTGTTTGAGGGACATTGCACTGTACAGGGCAGGAGTGTTTTCAATGAAGAATATATGTGGATATCAGGTAGGAAGAGGACTGGGGCTGTTGTGTGGCCATCCTGCACCAACACCCTTCTATTTGTGCAAAGTCCTCTGGAGTGCAAGTCTTGGTGGAAGGGAGGTCTCACCTCTTATTAGAGAAGCTGAAATGTCCAGAAACGCCTTTTCCATGGCCCCTGTGGCTGGGGTATGTGTCCATTACGTAGGCTTGAACGTAAGTTTGTTCCTGGGAGAATGGCACGAAGATACAAAGTGAGCTGAGAAATGCTTCTAGGTGCTGGTTTGATGATACTGCTAAATCCAGCAGTGGCAGGAGCTAGTGTCAAAATTCTAGAGGCAAGAACATGAAGCGTCTGGTGGTGGCAACATTGAGTTGTTTATCTTGTGGAGGCCTCCTGACAAGAGTGTGCCTGGCTCCCTGCGGCTCACCCTAAATTGGTCCTGCCCATTCTCTCAGCCTGGGTTCTCTGGCCTTTTTGTTGATTGAGTTAGCAACACAATATCCTTTCAGTAAATGCCTTTTCTGCTTCATTAAGTTAGTGATATTTGGCCTCCACTGCTTGTAACCAAGAGCTTTGACCTTTATGAGATGGATTCAAGGATTAGCATTTGGTTTCTATCTAGGGACAGTGAGCCACAAGAAAACGGAGGGATATGTAAAAAACAGTGTGGACTTTTTTTTGGCGGGGAGGGAGGTATGATCATTGTTTTCTTTACTCATCTGCTTTTTCACAGGAAAAAAGCTAAAATATATAAAAATAGAATACTTTCACTGGTAGAAAATTTAATCCTTCTCGGGGAGATAAGTGTTTACGCACAAAGGAGGATATGCTTGAGTTTTGTGCCTCCTTCTCGCAAAGTTCTGCCTTCGGTCTCTGGCAACCAGTGTGAGTTCTTTGCCCTTGTTTTCTTTGTCTGGTTGCACTGCTGACTGGGGCTGGCCTGGGGGTGCTGGGACAGAGGGAGAGAGACGAGGACTTCACTATCCTCTGACCTTCAGAACTATCACAAAGCTCAGGTCTTTTTCCATGGGCAGGGTCAGTCCTTTCCTAGCATATCTCTGTGTCTTAATATGCTAAAAGAGTTTCCATCACCTTCTCAATGTCAAGCCACATTTTAGAAGGCCTCCATTTTATTATTCAAGTTTTCAGAGGCTCTAGGCTCGGCAAGATGGTCTGTATAGGAAACCTGTCACTCCACGATTCTGTGAGAACGGGGTGTAAAATCTAATCTCTCATCCCTCTGCTAGTTTCACAAAAGGAAGGAGCAATCCTTTGTCAAGTTGACAAAATACAGCAAGTGTGCCCCTGTCGGGATTGCTAAGTACCTAGAATCTGGCTCTTAAATGTGTACTCAGAATATTTTGGCTTCTAATTGGATTTTGGTGAAAATCCTTGCAAAATCTGGCAGGTTGAAAACAACGAACGGCTAAGTTTCAGATAAAAAAACCCTTTTTTGGGTTAGTGAAGGGCAGAGCATGTCCTGGTTGTCCTCAGCTCCTTCCAGCACCAGGTGCCTGGGTGGGATTGTTTATTCTGAGGAAAATGAAACATCAAATAGTGGGATCTCTTTACTCCATTTACTTTTCTCTTGTGTATACAGAATGAAGAATGGTGCAAAGAGAGATCTGTTTTGTTGGAAAAGTCAAGTCACATGACATCTCAACGATGGCAAAATAAGAAATAGCTGACATAATGTTTCTAAATATACAACATTGTGCAACAGCTACCTGGAGCAAAAGCAGAAAGGTTGAGAAGGCAAAATAATGACTTAGCTGCTGGAAGGCGTCCACGTTCAACAGTCTGTCAGGAAGAAGACAGGTGGGGCTGGCTTACCTCCTGGGTGATGGTGGCTGCAGGGCTTTTATTAAAATTACTGTGCAGGAGTGGAGATGATAAACACTCCGTGGGTACAGTGGAACAGCTGGGCCTATGTCTGGCCAGAACTAAGAGGCTAAAATAAACCTACCTAAGGTAGCACCATGCTGTTGTTGTTGTTTTTTTCTAAAGACTTTTGTATGCTAGAAAAACAGATCCCGGGATTTATAAATGCATTTTATATGCCTCTGTGTCTTCCGTGCCAACGTCTGGGATTTATGATCTGGCTTTATAGTTGGTTGGAATATGGTATGGCAAAGAGAATATAAATTAAAATTTAGAATATCATCAGGAGGACAGGCAGGACATCGATATAAGTGGCTCTATACTTAGCACTGTGTGGGTCATAGACTGTCAGAGTTAGAAGGGACTAAAGAGTTAACCAGTCAAGCTCTCTGATATATGGGTCAACTGAGATCCAGGGAGGTAGTGTGACTTGTTTTAAGGTCACATGGCTAGTAGTGGCAGAGATCAAACTGGAACCAGTCTTCTGGTTCTCAGTCCTTTGCTCTTTGTAGCTAGAGAACATAGCTTTTCATTTGTATTAGTTTTACGTAGCTGCTGTAACAAATGACTACACGCTTAGTGGCTTAAAACAATGCACATTTATCATCTTGCTGTTCTGGAGCTCAGAGGTTCAAAGTCAGCCTCACTGGGCTACAGTCAAGGTGTTGGCAAGGCTAATTCCTTCTGGAGGCCCTGGGGGACCTTCTGTTTCTGTGCCTTTTCTAGCTTCTAAAGGCCACCTGCAATCCTTGTCATCCTTGTCCCATGACCCCTTCCTTGTATCACTCCAACTTCTTGCATTTGTTATCCCATCTTCTACTACTGACTCTGGCCCTCCTGCCTCCCTCTTTTAAGTCCCCTTGTGATTACATTGGCCCCATCCAAGTAGTCCAGGATAATGTCCCATCTCCAGATGCTTTGCTTAATCACATCTGCAAAGTCCCTCTCACCAGGTTAGGTACCACATTCGCAGGTTCCAGGGAGTAAGGCGTGGGCATCTTTGGGGTCATTATTCTTCCTACTGCACCACTGTGCCTTTTGTTATACCCCTCCAGTCCTCTGAAACCAAACAGAAGGCAGAAGAGGTTTCTGGAGTCAAAGGCATGTGGGAGTACACAAGCAACATCAGGGCCACTCTTTTCCCTTGACATAGAACATTTGCCTCTGACAGCTCCCCTTATTTACAGAGTAGTAAAAGGGAAATATTTTTCATCAGAAATCCAGCAAGTGGGCAGGGGGTTGTAGGGGATGGGTAAATTCACACCTAACAGGTACAATGAGCACTGTCTGGTGATGGGCACACTTATAACTTTGACTCAAATGGTACTAAAGCAATTTATGTAACCAAAACATTTGTACCCCTGTAATATTCTGAAATAAAAATATGTATTAAAAACACAAAAAACCAGAATGTGTTGAATTAAAAAGGGGGGGGGAGGAATCTAAGAATTTTGTTCAGTTAGAGATTGCTTCCTAAGGCATACCTGCTTGTACCAGGAAATATTTATTAGTAGTCAGTGTTTACAACAAAGTCCTTTGGTTCCTAATTTATTTGTTAACATTCAGAGCAGGTGACTTCATTTGTTTCTTCATTTAATTTTTTTTCTGTGATCTTTGTGGCAAGAAAAAAGAGAACATTTATACTACCTAATATCTGCTTATTTATACAACTTTATGTCCCTGGGCTGTGCCAAAGGGCAGAGTGTATGGTAAAGAAAACTTTATAATCTTAAACAGATTCTGTATGTGGCTGAATCAGAAAGCGAGGTGCTGCTACTACAGGCAATGAAGAGGAGGAGGCCTCATTAGTGCTGGAAGGTAGTCACCTTGGAGAGTTCAGTCATGTCTGCTTGTCACAGGCAGAGTAAGCCTGTCACTCTCTGAGTTTCATTCCTTGGGAATGATTGAAAGAGGAAGTAAAAATATTTACAAATTACATGAACTTTACCAATCTCCAAATATTCCGAACACCTGGTATTATATTTTATTAAAAACAAATATAGTAGGCACTCAATAAATATTTGCAGAGCGTTGAATGAATGAATGAATGAATGAATGATTGGTGATCGCTTCCACCTGAAAAATAAATGAGAGAATGTTTTTGTTCGGGCTTGTTTGCTTTCTCTCTCATTTGCCAACAAATGTTCAAACCAATTAACTTTTAAAGTGGGGCTTAACAAACTTTGACCAGAAAGGGCTAGATTTGGTTTTCTTAGGAGATGGAATTAAGAGAAAATATTATTCTGGACTCAGTTGGTCTTTCAAAAATGCTTAAAAATAGTAGCAAAGAGGTTTTTTCTATCTCAACTCCATAACTCCATGCATTTTACACGGTGGGGCGGGGTATGTCCCTTGCGGATTTTAGAGGGGGTTGTAGAACCCAAGGACAATGATCAAGTCAGAGCCAACAAATGTTCAAATGTTTGAACACCCAACACGGCCCAGGCCTTTTCAAAACTATTATTTCATGAAATTTTCTCAGTAACTTTGGGAAATCGGTGTTGCTCCCATTTTACAAACTTTGAGGAAGATTAAGTGACCTGATGAAGTGGAAGATCCAAGTATTCTGAAGCCCTTGTTTTCAAGACCCAGTACACACCTATTTTGCCGTCACTGCGGCTTGGTAGTATACCATAAATTTCCATTAGGTGAAAGGACTAGAAAACATTCATGGAGCGTCTGAGAAGAAGTGAGTTCATAAGTTTGACTCAACTTCAAAAGAAGGTCTTAGGGTAGCAAATGGACAGAGAGCAAAGGTTTGACTTTTGGTTTTGCAAGGAGACATGAAAACAGCTCTGGTGTCTTGAATCTCAGACCCAGCATTTACTCATAATGAGACTTTGAACAAGACTCTCACTCAACCTTCCTTTGCACCCTCTCCTCTTCTTTATGATGTGGTGAATGATAACACCTACTTATAAAGCTGTTGTTGCTAATCCACGTGCTTTGCAGTTTATGGCACGCAGGAGGTGCTCCCATAAACGCTGGCAGTAATTACTTTGGGAATATGAAAGCCTCATTCAAATTTTTTCATTTTAATCAGAGTTAGTCTTCCTTTAAACATCTTTCCCCTTTAAATAGTCTAAGATTCTCAAGTTGTAGATTATTATTTTCAGGATGAATAGACTTGTCTGTCAAAATTTAATACTTTTATATATAAAAATCTCCACTCTAATTCTAATCTCGCTATAAAACTTTAATGTTATGGCTCTTTCTCTACAACATTTTCAAAGCATCCCATTTAGAGAATAACTTTATGTGCCATCATCTTCTTCTGGACCACTCATGGAGAGAGAAGTTGCATGCTAATTATGATGAGTTTGTAACAAAATGAGCTAAAACAACAACGTGCCATCATTCTATTCCACCGCACACTAACTAATAATTGCTCAATTATTAGCAAACCCGGCTGTCACTTAGCAGAGATGGCGTGATGGTGACACTGGGCCAGCAACCAGCTGGTTTGGGTTCTGGGCCTGGCAGTGCCACTCAGTAGCTGGGTGCTGCCTCTATGAAATATCTACTTTCTCTTTCCACCTGAGACTCTGTGGTTGGAAGAAGGCTGGAACTCTGACTATGACTAAATCTATGAAGAAACGTGAACCTGGAAAACGTCGTTCTAGATGGTAAGCCTAAATATAACCCTTTGCTTCAGAATGGAAGTGGATAAGGCAACTAGTTTGTCAGTTCGAGTCTCACTTCTGTTTACAAGCATATATTCAGGTTTAATCCCTTCCACCTATTTCTCTTGCTTGTGTCAACTAACGATAGGAAACACTGAACTTGCAGATGGGCTCTCGCTTTTACTTTAATTTCATCCAGTACATGGAGTAAAAATCTTGGGAGCCCACCTGTGCTTTTAAAAACACAGCAGGGGATTATCTCTTTACCAGGGCGTCTACTAAAAGGCCACAAGATGGGGATGTTACTCCATAAACTTAGATATTTTCATTCATTCTACACATAACTATTGAGCACCTACTATGTGCCTGGCATTGTGCCAGGCTCTGGGATTATAGTGATAAATAAAACAGACTTTAATAAGTGGAGCTTGTGGAGTCTAATGGAGAAGGCAGATGTCTCAATGTGGATTTAGTAGGGCGCTTAGTGCCACGATGACAGAAATAGAGGGGGCCATAGGAATGCACAGTAAGGACCCTAAACCCCATTGGAGAAGGCCTGGATGGAGCTCACAGAAGGCTTCCTAGAGAAGCAGTATCTAAACTGTGACCTGCAGAATGACTGAGCAGCGCTCTAATCTAGGCAGAAGAATGGCATGCCCAGAGTCATGGTGGTTTAACTTGGTGGTTTGAAGCAACTGAAAAATGTTAACTTTTTCATTTAATATTTAAGAAGCATAGGAGTAGAGAGTGGTGAGAGGGGAGGCTGGGCCATTGCAAGAAGGGACTTGAAGGTCACATGCCATCCTTAGGACAGTGGGAAGGTGGTTCCTTGGAAGGTATTTCTTATCTTTCTTTAATTGGCACAATCCCAATGCACCTCTCAGGTCTCAGTGCACATGGGTCCTCTAGGAAATGGTCGCTGATCCACCAAGGCTGGATTAGGAGCTTCCCCTGTGGGTGCCGTTGCCCATTATATGTTCCCCGTCAGTCACTCCTGGAGCAGTTGTCATTAACAGACAGGACTTGGACTCAGGAGACAGGGTTTGAGCCCTGCTTTCATGCTCAGTGACTCTTGGACAAGTTCCTCTCTCGGTTTCCCGAGGCTAATAGTAATAGCATCCCTGTCAGAGGGTTATGAGAAATAATCTGAAAGTGCTTAGTATATTGCTTGACACATAGCATGTGTTTAATAAATATTAGCTATTGATTTTGGTTATCCTGAGTTTCAACTATTGATATCCATTATCTTGGATTGTAGTTTCTTAATCATTTGTATGCTTCTCCTGTTGTACCCCAACATTCTTCAGCACACGGACAGGATCTTATCTCCTCCTTAGGGCTCCAGCTCCTACCACCATGCCTGGAGCAAAGGAGGTGCTCAATCCATAGTTATCCAGTGAATGCACACATTCATTGTATTACTCAAGATGAAACTTGGTCGCATTTAAGACTATTAGCTTCAAGGTGATGCAGTTGAAGACTGTGTTAGTAAAGCTCTTCTGTGGTTGTGCAGTCAGGGAATTGGTGGATGGGATCTCCCCGAGGGCAGAGAGCATGCCTGATTGAGGGGATTAAAATGCTTACTTTATTTTTCAAAGTTTTTATTGACAATCCTTATTTTAATTAATCTTTATTGCTTTCTGAATTTGTTGAGCAGTTTTATAAAACTGATTTAACCTTAAAAAGTTTAACTCAATGAGAGTATTCATATTTTTATCTTAACCCATTTTAAGCAATTTAGACATATGTGTTTAGTAGTATATAAATTCCCTTTACTTGAATTTTAAACTTTGCTATAGATAGATATACCTAAATTAATATAATCAGTTAAACATTTGGGAACAATATGACTAGTGACTTATTTTAGAATTTCTAACATATGAAATGGTGTTGAACTGACCTCCAAAAAGGTGTACATTTTTTCATAGTTGAAAGAGCATAGAATTATAAACCTACAGATTAGATTCTCCTCTTGGGTTTGCCTTAAAGAAGCTTTGCAACATTGGGAAGTCAATTTTCCTTTTATAAACCTCTATTTCATCTCTAAACTTGGCCAGATTGAGCTAGATTTCAGCTAAGGTTCTCTCTGAGCTCCCAAATCCCATGATCTGCTTTCTTTCTGTTCAGATGATGAATTAGTGAGCTCTGGCAAAAAGAGACTGGTGCATATATAAATACAGTGGATGAAATCATGCATTGATTTCTCTTTTCACTGTAATACTTTATTGCAACTTTGCTTTTCTGGGGAGGAGGTGAGATAATGGCTGAAAGCTAATATTCATTGAGTGCTTACTAAATTAGGCTAAGAGCCTGACATGTGTTGTCCAATCAGATTCACAGGGACCCCATGATACAGGTATTGTTATTATTAGCCACATTTTACCTGTGAGGAGGCCAAGGTTCAGAGAGGTTGAGTGACTTAGCCAAAGTCCCACAGCATTAAGTAGTAGAGGCAGGCTGATTCTAGAACCCACTTTCTTAGCCATTATGCTGTATTGACTGCTTCTTACAGAGGGTCTACTATTTGTCAGGGTCTGTGGTAAGTAACCCACGGGCCTTCAGTAATTCTCATTAAGTTCATATATTTTCTTTGTACGAGGAGCTAAAATTGATAGGACCAAGGTATATTAAAAAGAAAGAGAGCTCACAAACATAAATAGGAAAAACAGGAAAGTTTGATATGGAAGCTGTTTAGGAATAGAAATGTCATTGTATAGATTGTGCTTTCCTCTGACTTAGACTGTTCATCATTATCTACAAAACTAGCCACTACTTTGAAGTTTTTTATTCTGGTATTAATAAAAAATAAAGTTTTTATTACATTAATATATTATATAGTTTATATAATATATAAACATTTTTATGTTATATATTTACAAATATATTTATTATTATACTGTGTAATATAAGGTATTATATTATTATAGCCTCTGACCTCAATAATCTCTCTATTGAGGACTTCAAGATCTTGGCAAGTTAGTAACTTTTCTGAGCCTCAGTTTTCTGATCTATGAAATGAGCATAATTTCTACCTACAAGGACTGTTATGATTATTAGGGATGATATATGCACAGTCTCCAGAACTGTGAGAAATAAATGTTTGTTTCATAAGCCACTCAATCTCTGGCATTTTTGTCATAGCAGCCCTCACTGACTAACACTGTTCTATTGCCACAAAGAAACTCCACTGGGCTCTTCCTTTATGGTCACACTTTCTTCCCAATCCTAACCTCTGGCGATCACTCATCTATTTTTCATCAATATCATTTTGTCATTTTAAGAATATTTTATAAGTGGGATCATAATATAGAATGTATTTTGATTGACTTTTTTCACTCACCATACTTCCCTTGAGATTCATCAAAGTTGTTGTGTGTATCAACATTTATTCCATTTTATTGCTAAGTAGTGCTCCATTGTATGAATGTACCACAGTTTATACATTCACACACTACAGGACATTTGAGTTGTTTTTAACTTTTGACTGTTACATAAAAATCTCCTATGAATATTTGTGTATAGGGCAAACATAATTTTTCATTTCTCTAGGATAAACATCCAGGGATATAAGTGATGGGTCATGTGTTTTATAGTGGAAATAACTGATTAATGACTATGTATATACATTAAAATGATGTGAAAATATTGGAAATGTGTAAGATCAGATTATATATTTAAGCAATTCAGGAGAAAATATAGACATAGGAGCAAATGCAAGCAACTTGCAAATGAGTGTTTAAAAATGCATAGTTTTTTCTATTTCTTTCACTTAAATAATGAAATAGTTTTCTCCTTTCCTTCATGGGTCATGAAAACAATACATCAAGGGAAAACAATACATCAAGGGAATACATCATGACAGATCCTTGAGGTGATGGATCTGTTTTGTATCTTGGCTGTGATGATGGACACCTGAACCTGTATGTAACTAAAATTCCATAGAACTACATGCACATATGCATGCACACACACACACACACACACACACAGGAGTACATGTAAAACAACTAGGGAAATCTGAACAAGGCTGAAGGATCATACCTCTGTCAATATCTTGCTTGTGATATTGTACTGTAGTTACACGAGATGTTACCACTGGGAGACACTGAGTAAAGGGCACACGGATCCCTCTGTATTATTTTTTACAATTGCATGAGAATTTATAATTATTTCAAAAATAAAAAGTTTGATTGAAAAAGCCACATCAGACATTTGCTCTATTTCTTGGATTTGTCATCAGACTGTAGCCTTTGTATAGTCTTTGAATAGTCAGAATACCTACGGTTCAGTCAAAAAGCTCAACTGCCTATCTTGAAACACTTTTTTTGAGCAACTACACAAATTGAAAATTTGCATGATCAAAATATGCTGAATTTTAACTCAGAAACATGACTGTCCACCACCTCCTCTGTCTCACTTTTCCTAAAGGTACATGATAGCATCTTAGGCAAACTGTACTTTTGACCTCTCCCATTCTTTAGGTGCACACTACAGGGTTCTGCTTGATTCAGGTCTGCCCTGACCAAAGTGTGCTTGCTTTGGGGAAATTCTATTTTTACTTGTCTAATAGTTAATTCTTCATTTTAGGAAATGAGGTCAGGTGAACACCCAGCCATAGTTCTGAATTACAGCTATGGATACGGGGAGCTGTTTAGAATCTAGCCTGATTTAGAAGAGCAGTCTTTGAAAGCCCCAGAATGAAATGACCCAGTTACTCTCATTTCTACTATATCTTCAAAGGCACTGTCTTCTGAATTGTCTGTGACTGTCAGAAATATGCTGGAGATGAGCCGTGTAAGAGTGCCAACCCTGTTTTGTTCATAAAGAATTTCTCCCTGCAATCCATCCAGCTGAACCTTGTAATTACATCCAGAGCCTGCTCACCATGGCGACCGTGGCTGCTCTAGTGAATATTAAATCTATTGATCTTGAGCATAGAGTCCATCTCAGCTTTCAAACGGCCCATGTAGTCTTTTCCCCCAGGGCTGGAGTATATCTGAGGTTCTTGTGGGTTTATAAAGTCTCATCTTATCTTTTGGCACAATGTGTTCTTTTGATTTGCTGGTGATTTTGTTTTCCTTGCAGAGGGGTGTAAACCAGAAGAAAAAAGAAGGGAAAGGAATTTAAGGAATGTAGAGTTCTTGCTTTACAAGATCACCTTTCATATGCTCCCTAGCCCACATACCCAGGTCATTTCCTGAACTCCTGGACCTCTTAGTGTGATAGCTAACTCCCTTATTTCTCTTAGGCACTGCCCCTTGCTGGGAAGATGCACAGTGGGCTCCTGGAACAAAGAGTGTCCCATTTAACAGATTTACCTTTGAGCCTATAACAAATAATCCCTACAGGGTTGATTAGTTGACCTTGGGCTACACTTGTCAGTTTGAAATATGGCAGGGATTAACTATTACATTATGTTGTATAATATAATATAATAGTAGTATTAAATTCTACTATAGTGTAAACAAGTATCATAATATAACATAGTATCACATTATATTATCATATCATACCATGAAAATATAATATGTATTTCATGCTATGAAAATAAAAAATTTGAGACATTATAGGAAAATCCTTGATCTAACAGTCAGAAGACCTTAGACCAGTTTCAGGTTTCATTATTTATTTGCTTGCTGTGTTGTTTAACCTCATCTTGCCCCAATTTTCTCCTCTACAAATAGAAATTAACTATAATAATACCTATCTCATAGGTATCGTGATAGAATAAAAACAGAATGTTTAGTAGAAGCTTACTATGCTTGAGAAAGGAATAAGAAAATAAAATACTATAAGTTATTAAAACCCAAGTACAGTTTTAGAAGACAGACCAAAAAACAAAATCTTAGTATTTGTCAGAATATTTGGTTCTGAAGACCAACAGTCTTAATCCTTTTTTTGAACTTTAAATAGTCTGGAGACACTGTGAGTTGTCTACCTAGAGCTTCCCCACCCCCATCTTTTTCCTCCTAGTGTCAAGTTTCAGTCTGAAAAGTGGGTTCTTCGTGTGCTCATGGCTGAAGAATGACCAGACACACCAATGTAAGGCAAGCACGAAAAATGAAGTTTTTTGAGGAGAGAAAGATAGGATCATAGAGCAAGAGCAACATATAGGTTTACAGAACATGATACATATGCCACAGATGACAATTGGACCCATTGTCACAGCAAAGAGAGAACAAAAGGAAGGAAGGGGCAAAAGGGGGTAATTTATGGTCTCAGTCTTGTTTTATAGTGCCCAGATTGGGACCTCCCTGTGGCTCAGACATCTCCATGGAACCACTTTGATTGGACAGTTGGGAGATGCATGACATGAGTCTTACTATTCATGTGGGTTGTTCTAGGTCAATTTCTGGACTCTGTGATACCTATGCTTCTTGGCCCATGGGTTACAGCGTCCTCTGCATTTCTTTTGCAGCTGGCATACTAAGTTATGATTGGCAGATTCGTAGGGCATTCCCACCTCCCCCAGGTATGGCAGTAGCTCAGAGTAGGATTAAGGTGGGGCAGGACCAAGATGGGGGCCTGGGGCCCACTCTTGTCCTTCTTCCCAGGTGGGGCAATTGCACAAAGGCAAACTATTGTCCCTAGAAGACCTGGAATTCCTTGCTAACTATGTAACACTAGTAGAGACTAATTCACACAATTGAGGTTAAAAATATTGCTACTTGCTTTCCCAGTCTCCCTTTCAGTCAGTAATGGTTGTATGATGAATTCTGTCCGATGAGACATACGGGTAAACTTTCTGGGTGACTTCTGTGGAGGACTTTTCCTCCCTCTTAAATAAAACAACAACGACAACACAAAAAGACATTTAAGGAGAATCTTCTCATCTGCTTGACTTCCTTCCTGTATTTGGATGTGGTAAAACCTGAAACTTTGGAAACTATCTTTTTTTGTTGTTTATGACAGAATTACCCTGTATTTTTTATTTGTCAAATCTTGCAGCTCTACTTCCCACGGTAGGCTACTTTGTGACAAACAAAAAACTGGTTTTATCAGCTAATCTATCAGATAGTTCACTTAACACCTTAAGGACCGCTCACAAGTTTTCTCGTTTTTCACTGTAGTTAAGATGATTTAAATAACGTGCAGTTTGCCCAAAACCGTGCGGTCCCTCGCGTATGTCTTAGAGATTTCTATGCGGTACAAAAGGTGTTTAACAATAACTCCAGGCCCACGTTTTCAAAGACTTCATTCAGTCAGTCATTTGGAAAATCATCGAGCATCTGCTCCACGCCAATTACTAAAACCGTTCTAGGCGCGGTGGATACCGCACTGACACTGGCCAGAGCCCGCCCGCTCACAGCCTTCATTCTGGTCACAGGATCATATATCTTTTCCCCATCCCATAATGAAATCTATTCAGAATATGATTAAATATAATTCTAAAACTGAAGTTTACTAGAATTCTAAAGCTGAAACTTATTCTCAATGGATTATCTCCTTGCCTAATGGAGAGGTAACCTGTCCAAACGCAGGCCTCCCCCTGCGCTTTCACGGGCCGTCTGCACTACGGGTGGACGTCCAGGTTCCGCCGGGGCTCTCCAACTGCTTCCGGGTCGGCGGTGCGCTCCCTGAGGGCAGGGCTCTGGGCGGTCACCGGTGTGCCTCCGGGCGCCTGTGCACCACGTACGTCCTCGCTGACCAGGAAGTGCTTGTTCTTGGGTCCCGCCGGAGTCTTCGTCTGTTGAGTGAGGTACAACTTGAGAGACCTAAGCCTCTCAGAAAGCGGTAGATGGAGGCCATGGCTCTATTAACTGTCCTCTGCAGAGGAGCCGAGCGACTAGCCCACGAGGGTGGGCGGATGCGGGAACTCGATGCCCGCGGCTTGGGCCTAGCCCGGAAGGTGGGGCTGGGAGCTGTCCTGGCCGGTCACTGGAAGGGCCCTCGGCGTTGCCTTGGGGGTCTGCGGGTTCGTGGGCTTGCACGGTGGGGCCTCTTCGGCAAGTGTGTGGGCATTTTCCTCCTGCGGGAGACACCTCAGATGTCCTCGGATGGCAGTCCTCAGTCCCAGTCCGTCTCAGGCTGCAGGCCTGGCGCCAAGCCCCAGCATGTCCCTGGGCAGGCGTTCCTTGGGGACCACATAATTTCGGGTCCCCTCTCTCGCCGGACTCGGTTTCTTATTGGCCAGAGCTCTGCCAAAAAGCTGGTAACTATCTTTTGACCACAGGGTGATAAACCCAAGAGTAGAAGCTACTTGCAGTAGGGAAAAGAGTGAAATGATGGAAAAAGCCTGGTACACGTAGCCACTTGCCTAAATCACTCTAGGGCCACTTTCCTCTAGATTTTAAGAAAGTAAACTCCTCTGTTATTTAAGCTGCTTTCTGTAGTATTCTGTTTTGTTGCATATGAAAGCATTCTAATTGATGTACAAAAAGTGTTTCTTGCCTAGGAGCAAGTTCAGGGAACAGCATATATACACAATATGAATGGTGCTCCTTGGAGTCTTACATGAATGACAGTGACCTTGGTCTTGGTGAATTCTTACTCTTCCTTCATGACATCTCACATGGTGCCTCTTCTGGGAAGTCCTCCTAAACAGAGAAATCACTTGTAGTCAACCACAGTTTCTTGTAATTACATGTTGTTATAGAGATGTTAATTTTTATAACATATTGAATTGCCGTTAAGTATCTATGAGTTAATTTCTTAAGTACAGAAGCCATACCCTATACATGTTATCTATTCCTAGGGTCTAGCACATGTTGTCCTCTTGTATACAATGGGTGTTCACAAACAGTTTCTGGAATAAAGAAGCTATTTAGTGATAATAAATTTTTATTATAGTAAAAATTATCCAGGTCCCAGTAGATTCCTAGAAAATATCGGTATTTTTCTTCATATGGATTTTAGAAAAAAGATCTGTGATGAAAATGTTCCTTGATAGTAGGTATTTATTTTAAAGAAAAATCTTAAATTTGTATCACAAGGCCATGCTTTCTTGATGCCAACTCTTACTCTTCCTATACCTGTATCTGCAGTTGAAAGATGAGACTGGATTTAGCATGATAATCCTGAAGATTCAATGATCCATCACATTATTGAAAGATGCAGTATGTCCACTAGACTGCGCTTAGTAAGGCAGTGAATAACATACAGACATTTTGAGGAACATTTAGAAACCCTAAGAGTTGAGGCCTGCTCCCTCCTGGGTGATATTGGTGGCAGGCCTCACCCTTGGCAGCAGGAGAGGCCACGGCCACATGGAATGCACTGGTTGGCTATGGATACGGTCCCAAGAGGAGATGTTGGGGTACTTTGAAATTTATTTTTTAATATTGTTCATAATTAATATGCAATAATTGTACATGTTTATTGGATACATTGTGATGTTTAAATACGTGTATATATTTTGCAATGATCAAATGAGTGTAGATGGCTTGTCCATCACCTCAAAACTTTATTATTTCTTTTTGGTAATAACTTTCAAGGTCCTATTTTCTAGCTATCTTGAAATATAAAATACATTGTTATTGGCTATGGTCTAATAGAATATCAGAAATTATTTTTCCTATCTAACTGTAACTTTGTACCCATTGGTCAACATCTCCCCCTCCCATCTCCCTTCCCCAGCTTCTGGTAACCACTATTTTACTCTCTACTTCTGATACTAACTCTTTTAGATCCCACATTTGGGTGAGATCATGTGGTATTTGTCTTTCTGTGCCTGGCTTATTTAAAATGCAGTATATATACACAATGGAATATTATTCAGCTTTACAAAAGAATAAAATCTTGTGATGTGACAACATGGATAGATCTGGACAACAGAGACCTTTTGATAGCCTACTTTGTATTAGATTTTTTTCTGAGTGCTAGGGATATGTTGGTAATTACTACCAATACAATGTAATATAATAATATGTCCAAGCACCATGGCTTCATGGACCTTATATATTTATTTCTGTCTATACATTTATTCATATATTGATGATAATGTAGATAATGGCTGTCTTTAGGGTTAGGAGCAGGCATACAACCTCCTGACCAAGTCCCAGAGAGCATCAAGGATCAGTATTTAAGCTTTGTGGGGTGGGTAAGGTCCCAGCTTTGACTGGAGGCTTATATAATTCTTAGCAATGTGTTACTTAACCAGAACTTCCATATAGTGAATGATGCTAATTTATGAATTCAGTCATTTGGCTAGGGCCACCAATGTTCTATTTGTGCCAGTGATCTAAAATACTGTTCCATCCATATCCAGAATTAATCTCAGAGCTCATGTATGTACTATTTCTACCCTATATGGGTAGTTCTGCCTTATCTGATAACATCAATATTATAATATTAATCTGACTTCATCAAACTAGAAGTGATTATATCCCAGATAACAAACAGTGGGGATTTGGATGCCATTGCACTGACCCATTGTGATGGAATGAGCAAAACAATTGCCACAAAATGGTTTAGCAGATTTTCCCACCTCTTTTCAGAAAATCTATACATCTTTAGATCCTAATATTTATTTATCAGTTACTATGTGTCAGACATTGTGCTGAGCTTAATTATTTCATCTCTTTTAAGCCTACTGCAAACTGGTGAGATAGGTAATCTTACTGATGATGAAACTGAGATGACTTCATCATCTCACTGATGATGAACATTTGCTCCAAGAACTTAGGTTACTTGTCCAAGGTCACAGAGTTTGTAGGTGAGACAGCTTAGATTCAAACTTGGTCAATGTGACTCTTAAATCCATTCCTTTTATACCATGCTTTCTGCTAGATATGTTAATATGTAAAATTAACTTAATTTTTTGAAATGCAGACTCTTATTCTTAGCCACAAGACAGCAAATTATTTGGTATCAGTTATGTAATTCATGAAATAACATGGACTTTGTATTACACATAATTTAATTCATATACAAAGTGAAAAATTTAGAAGTTTTAGTAATTTTCATCGTTTTAGTCTTTACAGGTCTTGGTCACTTAAAAGAACTGAAGAGTCCACCACATTTTGTGGCTATAAAAATAATAAACTAAAGCTCTTTCACAATCTTGCTTGCTAAATCTGATATTAGATACACAACCAAGAATGGCAATGGTATTTTCAAGCATTCATTATGCATTGAAAATACTGGCAGAAAATCAGTAGAAACTCTAATAATGGAAACAGCTCCACCAACCTTGGTTTTAATGCATTCTTTTTATTCAGATGCCAGGTTCCCTGAAGGTTTTATCTTGAGGTGTTAACAGGGAAATCTATCACCAGTAAAGGACTAAATGAAGTCATGAGTCATATAACACGCAGAACAGACAAGTAACCTTCACTTGGATACTTAAGAAAACACTGGCAGAAATCCTGATACAATTAATTTGCAAATAACTTGAAGACAAGGAGGTACTTAGTGGATAATGACTAATGTGTCCTACTTAAAACCAAATCCTTTTAAGTTAATCTAATATGGTAGATCAAGGAGAAATGATACACATACTTTATCTTGACTGAAACAAATCTTTTGATGATCTGTATATTATACCCATCAACGAACAATAACAAAAAAGACGACCTAAGCACAAAGCTGATTGGATTACAGAGACTACATAATGTCAAACATCTGGATGAAAATACCCAGTGCTCTATTTCTACAATGTCAAACATATACATACAAACACATACCATATTTAACACATGCACACATACACATAGACTATATATATGTGTGTGTGTATATATATATGGATATATTTGAATTTTTGGCCTTTGTATTAGAATTTCTGCATCATATAAATTTGCATAAAGTCCTATGTCCCATATATGAAGAATATTAATAGTTGTGAGAAGTTTCACAGGGATGCAAGGAAAATCAATATGGCATCAGAAAATAATTTCCAGGCACAGAAGTTAAAGATATCAGGAAAATTCAATCTGAAAAAAAAGCAGATAAGAGATAAATTAGTAACATTATTTGACTCTCTCTACATGATACCAAAACAACAAATTTTGTCAGATAACTATCCAAGCAAGTCAAATGAATTTTTTTTAAAAAGTCAATAACACCATCTTAATAGTAATTTATATCCTATAAATGTATTGATTGAGCCTTTAAAAATAGCTAAGACATCTCAAATATGGAAATTTTTTAGTCCTTGGGGATGTTGCCTTGAAGGGGATTTTTGAATCTAAGACAAAAATCAGGGGAAAGTTGAAGAAATGATCAAAGAAAGAACATGAAAGCCAGAGCTCTAGAAACCAGAAAAAGGGATGTGGGTCCTCCATATGTTAGTAGAAGGTCCTACACACCTGAAACCAGAGGGCTTAAGACTTAAAGAAAGGCTGCCTTTGCCTAAAAGCATCTTATATTCTTTATGCCTCGAGTAAAACCATAAGGTTTGCAAAGTTGGCTATTGGTGGCACCTCATTTCTGTTTTCCTATTCATTCATCTCCCTTTTCCCTTCAGTATCCCCATCAGTGATTCCTCCTAAGGTGTCGGCCTCACCTCATTCAACCATTTGAGACTTATAATCCTCGAGGTAGTGCTTTTGTGTCTTCCAACTCCCAATAGTTACCACAGATCACACTTTCATTCATGAACATACTTCCTTTCACCTTAAAACCTCAGGTGGTTTTAAAATGGTGGCATTAAGGTAAGCTGGCTTCACTCACCTCCCCCCCCCCACAAAAAACCAAATATACAGTGCTAAGATTATCACCAGTAATATCCCAGAACTCAAATATCAAGATAAGACAGTTCCCAGGGCCATGGAGAAGTGAAAAAACTCCAAGCAGATGGTAAGAGAATTGAACTTCTGCATCGACAACACCCTTTTCCCCTATTCTTCCTGGCACCAAATGTGTGGAAAATTTTCCCCCATCTCACAGTTTCTACATTGAAAAAAAGTAAGATTGAGGTAGACAGCCAGCTTCCCCACCATCTTGGGTTTCCTGTAAGAGACTTGTCTCCACCTTAACCTAATGGGAGAATCTTGAGTGCTGGAAGGAGAAATATCCCTGAGGGCAGTCAGAGAAAAGGAGATGAGGTAGAATTACCATCCCCAGCACTGGAAACTCTGCTCTGTAACCTGGCTAAAGGAGGTACCAAATCACAGTGGCTGTTCAGCAGCACCACCACACTATAGGAGGTACATTCATAGGTCCCCTGGGCATGAGCCCCAAGCCAGCCTTACTACACTGCCAGTATCCCCTTTGAGACCTCTGCCACTTATAATGGGCAGCACTCCTATTGTTTACCAGAGTCGAGGTGAATCTGGGCTTAAGGCACCACCTAAAGCTGAAAAGGAGGCAGTATCCTAGAGGTAAATAATCTTTAAGCAAATATATTCAATAAAAACCAAAACAAGCCAGACAGAGATGACTGGAATAAATAATTCTTCAATGCACAGACACAGATGTACATCCACAAGAGACAACAGCAAACACAGAACCATGCCCTCCCCAAATGGACAAATTAAATCTCAGACCTGAAACTATGAAACTACTAAGAGAAAACATTAGGAAAACACTTCAGGACATTGGTCTGGGCAAAGATTTTTTTGTGTTAAGATGTCAGAAGCACAGGCAACCAAAGCAAAAATAGACAAATGGGGTCACATAAAGCTAAAAAGCTTCTGCAAAGCTAAGGAAACAATCAACAAAGTGAAGAAACAACCCACAGAATAGGAGGAAATATTTCCAACCAACCATCTGACAGGGTTAATAACCAGAATACAGAAGCAGTTAAACAATAGCAAAAAAATTATAATAATAATCTGATTAAGAAATGGGCAAAAGATCTGAATAGATATTTCTCAAAGGAAGACATACAAATGGACAGAAGTTATATGAAAAAAATCCTTAACATAACTAATCAGAAAAAAATGTAAATCAAAACCACAATGAGCTATCATCTCACTCCAGTTAAAATGGATTGTATCAAAAAGATAGGCAATAATGAATGCTGGTGAGAATGTGGAGAAAGGGGAACCCTTGTACACTGTTGGGAAGAATGTAAAGTAGCACAGTCACTGTGGAGAAGAGTATGGCGGTTTCTTAGAAAACTAAAAATAGAACTACTACATGATCTAGTAATTTCACTACTGGGTATATGTCCAGAAGAAAGGAAATCAATACACCAAAAAGATATCTGCACTCCCATGTTTATCGCAGCACTATTCACGATAGCCCAAATATGGAATCAACCTAAGTGCCCATCAGTGGATGAATGGATAAAGAAAGTGTGGTATGTATACACAATGGAATATTATTAAGCCATAAAAAAGAAAAATCCTGTCATTTGCAACAACATGGATGAAACTGGAGGCCTTTACATTAAGCAAAATAAGCCAAGCATGGAAAGACAGGTATCACATGTTCTTACTCAAATGTGAAACCTAAAAAAGTATACCTCATGAAGATTGAGAGTACATTGGTGGTTACCAGAGGCTGAGAACAGTAGGGTGGAGGGAGAAAATGAAGAGAAGTTGATTAATGGCTACAAACATACAGTTTGATAGAAGAAATAACACCTAGTGTTTGACAGATCATCAGGGTGGCTATAGTTTACAATAATTCATTGTACATTTCAAAATAGCTAAAAGAATAATTAAAATACTTCCATAAGGCAATAAAGAAAAGACAAATATTTAAGGTGCTGGATATACCATGTACATTGATTTCATCTTTGCTAATTATATAGATATATTAAATTATCATAAGTACCCCTAAACTAACTACATCTATTATGCATCAATGAAAAAATCACATTAAATAAACCAAAAAACAAACAATCAAAAATAAAACCTCAGGATCAGACTCTACAGTTTCAAAAAATGTAAGTGATAAATTGATTTATTTGAAGCTGCTTAGTTGAAAAAGCCTTGATGAGACTCCTTCCCTAGCAGAGAAATGTCTATCCATACTAGATCCTGACCTCTGCCCTGATATAGGTACCCTTTTAAAACAGCTATCTTGCCATCCCAAACATAAGGCAAAAGTAGTTACAGTGGAGTAACGTTGATGGCAGAATACTAGGCCAGATAAAGAATGGTGAATATATAGGCAGGAGACAGGGTGAATGTGGGGATATATTTGGAGGCTGATAGAACATGGTGAAATTCTTAGGTCCTGTTAGAATTAGCTGCCTTCTCTGCTCAAGCATAAGGCTGACCCTATCGTAAGCCAATGTGAATCTATCAGAAGCAAGTGTCTACCTGCCGTAGGTTGAGAAGGAACCAGCAATGTGAAAAGGTAGCTTGAATGTGAACGGAGAAACACAGGGCTATACTCAGAGGTGACAGACCATGATGGAATTCTCAGGTTGCATTAGGAAGAACATGTGAAATAAGTAGTGGATCACTGTTTTCACATTTCACTTCTTATTAATGAAATGGGAAAAAGGGGTTAACAAAAAAGGTGGCACCTGGCAGTAAAACCTATTGACAATTGTACCTTAAAGCTTTGTCCAATTGGCATTTAAAGATTATAGTTTAAAGATTTTTATACTGTGTGTGCCTCAGATAGTTGACTTGTATATAATTTCAAGAGTGCCAGTAATACTTCCAAAATTTATCTCATGCCCATCACTTTTTTTTCATCACTATTGACAATCTCCCTAGTCCAAGCCACCATTATCTTTTACTTGAATGACGGCAGTAGCCCATCCACATGCGCCCTTGCATGCTGACAATCCGTTATCCACAGAGCCACCGGAAGGATGTTTAAAACATGTACATTAGATCGTGTCATTCTCCTGCTTTAAACCTTCCTGTGACTCTGTTTCCACTAAGAATAAAGTCCAAATTCCTTTCTATGGCCTGAAAAACTCCACACAATCCAACCCCTGCCAAGCTCTTCACCAAATCCCAGGTTGGTGTCTCTCTCTCTCTCTCTCTCTCTCTCTCTCTCTCTCCTAGCCTACTACACTTCTCTGTCACTTTCTTAGGTCTAGGCAATGAAGAAAACAATAAATGAAACCCTGATTTGTAGCATTTGCCAATTTCTGTGGTGTAAATACTCCTAGCTACCAACATGATGTCCCTGAATGTGGCGTTGGGTAGAAATGTGCACAGCACTCCATTGTAAGTGTTTCCACATACAGAAACAATAAGGGGTAAAAAAAATCTCAGAAGCATAGATAATAGCAAAATGTATAACATAAATAGAAAGTGATAAGTTTTGAGTATTTATTGCTTTTTCTTTTAAGTAAAATGTATTTACTTGTGAGTTTATATAACTTTATTTTTAAATAACATCAGTGTTTCATAACTGGCCCATAAAACTTCTGAAAATTTAACAATAGGCTCTCACAAGCTGGTGCATGCTGGCTCCAGCAACCATTATATGTATCCCAGATGTTCTCAAACACTTTTGCTTGGATTCGCATATTTATAAAAAACCAAAAATATCCCTGTGTTTTGTTCTGGACTTGCAGCCTAGACCTCTCCTGAGTTATCACTACTTTCCCTGAAGCCTTATTAGGCAGGCTTATTTATTATGTTACCTTTATCATATGGGAAGTGGTTTGGGTCTTAAGTCCCCTTACTTGGCCCCTCTGCTGTCACTCTTTAGTGATAACCCTGATGCTAATTGGTTATCTTCCAAGAGTGAAAGCAGAAACTCAATATCTCATTTTGTCTTCCAATTATGCATCTGTGTTCAAAATTATGCAAAGAAACAGGTATTTACTCCCTGTTGTACCTTGTAGACATCCATGTTTATTACATTAACTTATCTTTTCCTTCTCTGACTTTACATTTGTGTGTGTGTGTGTGTGTGTGCCTGCCTGCTTTCATCACTTTGTTAAAAATACTTATTTCCAGATTATTATTTGAACTTGAACATACTGAAATAATTTATGATCAGTTTTATCTCATTCATTTACTCAACCACAGGGACTTTGCCTTTTTCATAATTGTATGCTCAGTACCCAGTACATTGCCTGGCATGTAGTAAACACTTAAAAAGTATTGAATGAATGGATGATTGTGTTTTATTCTATCGTCAAAACTAAATATTGTTTTCCCCTAAAGAGTTGGTTCTTCCTGACTTTCCTGTTTTTTTCTTATGGTACCACTAGGATTTTGGTCATCTAAGCTCAAATCCTCAGAGTTGTCTTCCGACATCCTTCTTTTACTGCTGCTCATCACCAGTTTTTGGTCAGCACAACTGACATGTATCCCCTTTAAATTCTTTCTACTCCTTTAAATTCTTTCTAGCTTCTGCCATTGGCCCAGCTCAGAGCCTTATCACTGTTCACTGGGCTACTGTTAATTGTCTTCTAATTAGTTTTCCTACCGCCAGTCTTTTCCCACCTTAATCCATCTTTCTGGTGTCAGAGGAACCTCCTGGAGCACAGGCCAGATCATCATGTCACATCTTTTAAAACAGACCAGATGGCTTTGACAGCATCAGATAAAATCCAAATTCCCTCTTGTGCTATTCAGGTCCTTCCACAATCTGGCCTCAATCTGCCTGCCCACCCTTCCCTTGCAGCAATTCCTTCCACATTTAACTCACCGGTGACTCTTCAGAACACTGTTTCCTCAGATAGTAATGGATGCTGCACTGAACATATTTTCCATGGCCAAGTGAGCTGGGTGGCAATGCTAGCCTAAGCAGAGCTGTTGGGACTTCTCTGAACTTATGTGTATTGAAAAATAAGACCCAACAATATGTTGTCTGGGGTACGCTTTTGGCAACACTGTAGAGAAAAACAAGGGAACGATAAATTCAAGGTAGCAGTTATCTTGGGTGGAAAGGAGGTAGCTGTGACTAGGGAGGTGTATAGCAGGGACTTGAATGATGTTAGAAATTGTTGTATATCTTCAGCAAGGTTGTGTATGCATGCTATTTGTTATTGTTTACATTGTTTTTCACATTTTAACATCTCTGAAATCAGGATGGTCTTACAATTACTGATAGACAGGTGACAATTAAGATATAGTTGTTTTTACCTTAAAAATATCTTAGCCAATATTTTCACTCATGTTCTCCTTTTTTGTTTGTACACATAAGAGTGACATGGGACAAAACTCTTAAATCTGAAAGACCTATTTCATTAAGCATAAAATAAACTTCTAAATGGCAAGAAAAAAATCATGTATGAGTTTGTAAAAATATCTGGATTCATGTTTGATGGTAACTATAGGGTCTTCCTGGCGGAAGCAGATTTCCCATGGCTGGTTCTTCCACTATAGTCAATGTAGATTGTAACAATAGCAAGCTTAGTGTCTTGCACCCAGTAGGCACACGCCAAATAGCATTGGCTGGATTTCCAGTGACTCTGTTTAACTCAAATGATCCACTAACATTCTCCACAAAATCTAGCTTTTCCAAAAACAAATAAACAAAAAAACCCCAAACAAACAAAAACAGAACAATAACAATGATTGAAAAGCCCACTTTGATAAATACGTGATACAATATCACGGTCTATATTTATATGCTAACGGGAAGAGGCTATGAGGAATCTTAAACCCATGTTGATCTTATTCTTCTCTGAATTGCTGCTATGCTTAGTTGTAAGATGATGCACTGTATTGTGGATTTTGTCTTCACTAATTACTTCTGGACTCAACATCAAAATCACAATGTCCTTGAGGGACTCTGTATTATCAAGTGTTTTGGTATCACTTGCACTCCTATGTATGTAATGTTAACTGAATCTGTTGATTGATTGATTAATGGTCTTGTTTGTATAAGTGGCATATTGATCGCATCTTCAAAATATAAGGCTTGGGCTGTATAATTCAGCTCTGATTATATTGCCACAGCACCTTAAAATTCTATCTGTGAATCGAAATTAGAAGCCATTCTATAATGTGTAATTCTTATTTATTTGGCTCGTGGTCAGTAAGTCAAGATAAACTGGTAGTTGGATAAACTGATTTATAAGAAAATCCCAAGTCTCTGTGTTTACTGACCTTCAAGGTAAGAGTGTAGGTTTGATTACTAGTAGGTCCAATAACAGATGTCCATTGGAGCAGCCAGACCTCCAGGAGGTGACCAGGTTCTCCATATGACCACATCTGGCCTTCTCAGATTCATGTGGACACTATCCAGTCTGACCATTACTTTCTATGAAAATGTAAGTCTCAAATTATATAGTCAGCCATAATCCTGAAGTTTGTTTTACTGTTGACTTCCATTTTCATTTGCACATTTTCACTTTTCTGAAAGTGCTACTTATTTCATTTGCGATCTCTAACTTTCTGTTGTTCACAGTACCACTGCAGTGCTGAGCCCTTGCTAACTTACTGAGCTCTAGTTCTAATCATTTGTGAGTTAGAGACTTTGGGTCATATGTTCTATCCCTAGACTCTTGCTTTTGCATCATGAAAATGGAAGACGATTTAGAATCGGACTCTACTCAGTTCTAATATTTTTAATATCTTTAAACCTAGGCCAGAAATCCTGGATTGCTGAATTTGTTCTTAAGAAATGATATATCCTGGAACATATTTCACTACCTCAAGTTATTAAATATCAAAAATTAAATCTCCCTAAGACAAATAAAACAGATGAAAAGTTAATTGTGGATGTAGCTCATTTCAAAAATTATACTTGCATCTACTGCTGAAAATACTGTTTAGGGAAGGAGACATTATCTACCTGTTATGTAAAATTTTAGAATGAAAACGTTCTTATATATTTAATTCATTCTCATTTTCTAAGAACAGAATTAATTGCTTCCTGGGTTAATTTAAATGTTGGTAATAATCGTCCTAATAGATATTATTTAGAACAAAAAGACAATGCAGAACAATCTTTAATATCCTTTTGCTGTCTCTACAGACCACAGTTAAAAGCATTAACTATGTAATCTTTTAACATTTTGTAAAGTAATTTTCAAAATGAATATTTTAGATTAGTGATCCAATTTAAACCTTGTTAAATAGCAAGAAAAACATGTAATCAGAAATAATTCTGCCACATTCCAATATTAAAGTCAAGACCTTTTACAAACCTTTGACAAGTATTTGGGAATCAGTGCATCACTATTTAAAAAAATACTTTTTCTTCATCATAGCATATACATGTTATATGTCACTTTCTCCCTGACAGCTTCTGTGATAGAAAGAAGTCTTCAGTGTGTTTGGAATAAAAAATTCTAGATAATGAAATTTTATTCTTTTTCCAAGGATATGCTGAAAGTCAGAAAAGATAAGTATTAAAGTATTAAACTACCCAAAGAACTCCCCAAAATATTTCCATTAGGAAGATCAATAAATTGTGCTGAAAAACAATGGTAAATTAATTGGTTTGTGAGTTTTATAAGAAGGATAAGTGTCTTCTGAACAGCCTGATAGACACACAAACTTGGAGGTTCAGCATTTGGAAACCACCTCAGAGCACTGAGGAGACACAGAGTAGGCTTTTGCGGCTGAGAGCTCTGGGATTTTTGGAAATGCTAACTTTAGTGCCAGGAGAACTGTGATTATCTGTGATTTCAGAGACAGCTCACTGAGTGCTCCATGATCTAGAAAGCTTTTTGTGACTTGAATTCTAGTTCTCATGGAGATTGTCAGCTTCACAGAATTGGCTGGTAAATTATTATGGTTCACAGAAGAAAGAAAATTGTCAGGATTTGCTGATCCCTATTGTATAACAATCTATATATTCATCAGAATTCTCCAGAGAATTGGAATCGACAGGAGATTTTATATGTATATAAAATTTACTATGAGGGACTGGCTCCTGAAATATGGAGACTGAGAAGTCTCAAAATCTCCAGTGGCAAGCTGGATATCCAGGAGAACCAATGGTTTACTTCTAGTTCAAGTCCAAAGGCCTGAGAACAAGGAGAGCCCAAGGTGTAAGTTCCTGTCCGAAAGCTGTCAGTCTCAAGACCCAAGAAGAGCTAATGTTTTATTTAGTTCATGTCCGAAGGCAGAAAAAGACCCATGTCCCAGCTCAAGCAGTCAGGCAGGAGTTCCCTCTTACTTGGGAAAGGTCAGTACTTTTTGTTCTTTTCATGTCTTCAACTGATTGAATGAGGCCCACCCACATTGGTGAAGGCAATTAGCTTAACTTAGTCTACTTATTCAAATGTGAATCTTACCCAGACACTGCTCTCCTTTCACAGACACACCCAGAATAATGTTTTCCCAAATGACTCCATTGCCCAGTCAAGTTGAAACATAAAATTAACTATCATGATCTGATAGCTTTTCTCACATTGCCTAAAAGATGTTGAAAACAGCTGCAATATACATTCTTCGGAAAAGATTTAAAATAATTGAAAGCAGGGCTTTATGTAAAATAATTAATGTTTCAGACCTGGAAGGAATCTTAAGTTCAACTCCTTCATTTTATCTTCATAAAGATGACTCTCTTGGGTTCTCTGAGGCAAGCTGGTTTCTGGCCTCCTATTCTCAGATGAGGGCTTTTCCTACAGTCTGTACCACCCCTGTCAAGGTCTAGGAGGGTGTCACCTGGGGGATGGCTTGTCTCTTTCACCTGCTTCTGCTCTTCTTTCTCCTCTTCCTCGTCTACCCCTGGTTCCTCCTTCAATTCTTCCTTCTGCTCTTCCTGTTCCTTCTCCAGTCTTATTGTTTCTCCTCTCCACCCTCTCTTCCTTTTTCTTTACCTCCTGCTCTTTCTATTCTTTCTCTTTCTCCTCTTCCTGCTCTGTATCCTTTCTTTCTGGTGCGGTAAAATTCAATAAATACAAAACAAAGCACACGTTTCTTGCCTTAGGTTGTTCTTTCTTCAGTCCGAAAATAAAGGCATAGTCTCCCTGTGATGGCTCCTCTTTTGAACTAAAGTCTTGAAGATGTAATCAAATTACTGTTGTGCCTGAGGGCTTAGAAATTGCATATGTAGTGCTCCTTTGAGGGGCATCTGACATCATATTGGAATGATTGTTGGGGCATTTGTTCACATTTAATTAGTTCATGCTATATGTTAGGCACTATCTTAGGTAATTGAGCTCAGGTAGGAGGAGGAGAGAGCTCTGGGAAATTCTGTCATAAAAATATAGCACACTTTTACTCAACCTTTTCAGCAAAGCACATAAAAATTATGGACCACAAATCATGGCTTACATAATATTTTTCAAGTTTATTTTTATCTCCATGTTTGATAGTATTCAATTTTATTTTTTATTATTGCACTTATTTTGTTATTATTGCTTCCTTGATACATTCATTAATTCACTTGCTTATTCATTCAACTACTTACCCGACTATCCGACATTTACTTTGCTCCTACTCTGTTCTGGGCATGTATTAATTAATAAAATTTTTCTCTCTAGAAGAGTTAATGTAGCATAAGAACTAAGGATTTGGACTCTGAAACTGGATGGAAGTTGTTTGAGGCCCAATTTTTGTCACTCATTGACACGTTATCTTTTCTAAGCCTTGGTTTGTTCCTGTGTACAATAGGGATTCATAGGACTATGCAGAGATGAAATGCATGTAAGGAGAGTTTGGCATACAGTAAGGGCTCATGAGTATTTGTTATTATCCCTGACAGCTGGCTCATGGACTTATGGAAGTAAACAAACAATATAGAACAATGTGAGAAAGGTCAGTGCAGGAAGAGCTTGACCCTAGCTAGAGAGATCAAGTACCATGTCTTCTGCAAGACATGCTACTTGAGTCAAGTCCATAGGACAAATTGGAGCTTCCTGAGAAGAAGGAGAATAGAATCGAGTGTTCCAGCAAAGCAGAACAGCAGTTACAAAAACAATACAGGCTGTGAGAGGTAGAGGCAGGGCTTGGAGAAGAGCACTTAAGGAGAAGGATTTTATTGAAACTGGCAGCAGCAGATCTTGTAAGGGCCAATTTTAGATAGGACAGTCTGATCACCCATTTCATAGGTGAGAAGACTGAGGCCCAGGTACCCTTACTGGGATGAATTGCCTAAGGTCAAACAGCTGGCAAGTGAAAGAGCTTGTTTACAACACAGCCTCCCGTCACCAATATAGTGCTGACGTGGGAGGACATCCTGTGGCGAATGTGTGTGCAGGGGGCAAGCATCTATCGAGTAGTTCATATCAGTAGCTAAGTCTCGCTATCATTTATAATCTCTTTCTTAACTAGCTGTGTACTCAGAATCTCTTCTTCACGTTTATCAGAATAATAGAAAATTGTTCATAAAATACCAAGTTGCCCAAGTAGTAAACGAACTAATTTTGTGATCAGCTTAAAGAATACAGAAGTTAAGAACATGGGCCTTTGAGCAGATAACTCTGATTTAGAATCCCATTTCTGTCCCTTCCTATAGATTTTAGGGAAATTACTCTCTCTAAGCCTCAGTTTCTTGAAATGGGATAAAAATACCTAGTTAGGTATAAAAATACCTAGTTGATTGTATTGCTATAAATTAGATTAAGTGAAATATATGAAGTTTTGGCAAGTTGCAGTTTCTGGTCAATAGTAAGCCCTGGATCTCTGGTAGCTCCTGTTGCTGCTGTTATTGCTGTTATGAGACATCCAGGGAAGGGAAATATCCTCTTTCCCATATTTACTGCAGCAACCAGGGATGAAAAGAGCACATAGCCACACCCATCCTCATACATGTGCACAGAGCATGTGACTGTACATGTATTTGTAATAACAAAAAACTTCATTGCTGTTTTAAAACGATAACCATGTAGTTCTATGAAAATATGGAAGAAGAGTGCAGCCCGTTGCTAAGTGATGTGCTCGTGTAATTACTGGGGAAACAGATGGCCAATCAATAGTAGACAGGTAATTGCCTTACAAATGGATTTAGTTAAAGATTGAAAATGATGATAAAGTGTATTGTCCTTATGATAGTGGTATTAAGGCAGTTCATGGTCCATTATAATACAATAAATCACATTGAAATGAGCATCTTATTTCTATTTTTAAGCTAATAGGAAGCCATGGGCTTGCACTGTTGTTGAGCCAAGCTTTGGAAGAAAGTGGTGCCATTCATTGTGCTACAAAAATGCTTTATTCTAGGCTACTTTTTCTTCTAAAGAAGAAGATAAACATTTGAAAAATAATTATCCATTCATTAATCCATTCAACCAACTAACATTTAATGAACATCCACTATTATTCTTTCATGAACCTCCCTTTAGTGCTCTGTATCTTCTGCCTCTACTTTGCTTCCTAATACTCCAAACTACCACAAAAATTTAGAAATAGGACCCTAAACACACACATGGCTGATGGCAAGGTAAATGGGAACAAGCTTTTAAGAAAGCAAAATGTATCTGTCAGTTAAGCACAAAAATATTATGCCATTTGATCCAGGAATCTCACTTCCTTAGATTGAAAACTCATCTAGAGGAAACCATTTCAGCAGAAGAAAAAAAAAAACTATTTGTATGAGGATATTTATTGTGAGATTATTTTATAATAAAAATCAGAAACAAATTTTCAATACTAAATAATAAGAATGATAATGCTATATATTAATTCTACATAGAATTATGCAGTTATTTGCAAAGCCTCCTTATAAATCTGAACAAAATTAAGGATCTTGTAGATAAAGTAGTATGCAAGAATTTACCAGTTCTATGTTTATAGTTATGTGAAGAATAAATATAAAATATGAACATGACTAAGAGTAAACAAAAGTGAAAATAGTTGTGTTAGTAGAGTAGAATGTTCTTTTTTTCAATCTTTAAAAACTTATTTTAATATTCTTTTATAATACATTAAAAATGAACACCAGAGAGAATTGTTCTGTATGTGGTCAAAATCCAAGATGGCATCTTGCAAGCAGCCAGCAAATAAAAAGGCTTCTCTTCTTTTAGAATTCAAGTAATCTTAGAGAAATAAATAGTTCTATTTCTCAGTGTTTTATCTCCCTTGTTTTCTATTGTGAGAGGCATTTACAAGTATATTGAATTTCTCTTGCTTATGAATTCAACTGCTGCTGCTTTTCCACAAACAGCCTTAATCCTTTGTTTGGCTGTCATAGTTGCTGCTGAAGGAATTATGATGCTGCCAACAGAGAATTCAAGAGCTAAAATGAAGAGGTTTTTGAATGCCAGTACCCTTCCACTCTTTTCTGGATATTACTAAATATATAGATATATATGTGTCCTATTAACCTCTAACCTTGTTCAGTGCAGGGACCATAAGGCTTATTTAATCTAAAAACATGCTCTGCATGCAATATTTATTATTACAGAAGAAAAAAATATACTCACTAATCAGTATATCCACTAGGAATGAAGGGGGAAAATGCTGGCTTCCCTGGGGGTAGATTTTCATGGTGTTCCTCACGCCCATGCCAGGGTTTTGTTTACTTTTTCTTTCAACTTCCCAGACCTTAATTTTCAGTCAGTCAGGATAGTTTCCCAATCTGTGTTGCATAGGAGAAATGGAAGTTTGTATTGGCTACTTTCGGAAATATTATTTTGTAATTATTTTAGCATTAGTAAATAAAATTATTCATAGATTGATTTCAAAATTGTGAGAGCATAACTATATGTCTAAATGACAGAGCCTTATTAGGGTTAAACATTCATAAGGAAAGTGCTAGTTTGCTAGAGATGCTTGAGTTGCAGTTTTGTCTGATTTGCATGCTCACAGGGGTCCTCTAACTTTTTAAACAGGGGGCCAGTTCACTGTCCCTCAGACCGTTGGAGGGCCAGACTATAGTTTAAAAAAAAAACTATGAACAAATTCCTTTGCATACTGCACATATCTTATTTTGAAGTAAAAAAACAAAATGGGCAAAAACACCCTCAGCGGGCCACATGTGGCCCGAGGGCCATAGTTTGAGGACGCCTCATAGTGCACGTCTCACCTTCCAGAGCTCCTTTCAACCACCTGCTACAAATTAAAAGCTGCAATTCCAAAATTCTTTTCCTTAAGACTCAGAATCTGAAGAACGTTACTTGAAAATCCCCTTAGAGATAGAAAGAAAACAAGAAGAAGAAAGCAGTAGTCCTTCTGCTTGTATATTATTCTGCTCAAACCTCACTCTAGACAAGAATCACTGTAGGCCTTTGGTAACAAAAACAGATGCCTCAAAGAGGACTGGATCACACAAAGTCAGACTTTGCCTGGGTGGCAGTGGAAGTATTCTTCATTGACAACCATCTGGGTTTCAACTAGATAAAATGTGATAATGCAAAATATTGCCTCATGGTCCATATGGAGATTTGGCTAATAGTTCCAGTGAAGATTCACCAAGGCCATTCATAGGGAGCAACTGTGTACATGTAGATGTGTCTGTGTTTATGTATGCATACATGCATAAGCATGTGTGTTTATATGTGTACACATGCACATGTGTCTATGTATACATATATGTACATGCATATATGTGATTATAGTATGTGTACATGCATATGTATATGTGTGTGTATGCATGTATATAGAATTGTTTTTTTTTTTTTTTGAGTTAGAGTTTCACTCTGTTGCCTGGGCTATAGTGCTGTGGCATTAACCTAGCTCACAGCAACCTCAAACTCCTGGGCTCAAGCGATCCTACTGCCTCAGCCTCCCGAGTAGCTGGAACTACAGGCATGCGCCACCATGCCCAGCTAATTCTTTCTATATATTTTTAGTTGACTAATTAATTTCTTTCTATTTTTAGTATAGACGGGGTCTTGCTCTTGCTCAGGCTGGTTTCGAACTCCTGACCGTGAGCGATCCGCCCGCCTCCGCCTCCCAGAGTGCTAGGATTACAGGCGTGAGCCGCCGCACCTGGCCCAGGATGTTTTTAATTCCATTTGCCAAATGCATTTTGTGTTCTGATTACTTCCAAGCTTCCAAGGTTACTGACATAATTTAACACACAACAAAGGCCAAAGTTGTTATTTTGATTTTTTTTTCAAAATTAAAGGTGTGATTTCTAAATGAGTACAGGGGATTTCAAAGACATGAAAATATTGAATTTCAAATTCCTGAAACTTTAAAATTAAGAAAAAGAGGGTGAAATACTAGACATAAACTCCTGTTTTCAGGTGTTTGCAATGTGAACACATTTGCAAGGCATCCAAGATCCACATTTTCCCCCTAAAGCCTTGAGTCTTAAGACACTATCACAGGCAAAGGCAGTTTCTCTGCCAGTCCTCATTTCACAGAATGCAGGTGTAGCCCTGTGTAGGTAAGTCTAAGGGAGAGGCAGGAGAGTCCCGGCTTCTGTGGGCCTCTATTGTAAACAGAGTTAACTTTTAAATAAACCAAAGCCTTAATTTACAGCAAGATAATCACAGGCATGGAAAGGAAGGTTAGTCTGAAACGCTAATTTTAGGACTGTGAATCTCAGCAGCATCCTTTTAATATTGCAGCACACACTGCTGTTTCAGGGCCTCTTCAAGGTCTATTTAAATATATTAGGATCCAAAGAGCCCCCTGTTTCCTTAGAGTTAAACTCATGCTGCCAACAGTACCATTTTAGTTCCTTTAGTTGCTCTCTGTACACCTCATAGGGCCCTTTTTAAAACTTCTGCACGCTAGGCCAAGAACAATCTGGCGGTCATGGCTCAGATACCATTTAATTTCCTTCTCAAACTGTCTTGTTTTATATAAGTTGACCTTTTCATGACTGTAAAATTTCCTCATTAGAAAATGACAGGCTCCCTGGGATTAGAAAACTCTCCTGATAACACTCTGCATAAAGGTGTCTGTGTAAGATTTTTCTCATTTAGAAATGAAAGGAGACCCTTCACTCCATTCCACTAGTGGGATTCAGAGCATACAGACAGTCCATTTGGATTTTGTTAACAAACAAACAAACAAAAACCTTTACTTGGGATGCTGGTGGAGCTGGGGTTGGAGATGGATCGAGGATCTGATTTTAAGAAGCTCAGAATAATTATTGACTCTATTTTTAAAGCACCCATTACCTGTTAGGCACTTAACATGTGCCATTGCTAGGATATCCTACAGCTCTGCAGGGTGCTTATTACAGTTGAGGAAACTTGGATTCAGAAAGGTCCAGAAGCTTGCCCAAGGTCATCCAGTCAGTGAGTGGCAGAGCTGGGCTTTAAACCTGAGTCAGTGTGGCTTTGTTCTTTCCACTGCATCATTCTGCCTCTCGGGACAATGACTCCTCAAAAAAGAAATGCCAGATAGATATGCTGCAGACACATTAGTTTGCATGGAATATGTTATATTAACAAAATTTTTTGGATTGGAGAACTAGGGTTTCAGACCTCAGCAATTATAGTACTGTTACTACAGTACCAGCTCTGAGCCAGGCTGTAGGATTCAAACCTTCACATGGCCCCCAGCTGGCTGTGGGATTTGGGGCTGGTCACTTCTCTGGGGTTAGGTCTCTTGAACTGTAACATGTTGATAATGATAATAATACTTTTCTCATAGGGTTACTGTGAGGATTAAATGAAAAAACACTTGCATAATGCTCGTGTGTAATCAAACAAGGTAGCTATTGTTATTACCAAAATTGTATAGAAATGATGCTGTCTCCCTTACCCCATTTTACAAGACAAAATTTGGGGAGTAAATTGTGCCTTGCTAGAAATCTCAACTAGCACCAAATAGATAAAGAAGGCTGATGTATACAACTTGCCAACAGTGGAGGGCATTGCGACAAGACACGGGTCCGACAGGAGAGCCAAGGCTGTCACATCCCATTACTCAGGAGCCCTGACTTCATGCTGACTCAGCCAAAGGCAGGCAGTGCTCACGGCCAAGTTTATATGCTCAGAATTGATGTGGCCATATTTCCACACTCTCAAAAGCAAAGTCAAGAGCGAAAAGGGTGATTGGAAAGTTTTTATGGGCCTAATCATGAAATGCTGACAGCTCCAGCTTATTGATTTGCCTTTAGTTAACCTCTGTAATTTGAAGTGATCGCCCAGCCAAAAATGAAGGTTGTATCAGGGGAATCCCTTTTGTCTTTTGGTTATTTTGGGACAGAGCCCTTGTCAGTTCTTTTTTGTCCTATAGAGACTAATTGATTTGAAGTGACGGTAAGTGTTCAGATGAGATTTCTAGAGGACATTTATCTGCGTCATCCCAGACAATTAATATTGTTTATGTTAATTTTGTGATCTCCTCAGTGCATCAGAAATACAGCAGAGCATGCACGGCAGCAAACAGCAACATTTTCAATTATCTTTTTGTATTTCTAATTGTAAAAATAAATTAGAAGACATGTATTTGACTACAATTCTGAGCCAGAAAATCCATCTTTTTTTTTTTTGTAATGGTACTAATTGTGGTTGTCATGGAAACCCTGAAGGCACTTAGACTAAATTACCCAATCTATTTTTTTCTCTGTAAGTGATTATTTCTTTGGCTGATATTGAAGTTCCTCCTCTAGAAAGCTATTATACATATGCTCACAAGACATTTACTCTAAGTTAAGATGCTCGATAAATCTGTTACACCAATTACATTTGTACTGTGGTTATGAGAATCAATTTATTTGAAATGTAAACTGATCACCTAGAAAAATGAATAACTAGTTGGCTGGGTTTTTTTTTTTTTTCCCCTGAAAGTAATGACATAACACCTAGATGATTTTTTTGGGAAAAAAGTACTTGTTTTTAAAATTTTGGTGTTATGTAATTTCCATCTGCATGCTTTTATTTATTTATTTTTGTCTTTTTTCAATTTTTATGTGTATGCTTTTAAAATATAATTTTGTTGTAACTTTTTTGAAAAATGTAAAAATCATTTTAAAGAATCATGTCTTTTTGTTAATGCTGTTGGTAGATTTCATGGGGAACAAAGATATTCATGGAGGATGTATATGCAGAGGAGAAAGCCTTTGAGTCGTATGGTTTTGGATAAAACATTACACTCACCGTTTATTAATTGTGGGCACTTAACCTGGGTTTTAGTCCAGGTGTAAAATGAGAGTCATAACTTCACTGGGTTGTTACAAAGATGAAGTGTAACTATACATGCTATGTTCTCAGTCACAGTGCCAGTTGGATAAAAGATGTTCTATAAATTTTACTCTTGTTCCAGTCTAAGTCTCCCTAATCACGCTCCTTTCCTGCACTCCTTCCCAGAGACTCACTTCTAGGTTCCTGCATTGATGTGTTTGGATCAAAGGGAGAGAATGTTTGGCTGGCAGAACCTCAGCAAATATTTAGTGTCCTTTTAGCATCCCCATGGTGTGGGAGACAGCTATGTCTCCGGACAGGCCTAACCTGGAAAAAGAAGCTTTCACAAAGATTTTAAAAATTTTCATCATGAGAACTCCCAACTACCCTATCAAGAAGTTTACTCTCCTTCCAATATCCACTTGATTGGATGATTGGGTTGGGGCAGGGGAAGAATTCATTAGGAGCAATAGTTTGGTCTTTGTGTGTGTGAGTTTTAGAATTTTACAACCATTTTTGATGTAAAGATATAGCTACTTCCTCAGGACATTACACCTATGCAAAATCTTCATTCTTGGGATCATGAAGTACATTCACTGTGCTGGTAGCATATTGTATCTAAGACTGTCTTAGGAGTCTGTCTTACTCAATCTTCCCTACTACATATTTAGTTTATATTATGAATATTATTTATTTTGATAAAAGCAAATATAGACAGTAAATTCATTTTTTGTTTCTAATATACCTTGTATATGCCTCAATTATAGCACTTACCACATGGCATTATACTTGTTTACATGTATTTATCCTCCATAGAGTAAACAATTTACAGATGACTTCATTCTGCAAAAAACAAAACAAAACAAACAAAAACTTGACATCTCCAGCATCAAATAAGGTTAGACTTTTCATTCATTCAGTGATTATTTGATGTCTGCTATGTCCCCCCATGCTGGGCTAACTGTTCGGATTTGGTAGTGAATGTGGCAGATACCTCTTTCCTTCTTGGGCTGTGCAGCTCGCATCTGCAGTGGTGGAAGCTAAGTGCTGTGAGCAGTGAACTTCCAGATTTGTGAGCACTCAGAGGCTTTCTAACCCACTTGGGACTGTCTAGGGGTCAAGTTAGGTTTCCCTAAGGCAATGACTTTGAAACATAGAACTGAAGATGTGTAACTTGGGAAAGAGGCTTAGGGACGGTGTTCCAAACAGAGGGAAAAGCAAATGTAAATTGCTACAGTCAGAGGCCAAAAGACGGTTTTTTGAATTCTTCTGCCTACAGGTTCCACAGGAAGAATCTTAAGTACTTTATGAAACATGCACTGGTGACATAGGTTTGCTGTTGGTCTATAGGTGATTGCACTTTGTAAATGAACAGCAGGATTAGCAGTTTAGATCTATGTTTTATAGGCTGTGGTGACACCTCTGATAGGTCCTGATTGTGCAGCCTTTCAAGATGACTTTGAAGCAACACACCACCTGCTCAGCACATCCCAGAAGGGAGCCTTTGGGAGCAGAACAAAGACACCCTCTGGGGTCTCTTCAGGTTTTCAGTTTGCATATCTATTGCTCCAGACTTCAAACACATTTTGGTTTCTCAAGGGGCTGCTTATTCAAATGCTAGTTAGGCAAGGATTGAACTAATTATCCAATATTTTAAATAAGGTGTAAGAGAGGTGTCCAGAAGTAAGGAAATTGTAGAACACAGCATGGACTTTGGAGTTAAGTGACAGAAATCTGGTTCTGCCTCCTGACCCCTTCTCTTCTGGTCTAGATAACCTTCAGCATGTTTTTCTTTTCATCAGTGAGGCAGGGAGAAGACACCTGCCCAGAGGGCTGTCGGGAAGATGAAGTTGAAGTGATGTTCATTACCTGTTTGACACCATGCCTGGCATTGTCAGCAAGCGATAATTAGGAATGAGAGTAATCTTTAGAAGCTTCAGCAACACTATTTTTTTCCCTGTATTTTTTAAAAATAGCTTTATGAGAACATAATTTACATATCATAACATTCATCCATTTTAAGTGTATCATTCCATGAATTTTAGTACATTTGGAGTTGTGCAATTAGCACCACAATCTAATTTTAGGCCATTCCCATCATCCTAGAAAGAAAATTTTGGATTTTCTTTTTTATGTCTGTGAATTCCTAATTATGTTCAGGAGATATTCTACTGAAGGACTCAAGGTAATCATCATATTAATATTTACTTAATGATCACAGGTTGCCATATCTCATGATATTGTGATAATTATAATAATGTTAATTTTTTAAGAATATTACAACTATTGATAACTCACTTGGCTATATTCTCTTGATATAGTACAAACTAACCACTGTGTTTTACTTATGTGGCTAAATATATTGATACTTTTTAGTAGTCAGTTATTCTAAAGACATCTACAGATGTCTTTAGATAGAAATTTCTTCCAATTTCTTTTCAGATAATACAGGGAGCATCATCCACAATATTTGTTGATATTGTTCAGAAGTATTGAAATAATTTGTTTTGTACAAATAACATTCCATGGTGACAGGTAGTAGTTATTGAAATAAACAAATTAATAAAATAGCCTTGTCATGAAATTTTCGTGAAAAAGACATGTGTTTTCTTATTTAAGTGTTGTCATGAAAGGATACTCATTGAAATGTCTTGAATATATTACTAGGAATTCTCTGGAAAAGGGCAGACACTTGTTGAGAAGCTAGGGGATCAGACTCTACAGCGAGACTGTGGTTCAAACCTAATCCATCCAGTTACAAGCTGTGGGATGGGAAACCAAACGCCTTAACTCTTTGGGCCACAGTGTCCTCCTCGTCTGTAAAATAGAGGTGATGATAGCAGCTTCTGTCTCATAGGGTTGTGGGGATTAACCTGTAATATATGTAAAGCAAATTAGTTCTGTGCCTGGCATATATTAATAGTAAGAGTCTAATAAATCACTGCTGAAATTTTATGGAGTTGTAGGCTCCCCGGGAATTGATAAAGGAATAATTTCTTTTTTTTTAAGTTTAAGAACAGAGGGGATGACTTCATATTAGGAAAATTATAAATGTAGGGGAAGAGGTTTCTTTCACCATTAGTAGGGAATCAGAAAGCCCCCCTATGACTGGAAAATGTCAGTCTTTAATGAACTAAACAAAAATAAACACTAGTGCATGTTTTCTGTTGCATAGAGGCAGAACTATTGCGTTGTAATCTGATTTTGTTCTTTAGCTATGAGGAGAAGAGAGGAGATAGAACAAAGAAAGGCAAGGCAGACCTTGCCAGGAGAAAGCATCCTAGATGACATCCTATGGCCTTTCCTTTACTTAGGTTTATTGATGCAGAGAGGGGATCATCCACCTGCAGCTGAGCCTGAAAAATGCCACAATAGTCACGAGAAGCTGGAGACTTTGGCTGGCAGGTTAGATGTCATCCTTGCTCATGGCCCTAGCACGGGTGGTGTGTAGTTGGCGACAAGGATATTAACACAAAAATCAGTGGATCCAGAACAAATGGGATGACCTGCTTACCAGGAATCCTCAGGCCACATGGTTACTTGTAGGATTGAGTGAAGGGGTGATATTGACTAGGACTGATACCTGGTGATTTCCAGGGAGGCTGGAGATAGGGGCTTGAGCAGTAACTCAAATTAAAGACGGGGTTATAAATGGGGAATGAGAACTACAGGAGACCATGAGGCAGGCTGACATCATGATGAGAGGCCAGGGAACTGGAGTCTGCAGAGACCAGGCTGCGTCACCCCTAGTTGGTCTTAAGTCTTTTCTGGCCGTTCCCACCACAAGGTGGGCCTTCTAAGCCCCAGAGAGTCTCAAGCTGCCTGCCAGAGAAAGTTTAGTATCCAATGGTATCCATTTGATATTCCTCAGTTTTCCTGCTGGTTAGAGCTGGAGCTGTCTATGAAGGCTTGATGGAAGCTGATTTCCCATGATCTGGCAGCTTCCCCTGGGAGGGGGGCTGGTGCCAGGGCTAAGGGCTCTCTTAGACTTTTAGTTCAGCCCTGAAAGGGGCTTTGAAATCAATTAAGATGAAGAGACTAAACACAACTTGTACAAAACCTAGGAGGAATTAATGCTTACAGACCTAAACTCTAAAAGATGCAATCAAATCTGAAAAACAGATAATTGATTTAAAAAGACCAGTAAGGGTATGTGAAGTGATAGTAGAAAGTATACTCAAAACATTTATTCTTTCTTTCATTTATTTATTTATGTACAAACATCACTGGCTTCCTGGAAGTTTAAGAAGACTTAGACATAATCTGCATTCTCAATGAGTTTCTGGTCTAGATCAGGGGTTGGCAAACTATGCCTGGCAGCTCAAATCCTACTTGCTGACTGTTTTTATAAATAAAGCTTTATTGAAAAACAGACCACCATGCCCATTTACTTACCTATCAACTATGGCTGATTTCCTGGTTCAAAGACAAAGTGTAGTTCTAACAGAGATGGTATAACTAGAAAAGCCTGAAATATTTACCATCTGGCCCTTTACATAAGAAGTTTGCTTCAAACATAGTTGGCAGGTTGAATGGATAAAGAAAATTGTGGTATATATATATGCAATGCAATAGTATTCAGCCATAAAAAGGAGGCAATCCTGCCATTTGCTACAACATGGATGAATCTTGAGGGCATTATGCTACGTGAAATAACCAAAGACAAATACTATATGATCTCACTTCTAAAAAAGTCAAACTCCTAGAAATAGAGAGGAGAATGATGGTTACCAGGGCACGGTGGGGGGGATGGGGAGGTGTTGATCAAAGAGTACAAACTTTCACTTATAAAATTAATAAGTTTGGGGGATCTAATGTGCAACGTGGTGACTATAGTTAACAATACTGTATTAGATGTGTTAACTAACTTAACTGTAATCATTTCACTGTGTGTGTGTGTTTGTGTATATGTGTGTATGTCTAATCATCATGTTGTACACCTTAAACTTATACAATTTTATTTGTCAATTATACTTCAGTGAAGTTGGGAAAAAATTTGCTGATCCCTTGCCTGGAGCAAGCCACCTTGAAAAGTTCCCTTCCTTAATCCCCCTTACACAGAGACATGATAGATTCAGTAGGGTAGCAATAGAAAATGGTAATATGGCATTTTAGGCATAGACTGTGAGATGAACCCAACCCCACCGTGTGTCTCTGAAATCCCGAGTGACATGGGACTGCAGAGTGAGATTGATGTGTCAACATTAAATAAAAATATAGGGATGTATCTCTAAACAAAGGTTTCATTTGGGACTATACAAAGAATAGAATTACAATTTCTGGGGTGGCCTCTGGTTTGTCAGAAGAACAAAGGAAAAAGTTAAGGTTTTATTGGGGAAAGAGGAGGCTACACAAGTTGTTTTGAAAGAAAGTTCATTGGTGCTGGCAGTGTCTTTGGGAGTTGGCAAGCTCTGTGTGGTGAGTGACAGTATTTGTTGGGTAAAACTTGTAATATTGGATTGGGTTTGCAAGACGGTGTTTCAGGCGAGTGTTTTTGTATAAGCAGCTAGCTGTCCTTGTGGTGTTGGCTGTTCTTGTGTGACTCATGTAGCAAGCTACAGTTTGAAAGATTTCTTGTGATCGTTCTTGTTGTCAAGCAAGCCATGTGTGAGAACCCTCCTTTCATGACCTTCCCTGGCTCCGTTTTGCCAGGGGATTTGACACAAGTGACTCCATCTTGAGTCTGACAACTTTCACAGCTGCAACTCTTAAGAGATTCAGCAGGAACTGAGAGTGGATTGTTGGATTAGAGAGGTCTGGTGGGTGGGGGACCTGTGTGGTCCTCCCTGGAACAAAGGTCACTTTGTGAAAAACAGGTTGATGTGCATCAGCAGTGAATGGCCCGACAAGCCCAAGGAGGAGTTTTGGATGAGATGGACCAATGTATCATAAACTAGAAGCTCCTTGGAACTTAATTCAGCTGCAAGAACAGCAACTAACATTCTCATACCATCTACCATGTGCCAGGCACTGTTAACATCTACTAATTCATTTCATCTTCAAAATAGCCCTGTGAGGTGGGTGGCTGCAGTTACCACCCCCATTTGACAGAGAGTGACTCTGAAGCATACAGAGTTGAATTCCCACCACAGTGAAGTGACAAGACTGGTGTTTGAACACATGCAGGGTCAGTATTTTGGGCTTATCTAGTATGCCCAACTGCTTCTCCAAGGAAAGGGGGGAGGAGATGAGACTGAATCTTTACCCAAGAAAGACTGAGTCAATCATGAAAATGACTCAGTTGCAGTAATGGCAACTTGAGAAGCAGTTGGGAAATAAAATACTCAAAATATGGAGCTAAAGTTATGTATTTACTATTCTTGAATCCATAGCTGAAAAGACTAATATCTGCTACGAATGTCAGTCTTGAATTTTCCATTCAGGTTGTTATATGGTAATGCCAGGATCGTTTGCCTTTCATAAACCAGAAGTCAAGGGGTAGAGAGAGTTCACTCAGAGGAAATGCCTGTTCTCTGAGCTTGACATCGGCAGGTATAGGAAAGGTGGGCATGTTGAGGGCTGTTAAATATGCCACTTGGTAAATTTAATGTGTTCACTGTGAGCTGTTGATCAGCTCACCTGTGCTCCATCCCAACTCCTACTAGAAGAGGTTCCGTGGGCTGATGTAACAGGAGCTCCCTCAATTACTGTGTATACTTTCCCTGCTGTTCTTGCTTTACATTCGCTAGCTGCTTACCTGTGCTTAAACCTGAGCAGGGTTGCTCAGTTGCATGCCATACAGTGAACCAGGCAGGCGTATGTCTGTTGCAATAAATTCTGCATTTGAATGATGAGACCCAATGTCTGGAATGGAACTGAAGACTTATCTGAAATGGGTTAGTTGCCCTAGAAAATAGAATTGGGGTTCTTTGCAGAAGAACATGGAATTTAGGAATATATCTAAAACAAATTCTTTTTTCCTACAGTATTTTGCAGAAAAGTTCAAATTCCATTTTGCCTTTGCTTATTCTGAAATGGATGAATAGGTTTCTTTTTTTTTTTTTTTTCAGGTTTTATCCGAAACCTTGGAGTAAAAGGATTTAAGGAGGGCTGCCTAATTACTGTTAATACATTATGATATTGCATTTATTCTGTTTGATGTTATAAATTTACCAAGAAAGGTAGAAGAAGGGAGAAGTCTGACAAACATTCCTAGTCATAGGGAAATTTTCCTAGAGTATTGGTGAGGTAGTGAGAAAAAAAGATGATGGGATGGATAGCAAAATATTGCTGAAGCACTTTATATATTCCTTCTTCTCCAACCACAGCCAATAATCTTGTGGATGTTTTTTCAAAAAACTTTTAATTATAGGTAATGGAAGAATTTTGCCATATAAATATATCTAAAGGTTATTATGATTTATAGTTTTTAAGAAAGATCATACAACTCTAAATATTTCAAATATGATTTTCATGTGATATATTTTAAAGACTTTTTTGATGTTTTTAAATTTTAGAAAATAAAAACATTTTTATTTTTAGAAAATTTTGAAGATGTGGAAAAATAAAAAAATTACCTGTAAATTTCCCTCATAAACAAATATTGTTAACATTTTGGTAGGTGCATATGCTTATTATGTTTTATATGTTTGAACTTGTACTGTATGTTTAATTGACTATCCTACATTTTCACAATAAATTTTTTGAACTTTTCCTTATGCTATTATAATTTGACAATTGTATTATTTCTGCTTCATGCTACTATAAATAAGATTATGGTAAACATTTTTGATTTGAATCTTTGTGCATACTCCTGTTCATTTCTTTAGAATAGAGTTTTGGGAGGAATTCCTGAGTCAGAAAGATTAAGCATTTTAGGGTTATTGATGTAGCTTGCCAAATTTCCTTCTAGATTATTTGTGATAATTTAATACTTCTGTTAGCATTGAGTGTTATTTTTTCTAATCTCTGACAATTTAATATATAAAAACTGAATTGTGTAGCTTTATTTTTCTATCTTTCATTGCTAAGAGGCTTAATACTTTCACATTCATATGTTAGCTCTTCTGCAACCTGTCTGTTTATGACCTTCAGCCACTTTCCTCTTGATGATTCAGGAATTTTCTTACTAATCATATATATTTTTATAAGGTATTGGTAGAGATCAAATCAACATCTTTGGGACAAAGAGTAGGCATAGGTATCTCAAACCTGTCTTGCCAGATGATCCCTGCCCTCCTTTCTTCCTTTAGTTCTTCTGGAAAATGGTCACTATCATTTGGCATCATCTATCATTTCTTTATATATTTCCAATGCTTTCAGATTATATCTTGCATTCTCCTTTTTTCTTAGAATGATTTGTAGAGGCAGCTTATGATTGGGCCAAATTTAGAGTTGGACTATTTGAGCCTATCCTTAATTCATATGTAGGACTTAGGTGCTGTTAATGTTCTCATATTTGATTTATGGATCCTGAATCTTGGACATATTGGACTGTGAAAAATCTCTTGGGCCATAGCCACGTGAGAATATGTTGATTAAGAATGGAGTTCTAAAAGCTAACTGACTGAAGGGCTTGGGACAGAAGAAAATGACCACTGGATGTGAAAATGATTCATGCTCCTCATAATGTAATGAAAGCAGAGTTGAACTGAGAGGTGGACATTTGTTTCATCTGAACCAGTGGTTCTCAGACTTTAGCACACATTGGTGTCACCTGGAGGTCCTGTTATTAATACAACACAGGTGCTGGGCTGCGTCCCAGAGTGTCTGATTCTGGTGTGGATCAGGTGATGCCGAAGATTCTGGTCTGCGAACCACACTTTCAGACCACTGATCTAAACTATCCGAGAGCCGAGCTTGAGACAAGACGTTACCTTTTTCATGGTGCAGACCCATATCACAAGATGTATAAATTCTAAAATCTTACCAACTAAACTGGTATCCTCCGGGAGGCCAAAATTACTGGGAGAGTGTGGGGGTCCAGCAGGGATATCACATTACCTCCAGGGGGTGCCATGCCCACGTGAATGCCTGCTCTTGAAGTTGTGTTGTGCATAAGGTATCTGGCCACGCACAGAGAGGCCCTGAAGTCTGGTAGTAGGAATAATTTTTCTTTCTTATATCTGAATGTTACTTTTAAACATGAGAATTCCTTCTCCTTTTTCTCTAAGAGTTTCCTATCCCCAATCCAAAGATCAGATTTATAGTTAGCTATGTTTTCTTCTGTTTTTAATGAATTCTCTGTTTTTTTTTTATTTTTTTAGCACTTTAATTGTAGATAAAGTCAAGTTCTGTTCATGTATTCTGTGAGGTGATGATTAAAATGGCATATTGTTTTGTTAAATGACAATTTTCTTAACACTTTTTGAATAACACATTTGTTTTTCATTGATTGGTAATGCTGTCTTTCTCATTAGATGGTGTGTGGATGTGCATTTATATTCTGATACTATTTATACTGCCTTTAGTGTGCCAGGTCATTCATCCTACAAATGCTTACTATGTTCCAAGCACTGTAGAGATACCCGGATGAATTAAAGAGTCACAAATAAAACATATGTAGATTCTGCCTGCATGGAATTTACCATCTCATTAGTCTGTTCCATTGTTCATTCATCTACTCTTGCTCATGTATCATGCTTGTTTTAATTGCTATAGCTAGAGAACACATTTTAATTTGTGGTAAAAAAAAATTCTTCCTTATTGCCATTTAAAAAAATTCTCAGTGATCGTTGTCTATTTATTCTTCTAAATATACCTTAGAATAACCTTTTAAAGATTCAGAAAGGGGACAAAAACCCTTTGTGACTTGGATTGGAGTTGTCTTACAATATGTATTGATTTGGGAAGAATTTATATCTTTTATAATACAGTCTTTCCTCCAAAAACATTGTTCTCCCCACCTATTTATTAGGGTCTTCTTTTATATCCCTGTGTTATAACATGCAAGTACTAAAATGTGTTAGTTTGGCTAATTTTATATAATATGCTTTATCAGCAACACAGAGGATTCCAAGAAGCTTGAGAACTGGGCCCCTAGGGAAGGTGTGAGAGTAGAGGTTGTCAACCAAAGATGAGAAAGTACAGAGAAAGAATTGCTCTAGAGCAAGGACAGTCAGAAAATTCCTGTATCATCATGATAATCATGTAAAATAATGCTTGGTCCACCATGTCTAAACCAGAATCAAATGCTAGTCTATATTATTTTTCTCAAAATGCTCATTTCACCTGCAAAGTACATTGCCATTTAAATTTTAAACAGTGAAGACACCAGTCCCTGAGCAGTACTCCTGGGCTTGTGACAATGATCACTGGCTTTCACTGTGCAGATTTGCAAACATTGGTTGAGATTTGTAGACTGACAACTTAAATGGACAATATGTCCATAATCTGCATGCCAACTGGCACATGCTGATAACATCTGACAGGCCTCTCTTGTCAAAGCTGTTGAACACCTAATAAATACAATTGTCCTCTCTTTACCCTTTGAAAAATCTGAGATACTGGTTTTCCCCTTTGAGTTACAGATGGTGATATCATAAGAGCTTTGAACCAGCTGTTCAGCCTTGCTGATGCAAACACTTATGGCAGACAATACATTCTTAAAATCTGTGGTTGTTTTTCTTTTCCAGCTTGCTATTATTCCAAGCTGATAAAGTATTAGAGGTCAGAAAATACATAGAGATCTGGGTGAACAAAGAATGTGCAATAATCACTTTCTACCTGTCCTACATCATTAGGGAATGAGCTCTTATTGTGTTAAAATGAACTGCCAGTCAGTGCCAGGGAAACAGTGTATCTCAAGAACTTATTATTGGTCCAGTGATTGTTTTTTTATTACCATGGCTTCTATGGCCATTGCTATTATTGGTCTAGATGCTCCTCTCCTTTAACTGTGATGTTTGAAAAAGCATAGCCTCGGTGACTATAATTGTTACCATTTATATAACAGTGGGTCAGATTCTCATCTTCTCTATCTCTGGTATAACAAAGAGATAGCAAATCAATGAGATAATAGAATTTAATAATGTACAAAGAATTTCATTTGTTGGTGATGCTTTTTCAAATGATGTCTTAGGAAATTGAAAATAAGAAGAGAGGACCTTTTTTCCCCTCTCCTATTAAGAATCACTGACCCACTCTGGGAAAAAAAAAAATCCCAAGTCAGGTGCATATAAAAGGAAAATAATTTGTTTGCTTTCATCTTTTTATTAAAAGAGAAAGAAATATGAACCATTCTAAAGATCTTCTCTAAAAGTTAAAATTTGGGGTTTTAAAGTTTCATTGGATAGCTACATTAAATTAAGAGAAATATGTAATTTAATATGAGTGACAGGAGACTCCAGGATTGGAAAGGGAGATGGTGAGAGAGACAGACAGACAGAAACTGGGTAGGGGCGGGGGGAGTTAGGAGGGGAGAAGGTGGTGGGGCAAAGTAGGGAAATGAAAGAAAGGGTAGGGTAGAGAAATCATATATTTGAAAGTAGAGCTGAGAGACAAAAAGAGCATCTAAGAAAATAATTGACAGAAAAAAGGTGAAAAGTGAGGAAGAGGGAGAAGGAAACAGCCAGAGCTGAAAATGGGAAAATGAAGAGGGCTCCCGAGCTCTGAGATGACCATGTGCTTTGTCTTGTGTCCCTCTCTTTTTTTCTTGGATGTCAGAATCAATCACCACCAGATCCTCTGAAAGCTCAGCCTTGGAGTTTCTTCTGTTTATAGCTGGTGCCACTGGCCTCCCAGTTGCTTATTCCTCTAGCCTTGGTCTTTCCAATCAGTGCTGACTGCACCTTAGACCTGGTGGCCCTCAGCCTTGCCTGTTGCCCAGCCCTGCCCTTGTGTCCATTTCTCATAACTGAGCCTGTCTTTTCTTCCATTGCCAGGGCACCTGTCTTTGGTAATCTCATTAGTACATGCAGGATGTTGCCTTTCTCCTAGAAGCAGCTCTTCTGGGCCCTGGGTCCCGTGTCTGCAGTACAAGCCTCGTGTCCTACCCAGTACTCTCATAGTACTGCCACCAGCCTCGATGGCTGGACCCCACACGTTCCTGAAGGTCTGCCCACATGGCGGTACATCCTACTAAACCTTTCCTTGAACACTGCCTACACCTCTACATTTTGGATATGTTGGCTGACTCTTGGTTGGGTGGTCTTCTTTGGTTACCAGATAACTGGCTTGTGTCAACGACCTAAAATACGCCAATCTTTTCTTTGAAATGTTATAATAATTTATTTTTTTCCTGCCTTGAAATATCTTCTGTTTGTTTTTGTTTTTCCTTCAGTTGTCAAAGAGGCAAGAAAACATGTTTTAAATAGCCTTCCTGTCGGGATTCTGGAAGTTATAACTGTTTGTGAGGAAACACTGAGGTTTTAAAAATGTAATTAGAAAACTTCAAAGTGCCATCAACTTCCTAAATTATACCAGGAAGTCTCTTTGGTATTCAAATGATGCCAAAATATATTGTTTTTGTTCTTTGAGAAATTAGGGGTCCCTCTTTCCACAATGCATGAAAGTCATACTTGCAAGTAGCATCCCATGCTGCTTGCCAGAGATTGGATGAAATGAAATGGTTGGTAAATCTGAAGTCGTTTCACATCTGACTTGTGAGTACAAGTCAAGTGTTGAACACAATTGAAGTTTCCTTCCTAATTAAAAATTAGCCTTTTTTCTTTCATATTCAACTTGCTGTTTATAATAGTTTACTAATAATTATTGATTATAGCATTTTCCATGGATCCTAATTTATGAGGGGTAGTAGGAAGAGAGAATTTAGGATTTCACTGTGATTCACCTATAAACAACAAAAAATGTAATTTAAAACATTGTCCAATTTGTTCCTGAGAGTTTTGTTACTTTGCTTATCCTGTCACTCATGATCATGTTCTGATTCACCTGGTGAGAAGAGAACACAGTAGGAGTGTTTCACCTGGCCTTGGGTGAAGTGAAAACAAATGAAATGAAAACAAAAACAAACAACCGGATAACAGTGTCTTAAGAATACTTGACAAAACTCCAATTCTTTGGCTGAATCTACATAATTATATCAGAATGACCCGGTAAGGGAGGTCATGTTGAAACTAAAGGGCTGTTTCTCAGCTCAAGCTGCTGGGCGAACAGCATGGGCAGGGCCCCTGGAGAGCTGTGCACAGAGAGATGTGTATGGGTACGGTGGGCTCCTGGTCTGTTGAACCGGTCTCATCTTCCCCTTCTGCAGAGCACAGTGTGTGCATGTGTGCAGGGTGACATGTTGAGATGATGACGGGTGCAGGGGGCAGAAAGCCTTGGTCTTACACACCCTGTCCCAAAGGCATGGAAACCTCAGGAGGTCATTATTATGGCATCTGGAAGTACAGTCAATGGGCAGATCATGGTAATAGGTAACCCAGGTGGCAGGTGAGGGTCAGTGTCAAGTATGCATAGGCACAGTGGTTCTGCGAGACAAGGCTGTTAGCCCCTGGATTCTACTTAGGGATTGAGAAGGTTCTAAGGCAGGGGTCCTCAAACTTTTTAAACAGGGGGCCAGTTCACTGTCCCTCAGACCGTTGGAGGGCCAGACTATAGTTTAAAAAAAAAAAACTATGAACAAATTCCTATGCATACTGCACATACCTTATTTTGAAGTAAAAAAACAAAACGGGCAAAAACACCTGGTGGGCAGATAAATGTTCTCGGCGGGCCGCATGTGGCCCGCGGGCCATAGTTTGAGGACCCCTGTAGGGGTGGATTGCATTATGGGGGAATTTTTCTAGACTAAATCACTACCCACTTGTAACCATGGGTGCTGTTATGGGTTGAATTTGTCCCCCCCAACCCCAAATGTTGAACTTTCAAACCCCAGCACCTGTAAATGTGATCTTATTTGGAAATAAGATCCTTACAGATGTAATTAGTTAAGACGAGGTCATTAGGATAAGACCTAATCCAATGTGACTAGTGTCCTTATAAAAAGGGGAAATCTGGACACAGAGACAGAGGCACACACAGGAAAAACACCACGTGAAGAGGAAAGCAGAGATCGAGGTGATGCATCTACAAGCCAAGGAATGCCAAAGATCGCTAGCAAATTACCAGAAGCTAGGAGAGAGGCCGGGAACAAATTTTCCCTCACAGCCCTCAGAAAGAAACCTCCCCATCAACATCTTAATCTTGGATATAACAGCCTCAAGAGCTATGAGACAATAAATTTCTGTTGTTCTGAGCCATCCAATCTGTGGTACTTTGTTATGGCAGCCCTAAGAAATCAGTACAAGTGCTAATGGGTTGGAGATTTGGGTAACAGAAAATGTTAGCACTAGATAAAACCTTAGAAATTGGGTGGTTAATATAGGTAGCATTACTGCACTGCATACTTGAAATTTGGTGCGGGGATAGATAAGTGTTCTCACCACAAAAAACAACAAGAAAACCATGTGATGGGTATGTTAATTATCTTGATTGTGGTGATAATTTCACAGTGTATATGTACGTCAAATCACCAAGTTGTATTTATTCCTTAAATACAGTCATGCACCAAATAATAACATTTCAGTCAACAATGGATCACATATATGACAGTGGTCCCAAAAGACTATTAATACCATATTTCTACTGTACCTTTTCTATATTTAGATGTGTTTACATACACAAATAGTCACCATTGTGTTACAGTTGCCTACAGTATTCATTACAGTGACATGCTGTACAGGTACCACACAGCGTCGGTGTGTAGTGGGCTATTGCATCTAGGTTTGTGTAAGTGCACTCTGTGACGTTCACACAACTAAATTGCCCAACCAGTTTCTCAGAATGTGTCCCTGTCCTTAAGCAATGTATGACTATATATATAATAAAAAAAAGAAATTGTGTAGTTAAAGCCTCTTATATTACCAATGAATAACTGAGGCCCAGGAGAATCACATGAATTAATTGCTTGTGGTGACACAGCTCATAGGTGGCAAAGCCAAAACTAAAGGTCCTGTCTTTTGACCCATGGTCTCTGTCCATAAGACAGATGTGTGCAAAGATTTCTTAGAACAGATGCAAAAAGCCCCAATAAGGAAAATTGGATAAATTTGACATAGTAAGATTTCTTGTCCATAAGAAGTCTACTACCTGCTTATGGTCTGTGCTTTTCCTGTCCTTTTTGCTGCTGTGCAGAATTACCGTGTAACATACGTACAGGGACACAGATTTGAAATACATATAAGAAGATAATCAGGTAACTTAGAAAATGAGTTTTGAAAATGTGTAGCCCTACTCCTTATCTAAAATTAATCTAACTGAAATTGTATTTTAGATTAACTTTGCTGCTTTAAAAATTCTAAGTGGCTGTTTGAGAGCAGTGAGATTTGTTCCTCTAATGTGCTCCTCAGGGCAGGTAGTCCTTATCATTGTTTTCCAAACCACTAGTCCATTAATATTTATGGGGTGCCTATGGAGGATCTGGCCCTCCTGTGTCTCTGCTCCCTGTACAGTAGAGCCAGCTGGTAAGAGAGGTGGCTGCTTTCTCTGGCCTTGGTCACAGGACAATGCCCCATTGCACTTGCTTATCCAGAAGATTGGTTAGGAAGAAAAACAACCCACGGGCTCCATTGAAGTTTCTGTCGCCTGACTTAGTTTAGCAGCATTTCTTCTCTCCCTCCTATTTCCTCCCACCAGCTCCAAGGATGTTTGCAAACGTCCTAAAGGAGTGCTTTGGTAGCTAGGCTCGGGCATTTTCACAGCCATAGCTCAAGATAAAGCCCAACCACAAAAATAAGATTGTATGTTATACGATGCCTCCGAAAGCAAAATTGCACACTAAAATGCCCTCAAGGCCACGAAATATAAATTGCAAGTTTGCATATTAAATGTGTCAGCAGATTCTTTACTACCTCAGGGAGATATGCTCTATCCTATTTCTGAAAATCATATTGTATCTTTTAACTTTTTACTGAAGTTTAACACATATTCAGAAAAGTGTAAAAACCATTATATTCAACTTGATGACTTTTTATGAAGTAAAAACACCCCATGAAAAAGCAGCAGATTAAGAAGGAGGATCTCACTAGCACCCTAGAGGCACCCCTTGGAAGCCCTCCTAGTCATGATCTTTCCCAGGGATAACTACTCTTCTGACTTTTAACACTGCACATTGATTTGTTTCAGAAAAGTATACAAGTGAAAACAGTATATACTATTTTGTGCCTGGTTTTCTCAACATTATGTTGTATATTTGTGATTTCTTCCTTTTAGTTGTTGAATAGTATGCCACGTGTGAATATATCACAATTCGGTACTCTTTAGTTTTTTTGCTGTTATAAACAGTGCTGCTATAAACATTCTAGTACATGTCCTTTGGTGGCCAACTGTATGCATTTCTGTTGGGTGCTACTGAAGAGTGGGAGGCTGGGTCATCGGGGATGCATGTGTTCAACTTTAGTAGCTACTACAAAACAGTTTTGTAAAGTGGCTGTACAAATTTACGCTCCAACCAACCAACAGTGTAGGAAGCTCCTCAAAACTTCAGGTTCCTGCCAACATTTGGTATTTCCTGTGAGTTTCTTTTTAACCACTCTGGTGTTCCCTGGTCTAGTGGTTAGGGTTTGGCGTTCTCTCTCTCTCTCTGGTGCACTGAGGTCTTTTCTTAGTGTATTGAACACATAGATTCCCAATGTGAAGGGCATATTTGTGTTTTGCCTATTTTTCTATAGGGATTTCACCATTAAAAATCAATTTGTAGTATATTTAAAATATATTAATGTATATTTTGTGGCTTTTTTTTTTACTTGGTTAATCAGGTATTTTGATGAATAAACATTCTTAATATACTCAAATTTCTCAATTTTTCTTTATTGGTGCTTTTTGTGTCTGTTTTAAGAAATCTTTGCACACATCGAGGTCATGAAGGTGCTCTCCTATTTTATTCAAAAATCCATTTTATTTTAGGTTTTATATTTAAATTTGTAAACAATTTGGAATTGTTTCTGAATATGAAGTTTGGTAGAGGCCAGGATTTAGGTTTTATTCCACGTGGATAACCAGTTTACTCCATGCCATTACTGAAAAGAGCATTTGTTCCCCACTGTACCCAAGTGACAGCTTTGTGATAAATCAAGGGACTGTATGTGTGGGGGTCTATTTCTGGATTTTCTATTCTGTTCCCCTGGTTTATCTGTCCTTGTGCTGTCTAATGACAATAGCTTTATAATAGATATGTGGTTCTATAAGTCCACAAAATTTTTTCTTCTTCTAAATATTTTTGCTTTTTTGAATTTTTTGTATAAATTATAGAACCAACTCATCATTTTCTAAGAAAACAGCTTGCTATTATTTTGAATGGGAAAGTGTTAAATTTATGGACTGTGTACAAATTAGCATATGTACAAAATAAATATTTCAATCCATGAATTTGTAGTACCCTCTTTTATTTATCTCAATAATAGTTTATAATTTTTGATGTAAAGATCCTACACATCTTTTCTTAATTTCTAGGTATTGTGCAAATTTTGATACTATTGTCAATGGTAGCATTATTTTCCATTTACTTTGTCATTTAAAAAACATTTACTTTCCAAAGGTTGGTTGCTGACTTATTTTTGTATGCTGGCCTTATATCCAGTGACATTGCTAAATTTACATATTAAATCAAATAGGTTATTTACTAATTTCTTCATTTTTCTATCTGCACAATCGTGTCATCTGTAAATAATGAATTTTATTTTTAATTTATAATGCTTATACAGATGATTTCCTTTCCTTGCCTCATTGCACTGTGTAGGATATCTAGTATGATGTTGAATAAGAGTGGAGATTATGAACACTCTTGCCTCATTTGCAATCTAAAGGGAAAAGCAATCAATATTTCACCATTAAATATAATTTCCTCTGTAGTATTTGTTTTTTATTTCATCAGAATATTATCAAATTAATGGAATTTTTAAATTCTTGGTTTGCTATAAGTTTTATCATAAATGTGTGATGGATATTTTAAAATGAACTTTTAGGTATCTATTCATATAATTATATGATTTTTCTACTTAATTCCACTCTTATGACTTACATTGATTGATATTGAAGTTTCTTGCATTCCTGAAAAAAAACCTTGTTCCTGATGCATTATATATCAATTTTTACACATCATGGGATTTGCTTTGCTTTTTTCTTTAAAAAACCTTTGCATCAACATACATCAATGATAATTTTAACATTCTTTCATGTACTATCCTTCGTTTGGTTTTTACCATTACTCTGACTTCATAAAATGAGTTGGGAAGGCTTATTTCATTTTCTATTATCTTGACAAGTTTGTGTGAGATTAGTGTTAATTTTTTCTTTAATATTTGGAAGAATATACTGAGTAGTAAAGTCATCTAAGTCTGCAGATTTAATTTGAGAAAATTTAAAATTACAGACTCATTAAAATATAGAAAATTCTTCAGATTTCTTATTTCTTCTTAAGTAGTTTTTGTCACGTGTGTTTTTAAAGAATTTGGTCCAACTTATCTAAATTAATGTATTTATTGGTATTTGTAGTATAATACAAAAATATGTATTGGTCTTAGTCCCTAGTTCTGTTTTTCATGAGTCATCATACCTTAGTTTATGTCCCTCAGGACCAGAAAGACCAAGTCGATATGAGAGTTGGAACTTTCAGCCTCACCCCCCAACCTCTAGGAAGAGCTGGTGGGGGAGGCTGGAGAGAGCTTCCAAGGTGGGTGCTTAGAAGGTGGTACACCTGAGAGGGCAAGGAAGCTCTGTGCCACACCTGCCCTCGGTACCTTGCTCTATGCATTGCCTCCATTTGGCTCTTCCTGAGCTATATCCTTTATAATAAACAGTAAATGTAAATAACCTATTTTCCTGGTTTTGTGAGCTGTTTTAGCAAATTATTGAATCTGAGAAAGGATCCTGGGAACACTTGCTTTGTAGCTGGTGGGTCAGAAGTATTGATGACCCAGGACATATGACTGGCGTCTGAAGTGATAGCAGTCTTGCAGTACTGGGCCCCTGAACTCACGGAGTCTGCACTAACTCTGGGTACATAGTGTCAGAACTGGACTGAATTGTTGGACCCCCAGATGATGTCTGGAGAATCAGAGAATAGGTTGTTGGTTTGAGAGAAAATGCCCCAAAATATAAAATTATCATAATTTCCTATCATTGTCTTTTAAATATTTGTACAATCTGAAATGATGCCCCTTTGTATATTTCTGTAATTGATAATTTCTGTTCTCTTTTTTTCTTGATTAGTCTTCCTAGAGTTTTATCCATTTTATTAATATTTTGACAAAAACAACTTTCATTTTGTAGATTTTCTCTAGTGAATACTTGTACTTCATTCTGTTAATTTTTACTCCTAATTTTTTGATTCCTTCCCACTGCCTTGCTTTTTATTAGGTTGGGGAGTTAATTTGTTGAATTTTTATCTAATTTCTTGAGTTGAATTCTTAAATTATTGATTTTCAACCTTCCTTCTTTTCTAATAGATTAATCAAAGGCTATACATTTTTTCCTAAGGTTGGCTTTAACTGCATTCCACAAGTTTTATTATATCTTATATTTACCATCACAAGTTCAAAGATTTTTAATTTTTTTCATTGCAATTTCTTCTTGATCTGTGGATTAATTTAAATTATATTGCTTAATATCCAAACACAGGGGGATCATCTGATCAGAGAATAATCTTTGTGTAATTTCAGTTCCTTGAAAATGTGTTGAGACTTGCTTCCTAGTCCAGCATATTGCCAGTTTAGGTAAATGTTGAATGTGCATGTGGAGAGCATGCATATTCTGCTACTGATATGCACAGTGTTCTATATATGCTAAATGTGTGAATCACCTTCTCATATCCATTATCTTACTATATCGTCTTATTTTTGGAGTCATAAATATTTTTATTCTTTATTTTCATCTCTACCTTGTCTATTTTATCCTCCTTTATTATAATTTAATATTTACTCTTGACTTATTAGTCTAATAAAAATAATACTTCATCAGTTCTGTGATCATGCTGGAACCTCACAATACATTCACCTGCATTCTGTCTTTCACATTATTGCTATCATATTTTTATTAAATTTTGAACTCTATAGCATACTACTATTATTGTTTTGTAAGTCAACCTTAATTTATATTTATCTATATATTTACAGCTTTCTGCCACCCTATATTCCTTATTGCATTTTGTGTTTCTGTTTAGGAATGTTTTCCTTTTGCTTGAAGAATTCCCTATAGTAATTTTGTTAGAAAAGTTTGCTGGCAGTGAATTTTCTCAGTTTTTGTTTGTCTAAAACTTCTCAATTTTACCTTTGTTTCTGAAGGATGTTTTCATGGACTTTGTAATTCTAGTTCAGCACTTTATTTTTGGCGCTATTGAGATATACTTTTGTTATCTTCTGGATTCCATAATTTCTGTTGATAAATCAGACCGATCTTATTTCTCTCCATTGCTGATACCTGTTTTCCCTGGCTAGCTCTAACATTTTCTGTCTTTGGTGTTTAACAATTTTGCTATAGTGAGACTAAGTAGGAATTTATTTATTTTTTATCTGCTTGGTGTTTATAGAATTTCTTGAACATATGTGTTGATAGACCTCATCAGATTTTGAAGAATCTAGAAATGTATCTTCAGTATTGCTTCTGCCACATTCTTCGTGTTATCATTTTAATGTATTATGTATATCTTAGAACTTTTTAATCTATCCTGTATATTTCTTATATTGTTTTATGAATTTTAAATGTTTTTATGCTTTAATTCACATATGTTCTATCTGCCTGTTCAGTGAAATCATTTCTGTAAGTGAGTGCAATCTACTAATGAACTCATCTATTGAATTTTCAATTTTAGTTATTATAATTTATATTTGATTTTTAAAATATATTCTACTTTTTTCTCCAAATTTTCTTATCTTTTTTTGGACATTAATCATAGCTATTTTAACATGTGTGTCTGATAAATCTAATGTCTGGATCATCTATTTGTTTCTATATGCTATTTTTTTTCCTAATAATATTTCTTGGCATGTATTGTAATATTTTGCCTTTTTTAATTTTAATTTTTTAGCATTACTAGTACCACTAACACTGTGATTAGATGACCTGAAGACTGAAGGTGTTATTTTATTTATTTTTATTTTACTTATTATGGATACATAATAGTGGTATAGGTTTATGGGGTACATGTGATGTTTTGATACAGGCATACAAATGTATGATAATCAAATCAGGGTAATTGGGGTATCCATCACCTTAAGCCTTTGTCATTTCTTTGTGTTAGGGACATTCTGTAATTTTTAATTTAGTGCTAGACATTGTGTATGATCATAAGAATATAATATCTTCATAGAGGTAATTAATTTTAGGTTATTATAGGTAGTTAGAGTAGCGGAAAATCACCTTAATCCAATCAGGGATAGAACTGATTTTAGTCTGGACTACAATATTTTAAAGACCTTGACTGTTTTTACTTTGCTCTCAGGATGTTGTCCTTCATGGGTTGCATCTGAGAGCCAGAGTATTTGCTGGGACTTCATATCCTTGATGGACTCTGAAATTAAATTTTTGTCTCTCTAACACAATGTGATTGCAGATCTCCCTGCCTAACTTCCCAGTCTCTGGCCTACATGTTCTTCCAGCCTTCTTAGCTTCTTGTCTTGCTCTGTGCATGAATTGGCAAATACCTAATAGGGTACAAGTAGAACACATTTTTTGTTTTACTTCTCTGCCTCTCATCTCTGGAATTTTTGACTGTTAATTTCTAGCTTTTTGGTCTGATGCTTGCATTTGAACTTTAAAAATTTTATGCAGTTTTTCTAGTTGTATTTGGAAGAAGTATTGGTCTGCTGCAGGCTAGGGTTTGCATAACCAGAAATTATGTTCTAAAGTCTTTTGTATGATGTTAGCCACATCAATGGTATCCATTAGTATGTTGTGTTTTTCTGTCTCCAAATTGTTTGCTGATATAATTTATATATGAATGATGTGATAAATGAATTTCATTTGTGGTACTACATATGTAAGTTATTTTGTTACATATTTAAGTGTGCTTAAAGCTGCTATATATTAGTAGATATTATTATATGGAATTTTCACAAACTATTGTTTTTAAAAAATTATTTACTGCTAAGAAATAATCTAGCATGTTATGCAATACATCTTATGTAATGCATCTTTCTTTAAAAGGTTTACAAGAGAATCCAGAATTCTCCACTTACTTTATTTTTTAGAATAATCTAGTAAGCAATATAAAGGAAACATATGCAAAAACCAGTGAATTTATTTAACTATTTGGTTGCAAACTTCCCACAATTTATAATTTGTTCTAATATACGTTTCTTCAGCAAATTTGCTATGTTTCCTCTAATGATAATTGCCAACTAAGTTACATTTTGGTCTTCAGGAAAGATATTATACCTCCTCTCTGGTATATAGTGTTACATTTTTAAATAAATATTTAGTGGAAAACTTCCAAAGAAGCATCCAGATATTTCCCAGTATGTTTAATGGAATTTTCTTAAGTTCAAGATTGACTGAAACATTTAGGTTTCTTTTTCCTTCAACATGTTCTGAACATGTTATTTAAAAACTTTGGATATTGATGATAATAATTCTTCATATAATAATTATCTATTATTTCAAGGTACATCATGCATTTAGAGTTTCAACATTAATGGGAGTGGGCATGAATCCATATTTCAAATAGTCTCCATAATTATTTCAACCATTTTTGCTGACTTACTGTGATATCTGATTAAACTAGCATGGCTTATACCACAATAAAGTTATCAACAATACAGAAGCAGAATTTAGTATCAGTACCATTATTGTTGTTTTTGGGGTACCTGCTACTGATTTCAGGACTTATCCTCCTCTATTTGAACGATAGGTTAACGTTTCCGTTTTTTTGTTTACATTAGCTGTATCCTTGTAGTCAATCAGTGCAGTGACTAGACTGAATTGGAATGATAATGGTTCCAAATTCTCCGGAGAAAATCTTGAGAAATGCGGTCACCACCTCTAGCCATTGGCCTGTTCCAATGGTATGAAACCTTGACTGCTAAGGTGTAGGAGGCAGAGCTCTTTCTATACTGCCTGCCCTAGCCTTGATGAGTGAAATGAGCCATATGCAACATCCTTGGAGCTGCCCTCATCAAAAACCACTGAAGGATTTCATGATTTTGATTGTCAAAATCAATATTGAAGTAGTTTCTATGATTTTGGCAAAGGCCTTTAACAAAAATATTATGCAAATATTATTTATGTTTATCAATGACATCTCACAGACGAATTTAGCTTTCATTTTCCATTGATGTGCAGGGCTAAACACTGCCTCACATTCTTCAATTTTCATACACATCTTACACTGGGGTCTCTATTTTAAGCATTTTACATATGTTCACTTTTTTTAGCTTCATAACAACGAATGGCATAAGGTATGTACTAATTTTATTCCTAGTTTACGGATGAGGAAATGGAACCCTGTACAAGTTTTCTCTCTGCTTAATGAATTACCATAAACTTATTGGCTTAAAATATCATACACATTTACTATCTCACATTTGCATGGTCAGGAGTCTGGGCATTGCCTAATTAGGTCCTATTCATGGGCTGTCTAGAAGAGACGATTAAAAATGTTCCCAATACAAAGAAATGATAAATGTTTGAGATGATGAATATCCTAATTAGCCTGATTTTATTATTATACATTATATGTGTGTATCAGAATATCACATGCACCCCATAAATATGTATAATTATTATGTATCAATTAAAAAAAAGACGTGGGTTGGGGCTGAAGTCCTGTCTGAGGCTTGTGGTCTTCCTCCAAGCTGGTTGCTGGCAGAATTCATTTTCTTGTATCTGTGAAACTCATGGCATCTTGCTTCTTCTTGAAGGGCAGCAGGAGATTCTAACTTAAAGTCAGCTGCTTAGATCTTTAATTACATCTGCATAATCCCTCGACTTGTACCATATCATATTGATTAGTTCACAGGTTCTATTGGATAGGAGTAAGCACTCACGGGGAGGGGATTATACTAGGTGTGACTCACTGAGGATCACTCTAGGGTATGTTTTCCATAAAACCCCAAAAGTTAATTAACCTGCCCACAGTTAGTCTGTGGCAGAGGCAGGATTTGAATCCAAGCTGGTTGGCCCTAGAGCCCAAGCTTTTTGCTGTTTAATTCCTCAGGGTTATTTATCAGTTCCCATGCACTGCAGCTTGAGAAAGGATTGGTAGGCATTTGTTTGCAGACGTTCAAGAGCATATATTTATGTGTTTGTGTCCTCTATTCACTTGGTTGTTATAGGCCCTCTTTACATATAACCTACTTTGTGTGACAAGTGACATCCTTTTTCTTGTGCAATTAGAAGTGCTGGATTTATTTCAATCAATACCATATCCTTCAGAAAACCCCTAAATATGTAATATTGGAACAAAGGGAGGAGTTATACAATTTAAGTAACAATTCCTTCCTAAGGGTGCTGATTATATGTATAAAATTTAAATCTTTAATCAATGAGTGATGATGTTGGGAAGGCTGCTGGTGATGCTCCAAGGGCATCTAATTTTAGGTGAGGGAAGGAATGGGAGGCTGCCCAGCCCATTTAGTCACACATATGTTTAAGCTCTAGAAACTGTTGGTTATGTGGTTCATTTTTACCACCATGATCCTATATTTTGCTTGTTTTAAACATGGATAAAAATCTTTCAACACAAGAATGCTGGGAAGTAACAGACTGACCCCTGAAAAAGCCTGCAATCAGCCATTTTAAAATACACTTTGTTTAATTGGGTGCAGGAATCTTCAGTCATGCACTTAACAATAGCACTTGAGGATGGAATTGCATTTCCCCACAAGTGCGTGCACACACACACACACACAAATTCCCACATATCCCTTTCTTGTTGCCATCAGATGAGAAAATATTGCCCTGGATCCTCAGGAAACAGTGGGGCCAATACAGAAGCATCAACAGTCCATGATGGGTACAAGACCCCTCCAGATTAACCCCTTGGAAACCACCACAGTGCTTAACTCAGCACCCCAGAAAGATCAAAATCATTGTAACCTAGCTTGAGTCCCCTGGGCGTGACATATTTTGGTCCTGTTATTCTTCCTTCCTCTCATCTTGTGTTTCTGAGACATCCTTCTTCCTCATATCCTGGCTAAATTGGATAGTTAGTCCTGTCAGTTTCTGCCCTGTGGATCAGACTCCTCACATTTCTCTGCCTTGTTGATTAACATCCCACTTTCAGATCCCATCTAAAAGTAACATCTCACCTCTATGGCCTTTGCCTCATATTCTTCTCTTTTATACTATTATTTCCATTTAACCATTATATTCTAGTTCTATAATGTGATTGGGAAAACTATTGGCAAGAAAGATGCAGTATAAAAATAGAGGCATAGAGTTATCTTCCTTATCATTTTCCATATTCATGTAGTACTTAGCACTTCATAAATGTTAACTAATGAGACTTCAAAATATCCCTACCAGGGATTCTTAGATACAGTTTGCAAATTAAAAAAGAGAAAAAAACCCACAACAAACTTGATGGGATAGGGGCAACTTCTGGAAACACAAATTGGAGTCCCTGGTCTGAGCCCACAGGTCCAGGAAACACTAATAAACTGAAAATGGGCCACCCGTCACTCTGCCTTGATGACAAGGCTCTGCGCATCCCTCTTCACTATAAAATTGAGCCATTGGGGCATTATGATATTTTCATTTCTTAAGAGATATTAAAATATAGACCTACAGACCCCATCTGATCTCTTGGAAGCAGAGATTGAAAAATGATAAAACTATATCCTTTTAGGCATATATGCTGCCTAAAAATACCCATGTGATTTACCCATGCTCAGATAAACCTGACATACATTTAGAAAGGGCATAGTCTCTGATGAAATGGTATATTCTTGCCTTTCTACCATAAACATCACCTTCTTCCTAATACCTGCAATCAGATCACATTTGTTCCCTTTCCAAGACTGGTCATCTTGGGGTCAACTTTGCTTCCTCTTTTCCTTTATCTCATATACATCCAGACGGAAAATCTTATTGTTTCTTTTTTTCTTTTTCGATGTGTCTTTTGTTTTCTAATCCTCTTGTCATCACATCAGTTCAGATGTTCAGTATCTCATGTCTGGAACGCTGCTCCACCAGTCTTGGAATTGGCTCTGACTCTGTTCTCTCCACTTAAATCATCTGAGTAATGTTGTTGGAGAATATTTCTAAAATGACCAATACAAGAATCACTGTCTGAGGGTACAAATTGCTGTGTTTGCCTTCCCAGTATCACTTTCTCCTTATTCTTTTAATAATACCCTGCATTTCAAAGAGAGGACATTGAACACAGCACTGATTTTTTCCTTCCATCATTATCAAAGAGGTGTTCCAGCAATCCAAACCAGCTCAATCATTGTCAAGACACATGATCCATGCAGTCCAATCAGAATCTGCCCTGAGATTATTCTAGGGGCATTAGTATAGAGCATTAGTTTAGTGCAGCAAATCTCAAATATTTTTCATTCAGAAACTCTTTACACTCTTATTGAGCACTCTAAAGAGCTTTTGTTTGTGTGGTTTATATATATTGAGATTTACCATATACTAATAAATTAAAACTGATAAACTTAAATATGTTTATTATTTCATTTAAAACAAAAATAATAAACTCATTATATGTTAACATAAATAACATACTTATAACATGTAACTTTTTTAAAACAAAAATATTTTGTGGCAAAAATGGCATTGTTTTACATTTTTGTAAATCTCTTTAATGTTTGCCTTAATAAACAAATCTGTTTCTACATATAGTTTGTAAAATATGTTATCATGTTTGAAGTATATGAAGAAAATCTGGCCTCACAGATGCATAGTTAAAAAAGAATCATTTAATAGCTTATTTATAGATATTATGGATATTTTTCTTTGAGATTATACTAAAACTTGACAAGTGACAGTTTCTTAAAGGTTAGTAGCAGTACGAAATCTGAATCCATATCAATGAGCTTTTTGTACTCAGCTATAGTAAAATCTGTTAACACTTTGTATGGATCTTTTACCTGTTCATAATTTAATTTGGAAATACTTTGATTATTTGGAAAGTAAGTTCATTGAGATATGCAGATCTTCCAAATGTTGACATATTTTCATTTTATGATGTCTAAAAACCACATTCATTAACATCACCACTGACCTCATCAGAAAACTCTTTTTACATCAGGATGCTGTCAGTCTTACAATGCAATATACAAGTTTTCCAAAATTCAAAATTAGAAAGGTCAAATGTTATCATTTGCATCAACACTATTCAGAAAACATATGCTAAATGCTCACATCTGAATAACCATAGTTTATTTATTGGTTGTTTATTCAAATTAAAATAGTATTCCTTGGAAGTGTGGCTAGTTTAGCTCACAACTCAAAAACATTTTCCCAAGTGCTTTTCCACATGACGTTGTTGTATTGTGGTGTGCAGCAGAAATGCTTTATGTGCAAATGATGGCTGATTTTACATGTTGAATTGTGCCACGTGGTGCCTAGATATTTGGTCAAATATTATTCTTGATGCTTCTGTGGGGGTGTTTCTGGATGATTAATGTTTAAGTCAATAGATTGAGTAAAACAGATTGCCCTTCCTAAAGCAAGTGGGCCTCATCCAATCAGTTGAAGGGCAACCTTCCCCTCAGTAAGAGAGAATTTCTCCTTCCTGACATCAGGTTTTAGAACTGGAACATCAGTGTTTTCCTGTCTTCAAAACTAAACTAGAATGTAGGCTTTTCCTGGGTCTCAAGCCTGCTGGCCTTGGGGCTGAAACTAAACCATGGGATTTCCTGGGTCCCTAGTTTGCTGACGGTAGATCTTGGGACTTCCACCTCCCATCATAATTGTACACACCAGTTCCTTATACTAAAGTGCACTTGAGCTCGAGTGCTCTTGCGCTCGCTCGCTCGCTCTCTCTCTCTCTCTTACCCCAAAAAGCTCCCACACCCTGCTGGTTTTATTTCTCTACAGAACCCTAGTACAATGCACTTTCCATTTCATTGCAGAGAATATTAAAAATTCATGTACTTAAGAGTTTAGATGTGATAAAATTAATAATTTTTATTCTCTCAGGGACATTTTTAAGTAAAAGGGGTTTTAAAAATTTTTTTACTATACATATGTGGCAGTGAAGAATAAAATGAAGACTAGTATAATTTTGGTGCCAATGGCTGGTGTACTAGCAGTTTTAGCTAACATTGCTTTTGCACTATGATTACAAATATCAACATAATAAAACAGAAAAATACTGTCCTTACATTATTATAAAAATTGCCTGAACTTGTGGATCCCTGAAAGGGTCTCAGGGACCTTCTAGGGTCTACAAAATATATTTAGAAAACCAGTAGTATGAAGAAATGCACCTTTCACCAAAATTTCTAAGCTTAGAACTGGATAATTTTGGCTAGCCCTGGTCATGTTCCCAGGCAACATGAAGGAAACCATCTGTAGTGAAGAAAGAATGAGGCCAACACACAAGCAGATTGAGCTGAAAGAAGAGGTAGCTCTGGCAACATCTTTTTCAGTCTTGGATTTAGCCTTGCTTGAAGCAAAATCTGAACTTCCTGCTTAACAGAGCCAATGTATAATCTTTCTATACCTAAGCCACAGTTAGGTTTCTTTTCTTGCAGCCAAAAGATCTCCATAAGATGGCCCCATCTTCTATCCAATTTCCTCCACTAAATTAGTATTCATGACAAGCTTTTCCAAAATCTCCACCCATATGTTTACTCCTGCCTTCACTTCTTACTCATGTGGTTCTACCTCATCCATGCTATCCAAATTCTACTGGTGGCTGCCAAAGTTCTTGAAGACTTCCCTGTCTTCTCCAGCCCACTCTGATGGCTCCTTTCTCTGGAATCTGTGAAGCTACTAGCAATAGCAAACTTTTTAGGAATAAATTACTCTCTATTCTTTTATATTTTTGGTCTTGTTATTCAAACTGATTATGTTTTGAACTTCATTTAAGTGTTTTTGCATATCACTGGGTATATTATAAGTAAATATATTTTTTAACCCAGAGAATTTTGTTTTTAACATTTTTTAGAAAAATTCAATTATAGAGCAGTTACCTTCAGAAAGCTATCCACAGACAACCTTCTGGAATAATAAAAAGACAGAGTAAATCATCTAGTAGTAGAACTTTCAGCAAAATCCCTATGGTTTCAAACCCATACAGGTGTTTATTATAATAAGAAATTAACAAATTAAGGATAATAATACCTACTGTTTACTAAATGACTTTTATGGTAAGCAATAGCTTGGATGCTTACATATATCATCTTTAATTCTCACAATAATCCTGAAAGGTAGATACTGTTATTAATATCCTATAGATAAGGAATTTGATTCAGAGAGGTTAAATAACTATTCCAAGATAGCACAGTTTATCAGTGGGTAGTCAAGATTTACAAAGCCATTGGTTTTACATCATGTAATTGTTCCATTAACATACATTGTAAACACTCCTAAGAACAATATTAGATTCAATTGAACATTCATTTATTGAATGCCTACTAGTGTAAAGCACTATGTTTGGTGCCACAGGAGATTCTGAAATGAGAAAGGAACTCATGGTTTAGCCTAGTGGTGTTCATTGTTTGTGTGGAAAGCAATGAACAGAGTCGAACACATATAATATGCAATCCTCATTAAAATATAGAAACCAGCTCCCAAGGAGTAGAAAGGAATGGCATGTGCCTCAAGGATTCATTTTTTATTGAAAAATCATCTGGAAGCAGTACTCTTTAAGTCACTCTATAAGATTGGTCTTGAAGACTACTGATCATAATAGCAATTTCAGAGAAAGAATAACAAAGCCGTAACATGTGTGGAAGAAACACAAATTTTGGAACTTGAAACAGGAATTTGTGGAATCTGGAACAGGGTCAAAATTTATTATGCCATCTCGTAGCTGGGTTTGAATCTCAGGTTTTCATCTGTAGATGCTATAATACCTGTCCCACAGGAATGTTGAGCAGATGAAATAAATAGTAGTAAAGCATATCACACACACACAGAGTTGGTGCTGTGTAGAAATTCCACTCCTTTACCTGGAGATCTCTTCAAATCACTCTCTCAACAACCTTGGATATGAGAAATTCGTGCCATAGCCATAGCTGAAAGGGAAATTACGGCCCCTTTGTCTAGCCTCCAGTGAAAATGCAAGGACAACCAACAACCTGTGCAGCATCCTGGCTTGAGCCACTCCTTGAAAGTCACTAGAGACATGATTTTACTCTTTCCCAAAGTATCTTCCTATTTCAATTCTTAGAACAATTTCTTTTTTTCTATCAGAATGTAATTTTTATCAGAATATTCTTATAATTTCTAGCCGTTGGTCTTAGATCTGTTATCAGAAGCTACCTAGAAAATCTTTTATTCTTCTGTATGTGGGAGACATTCAAATATTGGAAGCCATGAATCTGAGCATATAAAAAATTGGCTAATTAAACTGCTTTGATTCTATAGAACAAACATGCAGACAGTTGTCTTTGAAGTCATTAGTTTACACTGAAAATAAGGAAAAGTTTAGAAGAAATTAGAGTGCAGTTTTTTGGAGAAATTTATCTGCAGTTTGAGCCCAAGGTTTATAATTCCTATGTGATTGTTTAGAAAGTATCCATTTTAGAATGGATGGATGTTCCTTATTGAATGATAGGGAGGGTTTGTGAACATTTTATTGATCTGAATAATCAGGATCCCTAACTGCCTAGATCTTGAGGCTAGATTTTGAGAAAATTAAAAAATGCTCTTAGGAGGGTGATCTTGCTCTTGAAAAAAAACCCAGTGAAGAAAAGTAAAACCTAGTCATTTCTCCTGGAAGCATTTTAATAGGGACTCAGTGACAATGGTATGATTGAAGTGGTTGTTCTTAGACAATGAGAAAAGCTAAAGCCCTCTTTTCAACAGTGACTATAAAAATCTTTTTTAATTTTAGACATGTCATAAATATAGTCCTAAGGAGACTGTTGGGAAAAGAGCATCTTGTTTTCTTTGCTTATATCCTAGGGAACGAGAACGATTGCCATTTTAAAGTCTTGTTCCTGTGAAGTTGTAACCTTCATGGTGACATAGTTCCCAAAGTCAGCTAGAATCCCAAGGATTCAAAGTCACTGAATTCTGTTCACAGAGAGCAAATATAACAAGCTAGTTCTATTTCCAGACATTTTTGGCTTGCCCAGTTCCCTAATTTTTCATGCTTCTCTTTAGTCTATTCATTTTTTGCTTGAAAATTGAATGGAATTTTGACATGACATTTTAGAATAAATTTTAAAGAAGGGTAAAACTAAAAACATACTTTGAGAATTATGAGTGTTTGGTAATATATACAGTGTTAAACAGAGTTTTACTAATTAAGGAATTATACTGGTTCCCTTTTAAATTTTAAAGATATATGTTGCATAACTCTACAAAAATCTGGGATGATGGGAAGACCTCAGGCATATTCTAAAAACAATGCCTTTCAAGGAATATAGAATAAGGTACTAAGAGAATGGTTTGGTGTCTTAATTTCCTTTTACCTGGCTCCAAATCCTAAAAATATAAATGACCAAAAAAAAAAAATGGTAGAAACTTCAAAAAGAGTTAAGAGAACAAAGAATAACTTCTCATTACCTTTGTTTCTCAAGCAAAATATACTTTTTAGTAAACAGATTTGAGGGAAAAAGGATAGATTATATCTACTTGAAAGCAATAAAACCAACAGTTATTAGAAAGAGTTTCATAAATGTAACTAAGTAAAAGAATCATAATTCACAAATACAAATTTGTGTCATTTGAATAACATAGAAGAGCTCTGAGTGGAAGTCATCCCATAAAATGTCCATGAGCTTTGTGTTCCAGGCACCAGAGGGCATCATACTGCTTGGACTCTGACAATTTGACTTTGATGATTTGGACTCTGATGATTTGACTATGATTTGAGGTTAATCAGGTCATTGTGTGTAAAATTTGAGAATAGGGCTAATTTATCCCAATCTACTTTGGGTTTTAAGAAGCCTGTCTTAGTTTGTTTGGGCGGTTAGAATACCATAGCTTGGGTAGTTTAAACGACAAACATTTATTTCTCATAGTCTGAAGGCTGAAAGTCTAAGATCAAGGTGTCTGGTGAAGTCCCACTTCCTGGTTTGCAGACAGTTGTCTTCTGATTGTGTTCTCACATGATGCAGAGCAGAGAGAGTGCTCTGGTCTCTGAATCCTCTTATAAGGGCACTAATCCCACTCATGAGGGCTCCACCCTCATGACCTAATTACCTCTCAAAGGCCCCACCTCCAAACACCATCACATTGGGAATATAGACTGCAACATATGAATTTTAGGGGGATCCAAACATTCAGTCCATAGCAAACCCTATTGCTTACTGTCATCTGTTTTTAAAATTCAGTGTTAAGCTTAATTTTGATGTCTCTGTAGCAAACATTCTAATTCAGTTAAGACACAAACCAATTGAATAAAATTCAGCAATTTGGGTTGGGTAGTCCTCATGTAGCCACATGGCCCTGTGAGTGTCAAGGGACTCTAAATCTTCTTTTGGTATTTAATTTCCCCTCCAGTTGTAACAGTGGAAGGGAGGCTTAGCAGGACTAACTCCATTTTGCTTCTGACCCCCAGTGGTACTATTCTTTAGGGCAACAGCTTTCACTTAGCTCTGCACATAGGCTAGCTAATTATAGAAAGAATTTAGTTTGTAATTCAACTCTAGAAGAAAGATAGATGATAACTGTCCCTTTCCCAAAACTAAGTCCTGAGGAGATAAAAAAAAATGTACACACAAATAACAATGCTGTGTTAAAGATTTATGAAAACATCATGACCTGACCTACATCATCCAAAGTTAACTGACCAAGAGCAAAGAAGTTTTACAACCTCCTCAGACCCTCACTGATGCCCAGATGTCCACAGTTGTCGGTCACCTGTTGCAACCCTCCTCCTCTTCCTCCTTTCCTTAACACAAAAAGGAGCCTGAAGTTTATACTAACTTAATATAGTTCTTTTGGACACTATTCTGTCATCTTCTCATTTTGCACTTTGCTGGCTTCCAGAATAAGAGTTGCTTTCCTTTCCCCAACGCCTTTTCTCTCGACTTATTGGCTGTTGTCAGGCGAGCGGCATGAGCTTGGATTTGGTTACAAATTTGGAAAGCTAGCCAAGAGTGGCTGCTCATGGGCAACTGGCCCTATTCAGGGGAATTTTCAGGAAAGTCCCTAGCAGCTGCTGGGGCCACTTTTTCTGGGAACACCCTTTGATTCTCAGGGAAGGTGCCAACTGCCCTAGTATATAGCCCTTGGAATAAGGAACTGCCAAACCTCTGTGAGTTGATGGACTCAATTTGGAATTTCACAGGATAAGTTGCTCCAATGTGTACAACCGGGAATTAATTCCCTTCCCCTCTGGGCCTTTCCTGGGAATAAGCCACTCTGTTCTTGTTTTCCTTTGGAGTCTCCTGTTGGAGAGGGGAATAGTTGTTGGGATTTTACCTGATTTGAGAACTGGTTCATTTGCATCTGTTTGTCAGTTGCATCTGTACTTTTGTGCATTCTGTTTATACTTTCACTTTGTTATCCTGGGGAAAGCTCCATCTATCGCCAAAGAGAGTCTGTTAGGATGTATTCTGAACAAATGATCTGATTATAATTATGAACCTATGACTAAGAAAAGGATGATTTTTTTTATTGTATCACAGTTTGGCCCCAATATGTTTGGGGTTAGGAATTATGGTTGCTGAATGGTCCTTTGAATTATTACACAATTTTACAGTTAGAAAGGACTATTTTGTGAAAGAGCTGGGAAAAATGATGAGATCACCTACATGCAAGCATTTATACTTTTGCACCAATATGGGGGGGGGGAAGATGAATGCCATCCTTATGGTATAAAGGGCTAAAAAGGCTGAGAGGCCACAAGGTAAAACACCCATTTTTCAGGAAGGGCAAATTGACAATAGGGAGGAAGGAATATTAATCCAAACTTTGAACTCACCCCCTGTTGTGCCAACAGTTCCTTTACCCCAACCATCAACTCCTTTCTTGCCACTGCCATCATCAGCACCTTTTGCTCCAGCCCCTATGTTGATGGCTGAGGGACAGAATATGCCCCAAGCCCCAGGGTCTTATCTATATAAGACTCAAAGTGAGATACCCCAAGTACTGGCCAAATGGTCTCCCTAAGCTAAGCACTTATTGTAGAAACTCAATGTCATGGCCTTTTCAGAACTACTTTCTTTAGGTTATTTCATTAGCAAATGTTTTAACTCCTCCAACAAGGACTGTGGGATCCCTGTTTGTACAACAGCACACCAGCAAAAGATGTTTCCCCAAGGTCTAGGAAAAGTGATAGCCTGCCAGCTACCATAGGTCAATATTGACTCCCTTACACAAACCTGGTTCAAAAACCTAACTGCTATGTTACCAAAAAATGCTTCTATAAACCTTCAAACAGGAACAGGTACTGCTTGTGCACCCTCCTGGCTATATTTTTGTCTGTGGGGGTGGTAGGAAACCCCTTGGGCCTATGATTGTCCAAACAGCTGGACGATGGGAGCACTTGTTTGTGGGACTTCTTACCACCCCCTTTTCCGAACATAGCAGGTCGGAAGTTGCCCATTGGACAAGTTCCCTAAAATTACTTACCAGAGTGGCTTCTGATCTCCTAGGGAGAATTCCCAATGAGGAGAAATGTTTCTTCAGCTACTTCCTCCTCCCTTGGTGGTTTGTAGCTGTCCATCAACATATACTGGGAAATTTACCTAAGACGTTAAACATCATTGTTAATTAAACTGCTAGTCTACAGAAATCATTAGGCTCCCTTGCTAAAGCAGTGATTGATAACCACATTGTCCTAGACTATATGCTTGCAAAACAAGAAGGAATCTGTATGGTGGCTAACACCAACCGTTGTACGTGTATTAATTCCTACTCTGAAGTAGGGACCCATATTGAGAAAATTAGGCAATAGGCTACCTGGCTCCAGCAAACCTTGAAACACCAGGCTTCATTCCATAACCACCCCTTGTCGACCCTGCCCAGCAGAAAGTAGCCAGATAAGAAAAGATGCCCCATTGCCCCAGTTCCACAAGATTATTGAATGTGCCTTTGACAGTGGGGAAATTATAACAGTGGAAGGGTGGCTTAGCATAACTAGCTCCATTTTGCTTCTGACCCCTTGCAGTAACATCCTTTAGGTTAAAAGCTTTTGTTTAGCTCTGCATGTAAGCCAGCTAATTATGAGAAAAGTTTAAGTATAGTTCAATTCTAGAAAAAAGATAATAACTGTCCCTTTCCCAAAACTAACTCTCGGGGAGATGAAAAAGAAAGGATGCACACAAATACTAATGCTATGTTAAAGATTTATAAAAACATTGTGACCTGACATACATCATTCAAGGTTAACTGACCAAGAACTGCCCTAGGGTCTGATGCTCAGATGTCTGCAGTTCTCAGTCACCTCTTGCAATCCCTCTCCTCTTTCCCCTTCCCTTAACATAAAGAGGAGCTTAAAGTTCATGCTAACTTAAGATGGTTCTTTAGGACACTGATATGCCATCCTCTCAGTTTGCTGGCTTCCTGAATAAAAGTTGCTTTGCTTGCTCTAACACCTTGTCTCAACACCTTCTTGGCTATCGTGTAATGAATGGTACAAGCTTGGACTTGGTCACACAGTGTCTAGAAGTGGTCTCAGAAGGAATGATCACATTACTGAGCTACCAAGACAAATAAAGTATAGGATTAATGAAAGAGAGTGCAGAAGTTGAAATGAAGGCTTCTTAGCAAGGTTAAGAAAGATTGATGTGTGAAATCTTACAAACCAACCAAGTTTAAGAAGCAGTTTCAAGTGATAAATGATGAAGGACTTTTACAAAAGGTTTTAACTCTGCTTAACAAGGATTTTTGGGGGTAATTTTTCTTTTAATATTCTGAGTACGGGTTACAAGGAAAAGAACAGAATGAAAAAAGCTAAAAATCAAGTAGCTAAAATGCAACTATATGTCAGAACAAAAAGAGTATATTCATAATATAAATAGGTGGTTACCTGAAGGAAGAGTATGAAAGGGAAATAAATCTTTTATTGCCTCGACTATAAACCTAATCCTAATCTGACTCTCTCCTAAATAGCCCCAACCTGTCTCACAGAAGCACTGGTTTTGCTCAACATAATCATAATCCAATCTAGTGTTTTTAATATTAAAATTAAATGATTAATTTAAACATAAAGTAATTGAACTTAAACATGAATGCACTTTAAGTAGTAGCTTATGTTCTATGATTAATATGAGTTTTCTTCAAAAAATACATTTTGTGGCCAAATAATTTCATGACATTGGGCTAAACCAAAGTTAAACTTGCCCGTCCCACCACTCAGATGTCTCAGAGGCATCAGTGACTCACACACACAAATACTTTCTAAGGGGCATGGAGCAGGCAGCATCTCCAAAACATATTTCTATTTCTACCCCCACTTTTCAAAGAGCTTGCCAAGGAGCATAATCTATAAAATATTGGTTAATGATGACTTTCTCAAAAGACAAATATAACATTCTTCAAGCAGGAAAAATCAACTAAGTTTAACAACTGTGTCATTCACCAGTTATCTAATATTTCTCCTCTTTTTTTTTTTTTGATCTTCTTTAGATAAATACAGACATCTCTGCTAGTTTATGCAAATGGGTAAAGAAGCTCCCTCTGTCTTGCCTCTTCTTGGAAAGACACACAGAAGAGACAAAAGGAGAAAAAATTGAGGTATGTTTTCCTTTCTTGTACCAGGATTAGTTAAAAATACATCAGAAATATAAAAATCAGTACATTGAATTGGAAATTAGCGGTTGAATTTCTAGGAAGAGTAGGTTAAAGACCTAAGTATTAGTTTAATCTCAGAAATAATACACACCAGTGATTTCTGGGCCCAATTAGTCTAAAATATTTACTGATGGCAGCTTGTGAATACAGATAAACACAGCAATTATGCACCATCTCTGGCATACTGAAACCCAAACTAATACATTTCCCTAAACTCTGCTGAACTAGAAATATATTCTACAGAAAATTTTCTAACCTACAAATAAATTATATTATATCATACCAAAAGGTATTTTAGATACCAAAGCCCTAAGTGAATGACTGTATATAGTTCAGGATAGAAGATCTTCTGCATCAAGAACACATATAAAAGAGAGTGTGGGGTCATGTCAGAGGGTGAGCTGTGTTTCCTCCCCCCTCTTAGCTGTATGACCTTGGGCAAAGCACTAGAAATCTTTGAGGCCGTTTCTTTGTTTGTAAAATGGGAAAATTCCCTGCCTTAACTATCCACAGGTATGTATTGATAATCAAAAGATAAAATTTATAACATAATAAATTATGAAGTACTATATGCATGTTATTTAATAGTTGGTAATAGGATATAAGTTTGTTCATCTCTTTTCTGCACTCCCCCTCCTGTGTCTGTATGTGTAGACATATGCAGATATCTACACATACATGTGCAGATATCTGTCTCTCCACCTATTAACTATCATCTATTTATCCTCTGTGTATCTTCATCATCACCATCATCTGTCATCTATTTCTCCATCATTTTCTATCATCTCTCTACTACCTGTAATCTATTTATCTATATCCCTATCTTCTATCTATCTATCTATCTATCTACCTACCTACCTACCTATCTATCTATCTGTCTATCAGGTTGTCCTTTTTTGTTATGCTTTTATGTACCTACAACTGTATTAGTCACTCTTTTCCAGGTTCGGGAGATGACCATAAACATGTAGGTTATTTTATTCTTTCTCTTAATATTCTGAAGCTTCCCCAAGACTGTGTTAAAAATTATGTGAAAAGCTGAAGAGAATAATTTATTTGCATCAATTTTCCCAGAGCCCCATTGGATAATCAAATCCGCATTTATTTTCTTCTTTGTTATATAAAATATAAGTCATGCCAGAGAGGAGAAAGGCATAATTGGATTATTTAGGACTTATATTTTATAATGTCACCTAATTTTATAATAAAAGAGGTACCATTATGGCAATGGAAAATAAAACATTGAATGAAGTTGCTTAGGATGCAGAGCAGTGTGGTTGGTGTGCATTTTACCCTGCTCGGTACTACTGACGACAATTGAATGTTTTACTAATGTGCACAGCAATGAGTGGCGTTTGTTTTGAAGTAATCTGGAAGAACAAAACCCAATTTTGCTGCTCTGAAGGATCAGTAATTCTTCTTAAAGTCAAATACATAAACATAAGGCCTGGAAGCTCTGAGCTCACTTGTACAAACGCGTCACACTGTAATTGCTGGACTTTGGCATGACTGTCACAGCCCACTGCGTTGATTGGCCCAGAGCTGTGTGAAGTCAAATGTGAAGGTCTTTCGCATACAGTGGGTAGGGGGAGTAAGCTCATCTTGCAAAAGAGGAGGGCAGCCCCTCAAGACCTGGGAGTCCCTCTGTGGTTACCAGTCTTCCAGGCTGGCCGGGCGGCAGCTGGCTTGCCTGCCTCTGTTCCCTCTACAGGTAGGGCCTGAATATCTACTGTTGTAGCACATTCTGTTGCAGGAATTAGGGATACAATGGTGAACCAGGCAGATGCTGCCTTTGTCTTCATAAATCTTATATTCTAATAGAGATGAGAGTTACAAAAATCACACTCCAAGTGATAATAAAGGCCAAGAAGGAAACCAACAGGCTTAGAGAATAAATAAGAAGGGGTGGCTCCTTAGATAGGGTGATCAGAGAAAGCCTCTCTGAGAAGGTGAGACTGAAGTTAAGACATAAAAGTAGGTCCTAGATTAAATGTCAGAGCATGTAGAGGTTTTAGCTAGTAGAAGGTGGCTGAACATTGCAAGTGAAAGAAATGGCATGTGCAAAGGCCCTAAGGTGGGAAAGAGGTGGGCGTTTTAGAGTGTAATGGTGAGGGTCCTGTCCATGTAGTACAGATGTCGGTTTTCACTTGAGATAGACCCATGCCTCATGAGCAGCGAGGAAAGCAAGGGGGAAGAAATTCTGAAGGTATTTTCACCTAGTTCCTATTCTCATGGTGAAGTGGAGCTTTTCAAACTGGTATGGATGTGTTTCAATATTACCACAATTGGCGTGGTTGTACCAGATCAAACTGGACAAGTCTTAGCCCTGAGAACTGGCATTTTCCTGAGCATAATTTGGAAACATACTCTATGTAACAGCATAGAGACAGAAAAGAGAAAGCATTTTTGAGAAAAAAGAAACAATCTTACTTACTGTGGAGTAGAGTTTGTGGATGATGCCTGATTTCAGGTAAGGCTTCATGTGGATTCTGGGCAGATTGTGGATAGCTCTGAATGTCAAGCATGGTTTTATATTTTATTTTATTTGTTTTTTAATTTTTAATTATTATGGGTATATAATAGTATATGTTTATAGGGTACATGTGATATTTTAATATAGGCATATAATGTATATTGATCAAATCAGGGTAATTTGGGTATCTGTCACCTCAGAAATTTATCATTTCTTTGTGTTAAGGAACATTCCAATTCCACTTTTTTAGTTATTTTAAAGTATGCCCTAACTTACTGTTATAGTCACTTTGTTGTGCTATTAAATGTTGTTCATTCTATCTAACTATATTTTGTACCCGTTAAACATCCCCACTTAATCTCCCCTCACTTCCCCGCCTCTGGTAACCATCATTCTACTGTCTGTCTCCATGAGATCAATTGTTTTAATATTCAGCTGTCACATATGAGCGAGAATATGTGAGATTTGGCTTTCTGTGCTTGACTTATTTAACTTAAGATAATGTTCTCCAGTTCTGTCCATGTTGTTGCAAATGATAGGGTTTTATTCTTTCTAATGGCTACCTAATATTCCATTGCGTATATGTACCACAATCATAGCACTATTGTGATGGACACTTGGGTTGATTCTAAATCTTGGCTGTTGTGAACAGTGCTGCATAAACATGGTATCTTTTTGGTATATTGATTTCCCTTCTTTTGGATTATATGCCTAGCAGTGGGATTGCTGGATCATATGGTAGTTCTATTTTTAGTTTTTTGAGGAACTTTCATACTGTTCTCCATAGTGGTTGCACTAGTTTACATTCCCACCAACAGCGTACGAGTGTTCCACCCTCACCAGCATTCGTTATTGCCTTTTTGATAAAAGCCATTTTAACTGGTGTGAGATGAAATCACAATGTGATTTACATTTCTCTGATGACTAAGGATGTTGAGTATGTTTTCATATACCTGTTGGCCATTTGTATGTCTTCTTTTGGGAAATGTCTATTCAGATCCTTTGCAAATTTTTAAATTGGATTATTTGATTTTTTCCTATTGAGTTGTTGGAGCTCCTTAGACATTCTAGTTACTAATCCCTTATCAGATGGGTAGTTTACAAATATTTTCTCCTATTGTGGGTTGTCTCTTCCCACAGGGGAAGAGCAGGGGGTCCCTTCTCCCACTACCTTGATTCAAGCATCTTTACCCTTTACCTGGAGCACTTCAACAACCTGGCTACCTACATGCATGCCCCACATGGAGTCCCAGGTAACATTGAACATGCAGTACTATTGCCTGCCTTAAGTTGGCCAATAATTACTAATGCTTTCCGGATTATGTTCAAATGGATTTTCATGATTTGATCTGTTCTTCACCCCAGGCCACTCCTTTATTCACTTCTTATTGCAACCCATAAATTACTAGCTATTCCCTATCACCTTAGGGTTACCAGATAAAACACAGGATGCCCAACTAAACTTGAGTTTTAGATAAATCACAGAAAAGTCTTAGTGCAAGTATATTCCAAATACTAAATGTGGCATGTTTATACTTACCCTAAAACATTATTTGTTATTTATCTGAAACTCAGACTTAACTGGGTGTCCTAGATTTTTATTTGTTAAATCTGGCAACCCTGCCTATCACACTTTTCCCATGTTGTCATTGCTTCCATGAACACATTTTTCTCCCTCCTCCTCTGCCTTCATATCTATGCATCATTCAGGAAGCCTTCCATTTCCTCTGAAAAGCTTCTGTGACCTCCAAATTTAATTTAGATGCTTCTCTGTGGTACCCTGGGCCTATGTCTAATAATGTACTTATAAAGATCTCCTGTAATTATTTATTTCCGTTTTTTTCAGACTCACTAAACATTTCTTGAGGGCAGGATTCATGGTATATTCTTTATCTGTTCCTATAAGCAGAAACAGAATAATAGAACGGCTGGCACGTAATGGCTGTTCAATAATGTTTGTTCAGTGAATCAAATGGTATCATTTCACTAGCTTTCAAAAGTACACAAAAGCAATACATGGGCAGAGGCCTAGGTTTTCAGGGTGAAACATAAGAAGATACTGGAACTACTAACTCATTTCCAGATGGCCATACTCACATTTAAGGGGACTGTAGTTGTGATGCAGACTATAGATACTAGAACAATATCTCAAGAAAGCAGTCAGAAAGTTCATGGCCAGATGTCAGTGACTGAGAGCACCGAAATGAGTCTGGAGACGAGAAACAGAGCTTTGGGAGCCTGGAAACTCAGTGTCCCCACAGAAGAATAAGCCTTGGGACAATGTGAATTTGACAGCAAAGAAAAGATTGATTATCTGGCTGACAGATAAAGGTTATACCATGAAGTCATTTTCCTCTCTAAGAATTTTAGTAAACGAGAGGGAATGGGATCATCTTCCACATCTGTCTTAACAAAACCCTGATCCCATAAGCAGTGGTTCCCCATGGGAGTCATGAACAGTGAGTGGCTTGGGAGAACCATGTCAAGCCCTTCTGCTGGGTGCACGAGGGGATGACGTGTCCAGTGCAGGCAGCAAGAGCTTGCAAAGAAAGGTGGCAGCTTTCCTGTTTTCTTTGTAGGTCTATCTTGCCAAAATTCCTCTTCTTTTAATTTACTGCTCATGCCATTCCAAATCCTAATTTTGGAATTAGTTAGAGCTGCAAGGAGAATTATGTAACGGAAAATTTGGTGTATCTACAAAGAAAAAACAAAGAAAAACACAGGTTGTCAACACATGTCAGTGTCTTAGAATCCCAACTCATCCTTGTTTCATTTTCTTCTTAATCAGAAGCTTTTCACCATTTTTCTGCTCTTTTCTTTTGCTTCTTATCAATCTACCCCCTTAGCCCCATTCCCAAGAGAATGGTTTTTGGGTTAGTAGATAATATATAAGCTACTGTCCTACACTTTCAGAATAAAAATTAAGAGCTTGAAAAATATTCATAGTTTTTACAGTACTCTTCTTCTAAGATCTATCCTAAGGAACAAACCAGAAGATAAAGATTTATGTTCTGTGATGCTCATTACAATATTGCTATAATAAATAAATTTAAGACATTCATGCAATAAAATACTGTGCAATCATTATAATAATTAATATTTTCTAGGAATAGTTAACAATGGGAGGATATGCTTGTGACTATTACTATAAAAATCAAAATAAAAGAAAAAATTCAAAATAAATATATATATTTATATATGACAAACAGTATAACATCAAGGGTGGGAGCATTATGTTTGGAGTCAGGCAGACTTAGATTTACCAATTCTTAGTGGAGATCCTGTGAAAATTCACTGGACTTTAGGATGTCAATATAAAATAAGAAGGATAGTACCTCTCTAATAAAGTTTTTTTGTGAATTTGAATGAGAGATCATTTTTCAAGTGCCTATTCTAGTCCTACTACATAGTAGGAATTCAATAAATGATATTTATATATAAACAAAAATCCAAAATATTGCCACCAAAAATTATATGAAAATATTAACAGTGGTCATCACTAGGCAGTGGTATTACAGGTTTTTCAATTTCTTCTCCTCCATGTCTCTTTATTTTTTTGAATTACCTATAGTGTCTATATATTACATTTATAATTATAGTTAAAATATTATATTAAATAAATTGACATAAAGCTTGCAACAGCCAAAATACTTATTCAGAAATAAGAAATGTTTTATTTTTTATCTTCTTTTCTCATTAGAGAAACAATAAAAAGATCTAGGGATATTGTCAAAAATATGCCTGGATCGAAAAAGAGGCTCTGTGACCTAATAGTTCCTGGCAGAAATGAAGGCTCAAGATGACTCTTGCCCACGTAAGCAAATTCTTAACTGAGAAAGCCAGTCCGTGGGCACTGTGTTTGTATTATATTTGTAAAGCTTAGTATTACCTAAACGGTGATATATTGTGGATTCTAAAAACCATGCTCTGCAGCAAGGACACCAAATTCATTATCTCTGATGAAGAACTGCGTTAGTAGGGGCAATCCTCAGGACAGGGTAAACCTTTCACTAGTTACACGCCTGATTACAAACCTTAAAAAGCTTTATAGAACAGCCTGCATTTATTTAGAGGCAATTTTTAGTTTGCTGATGGATATTTCTTCCATCCTCTGTTGCTATTATGGACTTCTGGGCTTAACTGACTTCTGTCTGGTCTTGTGCATTCATATCCCTCTGCAGAATGACAGTAATGAGAAAAGGAACGTGTTATCATGAACAGTGCTGAGATTGCAGGAGGGGAGATACAGAAGCCAGCTTAAACCTTACCAAAGAGGAAATACCCTCCCAAAATAAAAGGCAATCATGTGGGTCAAATGCGACAAAGGTTATTACCAGTTTGTTTACAATGAATTATATGTCAGTGTGGGCTGATGACAAGAGCTGCCTTCTGTCCCCTGTCCTCTGCCCTCAGCCATCAAGCAGGTCTGAACCATCATTATAGTCCATCAAACTGAAGTCACTGCGGGAACTTCAGGGTTGTTTGCTCTGCTGCTGGCCTCTCGGGACTCAAATCAGCTCTTCTTCCCGGGCTCGACTATGTTATGTTCATGACCTTAGTTAGAGCTTACAATTTAGATAATGTGATAAGTCAGTAGGCTAATGAGTGAAATGTGTATTTAGAAAGGAGATGATGCCATCATTGCTTTCCGAGGAGATGACTATATGCCTAGAGAACGCATGAGAAGTAGAAGAGATACAAAAATAAGTATTCCAAAGCCTAGAATTTTTTATTAGCAATAATCAATCATAAATTACCATGAAAAGGATATGATGTGTAGCAGTGATTGTTCTGTGAACCAGACAGGTGGGTGTGGATTCCATCCAGAGGTAGGGAAATGGAACAAACATCCCTAAGCCTGCACTTCACTTGACCCTTGGGTCTCTAAACCATTCTGTTTTTGTCCAGAGTTCCACAAGGTCAATGTTGAAAGTATTTCCACAAGCTTCTGGCCATGGGAATCACAGTGAAGAATAAACCAGGCCATATTCTCCATCATCCTCATCTTCTCCTGAGACAAAAGACATTTTCCAAAAATGTTAACTGGCTGTTTGCCTCCAGCATAGACAACCTTTTACACATTTCCTCAAGTGGTTTTAGATACCTGGACCACATTGCCGTTTGGACAGGATGATGTTTTTTAGTCAACGCATTGTACATTGTAATGGGGTGAATGGTGACTCCCCAAAAGATAGGCCCGTGTCCAATTCTCTAGAAAATCTAAATGTGGCCTTCTTTGGAAAAAGGACCTTTGCAGATATAATCTAGAGTCTTGAGAGAAGATCATTCTGTATTATATAGGGGGGCTCTATATCTGATGAGCAGTGTCTTAGACACACACAGAAGCAGATGGAGAGGAGGAGGCAGTGTGAACCTGGGGACAGAGATTGGAGTGATACGACCACAAGCCAAGGGATGCCACAGAAGCTTGCTCCTGGACAAAAAACATTCTCCTTTAGACCCTCTGAAGAAAGCTAGGTCCTGCTGACACTTTGATTTTGAATTTCTGGTCTCTAGAATTATGAGACAGTAAGTTTCTGTTGTTTTAAGCCATCTAGTTTGTGGCAATTTGTCCCAGCAGCCTCGGGAAACTCAGGGGTTGTAGCATTATCAAGCCAGGGTTTCAGTTCCAAATCTGGTATGACCTTGGGCAAGTTGACAAACCTCTCTACAGTTTTCACCATAAAATGGGAATTAAAATAACAGTACAGTCATGCACTGCATAATACCATTTCAGTCATGATGGCCCACATATCCAACAGGGATCCCATGAGATTATAATACTGTGTTTTTACTGTACCTTTCTGTATTTAGCTATGTTTGGACACACAAACACTTACCATTGTGCCAGAGTTGGCTACAGTACTCAGCACAGTAACATGCTGTACAGGATTGTAGCCTAGGAGCGATAGGCCATACCACATAACCTAGGTGTGTAGTAGGCTATGCCGTCAAGGCTTGTGTGAGTACACCCTGTGAAGTTTGCCCAGTGATAAAATTACCTAATAACACATTTATCAGAACATATCTCTGTCATTGGGTAGCACAAGACTTTATGTTCCTTATAGGGCTGTTATGAGAGATAAATAAGATGTCTATACATTATTATTATTGCATATATATTAATATAATTAAAAGGCCGATGAAGGGGGTTTGCTTGCCCAAGGAAAGAGAGTTCTCTAAAGATGTATTGGGTCATCAGAACTATTCTCTTCAAATAGTTTCTTATCATATAGAAACTGCCTTTGGCATTTCAATGGCAGCTCTGTTTTGGCTTCTGTCTAGCATATTTTCAGATACCCTCCAGTCTGTTTTACTGGAGACAGGGCTTTGAGTGGATTGACCTAGTTTCATCATGATCTCTTATTTCCAGATGCTTTTTAATAGTATTGAATTTTTACTTGTCTTTGCCTCATTTTTTAATTCATTTGCAGCTTGCTTCTGGACTATAAATTATTTTGAAGTGAATTAGACATCTTTTGTATCCTCTATGGAATCTTGTCCGTAGTAGGTCTGTGACAAACAACTGAGTAGATGATGAACATCTTTCACAGGCATGTAAGGAGGGATTGGGAAGCTGAGACACCCTCCGAGGATCCCCCAGAATGGCCTACTATTGACTGGACTTCTCTCTTATCTTCCAGTATGTGAAATTTTGCAAATAACATTTACTTTGCTCAGAACATCCTGACTCCTTCTCTCTTGCTCAGGATTCAGATTCCGGCCTAAATGTCATTTCCTGAGAAAATCCTTCCCTGATCCCCTGTAGTTGTTGGATCTACCTGCTAATCACATCCCAAAACCCTCTACTTCTTCTTCAAAACACTCACTCATCTGTAATGGCCAGTGGGAACCATCTTTCTCAGAAGACAATAAACTCCATGAATGGGAATCAGGAAGGTTTATTTCCACCTGCATCCCCACATCAGTTCATCTCCTGGTACCTATTGGTCATGTACTTAATAAATACGGCTGCCTATGCTACCATGCAATAAAAATAATACTGTCTCTTTTTCTTCTTCAGCTTTCATCTACTATTTTCTTTCTTTCTTTTTTTAAATTTTTTTTGAGACAGAGCCTCACTCTGTTACCCTGGGTAGCGTGCAGTGGCATCATCATAGCTCACTGCAACCTCAAACTCTTGGGCTCAAGTGGTCCTCCTGCCTCAGCCTCCCAAGTAGCTGGAAGTATAGGTGTGCACCATGACACCCAGGTAATTTTTCTATTTTTAGCAGAGATGGGATCTCGCTCTTGCACAGGCTGGTCTCGAATTCCTAACCTCAAGCAATCTGCCTGCCTGGGCCTCACAGAGTGCTAGGATTATAGGCGTGAATCACCATGCCCAGCGTCATCTGCTATTTTCTTACAAACATTTTTTTCTATGCACATTGGTTTGTCAGGGAGTGAAATGTCTGACATGTATATTATACTTATATAAATGTCAAAGTAATTTAGGGATTTAATGGACTCATTGAAAAATACTACTTTCAGAAATGACCAATTTGAGTTCTCAGTCTTACTTTGCAACCCTGCAGAGTTGACTTGAATTTCTATAGCAGCAAGGACACAAGGCCTTAGTTTCCTGGACAAAATAATGTACAAGAAAATTATTATTTCCAGGAAAGTTGTGCAGAAATAAAAGGAAGACACTAGAAATTAAAGTTACTAATTTTATTAGTATAGTGATAAAGGCCAATTCAAGAGAAGCCAGTGTAATTCCATTCCCTTCAAATACATTGGTGGTATTTTCCATACTGTATTCTGTCGCATGTCATTCCCATGGGATGATCTACAAAAAAGAGCTTAATAAGTAAATTTGTTTTAAGAAATCCTACGATTTCTAACCCCTTTGGGAGAGTATAATATTAAAATATAACATTAAAAATCTCTGTAATATCCTACTATTGAAAAATCTTCAACTTAGTTTAAACCAGTGATTCCTAAACAAGCAGTTAAAACAAGCAGTTCTCGGATGTGGTGAACATTGTGGAGGGGAAGGGCATACCTCTAACCCTTCCTAGGGAGAGGCAAAGATATAAAATGTAACCAAAATGTCAAAAAAACCCCACATTTATTGGCAGGTGGGAGGAGGGAGGCGGGGATGGGTGTATATTTACATAATGAGTGCAATGCGCACCACCTGGAGGTTGGACTGACTCTGCCGAGGGGGGGCGTGGGGGTGGCAAGGGCAATGTATATAACCTGAACAATATTTGTACCCTCATAATATGATGAAATTAAAAAAAATAAAAATAAAACAAAAAAAAACAAAAACCCAAGCAGTTCTCAAACTTATCTGACCAGTAATCTTATTTTTTTAAACAAGTCATACCTATTCAGTTCCTGAGGAAATAAAGCTCCTTGGAATACACTTTGAGAAATTCTGTACTAGGGCAATGATAATAGACATAAAAGTGTAAAATTATAGAAAGACAAAGGTATAACAATTCTTACCACCCTTGAAGGATAACCCTGAATTGGTTATGCCTCTTAATCATTATTTAGGGTCAATACCTTAACTTTGAAAAGCCAGTCCCAATGTGTTAGGCATTTAATCTTTGCAAATGTGGCCAATGACATAAAAACCAGATGGTTATTTAACTAAATAGCTGTAGAGTAAGTTCACAGAATGAAGGACAGCTAGAACTTTCTCAAAGCTTAGACTGACTTGTTTTTAGTCACAATCAAAAGTTCTTCTAAATGCCTTCCATGCATAAGGTACTTAATAATCAGCAGAAGAATTGATATCTAACACTGTTGAAAAATGTTCTCTATTGTATGGAATTATTGTGAGGACCAAACCAGCAAAATTAAGAGAAGACACTTTGTAAACTGTAAAGTGCTTGACTAAGCATTTTGCCACTGTATTCGGTGCAACCCTTTCAGCAAGAGGATTGTCATCAATATCCCTGAAATTGCTTCTCACGTTGTCTTGGAAGTTCTGGTTATTACAGAGAAGAGACACAGAACAAGGCTCTCAAGTTTTATCTTGACAAATCGACTGCATGGCAGCTTGTTCACAGGACCTGAAATTTCATCTGAATTTTAATGCTGGCATTGTGTTGACTTTACCAAGTCAAGCTCGAACACTGAGGCTCAAGATTCACCCACCGTTAAAATTTTCTTCATTACTGCCATGTCCTCACATTTTAAAGGTCTGCCTTGCAAGAAATTACACACGTTTGAACACTGTCAACAAATGAGATCTGACAAGTAAACATTTTGTGGCAATGGGTTTTGAAATCTGGACTTTGATTGCCTTCAACTCCTGATGATACCGTATCACAGGTTCATCACATGATGTATTAAAAGTGTCCTTCCCTTTTGAAAAGCCTCAGGGAATCAATAGAGAGTGAGAATTTTTAACAAGCTGCAGCACCTCAGAGCTAAAGCAATTAGATCATGAAGCTTGACATGCCCCCTTTGAAGGTGAACCTTGGAAACTGAGAGACAATTCACCGGAAGAAAGTCTGTTTCACCTGCAATTTTCCTACAGATACTGGGAGCCTCTGCCCCTTGTTAGTGGCTCCCAAAGAATAGTCTAGAAAAGCATATTCTCCAACCAGCACTCAGGAAAACCCTAGAGTCCTCTGAAACACACAAGACAAAGTCTCCATAGGACACAAGTGACTATTATTAAGGCAGTTACAATAAAATCAAAGTGGCACTGTTTGTTATAGACTTGAGGTCTCTTAATACAGCCTCTGTTTACACAGTAGAAAGGAGGCCTGAGAATGATGTCCTCAAATAGCACAGCACAACAGAAAGACGCAACTTGGAAGTCAGAAGACTTACATCTGAGTTCAAATTGTATTTGCTACTAGCTTAGGAACCCTGTTGGTGGTGGTTGTTCATGATGGGAAGTGAATTCCTCAGGCCTCGGTGTCCTCCCCTTTATTATAAAGTAGAAAATAGTATGTCCTGTCCAACCTACTTCTCAAAGATATAACAACTACAGAAAATACAAGTAAGCATACATTGTAAAGTGTGAATGGCTGTCTTAGTTTGAATTCCCCTAAACCAGATCCTGAGACAAGGATTTGAGTACAGTAGTTTATTTTGAAGATAATTCCAGGAAAAGAGGAAGGGGAAAAGAGGCAGTGCTGGTCATGATATCAGATAAATTATCACTACGTGCAACTGACAGTCTGCCTAAGAACTTTGGGAAGCAGTGTGGGACACATACCCCAGAGTGCTTTCAGCCGTGGGTCCTGCAGAATGCATACACACCAGCTCTGTCCAGCCTCTGAAGAAGGCTGTTCTGGGCAAGACCAGGCTAATACTTAATGCTTCAGCCTGCCATGTGCACAAGCCCAGGGCTGAGAGCAAGCTGTTAGCCTTGGGCAAGAGCCAGTGGACGCGAGCTAACCATTGACAGCTCTCAGATAGAATCCAGACTTTCTAGAAACTGGTGTGATGATTGTTGCCCTTTTTTATTAAAAAAAAAAAAAAGAAAGAAATAAAATAAAATATAGAAGAGAGAAACTATAACAAATATCAATATACCTATTATGCAGAATTAACAAAGTTTGCGTATTTGTTAAATTTCTTTTAAATGTATTTTAAGGGAGAAAAAAAGAGTAAAACCCTTCAAGACCAGCTAAACTCCCTTATGTGATCTTCTCAGTCCTTTTTCCTTCTCTCTCTTCAGAATCATTAATTTGATAAAAATTTTTACCTTTGAGTTTTTATAAAAGTGTTACCTAAAAAGCATTCATAACCAACTTATAGTAATTCTGCTTGATCTACAATTTAATAGGAATGAAATACATGTTATCCATCATTCTGCATACTTGTAACTTTCACTCAACATTATTTTTGAAATGTATTACTGCTGAAATATTTATTTCCAATTGTTCTATAGCAAGAGTCAGCACACATTTTCTGTACAGGGCCAGATGATAAATATTTAATGTTTTCTGTGAGCCATACAGTCTCTGCCACAAGTTCTTGACTCTGCCTCGTATTGTGAAAGCAATCACAGGCTATAAGATGAATGAAAAGGCATGGCTGTCTTCTAATAAAACTTTATTGACAAAATCAGGCAGGGGGCTGTGGTCTGCTGAATCTACCCTGCAGTATTCCATCACAAAAATATGCCATGTTTTATTTATCCATTTCCTAGTGGATGGCCATTTAGATAATTTCTATTATTTTATAGTTCTAAGTAATGATTCAGTAAACATTCTTATACATGTTTCCTTAAGCAGATATATAAGAATTTCTTCAGGTATTTACTTAAAAAGTAGAATTACTGGTTATAGATAATGTACGTTTTCAACTTTGCCAGATATTATCAAATTACCCTCCAAAGTGTTTGTATCAGTTTACAAGTACTGATTACAGTACAGTTTCCAATTAAGTGTGGAATTCCCATTTCTTCACACCCCTGCCAGTACTTGTTATTACTCATCTTTTTAAATACTGTTCAATCTGATGGCCTGACTTGGTACTACTGTTTTATTTTATAAGTTCCTGATTATTAGAGAGGAAGAGCTACTTCCTGCCCGAGGTTTATTTGCCATTGGATTACCTCTTCTGTGAATGGATTTTATTTGCTTTGCTCATGTTTTCTCCTAGATTGTCTTTATTTTTCTGTTGACGGATAGAATTCTTGTTCCTTCTGCATATTAATTCTTATTAATTCTTATTATATGTGTTGAAAATATCATATCTTTTCCCAGTCTGCCACGTGTCTTTTAATTTGTAACGGGATCTTTTATCATGCAAACATTTTAAGTTTTGTTGTAACTCACTTTATAAATTTGTTTTATAAATTATATTTCTGAGGTTTTTTTAAAGAAATCCTCAAGCTGGTATGAAAAAAATGTTTAAATCTTTGTTTACCTACAGGACAGTTCCTTCTGGGGTCCCATGTTTATGTAGAGTCCAGTGGTGGCACCTCATGTAGCTGAGCCCATAGCCTCCACTTCCAGCCCTATGAGGACACCAAAATCCAACTGTCTGCAAGGTATATTCAGTCATCAAAGACAGACAACCCCAGTTTTCCTAGATTTGAATTTCTTATGTTTAGCACCTGAAGATTCCCTTTTCCTACTATTAAGTTTCACTGTGTGTTTTTTTGGTGGTTATTGTTGTTGTTGTTATATTTTACCCAGTTCTTTTATATTTTGGAGTGAAAATGGAAGCTTTCCATTTCTGCTTGGGTCTACCAGATGTTTGCAAGTCCCTGACATAATCTGTTCACACTGCTTCTCCAAATGGACACTAGACTCTGTACCTACAAGATTCGTGATAAAATTGGTAGCCTGGGAACAAAGCTGGCAATATTAACTCTGCCTAGTGCTACAATATGGCCCATTAAGTCTAAACTGTGAACTTCTCTTGAGGGAAGGGACCATGTGTTATACATTGTTTTATCTCCAGCATCTATGACAGTGTATTAGATGCGAATATATACATAATACAATACAATGACATATTTACTTGATAAACATGTATATTAAAAAATTCATGAAATATAAAAAAAATGTTGAGAGGCTTTATGGGGCCTACCTTGCAGAAGAGCATAAGAAAGGCAATAATTATTTCTAGACTGGTTGCTAGGAATCAATTCACTTAACATTATTTATTTAGCACCTATTGTGAGTAAAATCCATCTCAATTTTGAGGGATGATATAGAAAACAGCAAAAATTATTTTGCCTGGAAAGAGCTGTAAGCTCCTTGCTGTCTCATGAAATAGTGAGGATAATACACATGAAACATTGCAGAGTGTGTGTGTGTATGTGAACATACATAATAGACTATAGTAATGATTACACTGTAAGCTCTATGAGAATTTAGAAAATTGAGAGATCCCTATGGAATTGGAGAGATAAGAAAGATACCTTAAAGGAGGAGAGAATGAGTCACATTAACCCAGAATGGGCAGCATTTGGATAGCCCACCAGAGAGCGCATTCCTGGCAGAGGGACGAGTACATAGAGAGAGCTCAACAGATAAAACAGCTCTGCGTTATGGGGCTGATGTGGGTCTGCCTTCATTGAATGTTGCCCAGTCTTTTGCATTTTTCCAACCAAATCAGGGGAGAGACTTAGTATTAATATAAGATACCTAGCAAAGAGTGACTCCTGGAAAGGTATTTTACCAGAAGTCCTAAAAGGTGAGGTGAAGGTTGTGCATCTCATAGGGCACACCACCGTCTGACTATGAAAGTCATTTTCAAACTTTCTTTGGTTTCTAGGCTGTATCCCAGTAGAAGACTCATAAAGGCACCTCTGATTGTCTCTCCAGCAGAGTAATTCTGGCATTTGAGATCTGTATTTAGTTCTGCCCCACATAGCATATGCTCTAAGGGCAGAGACGGGGCACTGGCGGTAGCAACAAGTGCTACGCGTCCCGGCTGGTAAGAGGGCAGAGGCTGAGTGTGTCTGCAGGGGGAACTGATCTTTGCTTCAAGGTCTGATGAGCTTGCATCCTTGGCTGCAGAAATCAGCCTGGAATTTCTTATTCAGGTGAAACCATTATGAAAGTGCCTAGAAAATAAGTGAGCACACAATTTGATTGTTTTCCTTTTTTAGTTACTTGAGGCAGACTGTTGTAGTTAGAAAGAACAGTGTTTCACACTTGCTTGTCTCCAGCCTGACTTCGATTGTGTGGACACATTACTCGGCTCTCACAAGTGGCTCACTCCTCAGGAGCTTACATCTTTCTGTGTTTGGAGCCCAGATTCTGTTCCCCTGCTGCTAAACAACTCTGTGCCCTTCCCTGACCTCTACCTTTTCTCCAGCATGCATTTATAGTCCTTTTGTCTTTATTTTTCTCATGAATAAAGGCTTCTTAACTGACTGTATTTGCGAAGTTCACAAAATAAGAGAATAATGACCACCTCAAATAGACCTGAGAACAATTCTCCAAATTTTAAGGAGAAAAGGTTATATAATGTCATTTAGTGGAAAACTATACAAAATATTTGGATTATCAGGATGGATTTTTAAAATCCAAAGGGCACAGATCAATTGAAAAATAGGCAAAAGATCTGGACACTGCACCAAAGAAGAAACAAAGGTGCCAAATAAACGTGAAAAAAATGTTCAACTTCATTTGTCATTAGGATATTGCAGATTAAAACAACAATGAAATATTACTATACACCTTTTTGAATGGCTAAAAAAACCCTTACAATACCAATTTCTGGCAGTGAGAGGATGAATAGGAACTTTTATTCATTGCTAGTGGAAATGCAAAATGGTATAGCCACTTTGGAATACAATTTGGCAGTTTCTTACAAAGCTAAACATAGTCTTACCATATAATCCATCAAAAATGCTACTCGATATTTCTTAAATGTCTTAAAAACTTAAAAACCTGAATATAAATTTTTATAGCAACTTCAATTATAATCATCCTAAAGTAGAAGTAATCAAGATATCCTTCAAAGGTGAATTAATAAACTAACTGTAATATATCCATAAAATGGAAACTATTCAAGAATCCAGAGATTGAGCTATCAAGCCTGCAAAGGCATAGATGAATCTTAAATGAATATTTCCCAGTTATAGAAGTTAGTATGAAAAGGCTACATACTACATGATTTTAATAATATGACCACAGGGAAGAGGCAAAACTATAGAGATAGTAAACCGATCAGTGGCTGCCAGGAGTTCCATAGAGGAAAGGAGGAGGGTTGAATACATGAAGCACAAAGGATTTTTTAGGCTGGTAAATCTGTTCCAAATGATATTATAATGGTAGATACTTGACACAGTGCATTTTTCAAAGCCCATAGAATTTTACAGTAAAAAAGTAATACATGCAAATTTTTAAACATCTCTTAAGAGGTCTGGGAATTCCAGGATTGAATATAGAATGTGGTAAAATTATTTCACACTATTACAAATGTATGAAACAAGCTCCCTGAGGAATATGGAGGGAAGGTAGTGACCTAAGTAACTTTGACAATGAGTGGAGTTTATTAGACTAAAGGCAAAAGTAATTGCACGTAAGCACTGTACTCTGACTGATAAGCTGGTGCTCTATAGGTATATGCATTAACAATTCTGAAACCCCTATGTATGTATACTAGAATTGAACAATTAAATTAATGTATGTACATGTAGAGGTCACAGATATATTTCCTTGCTCTGTCAGCAGAGAGGGCCTAGAAGCAATGATACCCTGGGAGCAATCAGCCTACATAGCACCTAGATTTTGGGTTCTAATACTATTCTGTAGTAAAATGAACCAGGGATCTTTGGAGAAATGGCTGATTCTAGGACTAGGACAAGAAATACGCAAGATGAACCTAAACCATCTTGTGGTGCAAGAAAATAAGAAAGTGCTAAAAAATAGTTTTACAAAACCCCACAGTGATGTAGTATATCAAAGAACATAGGAACCAACTGAAAGAGCTACCAATGGCTGCAAAATAAATATAATATTAGATTATAACACAACGTGTAAAGTTGGCCATGAACCCATGCCAATATAAATAAACAATGGAATAAAAACTATACATCAGACAAGGGATTAATAACCAGAATATATAGGGAACTCAATTCAATAGCAAAAAAATTAATTCAATTAAAAAATGGACAAAAGACAGAAGACATACAAATGGCCAACAGGTATATGAAAAAAATGCTCAACATCACTAATCATCAGGAAAACGTAAATCAAAACCACAGTGAGATACCATCTCACCCCAGTTAGAATGGCTATTACCAAAAAGACAAAAAATAAAAAAATGCTAGTGAGGATGTGGAGAAAAGGGAACCCTTACACACTGTTGGTGGGAATGTAAGTTAGTACAGACACCATGGAAAACAGTATGGATGTTCCTCAAAGAACTAAAAATAGAACTAGCGTATGATCCAGCAGTCCCACTGCAGGGTACATATCCAAAAGAAAGGAAAAATCAGTACATTGAAGAGATATCTGCATTCCAGGTTTATTACAGCACTATTCACAGTAACTAAGATATGCAATCAACCTAAGTATTCATCAACTAATAAATGGATAAAGAAAATGTGGTATATATTCAAAAAAGATTATTCAGCCATAAAAAATCTTGTCTTTTGCAGCAACATGGGTGGAACTGTAGGTCATTATGTTAAGTGAAATAAGCCAGACACAGAGAGACAGATATCTTATGTTCTCACTCATATGTGGGAGCTACAATAGTGGATCTCATGGAGGTAGATTGGGGAGTGGTGGTTACCAAAGGCTGAAAGGAAAGAGGGGAGAGGAGATGAAGAGAAGTTGGTTAAGGGGTAAAAAAATACAGTTAGATAGACAGAATAAGTTCTAGTGTTTGATAGCAGAGTTTGATGACTATAGTTAACAACAATACATTGTATATTTTAAAATAGCTAGATTTTGGATATCCCAATTACCCTGATTTGATCATTTGCATATAGGTATCAAAAATATCAGATGTACCCCCAAATATTTATAATTATTACATATCAATAAAAATAAAATGTATTTTAAATAACTTTAAATAAATTTAAGTTAAAACATAAACAGGGGAGAAGAGATAACTGCCCTGTGCAGAATAAATCCAAATAATTTATGTCTGTACTCTCCTCTCCTTGAATGTAGGCTATGCATGGTGGCTTCCAAAGAGTTCAGTGTGGAAAGAAGAAAACAAATAGTAACTTTATAGTGGAGAAACCTGACAAACACTACCCAGGTGGTCAAGGTTTATAGCAGTGATAAGTTGTGTTGATTGTATGAAGTGATGAGGATGGCACCTTACTTCTATGGTTTTCCTTCAAAAAACCCATGATACCAGTCTACTCATCAGAAAAACATCAGACAAATCCCAATTGAGGGACATTCTACAAAATACTGGACCAGTATTCCTTAAAACTGTCAAAGTCATCAAAACAAGAAAAGTCTAAAAAACTGTCACAAGCAAGAGGAGTCTAAGGATACATGGATACTTGATGACTAATGTATCATGTATGAATATATTATAGACTTTAATAATAATGCATCAACATCGGTTCATTAATTGTTGCACATGTACCATACTAATACAAGATGTTAATACCGCGTTTCCCCAGAAATAAAACAGGGTCTTATATTTATTTTTCCTCAAGAAGACACCGTAGGGCTTATTTTCAGGGGATGTGTAATTTTTTTTAAGTACGGTACAACAATCTACATTTATTTAAATATAGTTGAGTCGTCTTCTTCTGGAACATCATCATAACTCTCCAAACCCCAAATTCCATCCTGAATTTCTTGTGACTCTATTTCCTTTAGAACCATTGGCCCCAATCTCTCATGTCTAGCAATAGAGCTCTCATGGGGCAGATGAGAAGGGCTGCTCATCTTCTTTACCGCTCCGCAACGAAATGCATGGGTTGTGCAGATCCGCTGCATAGCCACGCCCATCACTAGGTCTTCTTTTCTGGTAGGGCTTATATTGTGCAAATGCTTAGAAATCCTGCTAGGGCTTATTTTATGGGTAGGTCTTATTTTTGGGGAAACACGATAATAGGGAAAATTAGATATGGGGCATATGTGAACTCTCTGTATTAGCTTCCCAGTTTTACTGTAAATCTCAAAACTATTCTAAAATAAAAATTTTATTTAAAAATGGAAAGAATTTTATAAAAATTTCTACTTTAAAAACTATTGCCTTACCCTAAGTTTATTAGATCTTATAATACCAAATTTTATATGAAAGATTATATACTTCAGGGATCTGACAGAAATTTACTATAAATTTTAAGCATATTTTAATGGTTTAAAATCAGAAATAAAACCAACATGCATTTAAAAATGTATTGTATAGCAAATTTCAACATTGGAATCAACCAACCTGGATTATCCTGTCCCATAAAATAGATTGATTTTTGTGCAGTGCTTCCTCGGCCATCTCTATATAACTAGTGCATATTATGATAATGCAAGGTAAGTTTTTTAAGAAAAATTACCATTTGCAACTACCTCTCTGTGTGAAATATGGATAAGCAAAAGCCATGACCAACATTGGTTGCCGACTCATCCATAACTTTCTGCTATAATCCCAATTTTGAATTGTTTGTGTTTATTGGAACAACTTCATTAAGCGACTTTAAAAAATATAACATAGAAATACATTCTATAAATTCAATATGATATAAAAAATTTATATTAATAAAATATCACTGTTTTATGTATTGGGATACTGTTTTCTATATTGGCCCTACATATTATTTAACTTTGGGACATTTCTATTAGTTTTATTACAGAAGCCTTGAAAATTAGTTTCCTACAACAAAACCAAGTCTCTAATGCAGCCAGGAATTGATACACCAGGTAATCCATTTATGACCCTTGTCACATATAGCTATTTTCATTCAAAATTCTCACAAGTCCAGAATTAACACTTGAATCAAAAAAGAAAGAGGTGCGAAAGTCAATAAGCAATATAGCTCAGAATCCCAAGCCAATTACTAGTAAATATTGTTTTCTTTTCTGATAGGAGAGGTAAAAGGAACTCACCCTGCAACCAAAGAGAGGTTGAGCTTGTGTGTGATAGATGATTATTAATAATATTTCCTAGCCCATCTCCAGAATTTTAATCAAATTGTAAAAGTAGAGCAAGGGAAACAGGATGGTTTTGCCCGTATATCAAAGCTATGCATGAATAAAAAGCCCAGGCTCTGAAGAGGCCAATAAGCAGTAGCTATCTGGGAGGAATGAAAGATGACAAGAGGTTAAAAGCTAGGAGAAAAAAAGAAATGATTTTTTAAAAAGTCAGAAGCCTTTAATTTCAATGGTCATTATTTATTGAATAGACCACTTGTGGTCTTTATAGCAGATTATGTGCTGCTTGTGATCGCCAAAGAGCAAAGGAGACCACAAGAGGGAGGGACTGGCTAAAGAAACCTTCAAAAGCTGAAGGTGCCACTTGGAACTGGTTTTTGAGTTATTTAAGGTATTGGGGTTGGATATAGGTCAGTATTCATAACTTTTAATAATTGATAGATAAATTAAAGATTGTAAAAAGAACACATTTAGTATACTTATCCAAAAATATATCCCAAAGCACTTAAAACATTTTTATGGTATTAGAAGTGTCATATTTATTATGATTATTAATGTTATTGCTATTATTAAAAATAAAAGGCTACCCTGAACACTATAGTCTTTTAAGCAGAAAAGTAATTCATGAAAAGATACAAATCAAATGAGTTACAAACATTTGGAAAAGTAAATGGTACTAAGTCAAAGCTTATATATTTTTTCTGGGAGTGCTTTACATGTTCTGGAAATGAGTATTTCATATATATGTATATATATACACACACATACACTCTTCAGTCTTTAATATGATGAACAGAAGCCCTTATTTAATGACTTTCATAACAGCAATTTTTGCCTTTATGATGTTTTTTGTCTTATTTAAAAAATCTTGGTATATCCCAAGACAATGAATATATTCTCTTATGTCGTCTTACAAAAGCATTATTGTTTTATCTTTCTCAATTAGATTTCAATCCAGCAAGAATTGATTTTTGAGAATGGTAGGAAGTGGGAGCTTCTATACAGATATCTAATTGGCTCAGCACCATTTATTGGAAAGACTTTTTTATACAGCTGTGCAGGGGCATTCTTGTTATAAATCAAATCTCTGTATGTGTGGGTCTATTTCTGGTCATTCTCTTTGGCTCATCATTCCATTTGTTTATCCTTAGATCATCACTGTGCTGTCTTAGTAACATAGCTTCAAAATAAGCCTTGATATCTGGTAATGAAATTGCTTCAACATGGTCTTCTTCATGATTTTATCTTGGCTAATCTTCAAATTTCATATACATTTTAGGATAATTTTATGATTTCCACGCTAAAACTCTGATAGGATTTTCATTAGTATAACAATGAATCTATCGGTTAAATTAGAGACATCTCTACAATATTGACTCTTTCAATCCATGTGGAATGGTATATTACTCTATTTAGGTATTCTTTAATTTATTTCAATAATGTTTCATAATTTTATGTGTAGAGATCTTGCAGTCATTACATTTATTTTTGTATTTTCACTTTTAAATTCTGATGGTTTCTCTGTAGATTTTTTTGGATTTTCTACCTGTACAATCTTGTGATTTGTAAGTAATGACAATTTTATTTCTTGTTGTCAATCCTTATAAATGTAATATCTTTCCTTGCCTTATTTCCCTTATTAGAACCTCTAATGAAATACTGAAATAAGTGGTATTAGCAGACCATACCAATCTCAAACGGAAAGTGTTTACTATTTCACCATTATGTATAGTGTTTGCTAAGGGTCTGGAGTAGATATTCTTATTTCAGATTGAAAAAGTACCTTTTCCCTTCTGATTTGTCAGAGGAGGTACTTTTGAAAGAAAACTTGAAGGAGATAAGGGAGAAGGAAGAAACCTTACAATGTGGAGAAAGAGTGTTATCCACAAAGAAAACAGAACATGCAGGCTCTGGGGTGGGAGTACACCTGAATTGTTCGAGGAACAGCAAGGAAGCCACTGTGGCTAGAGAGGAGTGGAAAGTAAGAGGGAGCCTGGGAAGAAGATGACAGAGAAGGAACATGACAGGGAGGAATAAGGTAAGACTTTTGTATTAACAAAGGCATTGTGATTTCTGTGTTGATAATAGAAGGGGAGTCAAGGTTAGCAGCAGGGAGACAGAAAACATGAGATAGTTAAGGTAGCTGAAATGGTCCAAATTTGATACATTTTAAAAGTAGAGAAACTAAACAAATAAAAGTAAAAGTCTACAAAATCAAAAATAGGTTTCGTAAACATTAACAGCAATGATAAACTCCAGCAAGATTAATCAAGGAAAAATGAGAGAGAGAAAGACATAAATAACCAATATTAACAATGAAATAGAGGACTCCATCAGGGATCCTACAGACACTAAAATGATAGGAAGGAAATATTATGAACTACTTTATAGCAATAAGTTTGACAACTTAAACAAAACTGACAAGTTCCTTGAAAAACACAATTTACTAACTCACAAAAAATGGACTCAAAAAAGAAATGGAAAATCGGAATACCTCCATATCTATTGAAGAAATTTAAATTGTAATTAAAAATCATCCTCAAAGGATGGCTTTACTAATAAATTCTGAGTAACATTCAAGAAAGAAATAATGCCAATCTTACACAGACTCTATCAATAATTAAGGAGGTAAGAGCAACATTTTCCTATTTGTCTATGAGACCACCAAGGACATTTCAAAAAGAGAAAATTATAGAACAATATGTCTCATGAACACAGATGCAAAACTTCTTAACAATATGAAGAATCATGTCTAGAAAAATAAAAAATATATTTTTAATATATAAATATAAATAAAATAGTTAATAAATCTATTCAGTACTATTTGAATGTATAACAAAAATATTAAATTATAATTAACACATTACATTTAATAAATTGAATTATATTTAAAGTATTTTAAATGTTGCTTATTAAAATTTATAATATGTCTGAAATATTTAGTAATAAATATAATACATAAAATGTTTTTAAACACCTAGAATACAGTATAGCAAGTAAAGTTTATCTCAGGAATGCAAAATTGGTTTAGCATTCAAGAGCCAATCAGTATAACTCACTGAACAACTGATCAAGGAGAAAATTTATTATCGTTTCAAAAGACAGAAAAAAACATGGAAACATTCAACACCCATTCATGATATAAGGAAAAAAAAAACTTTCATGAAATCAAAAATAGAAGGAAAGGTCAGCAATCTCATAAAGTATGTCTACAAAAATTCTACAGCTACTATTATATATAACAGTGAAATATTTAACACTTTTACCCTAAAATCAGGAACAAAACAGGATTCCATTCTCATCACTTCTATTCAGTATCACCATGGAGGTTTTCACTAATGAAATAAGAAATAGAATAAATAAATAGAAAAATAAATTATTATATTACTACTCCTTATAGTATAAATTAATTATACCATATACACATATATATAAGTGTGTGTGTGTGTGTGTGTGTGTATCCAGCAAGATTACAGGACATAAATTCCACCATATCAAAATATCAATTGAATTTCTATAACCTATTCACGTGAAAAATTTGAAAATGAATTTGAAAAAACATCATGTGTAATAGCATAAAAAATTGTTTTTTATGGTTGAGTAATATTCCATCATATAGATGCAAAGGCAATATATGTAACCAAAATGTTTGTACTCCCATAATATTCTGAAATTTAAAAAATAAAATAAATAAATAAATAGAAAAAAATTTAGGGCTGTGAGAAAAAAAGTAAATACATTTAACAACTGCAATATTTCTACACTGAACACTACAAAACATTACTAAGAGCAATTGATGAAAACAGAAATAAGTGAAAATATATTTGTGCACTAGAAGACTCAATTTTGTTAAAATACCAGTACTCTCCAAATTAGTTGATCAATTCAGTATAACCCCAACCAAAATCCTAACAAGGTTTTTTGAATCAGTTAAAAAGGTGATTCTAAAATGTACATGAAAATGTAGGTGACATAGAAAAGTCAGAGCATTGTCGAAAAAGAAGTATAAAACTGGAAGTCTTATGCTATGAGATTTTAAGACTTATTAATAGTATAAAGCTACAGTTATTAAGACAGTATGACAACAGGCTACAGAAATAGACTGACACATTTTTGCAAAGGAAATTGAATAAAGGAAAAGATTGATTGTCTTTTCAACAAATTAATCTATGTAGAGAGAGCAATTCTAGTTTAAAAACAAATGGAATTTGATACACTAATTCTAAAGTTTATTATCCAGAAAATAATCAAGAAAATTTAGACAGATAAAGGTAAATCGTAAGAATTTGTTTTACCAGATACCAAAAACATTTTAAAGCACTAATAATTGATATAGTTTGATATGTGTGGACAGAGAAATTTAATGGAAAATAGTAGTTAATTTGGATAAAACTATATGCTTTTGATCAAAGCAGTATAGAAAAGATGGTTTCAGGACAATTAACTTTCCATTTGAGGGGGAAAAGTTCCATTCCTAACTTATGTTATATATAAAAATATATTCTATAAATAACTAAATGTAAAAAAACTTCAAAAGAAACAAATTCATGAACATATTAATAATCTGTTATAAGTAAATAAGAAAGTGTCTAAATCTTTTTATAAAATGAGCAAAGATTATAAGTAGGCCAGCCTACAGAAGGAATAGAAATAAACTATAAACATATGAAACAGGCTCATTCTCCTCTCCCAAGGAGTTTTCCCTGGCATTTGAGTTTGGCCCTAGATGATTATTAGGGATTTCCAAGCTGGACAAGATGAGGTGGGATGAGGCTGGCTATTCCAGGGACAGTAACCAGGATTAGCAGATGAATCCAAGAGGAAAGTACATGGTGGTCCAAGGCGGCTCTAATTGAGGAGTTTGAAGTTTATCCCTAGGCAATGGGGAACCGTGAAGTTTCTGGTCAGGAGAATGATATTTACGTTTGTAATATTAGCAAAGCTACTCTGGCAGCAGTGGAACTCAAATTTGAAAATGAGAAGATCCAAGTGTGGAGACTATTCATCAGACTAGTGCAGTGATACAGGTGTGATAAAATCCTGAACTATACAAGTGATCAGTATCACTGAGACTGTGAAAGGATAGCTATTAATACAACTGATGAAACTCTGTGACTGTAAGTGCTTAGAGCTGAATAGGAGGTAAAGAGAGAGAGAGAAAGAGATTGACAGAGGATTCCTCCCAGAGTTTTCTGTGGGAGAGCCAACTGCTGAAATAGACAATACAGGAGAAGTAGTCTTGCTAGGCTGTGAGTGGTGATGGTGAGTTGAGATTTGGCCGTGTATAGTCAGATGTTTAGAAACACAACCCAACACTAAATGTAAAAGCTTTTCACCTTTTATTTACGAAAGTAAAAAGAAGATGGTGATGAATTTGAAGTGAATTATCAATAACTTCAGTGCTATAGAAAGAAGTCCTATCGCCGTTATAATGCATAAAATATCTACTGGGTTAAACCTTATGCAATTGCTAATATTTGACCTTTTTTGTTTTATAACAAATGGCAATTTCATATGATTCCTCAAATCATTTGCTGGCTTTAGGAAGAAACTTATGAGGGATCTTCCTTAGATTTCACTAAGGAAATAAGGATTATTGTTATGTGTTGAAAATAATGTTTTGAGAGCACTAAAAGGTGACAAAATTTATCATACCCAAACATCTACCTTATTATTAGCTGACTTTCAAGTCTCACTCCTCATTCTCTTGGGACAGGTCAGTGGTGCCCAGTTAAGCCTGTAGAAGGCTGTGACCCAGGAGATAAGCGGTGGTGGCGGGAACTTTTTAGGACTCTGCTCTCAAGAACTGTGCTGGGAAAATCAGATGGAATCAATCTCATTTCTCCCAAAACCCCATACTAGTGTTCTACAGCAGTCACCACATTGAGGAGAAACTCCTGGAAGTTTAAAGAAAAAGAAGCACATGATCTAATGACTCCTCAAAATATAATTTACCTTTCGTGCTTGCTTCGGCAGCACATATACTAAAATATCATTTACCTTTCATGTAATTTAAGCTGAAGAATTCTTCTTTTTTAGCCAAAAGGAGGAGCAAAACATTTGGGGGCTTTTCAATTAAAAAGAAAAAAATACACAAAGAAATGTTATTTTCCCTGGTGACTGATGCCAGGAACATTTTGCTTTGATAAGTTCAACTCTGCCATCGTTATAATAAGTCAAAATAGAGCTTTTGACTAAATTATATGTTTCTCTCCTAAGCTGCTCCTGCTTCTGGAACTGAGATACTTTTGGTTCCAAATTATTTCTGTCTTTTAGATTTTTACTGACATTAGTATAAACCAAATGAAGAAAAATGAAAATATATTCATGCAGCTGTTTCTGCATATCACCTTTAGTCTTCTATGCACTTTAAAATACATGCTTCTCAGAGAAGGAGAGAGAGATCTATTTTTGCTTTATGTGAATATAAAAGTAATTTGTTGCCATGGTGATATATTTTTTTCCATCCTGTATTTTCCAAACACAGCCTTTGCTTCAGGTTTTGGGTAAACATTCGCTCTTGCTGGCCTCCATTTACAGTGCCACGCTCCACTGACCACTTCGGGTCAAGCCCTAGCTAGTCTACAAGATCTAACGTCACACTTGACAGAGGTTTTTATTTTTTTGGTACTTGTATCAATACAAGCCTCTTGACAAAGTCAGAGAGAGGGCATTTCAAATTCCTGAGATCCTTGATTTGGCAAGTGCTAAAATTTAATGTTATGATTTCCATGTCTTTCTTTGCAAAAGAGCTACTGGTTATTTTAACCCTATGCAATCTGACCTGGTCGATAATTCACTCAGCATTACTACATCAGCAGCTAGCCAGTCTACAGAGATGTCTGTCTGTAAAATCTGTTTATAAAACATTAAGAGCTAGCAACTTAGTTGCTTTGTAAACAAATAAAAATCAGAGGTCTAATTGTTTCTACTTAAAGATATAGTAGAAGAAATATAGTAAATAGAGCTTGGAGGGTCAAGCCATAGACCCCAAGAAATTAAATAAATCAGCAATTAAGGAAAATTGCCTTAAAGGAGTGGTGGATCAAGGACGATGGAGAAAAAGAGGTGTGATCAGAGACTTACACTAGTCCAAGTTCTGAAGATGCATTGTCCATATGGTGGTGGTGGGAGGTAGGACAGGAGGGGGCAAGAAGAGAGCCCAGGAAGGAGAAAAGGCAGCTGCAAACACAGAACATCATACAACAGGTGAGCAATTTTAGTTCTAATATCAGTTTAAACAACAAACCAGCATTATTGGCCAAAGTCAAGTGTCTCTTAAAAATTCATCTATATAGCCTGCTCTTAGATGAGACAAAGACATGATGAATTCACAAGAATTGATTATTCATAAATAAGTGTTCATTGAACATCTACCTGGGCAAGGCACTATGTTACCCTTGATGAAGGTAAACAGAAGCAGAATAACGTAAAGACTGAGTAATCTGAAAGAGGAGATAATATGTAAACACGTGAAAAGGTAGCTGATTATACAAAAGCCCCTATGAGCTATACAGAGAGATTAGGCTTATTGCAGTTTAAAGGCAATGGAGATTCCGTCCACTGAGACCATGATTAGAACTAGCTTTTGAAGAACAGGCTAAATTTACAGAGATGCAAAGAAGGAAGAGGAACCCTTCTTCTCCTCTGGGTGCCAGGAGCATACACGTGAAGAAAGTGGTTTAATGGAATAGGAAGTTGCACTGGACACCATGTCTTAGAGTCAAGGCTGAAATAGGCTTCTTAAATGCTTCTCTGAATCTAAACACTAATCCCCCAGGAATCCTACCGGGCCTGCAGAACAGACCCAAAACTCCTGTAACTGACCAGCTGTATGAATAAGAACCTCGAGACTGCCTACACATCCATTTGGAGGCAGAAAATAAAGTGGAGCAGTTACCTCTTGAGAAGAGATTCATGTTTGACAGGAGTATAGAGAGTAAGAAAGGAGAGTAAGAAAGAGAATAAGAAGCATGAATGTGGCCTGGCACCACCACCATGACCATCAATACAATGGCTAATGGATGCCAATTTCTAACAGAATTCACCACTGCCCTTTCCTCTGTGAGAGATGTGGGGATCGGAGAGGCTGTGAGTTTCACCTTCACTGTACACCTACATAGGGAGCAGGAATTTGGGGTTTTACCCTCAATGGGTGAAGGTAGAAGGAATGAAAAAGGAGAATGGATGTTTTCTCTCTCCCCTCATTCCTGCCAAAAGGTAAACACTATGGTAGGTTTTTTTCCCCATATACCACATCACTGAATCTTCACAGTAACCTAATGATATAGGTATAATTGGTTCTATTTTGCAGATAAAGTGAGATTTAGCAGCTAAGGTAAAGGAATTTGCCCAAAGTGAAATAACAAGTAAGTGGGAAGAAACAAGATTTGAATCCATACCCATAACTCCAAAGTCCATATTCTATGTACCTGTACAGATCAGTGTGGCCCAACTAAAGCTAGGACATATTTAGGAAACTGTAAAAGACTAATCTGCAAAAGATCATAGCAAGTCTAAGGAGTTCAAACTTGCTTTTCAGACACTCAGGGACTTCTGCAGCATTTTCTTTAAGCATGGGAATAACACAGTGCAGCACACCTTAACTGATTTGGAGTAAAATTCAGCCCAGAATGTATATAATTGCATACAAATAAGCCATTGGCAATTAGAAGCTGTTAACAATAATTTCAAAATAGATTTGGAGATTATGAATGGTTCATTGTTGTATGGTTTGCTATTGCTCACAACAAAGCATCCCCAAATTCACTTGCTTATGACAACAGTCATTTATTACTGCTTATGTACGCTTCAGCAGGGTGGCTGGGCTTGGCTGGCTGGCTCTGCTCCTCGCTGCACACCTGTGGGCTGGACGGGATGGCTGTACTCCATGTGCTTCTCATCTGCCTTGGACTAATGATTTAGAATAGAGATATTCTTCCATTGTGATGGCCATGGTCCAAGACAGCAAGCAGGACCCCACAGACCTCTGGAGGTCTGGACACTGATGTGGCTTCTTTCTCTCTGTCTCTGCTACCTCAATTCAGTGACCAAAATAAGTCACTTGGCTAATCTCAAACCTGAACTCAAAGTGGTGGGAAAATACACTCCACCGTTTTCCTGGGAGGAGTTGAAAAGTCACATGTCAAAGGTGTGTGACTCCAAGGAGGGGTGAAGAATTGAGGCTAATAATGAATTCATCATTTTCAAGCATCACCGGCATATAAACACTGAGTGGGCTCTGAATGTATAGGTCTGATTTGAGAGGCTGTTATTTTTAGTGAAACCCAATGATAATAATATAATAAGAATAGTAAAATTAAATCTAATCTCCTGCCCTTGGGCTTTGATTTCCTCATATATAGAACAAAAGGTTTGGACTGGGTAACCTCTATGATTCCTTCTAAATCTATGATCCTAGGCTTCTAGAATCATGTTGCTTTAAATTATAAATATATACAGACATGGCCAAATAAAATTTCTGCTTGAATGTATAGTCTATAACAACTTAATGGGGAAATCCTTAGAAACATTGTATACAAAAATTTTCAAGAACTCTAAAAATAAGCAGAGATTTTAGTTTTGATCAGAAAAATTAAACTGCACTCTTCACAGAGTAATCACAGCTAAAACTTTTGAGTTACCTGTCTCTAATACATATTAAATATCCTCTTTATATGAAGGGAAACATGGATGGAATATCATTATTATGAAGCCCCAAAGTTCAAAAGGTCTCTTTCAGCAAATGTCTATGGAATTTTTGAGCATTACTTAAAACAGCAGAACATTGAGAAAATACATTCTGATAACCTCAGCAGGAGGCTTTTTAGAGCTCTGGTACCCTCTGTCTTCCAAACTCTCTCCTGTACAACACGGATTGACCCTGTCTGGGGATTTTTCTGACTCGTGGGTGGCTTAGGGGAACAATGGGGAGGAAAGGGGGGACGAGGTCTTGGGGGGAGCGGCTGGCAGTGGGCCATTGCTTCAGCAGGCTGCCCTGACAGGGATACGGGAAATAATGTGTCTGTCACCTGCCTCCTCTTCCTGTTCCAGCCTTGCAGTTCCTTCCGTGCCCCTCTCTGGTTTCCTTCCATCGTCTTTTAATTTTACTTACTTGGTAGCTAATGCGGCCTTTCACTCAGAGTTTCCCGAATGGGTATTTTACCCACATTTGACCTTCTTCTATAATACAGACATCCTTTAGTTTACTGGGGCCACTGTGTCCTTTTAAGATTTAACTCAAACTGGTTTGTGCCTGTTACATATGTACGAGGAACCCAACATCATTTCTGTTGACTTCAGGGATTCGTGGAGGCCTTAACTTTGCCCCAGCTCCCCGAGCTGCGTGCCTGCCGCTGCTGAATCCTCCCTTTCTCCAGCTTGCCCCATCTGGGATGTGATCTCCTCCACATCTTATTGCTCTGCAGCCAGCCCCTGGGAGTTGAGTAAACTTTACTAAAACTTGGGAAAGTGGAGGAGGTGGCTATACATGTCACACTGCAAATAATGGAAGAGGAGATATTGGACAGCCCTGTCATTATTTCCTGACTGGACTTTCTCACAGTCTCTCTACTTCGGCCCCAGCTGATCTCACGAGGCCTCTCTCTCTGCACCTCAGCTGCCTCTCAAAAAACAATAAAAAGCTCTCAGGCCTTTTAGAACAAATCTCTACAGACCCTACTCCAAACTAAATTCCAAGCTGTCTTAGATACACAGAGATCACAACGTACAGTCATAAACTGCTTAACGATGTTTTGATCAACAATAGACCACATATCCCATGGTGGTTGCATAGGATTAAAATGGAGCTGCATTATAAAGGTATACCACTTTTCTCTTTTATACTGTATTTTTTACTATATGTTTTCTATATTTAGATATGTTTAGATGCACAAATACTTACCAGTTACAGTTACAGTTGTTACAGTTGCCTGCAGTATTCAGCACGGTCACATGCTGTACAGGTTTGTAGCCTAGGAGCAATAAGCCATACCATATACCTAGGTATATATGTTCATGTGAGTACACTCTATGAAGTTTGCACAATGACAAAATCGCCTAATGATGAACTTCTGAGAATGTATTCCTGTTGTTAAGCAATGTATGACTGTACTTTACCAAACCAAGAGATTTCTGTTCTGGAACTATATACTTCATCAGCACAAAGCCTGGAAGTGGCAGTGTTTTCTTTATTTGAGCAGGCTCAGATGCTTTGATAGGACTGTCTTCTTTGAACATGAATATTGACAATGCTACTTACCACCCCTCTTAATCTCCACATCATCATTTAATGCGGAGTGGCTGTAGTCACTTTGCTTTTGTGGTGTTTTGAAAAGCACTTTCAGATACAGATAAATATGATATGTCAGACACAGACAGATAAGTGAAGAGAATTCTCGGTGGATAGGATAAGTCAAATAAGTTGTCAGAGTCCCTACACAGAGGCAAAGAATCTGGGACAGTACTGAGGAAGCAATCTGACTTGTGCTAAGCCCAGGGCATGCAGGTGATCAGGGGAAGAAGATTTCAGAAACATATGTTGGATCATACTAAAGAGATCCTTGGATGACAGGCATTTGGACTTTCTTTTGTGAGTAATGGACAACCAACTGTTCTCGAAGTTTTTGAGTAGACGTTTTTTCATCTTTACAATTTATGGAGAGCTTTAGGGAGAAATCCCATGAGTAGGATGGAGTCAACTAGGGTAGCCAAGTGGGAAAATGGGGACAGAAAAATCCATAAGAAGGCTATTACCTGAGTTTCTTTGTATACATTAAATGTGAATGATAAACAGATATTTGAAGTAGTTTCTTTTAACACTTCAGTTATTTGCTGACCATTCTTAAAGGACTGGGAGGCTGTTTGACTTACTATTTCAATGAATGGAGGACTATCGTGTGCGTTGAAAAAGTCATACCTTTTATTCTTGGTAGTAACTCTCAAAAAAAGTAATGAGAAATTTAAAAATTAGATATATCTTATAATAAAAGTACTTTGGTCTTTTCTATGTGGTACCAAATTTGACTTCAGCAGAACCCAGGGGCATATTTGCAAGGGCTTATGTGGCAGCGACAGAAGTGGCTATCAGAACCCCTCAAGGCAGCCTCAGCTAATGTAAAGATCAAAATTTCACTTTCTATTAAAACCATCTCCCATCAAACGTCACAACCTTGAGTATTTTGAATGATGAAATTGGCTTCCAAAGGAATGGAGTTTGTACAATTCCATACATTACTTCTTCAGTCTGGAAGTCAGATTCCAAATCTGTTGTGTGTGAGGGATCTGCATTTCGGGGACCAGGGGAAAGGGTGGGTCTTTAGAAAGTTGTCACTTTCTACCTTACACTACTTTTCTGTATTTTTTCTTTTTTATATACATAAATTGATTTTATAATAAATAAATATCAAAACAAATAAACAAAACATGTTATCCCAGGTTGCAGAGTTAAGCTTACCACTTGATAGTGACCCGACTGGGGCTTCTAAAATTATGTGGAGAGACTAAACGCATAAGAGCTGTGTGAGACTTCTGCTCTGACACGGCCCAACTACTTGGAAGTGGAGGGGCAGGAAGTAGGAGCTAATGGAAACTGTACCTAACATGGCTTCTGGAGCTGCAGTCCATGCTGTCTGGTCTATTGCGTATCTCTCAAAAGACCAGCTGGTCAGAGGAATCAACTTTAATATTTTCACTCAATTAGGGGCAGGTCTGACTCAGAGCTGCCTTGTACCACATTCTGCTTCAGCATCAGAGTGTTGTATGGTTCTGGTCTACACAGAGAACCCTAGAAAACAAGAGGAAAGAGTGGCGTATTTACTAGTATGAAGGAAGGTACATGTGCTAAGTACTTATTTTTCCCCTAGCCCTGTGATAGGTGCTTCACTTACATTAATAAAGTAGTACTCCTCGATATCCATTGGTGTAGTTGTGGAAACTGAAATTCAGAGAGGTTGGGTAATTTATCAAAAATCACACAGTAAGTGATTAAGTCATTTATTAGCCTTCTTTTTGTCTTTGAAGTCTGTGCTTTTCCCCATACAATATGCTGCTCATTGGTTAAAATATAACTCCTGTGATTTCGCTGAAGTGACTGAGTATGTATTATAGCCCAGAAAAGACACAGCCAAGAGGTGGCACTCTACCCAGCACCTCCCTTTTCTGCCCAATCTCAACTTGGCAAAATGATTCCTGAAGGCCGGGCTTTAGGGTGATAAAGCAGTCACCAAGTGGGGGTTTTATTTGCTCATTTTTAATGAATAGGTGCAATTGCTCAGGCTGAGCAGTAAGTAAACATCCTGCCAGAGAGACGCAGTGAGGGAGGACTAATGACATAAAGTTCCTAGTTCCTTAGAGATTGTTTGATGTAATTCTGGTCGGCAGCGCAGGAAGGATGCAGCTTTCCTGTCGGGCTTTTATTATGATTGCTGTGCAGTTGTTTGCCTTCCTCTCTGACTTTGTGTACTCATTGCTCTCTGGGTTCAGAAATAACTGCTGTGATGAATTTTTTTTTATTTCATTATATTAAGGGGGTACAAATATTGTTAGGATTACATATATTGCCCATGCCAACCCCCCCACCCCCGCTGTGCTAGAGCTTCAAGCATGTCAACCCCCTTGCTCTGCTGAATTTAAAGTGAAGAATAACTACCAGAAAAATGCCACGTAAATTAATATAGTAAAGTATATTTTATTAGCACACGTGGAGTGTTGAGTTGATCATATACAATTGGAAGAGGAGAAAATAATGCAGTGGGTGGAGCCGCCATTGAGCTCTTATGCGAAACAAGAACACACCTTCCTCCCTCCCGGTGACCTCCCTGCCTTCTAGTCCCAGCCCTCACGCCACATTTCCCCCCTGGTTCTTGGCCTTGCTTCTACAATGGCCAGGTCTTCACTACTGGGACAGAGATTTGTGCCAATTATTGTACCTTGAGAATAGAGATGAAAGTGCTTTTCCCCTAAATTACTTGGAAAATTGCCTCCATTTCCTTTTTCATTTTTGCTAGAGTAGATCTGGCCTTTAGCTGAGAGGGTCTAGTCCAACTAGCCTGAAACTGAGTGACTCTTGCTGGGCCATTGCTAAAATGCCATTGCAGAGTCATTGCAGCCTATTTTAGCTGTTAGGATATTGTTGCTTTGAACTTGGATAGCTTCTTCCCTCTGAACAGCCCAAGCTACGTGTCAAATTTCAAAATAATTTGATCTATTCAAAATGGAAAATGGAGTGTATGATGCAATGATAAGGTGTTCCATATTTACAAACTTGACTATGCTCAAGCCAGATGCGTCTTTAATATTACACAGTCTAGTAAGAGGGTTCTCGATCCCCTTAAATAAGAGGGTTCTCTGTAAGGAGAGCACATTAAGCTTTCAGGTAAGACCCTACTAAAGCTATTGAAATGGACCCAATTGCTGTACATGCAAATGTCTAAAGATTTGACACAGTGACCATGTTGTATATTGAGTGCCTATGTACCACATGCTGTACTTCCCTTCTTTCACTGAATTCTCAGAGTAATCCTCCTGATCAAGCATTTTTTTCCCCATCTTTTTATAGATGCCTGTCCCTAGACCATAATCCCTACAGGGACCAAGATGTTGTCCAGTTCATCCGATGCTCTATACACAGAAGCCAACACAAGTCTTGCTTATAATAGGTATTTCATGAATATTTGTTGAATTAGCTCTAGCCTTCAGTGGATGTCTGTTAACTGTTAAACTGAGCTACTTGAAAAAATTGAAGATCAGAAAAATTAAGTGACATGTTCAGGTCTCAGACCTATTAAATAGGGGGGTCAAAATTGTGAAGACCGCTACCCATAGGTCATTTCTCTTATTTCCTTCAACACCTCTGTGAGTGGATACCACTACTGCCAGATTCCAAGCCTGTGTGCCATTTCCACTAGAGCACGTTGCCTCCCAACTCACAAATCTGGGTCTTCCTGGTGCTGAAGCAGGAACCTTTCCCACATCAGACAGAAATGACAACTCAGGGCTGCCTGAGGGAGGAAGTAACCGATTTCTTTCTGGCAGGAGAAAGGCTGGCATAGAGCGTTAATCTTCTGACCGAGGGACAAGTGGCCCTCATGTTCTCTCTTCTCAGCAGACAGAAAGACGTGACAGTGCCGAGTTCTCAGAGAGCTAACTTGTAATGGGTTAAGGCCTTTTCTGGGATTAGTTAAAAGTTTTCTCCTGTGAAGGAAACAGTGTTTTTAAGTCCAAGTGAAACCAGAGCTGAGCTGTGTATTTGGGAATTTGATAAAAAGATGAGACAGTCTAGCCAGGGAGAAAGGCAACTGAGGAGAAAAAGCTGCAGGGATTTGGCTCATGACAAAATTTTTTAAGGGACCCAAATGCCTAAAACAAGCAGAATCCAGCACAGGAAAATAATCAAGAACGAAAAGGAACATGGAAGATTAGGTAGTGGCTACAAATATAAATATTAGTCAATGGAGCTTTCTAACACAACTTAGATCTCTCTGTGATTTTCTGTTTTAGGCCCTAGATCATCCAAGTCAATATATAACACTGTAAATGTTTAGTTCTTCTAATGAATTCGTTTTTATTTAAAAATATATAATTGAGGGAAAAAATAGAGCTAATCTCTATTTTACCCTTCTTCACTCCAACATTTTGTCTGTGATCACTGGACCAGAAGTCAAAGATCCATGTTTTAGTGTTGAATCTTCCCTTATTTACTAATTGAGTCACCTTGGTAAGTCTTTTGGTCACTGAACCTTAGCTCCCGCACCTGAGACAGCAGGGTAGTGCTTTGGTCGCCATTTCCCTGGGTTGTCTGAGCACTAAATACCTGTGTGACCTTGGGCATGTTTCGTAGCCTGTGTGTGCCTCAGTTTCCCTGTCTGTAAAGAAAAAATAATACCAGGACCTACCTTTCTGTGTCTCTGTAAGAATGCCAAGGTTGTTACAACACATAAAACATGCTGAGAAGGGCATGGCACAATAAATGTGTCTTATTGACACAATTGGGGAGGGTGGTGGTGGGAGGGGCATTGCTCTATCCCACAGGTGTTGTCAGGATCAGTTTAAGGATATACCTTGAAAACTTTGAGGTGCATATGTGAATGTGCACATGTGCCTATGTAAATGAGAGGCGTCCTTGTCATTAACATATGATTTTGCATTTCTTGTTTGCTTGTTTATTTACCTCAAGTTGCTTGATGAAAATATACTGTTCTCCCTAAAGGAAAAGGGCCACCAGGTCAAGATTTCTGTATAGAATTTCTTTTGTGTTCTTTAATATCACTCAATAATATTTATATCACTTTGCTATTTTCAAAGCCTTTTCAAAGGCATCTCAATCTCTCCACACCAAAAGGGTGGATGGTACACGTTGCTATAATTCTTTCTTCACAGATGAGGGCACTGGGGCTCATGGAGGTGATTTATTTCGCATTCCTGGTGGTTGGGGGGAGTGGGTAAGAGGACACAGGTCTGCCTTGAGAACCTAGATTTTTCAATTCCAGAGTCCGTGTCCCCCCACCTTACTAGCTTGTCTCCTGTAAATGTTCCTGACCCATCGTGCCATCGATCTGGACCGTGCAAGGGGCTGGCCTGCTCCAGAGCACTTTCCTTAGCAAGGCAGGAGTTTAGAAACACGGTCTGACTGCTTCAGGAACTCTGCTGTGTCCCCCACTCTCCGCTGCCTCAGTTTCCCCCGGCTCTGTGCCGATTCGCGGTGCTCACCCCTCACACTGCCCTGAGTGTGGCCACGTGGGATGGCACAGTAAATGCGATGATGACTCAGAGCGGCAGATACAGGCAACCTATTTTTTAAAATCCCCCTTTGCTGAATCATTGCAATCATTGCGCCACAGTCTATGCCACGTGGGGTCGCCCTCACAGAGCAGAGGACCAGCAGCTAATCAGCTGTCCTTTGCCCAGCAGAGAGATGTGAGAAACATGCCGTGGCAGTTAAAGAGCAACTGTAGGCCCCTCGGCATCCGTCTGGGTCTAACTTTGTATTCCCGCCCAGGCGTCGCCACTGCGCCGGGCTAGGGTCACAGTACTCTCCAGTCTCTCAAATCGCCGCGCAGTAATACTCTTTATAGATCCTCGTATTGTCAGTGGAAAACAATTTCCAGGCCTGTATATGATTAGGGCAGATGGCCAGCCGGAGGCATTTGAAGAAAATATCTTTTTACATTTCCTTTTATTGAATTTGGAGAATTCGTGGTTTAATGCAGAGTTTCGGACTGCATTTCAATACAGCAAAACTTGGAAGAAAATCTCTTTTAAAGCTACAGATGGATCTTGGTAACGCTTTGATTAAATAGTTGTTAGCGAGCAAAGTTTCCCTGCACTCATCACAAGCTCTTCTCTAACGACGGTAATTCTCACCTTTGATTTCATTATTTTATGAAGGAAGACAGAAGGAAAAATGAAATTCAATTTAACGAGTTCTTTACCCATCCAACGTGCAAAAAGAGAAACCTAGAGAACAAAAATAAAATTAAAACGGCACATTGCCGAGCTTTCTAGACATGAGACTTTTTAAAATCTTAAATCGCTGGTTATATAATTAATAAATTAGTTTTCCGATAAACATGTAGTCAACCCTTAACAATTTCTTCTCTTTACCACTAAAACACTTGTGCATGCTGTGCATGTGGAATGAATCAGGGATTTTCCAGGGATTTTCCAGGGATTGTGCCCTGCTTCTCCTCTTCTTATAATGAGGGGGTATTTAATAGTGTATCGTTACATCATTTTTATCATGTCTATGAATGTAATGAGTCTCCTCTTTTTCCCCAGAAACTTAATTATACAGTCCTTAAGGGCAGAGAGCATGTGTTAAGTTTTTTCTATGTTCTTTCTGCTTTGAATGGAGTAGGTATGTGTCTCACATGTGGGAGGATGGAGGAAGGCAGAGACTTTAAGTGCCTGAACACTCCTATATACAAAATATGTGGCTCATATTCAAAGATGACTCTTTGGTCCTTTAACCTATGGGATGAGTATTATCAAAAACAGGAAATGGAAAAAAAAAAAAAAACTACAGAGAAACTGGGTCTATTTTTTTTTGTGAGTACCCAGAGACAGTTGGTCTAGATGGTTTTTCTTCCTATCGGCAGCCGAGATGGGTAGCTATTAATATTTACCCACATCTGATTCTTCTCCTTCTGGGCACTCAGAACTCATTCCCCAGGTGCCCTTACAGATTGATGTGGTCATATGACTGAATTATTGCTAAATGGAATGTGAGCAGAAGTGATGTTTGTCACATCTAGGCCTGGCGTAAACATCTTCCATACACGTTCTTCCATGCTCTTTTCCCGTCTTTGCCGACTGTGACAGAGATGTCAGCCTGGTGCCCCGAGTGGGGCAAACAGCCCTCACTGAGCTGAGCCACCCAGGAGCGCCCTGACTCATCATGATAAATTATGTCATATCATTACATATGTGGGCGCATTTATTTCTGGAGTGCCTAACATCATCTAACTAATAGCACTGTGCACTTGTTGGCTCAGAATAAATGCTACTTGTAGCTGAAAACTCAGAGATCATTGGAATAGAACTATCAGCAACATTGGGAAGAATGTTATCCACCGAGACAGAACAGACAATGCTAATGTGATTTTAAAGGTTCTACCTTTGCCATAGCACTTCTCAAAATGCAATTTCATAAACCTCCAGAACAGAAGCTGAGTGGGCCATAGAATCTACCAAATCTTCAGTGCCAGATCAGTGATGATGGATGGAAAAACAACACTCTAGACTTCAGAAAGAAAATTATATGGTTGCCAAATGAATCTATGAGTTATCTGTTATTCTTCTGGGGAAAGGGAAGGGGACTTGAGAAGCTCAGAGTGCCAGTGACATCCCTATGTGGATGTGTGTTGGTGTCACAGGGTATGTATGTGGATGCTCCAAGCCTTAGACTTTTTTCTGTACCTCTTCTTACCACTGCCTTTGTTGCTGACCCTCTTTGATGGCCTTCCCCAAGCAGATATGTCTAAGGGAAGCAAGAGTTGCATAATAATTACATTGTATAAAAGCAGAAGGTAGAGCTCAAGAGAGTATTGCAGTCTTTTTTTTTAATAGAGGATATGGAATTGACATCAACTAAGAGTTACTTAGCCCATAGCTTATGGTTTCCAAAAATGTCTGAAATTTTCTGCTTTCTAACTGTGCTTTTAACCTAGAGAAAATTATAGTTTTCATCTGAGGCAAAAAATAAATAATTCACTGTCATGTCTAGGTTTATTTGGCTAGTTATGAGACCTGGAGGCAATTTGAGATTTTCATTTTTATCACTCTTCGTAAAACTCTGATTAGCAAGTTCTTTTCAGTGATCTCATTGTCTTTCAGAATAACCTCTGCTTTCTTATATTTTAAATTGTCCTTTAATTTTTAAAGGAGCCTACCTTTTTCAGGACTCTTTAAAGATCTTTGCTGGTCCGTTTATAGATGTTCACGGGAATTTTTTTTCTTTTATTCTGATTGGCTGAAAAATGAGTGAGTCTTTTCTTATGTGCACAACTGTGATAATCTTACTAATATTTATTGTCTACTTCACAAGTTACAAAAAGGCCCATAGAGTGACTTTTCTTTTTCTTTTCTTTTAAATATCTGGTAGATCTAACAGCACTGTGCTCACAATTTCTTTCTGCCTGCAGTAATTGGCTACAGCTGAGTAGAGGCTGCTTTCTTTAGCTTCTCTGCCAGACTTCCCACTACTTGCCACTGCACGCATAGGCACTTACCATAGGTGCTTCATTTATGTATGATATTTGGTCTGTGTCCATTTTTGAGTTTGCAACCCTGGGTTTACCTGTTAAAATTGTGAATCTGTGTTTGTGTTTATAAATGCATATAATTGAGAAATCAGTTAGTGTAAATCTGTGTATCCAAAGGAGATTTTAACCCATTATTCACATTATATTTAGGTAGTTCCAGAAGAAAAAGCTCTTTGCCATTTTAATTTATGAAAGTGCAGATAAAAATTTGAAATAAAATATTAAAAATGTATTAAAAGGACAAGAAGTGTTTACTCAAGGAATGAAAGAAATATTAATATGAGAAACATATCATTGTAATTCACTGTATGAACAGATCAAACGAATACAAAAGTGAACATAATCATTTAATAAATGCTAAAGAAGAATGCCTAATCATTATTTCAAAAGACAAAACAAAACAAAACAAAACACCCCCAAAAAACCCTATTTCTACATTAGTATAAAAGGAAATGTCTTTAGTTCCATAAAAACGTATCTACCAGAAATCCAGAACTGATACCACAATTAATTGTGAAATGTAAGGTGTGTTTCCATTAGGTTCAAAAATGCCGTAGTAATCTAATAGCGTTGAGTGGAGACATTGATAAATAATTTGGGGGACATAATAGTCCCAAAACCAAACCAGTGCATGGATAGAAACTTAATGTCCATGATATCTTAAATCAAGAAGATGAACTATTCCATAATTTTATTAAAGAGAATAAATATTATTCATAACAAAAATATGATTGGGTATAATTAAAAATATATTTGATCCTTGTGCCCTGTTCCTGGCACAGAGCTTCTAAAACTCTTGAAATTTCCTGTGTGATAAGAGTGATTTTTGTATGCTAATGAGATTACTCATGGGCAGAGGACTTAGATGGCTTCAGGATAGGTGCTGGTCACCAGAAAAAACAACCATGTGATTAGAGAGTTAGAACTTTCAGCCCCACCCCCTGACTTCTGGGAGAGGAAAAGGGCTGGAGATTGAGTTCAGTCATCAACAGATAATGATTTAATCAATAATGCCTGCATAATGAAACCTCCATAGAAACTCTCTCAATGAGATTCAGGGAACTTCCGGGTTAGTGGACACATCCGTGGGCTGGCAGAGTGGCATGCTGGGGTGGCATGGAAGCTTCACACCCCACCACAAACCTTGCCTTACACATCTTTTCCATTGGCTGTTTCTGAGTTGTATTAATATCCTTTAATAATAAAACTATAGTATAATATAAGTATAGTATAGTAATTATAGTGCTTTTCTGAGTTCTGTAAGTCATTCTAGTGAATTATCGAGCCTGACCAGGGATTGTGAGAACCTCTAAATTTGTAGTTGGCTGAACAGAAATATGGGTAGACTAGGGTCCTCATTTGCTGCTGATTTCTGGAGTGGGGGCAGTCTAGGGAACAGATCTTTTAACTTGTGGGGTCTGCTCTAACTCTGGGTAGTAAGTGTTAGAATTAAAATATAGGACGCACAGTTGGTTTTGGATGATTAGAGAATGGTTGTTGTTGGAAAAATACAAAAATGTTTATCAAAAATAGTAAAAAGTCTTCTAGAGGAAAAAAAATGTTAAATTGTCATGTGTGAAAAATTGTGCAAAATTCGTATTGGCATGCAAAAATAAAAAATTGGTAGTTAAAATAGCTATCATCAAAACAGCTACACCAGAATGTCACAATCAAAATATCACGTGTCCATATTTTCAGTCATTATACAGTCTTCAAATGTCACTGATTTGCACAAAGCACAGCAGTGTTCTGATTTTTGAAAAATACAGCTCAAGAAATTTATTTATTTGGTGAAAGAACACACTCCCACATAAAAGTTAACTGATACATATTTATAAATAACTAAGTCAGGACTTGTTAGTAGTATATGAGAGCTGAAGGGAGTAAAATATAAAAAAAAATGGAATCATTAGAACTAGGACAATTTAATTATTAACTGAAATGCCATAATATTCTGTAAATGTCTGAAATAAAGAGAAAGAATATATGCATTTGTATGATCTATATGTGCACACAAGTGTACATACACTTATATATGCAAAGACTCACTCTGGAAGGACTTGCAGGAGAGTGGGGATGGCAGCTGGAGTTGAGGGGTGGGAAACAGGTAAAGCAGGAATCGGATAGGTAGGAGAGACACATTTTCCCCTTTTGGGTATCTTCATGTACTATTTGAATTTTTTTTTCTCTTACCATATGCACGTGTTACCATAAAAAATAAATAAAATAGAGAAAAATTAAAGTATTATTGTTACTGACATTTTGCAAATGCGGAAACTGAAGTCCTAAGTAGTTTAGTGTTTATGTATAAAATGAAGGTTGACAGAGCTTTCTGAGCTCCTGCTATACTTTGTTTTCAGGTACCTAAATCATATTAAAGGTCACTCATATTAAAGGTCTGTACCAACAAGGAAAACACATATTTTTAGATACAACAAAAACAAAAACTGTTATCTGTGAAGTTCGAAGGTCATTGGGAGAGCTTAGGAATCATGAGAACATTCTCATATGAGCAAGATGAAAAGGAAATGAAACCACATCGTCACACATGCACACAGAATATTTACTGTTCTTGCTTAATAGTCTGGCTTTTGATCCAGTGCACAGAGTCCTGAAGAGAAAGATCTGGTGGTTTTCACAAAGCACCTTGTAAGTCTGTCACATTTGGAGTCTTGCCTGGCTTTTCTATGGACAAGTGACAGGAGTACATACTACACTTGAATTTGTTTTTCTTTTTTCTATAAAATGGAAAACAGTGCCATGTGCCAGGAAAGGGGGGGGGCGACACTTTTTTCTTTAGATTAGGCTAAAAGTATTTGTGCTTGATATTCCTATTTTTTGGATGATAAAAAATCCTGAGTGAAGCAAAAGTGTCCATATTAATTATGCCATGCAGCAGGTGAACCAAAAAGTACGTGAATGGCACATTTCCGTCCCTAGGGTATTTTGTGACAGCTATAAACCTATAAAAGGACTGCTTTGTGATGGAAACACTGACACAGCTTTCAGAATAGCAGTGCCAACGACACCACAAAGATCATAACTATATGACATGGTTTTTTTCATAAGATTTAAAGGGTTCAATTAAAAAAAACTCAACTTTTCTTTCTTTACTTGGAGTGCCGAAGAAATTCCCACCAGGGCTTGAAATTCGGAAAACAAATGGCCTGCCACTAGAGTAAGCGATTAAAGAGAACACTAATAACAAAACCTCAGCTATAAGGATCTGCTTACATAGCCAGAAATGAGCAAAGTAGGAAACAGCCTGGCTCTAGCCATCCGCCCATGCCATCGTGTGATTTTTCTCCCATTGCTTGCCTGGTTACCATACCCATTTGTATCCATAACTGTTCACTGCTCTGCCACGCCACACCCCAGATCTCCCTTCCAACAATGCCTGGATAGTTTCTCAAATGTACAAGCCTTTGGCGAATTATTTTCCAAGAAAAAAAACTCCTCTCCTAAGGGTTTTGCAAATTGTGGAATGAAAAACAACAGATGTACTACAAATGAACCAATTTTACATCTTACACCCTCAAAGCTTCTTTCTCATTTGACAGGCTTCCTCATCTATTACTCATCATCAATGCAATATTTATTGAGCAGCTCACTGCCTCGATCCATTCTGGGGACCCTGCAGAATCAGGCAAATCCTCCCATCCTATAGAAGCCTCCAACCCCAGCACCAGAAAGAGCACTTGGCCAGATGAAATCTACACACTGCCATTTGCAATCTTAGTATACTCATACCTTCTTGTTAATATTTGGGAATGGATTACTGTTAAATGGAACAGAAAATTGAGAAAGGAGAAGAAATAGGTTATAAGATGTGAAAAAGGGAAAAGAAAGTTTCATTTCTAAAATGAAAAAGCTCAGAAACTGGGGTAAATGCTGCAGGAGGGTTTTTTCATGACTCAATTTTCTGTTAAATCTCTTTTGATGAAGAGAAATAGAAACAAATTGTTCAGACATCTATATCTGTTCCCTGCCATGCCCCTCACCTACCCGGAGCCCGTGCCTGCAAGCAGGAAACCCCAAGAAGGGGCAGCTGTTGACAGCCAGAGTAGAGAAGAGGGGGACCTGAATTAGGCAGGGCAGCGAGGGCACAGTGAAGGGACAGCCTTAGTAGATGTTGAGGACGTAGAAGGCCAGGAATTTCGAATGACCACATGTGAGGGAAATGTGGACAGGAGACAGAAGAGTCAAAGATAATGTCTCACTTTCTGGTTTGGGCAAAGACTTGTTGGGTTGGCAGCTCAATTCACTGCGATCCTGAGGGAAGGAGCTCAGAGGAAGAAGTAGGCTAAATTGAAATTGGAGGGAAAGAGACTATTGCAGTTTAGAAAATAATACATTTGTGGTATAGATGGGCAAAGTGATCACGCTTTCAACTGTCAGTGTAAGATGACTGGGCTTTCTTTGTTTAGTAAAAAAGAAGAAAGAGGAGTTCTGTCCACTGTCTCCTCCTTAGGGTATCTCCTTGAAAACACTAAGTTCCCCATAAAACATCTGACCTTGGATTTTATAAGCCAAGGTCATGAGCCTTCTGGCCCTTGAGTCTGTAAACACAAACCTCCAAGATGAACTTAAAAGTCCCTCACAAGGTATGCATAGACAGTCACACACAACAGGTGTGTCCTCTTGTCTCTTATGGAGATAAGGGAATTTTAATTATTCCATGTTCTACTTTTATAAATGAATTTGTGTGAAATTCCGTGTAGACACTGCAGACACTTTCCTGCTACCTTTACATGCACGGATACCTAATAATACTTACCCAGTTTTGGACTGCTTTCTGTCTCTCCTCTCTATTGGTCTGGGGGGTGGAGGTTCTTGCATTGGCAGGAATGTTTTATTTCCCCAACAGGTAGCTGTGGAATATGTAAGTAGAGATGTCCGAAAAGCATTTAATATATGGACTTGATGTTATTGGCTTGTAAAATGTCAGAAATTATCCCTAAAGTGGAAAGCAAAGGAGAGTGGCGTTAAATCCCTGAGGACAGAGGCAAGCCACAGTAAGGTGCTCACGGAGGAGGCAGAGAAGGTCTCATAGAGGAAGAGGAAGTAAGAAGGGCATGTGCCCCTTGTTCATTGTGGTTCCACGTCTAAACACACAACAGAGCAAAGCTGTCACCTCTTCCCATGGGCACAGACATTCCCTCCTTCACTTCTTTCTCAGGCAGACATAGAGAAGATGACGCATTAGGACAGGAATTTCACCATCTCATAAACAACTCCCCCTAATCCATATATGCTGATTTGGTGCAGATAGAAATGATTCAATTCTACCCTGTGTTATTCTATCTCTCCACCCAATTTATATTCTTCCTATCCACTGTATATTTTCTAACATTCTCCTTGAAAAGCATTCTGATTGCTTTGTCTTTTCAGATTATTAATTACCTTAGTGAACTATGTCATAAAAATATATGTGAAATATATGAATTTGCATATATGAACAATAGAACAAATATCCATATACTCACTGCTCAGTTTAAGAACTAGAATATCCCCAAACCATAGAGGCCGTTGAAGCCTGTTGAGTTTCTTTACCACTAGTATCTTCTTCTCTTTGTCAAAGGGAATCAGTATTGATTTGTATGTTTATAATTCCTTTACTTTTTTTTAATTTATTTTTTATTTTTTTATTTCATTATATTATGGGGGTTCAAATATTGTTAGGGTTACATATATTGCCCCTGCTCCCCCCCCGCCCCCTGCTGTGCTAGAGCTTCAAGCATGTCAACCCCCCTGGAGCTGCGTGTCACACCCATTATGTAAGTATACACTGTTCCCCTCCCCCCACTTTTTATTACAGCTTTTATTATAGCTTTACTAGCTAACAGTATAACAAATATATGATTAATTTTATGTCATTGGAAATCTATAAAACAGTGTCATACTGTATATGATTTCAGTTTTTACACATTATATTTTTGAGATTCATGATTTTTTACAGGCAGATAAATTTCACTCATTTCCACTGCTATATACTATACCGGTTTATCACCGGTGGGTGTTCCTTTACCCACCTAGATTTGAGTTTTTTTCAGTTTTTTCTGTTATGAACAAAGTTTCCACAGACATTCTTGAATGTGATTCTTGCTGCATATTTGCCAGAATAGTGTATAGTTAGGAATGGAATTGCTTACTACTGAGTTTTCAGAGTTTGGGGTTGTTCAAATTCACAAGATAATGCCAAATTATTTTCAAAATTTGCACCAATTTACAGTTCTGTCAGTGGTATATGAGAGCTACCACTGTTCCATATTTTCACCCATGTATGGGTTTGGCAGACATTTAAGTCTTTCCTCATTTATTTATTATTTGGATTAAGTAATGGTTTAAAATTCCAGAGGATCAAAGAGTAGAGTGAAAAATCCCTCTTATCTTCAATTTTTCTCTCTAGAAGCAAAGAGTGTTATCAATTTCTTGTTTACCTTTTGAGATATAGTCTATGCACATCCAAGAAAATATGTGCATGTGTATGTACATGTATGAATGTGTACGTGTGTATGTATACCCACCCTTTTTTACATAAACAGTGGCATGCCATTCTGCACTTCGATTATTCTATTCAGTGATAAATTTTGGAGATTGTTTGATATTAATTAGACTATAGCAAACTTTTTAATAAAAATTGTCTTGAAATAAATTTAAAATTAACAGAACATTGGAAGAACAGTATAAAGAACTCCCTTATAATCTCTACCAAATTCACTAATTTTTAATATTTTTCACTTTTGTTTTGCCATTCTATCTCTTAAATATTTGTATTATCATTTTTTTGTTTATTTTTTTATTTTATCATATTATGGGGGTACAGATGTTAAGGTTACATATATTGCCCTTGCCTCCCCTCCCCCCTCAAGTCAGAGTTTCAAGCGTGTCCATCCCCCAGGTGGTGCATATGGCACTCATTATGTAAGTATATACCCATCCCCTCCTCCCCACTCCCTCCTGCTCAACACCGGATAAATGTTTTTTTTATTGTTGTTCTTGTTTTTTTTTTTTTT
>VBSM01003176.1:73192651-73224648 GCA_008086735.1 Cheirogaleus medius | reverse complement strand
ATTTCTGTTGCCCATTTCTTGATGGGGTTGTTTGATTTTTTCTTGTTAATTCTTGAGTTCTAGATAGATTCTTGTTATCAGACCTTTATCAGAAGTGTAGAGTGCAAATATTTTCTCCCATTGATTGTACACATGCCTCTTTACCCTTTAATATTTCAATATGTGTTTCCTAAGAATAAGGCTATTTGCTTATATAAACAGTATATAGTTGTCAAATTCATAAAATGCAGCACTGATATATTTTTATCTATTATAGAGTCAATACTTCAATTTAGCATTTGGTCCAAAATGCAGTTTCTAGCACTTCTTTTCTTATACAGATTCAGTCTCAAATGAAATATTGCGTTTGATTAATGATGTCTTTTTATCCCCCTTTATTCTGGAATAATTCCTCAGTCTTTGCTTATCTTTAACAGCATTGATACTTTTGAAGAATATATGCTATATATTTTATAGAATGTCCTTTGATTAGGGTTTGTATAATAATTGATGGTTTTTGCTGGAATACGACCTAAGTGATGTTAAATCCATCTTGGAACTTACATCCAGAGTCGCAGGGTGTGTTTTCTCCGTATTGGTGATGTGAATTTTGATCACTCGATTAAAGCACTGTCTGGTTGCTTCCCTGGACAGCTGGCAATTTTTTATTTTGTAACTAACAAGGGGTTTCAGGGGAGATACTTAAGATTATGTTTTCCACCTCAATTTAGCATTCACTGATGATTCCTGCCTCAATTGGTTTTAACAATGATGTCTGCAAAATCGTGATATGTTTCGACTTCTATCATTGCTTCCATATTTATTAGTCAGGATTATACTACAAGAAAGAGCTTTCTCTCTCTCTCTCTCTCTCTCATTCATTTATTCATTATCAGTGTCATCTCATGGGTTCTTATTTTATTCAGTGAATTGAAGTTTGCCACCACTGTTACTTATTTTGTCTCTCAAATTTTCTCAGATTCGGCAAGTGGGAGCCTCTTCAATCTTCCTTCTACATCTCTATTTATTAAGGAATTTATTTATATATAATAAAATTCGCCCATGTGCAGGGTACCCATCACCACAATCAGAACTGGAATGATTCCCTCACCCTGAAATGTTTCTGAGCCCTGACAGCTGGCTTTGTCCACCACTGCCCGCCCTGCCAACTACTGATCTGCTCACTGTCACCGCAGCTTTGCCTTTTTCTAGAGTCTCATAGAAATGAAATTGTCCAAGATGTAGTTTTGGAATTAACCCAAATTGGCAAGGATTTTTTTTTTAAGGCCTTACTGGATTCTCTAACATTTTATTTAGAATTTTCACATATGTGTTAATGGGTGACACTGTATTATAAATTTCTTTTCTCATACAATCCTTGCCAGGTTTTGGGATCAAGGTTACTATAACCCCATAAAATTATTTAGGGAGTGTTCCCTTTCATAATTTCATAAAAGAATGTGTGAAATATTGAAATAATTCATTCCTTACAAGTTGGGTAGTACTCATAGCCTGGTGTGTTCCTTGTGTGAAAATTTTAAACTACTGACTCAATTTACTTAATTATTATAAGACTCTTAGGATTTTTATTTCTTTTTGAGTCCAATTAGGTGAGTTATTCGTACTAGGACTTTGATCTTTTGACCTAGCTTTAAAATGTAATAACACAAAGCTGTTCATAGTATTCATTTTGAATTTTATAATCTTCACTGTCTCTGTAATTATGTCTTTATAAAAATTCCTAATACAGTTTATTCTTACCAATTTTTGGTGAATTTTTGCCATAGATTACAATTTTTACTTTTTTTTAAAAAAAATATATTGATTGCATTAATCCTCTCCATTGTGTGTCTGTTTTCCATCTAGAACTGCCAGGGGGAGAATAGAGTTTCCTTGAAGGATCTTTTTGTCTGGCAGGTGGTTTTTTTCTGGCCCCTTTTTCCATGACAGTATATTCAGCTTCGTGGCTCCTGACTTAATGCACACATCTCACCTCCAGCTTCTCCACTGTGGCGCCAGGGCTTTGTCTTTCTGACGACCTTCAGGAATGGTTCCTCTCCCAAGCTCTCAGTTTGGCCCCAGGACAGGAACAGGGTCGGGTTGGGAGGTTATTGCTCACTCATTTATTTTTAGCTCATTTTTCTTTTTTGCCTTATAGATATTTTACATACTGTTCTGCAAACTCATCAATAAATTTTAAAATGTGCTTGTTATAATTTATCCAGAGGATATAATAAGAGGAGGTCTTTTAAAAATATCAAGCCTGTGTGCTGCTTAGAAGCTGAAGTCCATTTAAAGACCAATTTAAACTAAAACGAATGAGAAAATACAAAACGATTCTATATAGTAGTGCTAGTCTAAGGAAATACAATATGAGCTATATGTGTAATTTTAAATTTTCTGGTGGCCACATTAAGGGGGAAAAGAAGTAGATGAAATTAATTTTAATAAAACATATATTTTAAGATATTAGTATGTCATCTTCTCTTTCACTTCAAAAATGTTTCCATGGTTTTTAAATGATATATTTTAGTTTAATCCAATGTAACAAAAATATTGCTATTTCAAAATAATATAAAATTATTAATGAAATATTTTATATGTTTGTGCATTGTCTTCTAAATCTAGTATGTATTTTTATATTTACTCAATATCACATGAGTCTAATGTCTACTGTACTAGTTAGTATAGTTTATAGCATTTTTACCATGTTTTTATTATATTCATCTGATTTTTCTCTATATCTTAATTTCTCAGATCTTTTCCTGATATCATCATTGTCTTTTGCTTTTAGAAAATGAATCTTATTTTCTCTATATGTAAAGAGAGAAAAATATATTAGGAGCTTTTTTGGCTTGTTAACAACTTTAATTCATGTCAGACTTTTTGATATTGCCAAAATATTTCTAATTATTCTAACAACTTTGCCTTGTTACAGCCTACTTCAAACAAGAAATGAGGGAGATTCTACACTTTCAAAGTTTAAAGTTTTGGATTTAAAAATAAGCTGCCATTTGATGTGCTTAGAATTTGGATCCATTATGTCAAAGTGTTTGAAATAGTTCAGAATAGTTTTGAATGTTGTGTTCTAGGACCTGAAAGATGATTCAGTTTTTCCATGCTAATGGATTTAGGGGATAACTTTATAGTTGCTATCATACTGGATATATTTAATTATTTATTTTAGTACATGTTTAAAAAGGAAATGATCTATCACATGCAATACTTACTATGTACTAGGCTATTTTAGGCACAAGGGATAGAAGTAGAAATGATTCATTCCTTCCGTTATGGAAAAGCTAGAGGTAGTTTGCTATAGACATGCATTTTAAGTTTTGCAATAAGTGTAATTAGTGCTGTCTATCTATATAATTAATTATGGATATACTTAGGTAGACTTTAGATGCAAAATAGGTTATGTACAATTTTTCACAAGTAGATTAGAAAATCGGGGGAAAATTTCATAGAAAAGCTGTGCTTGGTTCAAGTATTGAATAATGTTCAGTCATAAATGCACGCTTTTTGTCAGTGACTCCAAAAGAAGTCTAACATGTGGAAGCTGAGTGATATTCTTATGTGTAACCATTTAATTATAGCTACACTTTGAAAATATTCACCTATCTACTTCACTTTCTTCTTTAGGTGTAGCCATGATCATTGAGAAAGCAAAGTGAAACATTTCAAAATGATTAAATTTTTTAACCCTCCTTGATAGAAAATTGTGATGGTTGCTTTAAAAAAAGAAGCATTTTTTTTAAACTAGGGAAGATATTTATTTTAATAATGTGGTGGCTGAAATAATTGACTCAAGGTTTATGGAATAATAATATGAAATGTCTTTCCTAGTATACAAGGGTTGTTTCCTAGAGTTTAATGTACTTAATTTTTGCTTCTTAGTTCTTCTATTCCTTTTGATTACTTGATATAGAATTATCCCAATCCTACCTCAGAATTTACAGTATTTTTCTATCTTTTCTTCTTCCTTCCTTCCTTTCCCTCCTTCCCATGAGAACAAAAGGATGTCCCTTAGTATGATGGTTGCAGTTCTTTAAGTGAACCAGGTGTGTCTCAATAATAGTTCTCTTCCTTTCTCATTAATCTTGGGTAAAAGCAAGTCACAAACATTTTTACCCAGATGGAAAATGCATGAGAATAGAGTAAGTTGCTCATCTTTGACCTTCAGTAATTTTTAATACCCAAGAAAAGTGAGTAATATTCCAATTAACACCCTTTGGAAACTGCCACCAATGAATGAGCAGCACATTCAGTTGAAGGTGTATCATGCTCAGTGCATACTATGCAAGCAATCTTTTTGTCAGGGAAAATTGAAAGGTACCGAAAAACACACAGAGTAAATGACTGTGGAGTCATTTCAAAGGCATCTCTACTCTTTGATCTCACTGTGGTGAAGACCAAAGTCTCATTTGGCCAGGGAGTAAGGAGATCCCTGACATGGGTCTGTGGATGCAGCTCTTTGGAACAGGAAGAAAAACTTAGCAAAATATTCCTTCTCTGTCCACTGTGCTCAAAAGGAAAGAATATATATCATTTCAGGTGAAATCACAGAACTTTACCAGTGGTTTGATGTTAGATTTTAAATATCCTCTCAACACATATTTACAATAGAAACTATAATAATAATAATAAATCACATAGCACCAAACATTCCTCAGAGTGGTTATTTGAAGGGATAACTGCATAACTGTGGCATAATTCTACTAAAATAAAAATACATAATTGGCCCTTGACCCTCCCCCACCCCCACCCCTGCCTACAGCAGCTGTGTGCCTCCCAGGCTGAACTGAGAAAGGGCACCGTGTCCAGTGGGAACCCAGGCAGGCAAGCCTGAAGGTGTTGCCCTCCTCCCTGGCACAGAGTAGGATGTGGGCAGGAGCTCAGCTGGGTGGGATAAACGTGCTGGGCAGATTTCCCTCCTTCAGAGTCAAGTCTCGACAGTGTGACTTCATTAGTTTTACTAGAGCATCATCAATTCCCTAAATGTCACATGGAGCCCTATTCAAATATCAACAAAGAAGTATAATCCAAAGACAAACATACCTTGTTTGGTGATTATTCTATGTTTATAAATATTCACATCCTGGCTCTTCTCCATGGAAAACATGGAAAGCATAGAGAGCTGATGATTCTTGATCCTATCAGTCATTCATTTCTTGGGAACTCAATTACCTCATGTTGCAAAGAGAGGCGATGTTAAGTTTAGTTGTAGACTAGCCACTTCTGACAAAGTTCCATTAGGTTAAGTTCTGAGACTCTAATGGGTTAATATTACAGGAGTCAAAGTGATACTCCAGGCCACTCTGGCCTTTCTGGCTATTCCAATAGCTCAACATGGTTTGGTCCCATCTTTTCCATATCTCTGCTGCTGCTATAGTTAATCTGCTGATTGAACTGGTATAATATTCTTGTAACTGATCTCATTTCAACTCCCCAATCCGTCCTCTACATCTGTGTTTTCCATAGTGTGTTCCTGGGAAATCTAACCCCATGAGATATTAAGTGGGGGGAAAATCCAAAGGTTTTCATAATGAAATAGGTTTGAGAAAAGTTGCACATTCCTTTTCTTAGAGAAACAAAACAAAGATGAACAAGTTAAAGATTTTGAGAAGTCCTAAAAATAGTTTCAGTATATTTAACCCATCATTTTCCAAAGCTTATTTGACCAGAAATCATTTTGAGTCATGACTCTTAATATACCAAGGGCCCTAGAAATTTTCTTTGCAAAACATTGCTATATATTTGTGTTAGAGTGATCATATCAAGATGTAAAATGAGTATGTCAGAATTGTGCTTAAATGTTGCATTGACTATCCATTTCCCAAAGGGTCAAGTTAAAAACTACCCAGGAGGGATACAAGACCCTTCATGCTTTTGTCCCTGGTTAGATATCAAGCTCATTTCCAAACTCTTCTTTATGTATACTCTGCCTATTTCCTAATAATACTCTGTTCTTTAAGAACTCATATGCAGAGCTCTTTGTCCAGATTCCCTTTCCACCTTATGCAAGTAGAAAATCCCTACTCAGCCTTTAGATCCAGCTCAAGCATCACCTCCTCTTGGAATATTCTCTTGGCCAACACCCCTAGCCAACCCACAATCAGCAAGATTTCTGTGCTTGTCCTCCAGGCTTCTGGAACACCCTGTGCACAGGTGTGTACCTGTATAGGTTGTTTGTATTGCAGTTTTTGTGCATATCTTCTCCATTGCACTTCAAACTTCTTAACAGCAGGGCTGTGTTGTATTTGTACTAGTATCTTTTAAAAGTGGATTAAAGTAAGACTTTAGTAAAATGTGTTAAAAGAACAAATGGATATATGAGAAAAATTGTCTAATACATAATTATAATAGTAACTGGGGAGAGTTAGATTGAATTCTTTTGAATTCAATCAAGAGATTAGATTGAATCTAATCAAAAGAGAGAGAGATTGAATTTTCATGAATTCTTTTTGGGAAGAAGGAATATGTAGAAACTATTTTAATTGTTTAAGCTATTGGATATACTTCTTACATTTAGGACTTTAATTCATATTCTTGAGAGCTGATCCTATCTAGGCAAATTTATGAAAATTCTATGTGAGTTGAAGGAAAACTTACAGATCTCACAGTCCAGTTATTCAGACATATAAACAATTAAAGCACACTCTGATAAGGTCTATTATTGGCTTTGCAGTGGGTATTTGGGGATCCCAGAGGATAAGAATATAGCTCTCTGCTGTGGAGTGTGAGCACTGTAGTGGTCAGGAAAAGCATCCAATAGGCAGTGATATCTATGCATAACCACAGGGTGGATTTACTTCACCATACTTGTTAGAGACAAATGAAAAATCTGAAGAAGAATTTGCATCTTAGGAGAATGCTGAATGTAATGTTGGAAGTAAGATCAATGTTTTCATTAGCACAGAATCCTCAAGCAAAGCCAAAGCCAAAGCTAAAATATAACTCTGCTGCGATATAATGGAGTGTCTTTGCTCAATACCCTTGTTTATCTTTCTGCACTAAAGTGATAAATGAATTTGTAACTGCCTTTGAGATTTCATAACTCTCAGAAGCAATGCTTTTGTTTTTTAAAATAATTTTGAAGGAAAAATAAAATATTCCAGAGACCATGTAGGCAATGCTTAGAATGCTTGGGCAGACAAATGCATCTCTTCATGATTAATTATCAAAGAAAAAAGAAAGCTTGCCTTCTATCCATTTTCCTTCCAATATTGTTTTTTTTTTCTTCAGAAAACTGAACATGGTTTAATAAGGATATCACCTTAAAAATATGTCTCAGCGATGACAGTGTTTTGTAGGATGTGATTCAAGCCCTCCTGATTGGTGATATATGCTGCTTTTTGGCTTAAAGATGATGTTACTGAGCTGCCATTAGTCATTTGAGCACTTTAAATCCTTTCCTGCATGGAGAAGGGCTATACCAAGCCATCTGATCAGTTGCTTTCATGAAATGTGAGACACATATTTTTCTTTTCAACAAGAATATATGGAGCTCTACTATGTGTTAAGTATTGCATCAGAGATACAATGATGAATGGAGATGGTTCCTGATATTTCATGGGGAAAAAAAACAAATGAATAGGCTTTGCAATACAATGATATAATTTTATTCTAGGAGTAAGGACAGGATGCTATGGAAGTACATAGTAGAGCACCTAATCCAGCCTTGGGGAACGTTGGAATGAGAAAAATTCATCAAGGCAGCACACACCAATAGACTAGCTAACTGACCATGTGAGTTAGATGTCCAGTTTGTGGCTGGGTCATATAGTTCTTTTCTATGGACCTGTTCAATTCCTTGGTCTTGTTAGAATGATGCTAACCTCGCTTCTTACTCCAGTGACAATGCACAATTATATCTATTAATGAAAGTAGGAAGTTTTTCTTCTTTCATGTCTAACAAAATCTATGTTTTAGCACCTTTTATGAGAAACTTAAATTACTTTACATATAACTGGAAGTCTTCTCATTTGAATGAGACACTCAACAAAAATATAAATAAAAGATAAGCAAATTCTCATTGTAATCTCAGCAATGCAAATTGATGGGGGAAGTGGTGATATCTAATACACTCTTTCTTCCCCCGCCCCTGTCTCTTCTCAGTAAAGATATTGAGGCATGGAGGAACATGATTATGTATTCAGATTTATGCCTTTAGATATAATCCCATTGGCAATGAGTTTTCTTAATTCAACTGAATAACTGTAATAAAATTTACATTTATAATCACTATTATAGTATGACTAATTATAAATATATTAGGTTTAAACATGATAATTGCCATTTTATGGGTAAAAAATAGTTGAATATTGGCGGTTTTGGATGGCTCAAGTTAATGTTATTAGTATGATTATTATATATATTTTAAATCAATATCATAATTAATAAATAATAAATAGTACTATATAATAAATAAATAGTAAATAATAATAAATAGCAATATTTATTATTTATTACTGAGGATGGATTTGTGGAAGTAGTTTACCTCAGAAGCAGGTAATAAAGGGACACATTTTTTGTAGAGAATTTTAAAATAATAAAAAATAGACTGACAAAAAAATCAACCTGCTTTTTATTATCACCCTGAGCTGGCAATTCTCAATAATGTCAGATATAAAATATTCCTTCTCCGGATATCTTTTGTTGGTCTGAGCTCCAAACAATTGCTATAGTTAACTGTTGATATGTATATCAATACACATACTTCAAATGTGCACATTTTTCTTTCTACCCTTAAATAAACCTTGCATTCTATGTGGAAGTTAACTGGGAGAACTCCTGTTACACAGTCAGCCTCCACCCTGCAGACTCAGGGTGCACATTAATCCCTAATGGCTCCAAATCTTTTACACTTGCCTTGGCACAATCCCTGTGGCTCTTTATGTTCCTGCCTTTAAACAGCAGGTGCTATGTAAACAAGAATAGGATAGGGGTTATAAAGTACAGAGAAACAGAACTTGAGTTACTTCAATTCTGTTACTTTTTCTAAAGTAATGAATCAAATAATACCATGGAAACAGAAGTGAAAACAAATTGTTGTATATCCATATGATTGAATACTTCTGGAATGAGCTATTGATATATAAAATAACATGCATAAATTTCAAAATAATTATGCTAAAAGAAGCCATCAGAAAAGAGCAGATATTGTATAATTCCATTTATATGACATTCTAGAAAATGTAAATTAAGAAAAGCAGGTCAGTGGTTGCCTGGGGATAGGGGTAGATAGAAAGGATGGGGGGACAGAGAATTACAAAGAGGAATAAGGAAAGTTTGGGGATGCTGGATATACTCATTGTCTTGGCTATGTTCTATGTCAGCAGGGGCTATTTTGCTCTCTTTATCATTTATAGACACCATTGCAGCACTTGAGATAAAAGAGCAAATAAATCACCAATCAATAGAAGTAGAAGTAACTGTGGCTTTCCATTCTTGTCATCAGAATCATTCCTTAGTGTCTCAAACCCACTAGCTTAGAGGTGGGGAACCTGCAGCCTTGGGGCCACATATGGCCTTCTGGATCCTTGAGTGTGGCCTTTTGACAGAATCCAGATTTTACAGAACAAATCATTTTAAGAAAGGGCTTCTCTGAGACCTGGTATAAGTGTTTCCCCTTCCCCATACTGCCTGTACCCAAGTCCAGAAAGCACCTGTACACCTTGTGGCTGTACTCCACTCTTCTGTTAGAGGCTATGGCTCACCTGGCCTGCCTCAGACCAGGCTGATGTCAACTCAACCCCTCTGCTCACCCTTCTCAGAGTTCTGATTACTATTGATATAATTGCCTATTCCCTTACCTACATTCCCCATTATGCGTGGTGAGGGGCAGGAACAAGTCTACCTTGCACACCGTTGTGTCGGCAGCAGTGTTAAGTGTGCAGCAGGCACTCAATAAACATTGCTAAATGAATCAACGGATGGATGAAGGAATAAGTGAATGAAACCTTTTTTATATATACTTCATTCTGTTTCCAAACATGTGGATTGACTTCTTGGTGTTTCACCAATATTATATCAAGTGGCATTCCATAACGATCAAAACCAATCAACAGAAAACAACGCAGTTGATACAAATGTTGTCTTCATCCCACTGAGATTTATATGATCTCCATGTATTATGCCAGGGTCTTAATTTATAAAGGTGACCAAATGATGACATGGTGAGGTTAATGCCATTGAAAGAGGCTTTTGAATACTCACAGTGCCCTCCTGGAAACAAGAAGCAAAGCTTGGCAGACAGGGGCACATGGGGAAGACACCAGGGTAGCAGTGGGGGGAAGATTTAGGCCACAGCCTTTACTGGGGTTTCTGCAGGAAAGGCAAGATGGGGCAGGGCGGACATAATTCTGGTGGGCTTTCAGCTATAGGGATGGTCTCTAGTTTCCTGGCACCTGGCCCTGGGAAAGTTAGGGCAGAGGAATATCGCCTCCCAGGGTATGTGAGCCAGATAGAGGAGGTATGGCTCTAGGTTGGTCAGTTTATGTATCACAGACATGCTCGTGACTAGGTCCTTTGTTATCTTTTGGAATTGAGTAACCTTAAGAACGGAAGTCTCTCTCCAGCCAGAAAGGATTTTTAAGCTGTCAAAACATCTCACTATACAGAAAATTTTTTTAAATATTTACAATTCACTTCAGATAAGATCTCAGTAGCTCCATAGACCCAAAAGCAGTGAAATCTATCATCACTCCACACATTTAAAAATGCCATTCAAGAAGCTGCACCACTTTGCTCTCTTGATATTGGAAAGTTTCCTAAATAGCCTCTCAGTAATTTTATTTGACAAAATGAAATATCATGTAAACATAGTAAGGTTTCAAATTTTGAGCTAGATTGAACTTACGAAGGGCCACTTCAAAATTTAAGGGTAACTGGAATGTTTTTAGAGACATATCTCTCTTTAAAGATGACATCCAAGTATATTGGTTTATTTTCTAAAATTGAAAAAGACTAAAGAATCAATTTTAAAGTCATACAACAGATAAAATATCTCTTGGGAAATTAGTGTAGCTTGGTGGAGGACATGGCTACGTCAGAGATAGCTTGTACTCACTTTTATGTTTCCTGAGTGAAGTCGTCTTGCCTACCGCTGGGCTCTTCTGGACTGTCCTCCAGCTCTTCCAACCCCATTCCCCCACCCACGCCCCACCCCGTGAGGTGAATACTCATCTCTTATAAATCAGCTCAAGAATCACCTTCTCTAAGAAGCCTCTCCTGACACTGACCCTCCTTCTACCCAAATATACCCATACAGTTGAGCTCTCTTTTTGTGCCTCTGCCTGTTCTTACCCAGTTTCCAACAACCATAGCAGCTTTAGCATATCGTGTACATCTCTCTATTCTACCATAAAATAGGCCCTTAAGTGTAGGGATACAATGTTATTTGATACTGCATCACCAGGGTTTTCAACAATGCTCAGCACATTGTAGGTGCTTAATAAGTGCACTTGGAAAGATTCTCTATAGTTGACACACTTCCACAAGTTCCTGATGTAACTTCTTTTCTTTTAAAAATATTTTCAATTCATTTTGCAATAATTTTAAATTTATAGAAAATTTCTAAATTAGTACAGTTTCTGTATACCCTTCATCCAGCATCTCCTGTGTTCACAACTTACCTCACCATGATGCAATGATTAACGCTAAGAAATTAACATTGGTATAAGAATATTAACTAACATATGGATTTTGTTTGGATTTCATCAGTTTTCCGTGGAAAAATTTTGTCCTTTTTCTTTTACGAAATCCAACCCAGAACCTGATATTACATTTATTTGTCTCCTCCAATCTATGATAGTTTCTCTGTCTTTCCTTATCTTTTATGACCTTGATACTTTTTGAAGAGGATTGGCCAGGTATTTTGCAGAATGTCCCACTATTTGGATTTGTTTAATGTTTTTCTCATGATTAGATTGTAGTTACAGGTTTTGGGAAGAAAACCACAGAGATGATGTGGCAGTCTCATCAGGGGGGACATAACATCAGTATGACTCATTCCTAGGGATGTTAATCTTGATCTTTTGGCTAAGGTGCCAACTTCCAGATTTCTCCATGCTAAAGTTATTAACTGATCTAGCTCTTCCTCAATAATAGATTCTTATAAATATTTCATTGCTTTATTTAACAGTCGTCCTTGACTTCCACAGTAGGCCAGATAGATCTATTCTAGGTTCTGGAATATAATGATTAAAAAAAAGAGAAAGAGATCTCTAAATCCCTTTCTCAAGTATTAATAGTTTATATTCTAATAGGAGGGACATAATAAATAAGATAAATATGCAAAATATGGAATGTAAAGATAGAAATACATGTTACAGAAAAAAAAAAAAGGAAGTGGGGAGAGCTGACATTTTAGGTGAACTTGTCAGAGCAGTTCTTCCTGAGCATGAGAGACTAAATGTACTAATGTATGATGGCCAGACCATATATAAAATAGAAATCAAAACCACAACCTGCAGCAGCCAACCCAGGAGAACAACCCCCTTATCTACAATAAACAGCCCAGGAAGCCACCCTGTGTCTATGTCAGACCTGTGAGAAGTCAGACTGCTATCTTTAGTAACAATCTAGGAAGGTAAACAATAACCTTTTTAACAGTCCTAATTTTTGTTCCCTCTCCCAATGTAGGACCAACTACAAAAAGCCAAATATGCACACCTAATCAATCACATAAGATGCCTCACTTATGGATAGCCTGCAGCTCCCCCGCACCTACAGCCTCCAATCAGGGCACACGGAGCCTCCCCTCTTTCCCACTTTTAAGCTTTCAAGCTTTCCCGCTCCTCTGTCTACATTTGAGGTATTGCCAACACTCAAGTTATGATGGCTGACTCCCTGGCTATATCAAGTTCTGAATAAATAGCAGTGGCCTGTTCTTATTTGGTTGATCTTTGTTTATTTCCATGTGAGGTTACATTTGGTAGTCTTGGAGAAAAGACTTGATGCCATGATGATATTTGGGGAAGAGCATTTTTGTAGGCAGAGAGAAAGGCAAGTGCAAAGGCCCTGAGGGGAAATAGTGAGGAGGCCAGGCCGATGGGCTGGGATAGAGTGAGAGGGGGAGGATAGCAGGATAAAAGGTCAGAAGTGCAGTGGGGGAAAGGGAGCAGATCACAAAGGACCCTTCGACACATGGAAAGGGCTTTGGATGTCACTGTGCATGAGATTGGAAGCCACTGAGGATTTTGAACACAAGAGTGGCATGATTTAATTGACTTGACATTTTAATAAGATTGCTCTTGCTGCTGTGTTTTGGACAAACTAAACATAGACATGGATGAAAGCAGAGAGATAATCTGAGAGGCTGCATGCTCATTTGGACAAGAGATGATGGTAGCTTGACCAGAATGGTGGCACTGAAGCTGATAAAAAGTGCTTTGGTTCTGGATATATTGTGAAGACTGAGCTGTTTGTTGAGATTTGCTGATGGCTTATGTATTATAAGTGATGTGTGAGAAAGAGATTGTGTCAGTCTTCACTACTTTTGACCTGGGCAACTGGAAGAACACATGTGACTTTTACTGAGATGGGGAAGACTACAGGAGGAACAAGGGTTGGGGGACATACCAGGAACTCAGCTTTGTATATATTAGGATTTGGGCATTAAGTAGACATCTAAATAGAGATGTGGAGTAAGGATTTGGACATAGAAGTCTGATGTTCAAAAAAAGCCTCCTACTAAAGGTGTAAATCTGTGCAGGATCACTGTTTAAGAGGTCTTCAAAGCCCTGAGAATGGATTGGGTCAACAGAGTAATGAATGTAGACTGAAGGGAACAAGGCCAAGGACTGAGCCTCAGGGCACACCTGTAGTCAGAGGTCAGGGAGGTGGAGCTGAACCAGCAAAGAAGATGGAAAGGGTAGCCAGAGTGTAATGAGGAACATCCATGTTCATTCAGTGGTGGTCCAAGGAAGGCGCTTGTTCTCCACTGATGCAAAAGATGACAGGCCATTTCCTTAACACGTGTCAGGCTCCATACCCTGCTGTAGAAAGGGAAGGATGTCTTTCTGTGGGCCAAGTTAGTCCAAAGGAATCCCTGAGGATATCAGGGACATCATTTATCAGGGCACAGGCAGGATCGTGATTTATAAAGAATAAGGGGAAAAGTGTGCTTATTTTATAAAAATGTATCTGTTAACTTTCTACAATAGCTCTATGGTTTGCATGTGGCCCTGCTATAATTGATGTTGAAACTTAATGCCTTTCGTGATGGTATGACACCACAGGGCCTTTTAGAAAGTGATTAAGTCATGAGGATTCCGCCCTCACGAATGGATTAATGCCTTAAAAAAGGCTGGAGGGAGCTAACTCAGGCCCTTCTTTGCTTTTCTGCTCTTCTGCCATGTGAAAACAGAGCATTTGCCCCATGTCCCTTGCCATTCTCCTTCCACCATGGGAGGATGCAGTGCTCGAGGTGCTGTCTTGGAAGTAGAGATTGGGCTCTCACCAGAGCCAAACCTGCCGGCGCCTTGACCTTGGATTTGTCACCTCCAGAACTATAAGACATAAATTTCTGTTCCCTATAAATTACCCAAACCTGTGGTATTTTGTTATAGCAGCATGAATGAACTAAGACAAATAGAGTGAGAAGGCAAAAAGGTTGTGTATTTGTACATAGAGTGGTTTTGTTCAGAGATCTACTTCCCCAAATGTTTCCTACTCCCTGTAATTCCTGGTAAACTAGGATCACGTCATGGGGTCGTCTCTCTCCAGCACCCCTCAGGCAACCCAGGGGTGTTCCTGGGGATGATCTGGGTCAGGGCTGTTTGCAGCCTCCCTTCTTCCCTGCCGCTTCTTTTCAGGACGCCCTGCCGGCCATCAGCACCCGAGATCTTTTTAGCTATTACTTCAAACTCCCTAGATGCACCAAAAACTGTGATGTCAAGTTATATCAAGGTGAAGAAAAAAGTTTACCCCTCAACTAAATCAAAAGAAGAAAAAAAAGAAACCCGATGAAATCAAAATTTACAGCTGCAGACTCAGAAAAGCTGGTCATAAGGCACACAGTGAATTCAAAGCACTTTGGCCAGAGGCAGAATGTAGATCTCTCCAGCAGGAGCTCATGCTGCACAGCTGTTTTGTCTCTGGCAGTGGCAGATTCAACACCTGCTGGAAGCAACGAGGAACCCAAGTTCAGGAGCACAGTGTTTTCTTATTCAGAATATAAGGAAGAGGTTGAGAAGAATACAGAATATCTGCCACTGCACATTTACATCAAAATCCTTTTAAACCAACTATGAGAGCAAACAGAAATGTCCCAGCATCTGGAAGAACAAAGGGTATAGTCTTATAGGGAAATAAGAGTATTTGCATGAATATACAGATTCTTTGTTCAAACCTCTGTGGAGAACTCCTGAGCAAATAGAAGCAAAATAGGAAACTAAAGGCTTTGATTTTTGCCCTTTCTTTAAGGCATATTTTAATTCCTTAGACATTGAGCACAATTTCAGAAGGCTTCTTCAAGAGACAACCTTTTACCTCCTGAGCTTGTCTTCCCGGGATGAGAAGCTGGGTGAATTCACTGATCTCTGTTCACCCGGAGCCATAGCATCATGCCCACTGTCTCCTGTGGTTGGGAAAGGCATCCATCCACCCACTGTAGGCAGTGTTTTTAATGGTATTTTTGAGACTGAGGCATCATCCTCACTCTTTAAAAGATAGTTTTAAAACTGAAGGAAAGGGATCCTTGAGTATAATAGCTCAGTCCTATTTTTCTAGAAGTTTTGCTTAATAGCTGTATGATTTTTATGCAAAACATAACACCTCTCTTGGCCCCAATTTCTTCAACTGTAAAATGGCAGTAATTATGTATGTTGTAAGGAAAAAAAAGAGAATAAAAGTAATTTAACATGTGAAAGAACTGAGCAAAATGCCTGGAATATACAGAAACTTAGTAAATCTTTGTTCTGTAAAGGAGGAAAAAGGCCTCAATATTTAAAAGAGACTAATCATTTCCTGAGTGAGGAATAATTGTGATCTAGCAATACAAACATTTGATAGAAATGCTATTTTAAAATGAGAGCAATGGTACCTTGAAAACAAAATCCAGAACAAAATATTCCACAGATAATTAATACATTCTAATGTTTTGGAAAAGCAGACACCACATTTTGCTACTTCTGTTTTTAGGGTTTAGGAGAATTGTAAATCTTGTAATTAATCATTCAATTTCAAGACCAGACTAACCATTCCTTCCTCCTGTGTTTCCACTTCTGTGACACTAAATTCACTAGGACTCAGGTGACCAGAACTGGTTGCTTTTTTGGCGCCACTTTTCAGTGCCAATTATATAGCTCATATTATGTTTTTCTTGTTATTTTAAAATCTTACTTAGAGAGCATAAAATTTTCAATGAATCTTTGAACTATTCAGGAACTTTTATAATGAAGTTAACAATGCCTGTTGGACAGAAAGTTGGCATCAAATGAATCCATATCAAAATGTGTTTGTGTGTTATTGTTTGTATTTTAGAAAAATGGACACTTTAATGTGGACTTACCTCTCAACTAAATCAATGCTTCTGTTTCCTGTGATTCATTCAGTAGTACTAATAGTTGCCATTTTTAGAACAATCATTATATTCCAGGCTTCATATAATTTATCTCATTTGATCCCCACCACAAACTGAATACTTTTAGTATCGCCATTGAGCAGATGAAACCAAGTCTCATAGCTTGTGGTTCCGGAGATCAGTTCAGATCAGTGGACCAGTAGAGAGGTACAGTATAATAATAAGAAATTGGGCAGGATAAGCATAAACTTGTTAATATTTGGCCATAATCTTATTTTTTTCTTAGGTAAAAATGATAGATTATTCCCTAAGAAAAAGTTTTGATAAGGAGTAGTTAAAAAGTTAGAGTTTGGGACTTCTGCTTCCACCCATGTAGAATTAACTGCTCTGGGATTTGCCTTCCCACCATATCCAACTAGAAGACCAAACAAAATATAAAAAATAACAACTTTCAGATATTGAACAATAGTCAGCCTAGGACTGTGATCCCGAGAGAAGGGAAGTAAATTAAGTGAGCCTGACAACCTATAATTGCTCCAGCTTAGAATGCAGTATCAATGCATAGCACAGGAAGGGGGACCAAACAAAGCCCAATGGTCTTACTGAGTCAAGGACACAGACATAATAATTCAGGCAGTTAGAACTTGCAGGACAGAATGCTGCAGAGGAGAAAGCTGCATGCACACACATATACACAGAGCAAGGAAGAAAGCGTGCTCTGGAAATCTTCAGAGTCTTCTGGAATCTTTGGCTGAATATCAGTCTGTACATGTGAAGGGTGAAACTCAGTGAGGCTGGGAGGGAAAGTAGTAGACAGAATAATTTCCAGAATTCACACATGACTCGTAATGTGCAGAGCATCAGGTAGAATACTCAGGAAGATATTGCCTGAGTAATTGGGTTAAATTAGCCCTAAACAAAAGGCTGCTCTAGAGCTGCCCTAACAAAGCTTGAAAGTAAGCATTGCAAGAATCAAACTGGATCCCAAGTAAATTAACTGTGTGCCAAAGTCCAACAATATGAAATATGCAATATTTAACATTTAATCAAAAAGTATCAAGAAAGCAGAGAAGCAAGAAAATATGACCCATAACCAGAAGAAAAAAAACATCCTTCAAAAGAACTACATTCCCAGAAATGGCAGAGGCAGAGATGATGTTATTAGCAGATAAGGGCTTTAAAATAGATACAATAGGCCAGGCGAGGTGGGTCACGCCTGTAATCCTAGCACTCTGGGAGGCTGAGGCGGGAGGATCGTTTGAGCTCAGAAGTTCAAGACCAGCCTGAGCAAGAGCAAGACTCCATCTTTACTAAAAATAGAAAAAATTAGCCTGTCAACTAAAAATAGAAACAAAAAATTAGCCAGGCATGGTGGCGAGTGCCTGTAGTCCCAGCTACTTGGGAGGCTGAGGCAGGAGGATCACTTCAGCCCAGGAGTTTGAGGTTACTGTGACCTATGTTGACACCACAGCACTCACTCTAGTGAGGGCAACAAAGCAAGACTGTCTCAAAACAACAACAACAAAAAAATAGATACTATAAGTATACGCCATATACTCAAGGTTTTGTGAAAACATGAACGTGTTGAGAGGAGAAATGGAATACACACACATACACACACAAATGTTCCACATATATACACATATATATAATCCATGTATATACACATATATATATTTAAAAGACCCAAATAGAACGTCTATCTGAAATGAAAAAAAATCACTTGATGGGATTAAGAACAGATAGACACCGCAAAAGAAAAGATCAGTGAATTTGAATACATAACAATTGAAACTATTCTAAATAAATACAAAAAGGTAAAAGACTGGAAAAATAAATGAATTGAGCATTAGTGATCCTTTGAGATGGTGGGGAGAAGTGTCTCTGAAGAATAAGATATTGAGGGGATTTCATGGCCCCTAAAACTAGAAGGTGAATCTACATTTGAGTGCTCAAAAGGTGTCAGAAACATGCCTATTTCTTCTCTCATTTCTGTTTTCTCCTGAATTTTGGCTTCATTCTATGGGAAGGCTCCCTCCATGAGATAGGAATGGCCTTTAACAATCACATATTCACACCCCTCCTGTTTAGCCATCCCAGGAGAAAGGGACAGCTCTTCTCAGCGTGTATGAGTCAGTCACTCCAGGGAAGGACTCTGATTGGCCTAAGTTGAGTCATGTGTGTACCTGGCATGGTTCTCTTTGTCAGAGGGGCGAAGAATACTGACTGACCAACCTGGATCAGGTGCCACACACATGTGGGACTCACAGCCCACAGGACCACATGGAATGGAAAGAGGAAAATTCTCCAAAGGTGACATAACAGCAATAGTAATAAGAAGGGTACCAGGGGAATAAAAATAATGGGTGTTCAAATTACTATTCTTCAGATTCAGCTCATCCAAGGACTTTTTGTGCAAACTATTTCCCTCTGAAATACCCAGCACTGCATTGGCCAGTGAATTTCCTAAGGCCTTGTGCATCACCTGTGTCCTTGTGTTGAGTCTGTTGTTTAGTTCTTGTTCTGATTCATATGAACTTTTCCCTTCAGCTAGATATTAAGGCCCTCAAGAGTAGTGACTATGTCTTATATATTTTTTAATCTCTCCCAGTGGCTGGCAGAGTGTCACTCAAATGGTAGCAGAATAAATGTTTGTTTTGAAGACTCCGTTACAGGGATAGTCAAATACTCCCATTAAATTTAGGAGAAATTAGACTGAGTAAATACGCTCAGCCTATGTCATCATGAAAGAAGTATAAAGTGTTCATTAGAAACTAATTGGTAAGCAATTTGCAAATGAAAAACTGGTTTCTTCTTTTTTCCACTTCTTTTCTTGTCAAGATCCTCAAAGCTGTGATGAAAATTCCAGGGGGAAAAAGGTAGCTTCTTACGTTTTCTTGATGCCCAGAGGCTTTGGGCTAATCCAGGGTATGTGGGTGCCCACATGATGGGATTCCATGGGCAGTTACATTTCCTCTTGTCCTAAATATCCTTCTTGGTGTCCTGAAAAATCCCTCAATTCAAAGTAAATTATACTGTGTTTCCCAAAGAGCCCTTTAAAATGCAAACACTGAAGGAGGGGGGATACTATTATCCATTATCATCTTTGCCTAAATTTATTTCTCCCAGTAGCTTTGATCATTTAACAGAGCCCAGAGGAGAAGGAAGGGGTGGAAGAATAGAGATGTTTTCTGGCTGATGGGGTGGTGGACATGTGGATGTTGGGCTAGTTGCGGGAGCTGGGAGGAAGCTGCAGAACCTAGTGCTTTAAGCACTTTGTACAGCTGGGGAAAATGTGTATATTAGACATCTGAGGGGCCATATATTTTAAAAGGCAATAAAAAATAGAGAAAATGCTCTTCTCATCACTCTTGTGTAGACAAAAAAACATTTTCCTTTTAGTATAGCTATGATGGTGAAAACAAAGCTAAAACAAAGCAAACATGAAAGCACAGGGACAAATGTGGTCTTGGTTCCCTTTTTCTAAGACAATTAACATCTGGTCACAGATTAGCAGAGCCAGCATGCATTACCAGTTAGGGGCCTGTGGGCCCCACCTCCTCAGCCTCCACCTGTCTTGGATACTTGGCCCCAAAGTCATGATTTAGCCCTGAGTACCCTCTTCCTAACTGCTTCTGTCAACTTTCATTCCTGTAGCCTTAGAGGTTGAAGGCAGAGTTTAGTTTTTCGTGACCAAGATACAATATTTATTCAATTCTTCCCATTTAGAGAAAGAAAATGGGAAAGAAACGCTACAATATGGATTGTAAGATTTTAGCTGGAGGTATTGATTGTAAGATTCATCTCAATTTCAGAGATTTAAGCTGCAAAAAAAATGTGCATCTTGGAGTTAAGAACATACAGTAATAAATAACAGTAGAAGGCCCATGTGGCCCTTACTAGATAGATGAAGAAGTCTTTTGGAACTGGAAGTTTTAACATAATCACAGAGAAGACAGGTACAGAGAAGATCTTCTACCTCTCAAATATAATAGCATGTTTACTCACAGAGGTGAGAAATAAAAATAAAATCCTATACCCCAATTGACTGAATGTACCCCCTCTTAGCCAAGGGAACTATAAAGGAACCTTAAAAACTGAGTTACCAGCCATCATGGGACAGGAGGTTGGACACAACTCTTTGTACCCTCTCCCTTGATAACCACTACTAGACTTTCTTTCCAAAGGATTAAACAGAAACGAGTCCTTTCTAAAGACTTGTTCCACAGCTTATTTACACAACAACTGACCAACATTCCTTCCTGATAAGAGACCAAGACCATGGACCATGGACTGGTTCTGGCCAGTTTACAAAAGCTGTGCACAGGATGCCTCTGTGTCTTCCCTTTCACCTTATGACACATACAGCCCAATTTCAATGCATTTAAATGTTAAGTATCCACCCCAAAGTGAACATGGTACTATGTAACATGCACGTTTGCTTACTATGCATATATATCCCCTGTCATGAATATTCATAGCCCCTCCTATAACCTAGTGAATATGTAAACTTAGCTGATCCATTCAGCATAAATTCCTGCCTTACCCTACCCTCCCTCAAAGTCCTTGCCTTTGATCTCTTTCAGAAGCTACTCTCTGTCCTATCAGGATGGCCAGCCTACAAGTTATAACCTTTTATAAGAAATAAAGTTCTCTCCTCTAAATTTATGAACACTGTGATTCATTCTCCTTCATGAAAATAATGGTTCCTTAAAAGGGCCAGAAGGTCTAGCTGATTCAAGTGAAACTGACTGAGACCGATGGAGGGAAATGAAAAGTTAATGACAGAGGGTACACAAAAGAAAATCCTAAACATACTGTGCTTGGATCACGCCAGATTTTTGGAACTCAGGGGCTCACACCTTCAAGGCCCAGTGCAGAGCCTCCATATCAAAGCTTGCTTTAGCAAGCTTCAAAGCTGGGACCCCAACATGATGACTGAGTGCCCAAGAGGAGAGGCAGGGAAGTCCCCTCCTCTTCCAGTGCACATAGGCATCCTCTGCTTGGTAGCATCTCAGTTCCTCCAGGCTGGCTCTCTGACAGTCACTGAATAATCCATTGGTGTTACTAAGTGATTCTGTTCCCTCTTAATCATCTATTTGGAGACATAGCATACTGCATTCCTCATGATTTCTAGGGTATCTTTTGCTCTTATTTGTAAATAGCTTTCAGAAACCTGAAATGAAATTGCATTTACTTTTCATTTCCCTCCATCAGTCTGAGTCAGCTTTACCTGGAATCTGCTATACCTTCTGGCCCTTTTAAGGAGCCATTATTTTCATGAAGGAGAAAACAGGATCACTCTGCAGGACACTGTGCAACATGAGGGGAATAAGCAGGAGGGAAGGGGAGAGTGAAGCCACTGTCTCCACACTCCTCAAATGAGCACATTTCCGCCATTCCTTTTTAGTTATGAAAATGTGTACCAGTTCAGTTACCTCATATTAAAATGCTTAAGTATAATTTTCTTGCACACATTCTAATTTGGTTAGGACTGGGCCTGTCGAAGACCCTATTCCTTTCCCTGCTCTCTCTCTAAATAGCTTCTCTCTCTAAATTGTTTCCTCCCTTGTAGGACTCAGGTACTCACATTAGCCTTGCACAATTTCAGCTCAGAACAGAGGGAAGGAAATCACCAAGGTAACACTGGCTGCCCACACTGCAGTGTGTGTGTGTGTTTTGATAGAAATAACCAGAAGATAGGCTGTTCTCCCTTAATGTCTCTAACAGGTTAAATGTTCCCCAAATTCTCCTTTTTCATAAGCAAGTAGGGAATTTAACCTGAGCCACAAGGGAAGAAGGCAACGCTGGGTGTGATGACTTAGGAGGAACAGACTACAAAATAGCATTATTCAACAGGAGAAGTGCAAAATCAACAAAACCACTTTCTTTGGTGTGGATCTGCAGATATCTGAATGCAAGGTGTAGATAAAATTTATAAACAAAGACACATTAGCAATATTTTCAAAATCTTTATTTCAGATATTTGACCCCAAGGCTTTTGTTTATATTACAGATGGAAACAGGGCTGACCTGAGATATTAGGAAAAGCAGTTGTCCCTGCTCTGGCTCCCTGTAGGGACACCCCTGCTCCTTAGCTCCTGCTCCCCCTCATGTCTTTAGCACCTTCTTCCTGTACTGACTTGCCCTGGGTGCAGTGTTCCTCAGAGCCCATGTCCTTGTCTCTCTTTGCCCACCACACTTCTGTCCAGGGGTACCCATGTGATGGATGTCCCATTCTTTCAGTGCTTTGCCAAGGACAACAACTTTCCTCCCAGGTAACCTTCTGAAGATAGGTTTTATTGACTCACAGAAGGAAGTAATGCCATCATTGAACTTAAGGAAGCTCTTAAGAATTTGTAGGCTGGTCTGTGGAAAGAAAGAAGACAGAACTAACATTTAGGAGACCTAGAAAAGAATCCTGATATTGCTAACTTGCTGCAGATCTGAACAAGTTATTAACTTATCTGAGCTTCAGTTTATTCATCTTTATAATATGGTTATTAATTTGCATTTCATAAAGATGTTATAAAAATTAAATTAGATGTGTTTTACAAATTGCCTATTTACAGGACCTGGTACAAAGGGACCTACTTTACATTAACATTGGAGACATGCTATTTATCTGGTTTCCTAACTTGGTATCAGTCATGTTTGCCTACAGAATTATTTTCAGTGCCATTATAGGTTTGAAAATGCTTTTCAAATGATGAAATATCATAACATTACAAAATAGCACAAGATCCACTGGGTGAAAACAAGATTGAATTCCTCCTCCTCCTCTTCTTCTCCTTCATTACTACTTATCAAGACAAATACCTAGAAGTCACTGTTGAATCCTATCTTTCATCTCCATCATCCAATCCACCAGTGAGCCCCATTGACTCTAATCCAAAATACACCCTCTATACATTGACTCTTTCACCGCCACTGTTGTCACCCCAATCTTAGCTACCTCAACACCCCTCTACAAGTCTCTCCATGGGCATTCTAGACCACCACTACTGCAGCCACCATTTGGAGAGAGTCCTTTTACTCACACAAACAAATGCATTACTCATTGATCCACCCTCTCTAGAATGTAGACAGCACCTTACCTGTCTTGCTCACTATGAAACCCCGAGGATGGAGAATATTACTAAGCACATGAGGGGCTCAACAAAGACTTATAAATGAATTATATTCATTAATGTCCTCTAACAATAATCCCATGGGCCAGGGGAGGCATTATTAGTACATTTCAAAAACAAGAAACCTGAGTATCTTTATTTAAGTGGTTAGCCCTTCCACAAGAGACCAGGGATCAGTTGGAGGGATTTCATGGACGCTGAACTGCACTTAAAAATTATGAATCAAACAGACAGTGCTTTCTTCTGCATTCTAAGACTGCAGTCCCCAACTCCCAAGCCAAGGCCTGGTACCAGTACTGTTCAGTGGCCTGTTAGGAACCAGGGCAGCACAGCAGGAGGTGAAGCAAACACAGGGAGCTTCATCTGTATTTATAGCTGCTCCCCGTCACTCACGTCACCAACTGAGCTCCGCCTCCCACCCCTCCACATGCCCCGCCTGCCCGAGTCTGTGGAAAAATTGTCTTACATGAAACTAGTCTCTGGTGCCAAAGAGGTTGGGGACCACTGTTCTAGGACAATTCTGCCATTCCCAAACTTCTCTTTCTTTCACATTTCATTGAACATGTTTACTGGATCTTCTCCTAGACTTTTCTTTTTTTTTAATCTTACTTTTTCATTACTGGGGTTCAGTGGGTGATGACTAAAGTTTTAATTTCCCATAGATATACTGAACAATTAATCTCACTGTTTAATTTTAGGATTCTAAAGATGAGTATGTTATTTCCTGCTCTCTGTTTGCCAGTATTCTGAGGATAAATCCAAATAGGTTCTGCTCTTATGCAATTTGAAATGAATAGATTTGTTTTATTAACCTGTTAACCATGGGTGACATCTTATTATAACAGTAATTTCTATTTCTATCGTCAGTGTTCTTATAGCAGCCCTTTTCATTTGCATCTACTTTACATTAACACTGTAGACTCAGTATTTATCATATCAGAGAGTATATTTAGAAACCAAGTGGGCCTTACAGTGGTGTGTTGCTACTACTGGATTACAGTAAGGTAGCCATTACAAAATTTTAGAAAATCAAATATTTGTGTTTGGGCTGTATAATTATTTTCTTTCTTATCTAAGTGATCTGCATAAATGACCATTAGAGCACATAAATCAAAATCAATGCAACATTAACTTAGCCAAGGCAGAGTAGAATTGAATTGAGTTGCTGATGTGGTAGACTAACAGGAAATGTGTGAGAAGTCATCCAGATACAATGAGGTCATTTCCAACCCTTACTGGCATTCCCCAGATGCTTAAGATTGTAGCTTGATGTTTTTATCTTTCTTGTGTGAAAAAGGAATTGATGACACTAAAACCTATCAACCCTGAGTTGTTGGATAAGTGTGAAATTCAGTTAAGGCTCATTGGGTCAGGTTCCAAATAGTAAAATGATCATCAGTGCCCTTGAGATGGAAGCAGGATGGAGTGAACTCAATTTGCTGCTAAATAACATTTGCAGGGCTATGGGGATGTGTTGATAGGTAAGAGGGGATGCTTATCTTTGACTATACATCCCCTGATACATACATACAGCAAAAAGACAGTGGTATTACTTCACTAATATCCCAATCTGCAATTTTTTGGATTGATAAAACATAGACATTTGTACCTTTGCTTGTCCTAAAGGCTATGACTATGAGATCCTTAGCCGTTTTATGTTTTTAAGTTTATACAATGAATAGGAATTACATTTATAATTGAAAAGCAAGGCAATATAGTCTTTAAAATTATAAAGAATAGCATTTATATTTCTTAGCCATTAATTACCTCAATAAATCATAGTTTCCATTGAAAATCCAAGAACCACAATGCTAATGGATGAAACCATTTAACTCCTAACTCTTTATAAGCTAATAATACATTTTATAAACTTTAGGCTATCACGTCTTTTTATAGTATTTAAAATTGAAGTATAATTTACTTGCAGTGAAATATGTTGATTTTAAGAATATAATTTGATCCATTTGAAAAATGTACATGCCCTGCTATGTAATATACACCCTGCTGTGGTTTGAGTGTGTCTTACAAATTCCATGTGTTGGAGACATAATCCCCAATGTGGCAGTATTGAGAGGTGGGGCTTGTAAAGGTGATTGGATCATGAAGGCAGAGCCCTCATGAATGGATTAATCTAGTCATGTATTAGTGGATTAACATGTTAATGGATTAATGGGTTACTGTGGGACTGGACCTGGTAGCTCTATAAGAGGAGAGTGAGAGTGCTGAGCAAGCAATTAGCACAGCCAGTCCCCTTGCCACGTAATGCCCTGCACCACCTGCCAACTCAGAACTCTTCAGAGAGTCACCACCAGCAAGAAGGCTCTTACCAGATGTGGCTGCTCAACCTTGGACTTCTTTAAGAAATAACTTCCTTTTCTTTATAAACTACTCATTTTCAGGTATTCAGGTATTCTGTTATAAGCAGCAGAAAATGGACTAAAATCAAAATATAGATTGTTTCTAACTCCTTATTGCCTTTGTGCCCTTTCCCTGATAATCACAAACACCCCACCAAGCAAATACTATCTCTATCAATATAGATTAGTTGGCCTGCTCAAAACCTTGTAGAGATGCAATCACACATAGAGTATGCACCCTTTTGAGATTGACTTTTCTGATTCATTTGGTATAATAACTTGAAATTTATCCATGAAAGAAAGGAAATGTACTTTCATAGAAGCTAGTGATACTTCCTCAAAGTGGGATCAATGAAGCCATTTTTAGAAATCAAATACTGAATAAGGAGATTTTCCCCATGACCTCAGTTGGGAAAATCCAAAAGGCAGGGGGGTTGGAATTGCTGGGGCTGGAGTATCCCCTTGAAGATGCCTTTTTCATTCACTTCTGGCCTCTGGGATGGTATGGTTGAACTTTAGCTGTGCTCTGGGACTGTTAACCAATGACATGTAGCCTTTCAATGTGGCTTGAGCTTCTCAAAGCATGAAACCTGGGATCCAAGAAGGAATGTTTTGAGTGGGGATCTCATGAGAATGATATTTTATTCCAGCACAATCATGCACAAGTGGCATAGCCTCTTATAATTGAGCCTTGACTGAGCCATGGAAGTCACACAGATTGCCTCCATATTGCAGTATTCATCAAAGTAATCACACATCCACTCAGATTCATGGGGAAGGGACATGGACTGTACCTCTCCATGGGAGAAATGTCAAAGAATTTGCAGCAATTTTTTTTTTAACTTCTACGAATAGTGAACATACATAAAACAGGGTGTGAGGATTGATGGTCTACTACTTGTTTAGGGCAAATATAAAGGAGAAAAAGGTGAAATAAATTGTTTTTGCATGATTGAATGGAATAGTCTAAATGAGAATAAGAAGAAATCCTGCGCATAGGGTACTGATTAAAGCAAAGCTTCTCCTTTGTCAAGAATGGAAGTGGTAAGTGGTAAATGGAGATGGTAAATGAAGAGAGTCATAATGCAGCAGGGAGATGGCTGAGTGATCTGAAAAAGACCATTAAGGAGTCACAGACTGGGGAGCAGTTTGATACATTGAGTGCAGCATGATCGTCTGCTTAGGAAGATTGATTTCCCCATGGTGCTGATTATGACTGTACCTTTTACTGCAGGACTGTACAGCAGAGGTCAGTGAGAACAGGACTATCTTTAGGAAGCTGGACAAAATATACTGGTTTCTTGGAGATACAGTGAGCACTGATCTGTTCATCAGGTTTATGGTAGGCAGAGTAATCGCTCCACCTCCCCACCCTCAAGATGTCTGTGTCCTCACCCTGGAACCTGTGACTATGTTAGATTACACGACAAAGGAGAATTAAAGTTGCAGGTGGAATTGAGGCTGCTGTGATAGGTTGAATATTATCTCCCCTCAAATTTATGTCCACCTGGAACCTGTGCATGTGGCCTTATGTGAAAATAGGGTCCTGTAAATATAAGCATGTTAAGATGTGGTCATATTGGATTAAGGTATGCCCCAAATCCAAGATGACTCATATTATTATACTAGAAGGGGAATTTGGACATAGAGACAGACAAAGGGAGACTGTCATGTGAAGATGAAAGCAGAGATTGGTATGATGCTTCTATAAGCAAAGAATGCCTTGGATTGTTGGAAACCACCAGAAGGTAGGAAGGGGCATGGAAGAGTCCTCTCCTAGAGTGTTCAGAGAGCATGGTCCTGCTGACATCTTGATTTTAGACTTCTAGCCTCCAGAACAGTGAGAGAATGCATTTCTGATGTTTTGAGCTGCCCAATTTGTGGTAATTTGTTATGACAGATCTTGCAAACAAATGTAGTTTCTAATCAGTCCAATGTAATGACAAGGGTCCTCATGAGTGGAAGAGGAAACCAAAAGAAAGAATCAGAGAGTTGGCAGCCTGAAAAGGACCCAGCTCCATGTTGCTGGCTTTGAAGATGGAGAAAGGGACTGTGGGCCAACAAATGCCTGAGGCCTCTAGAAAGACAAGGAAACCAATTCTCTTCTAGAGCCTCCGGAGAGAACATAGCCCTGCCAATACTTGATTTTAGCCCGGCGAGACCCATTTCAGACTTCTGACCTCCAGAACCATTAAGATAATGGATGTGTTGGTTTAAGCCACTAAATATATGGTAATTTGGTACAGCAGCAATAGGGAACTAATACAAAGTTAGGGGATACTGTGGCTGTACAGAGATGACATATGAGTGAGGATGGTTTTGGTGAAAGGAGGCAAGATTAGCCATTGCAGGGTGGGGCCAGGGCAAGCTGGACACTGCTTCTTGATCAAAATTCAAGTAAGTAAGGAGAGAAGGTGGATCAGGTCCTATTATGGGCTGAATTGTGTCTTTCAAAATTCATATGTTGAAATCCTAAACCCCAGTACCTCAGAAATTGACTGTATTTGGATATAAGGCCTTTCATGAAGTAATTAAGATAAAATGAGGTTGCATGAGTGGGCCCTAAGCCAATATGCCTGTTGTCCTTAGAAGAGGAGGAGGTAAGACATGGATTCACACAGAGAAAAGGCCATGTGAAGACAGAAGGGAAAAATAGCAACCTACAAGTCAGGGAGAAACCAACTCTGCCTACACCTTGAACTCTACTTGTGGCCTCCAGAATTGGGGGCAAATATACATCTGTTGTATAAGCCACCCAGGCTGTGGTTCTTTTAGGCAGCACTAGCAAACTAATACAGGCTAATACATCCTTCACTTTCCTCATGTTTTAGATTAGGGCTCTAAGACTCAAAGGAAAAATAAATGACTCAAGTCACATAGTTTATGGCACTGCCAGGGCTGGAATCTGCATTACTTGACAGTGATATAGAGGATTAACGAGTGTTCTGGGGCTCTCCGTACAGCTCTCAGTGAGGTTTTGGGGTGTGACTGCCTATTTTCTAATTCCTTCACATCTGAACATTCAGAGCTCAATGTATTTATATGTTCAGCCATTTCTCCCTAATTGAATAAAAGCCAACTCATTAAAGAAACTAAAATGGTCAAGTAGTCCAAAATTGGAACCCGAAAAACAAAATATCCATTAGATACAAGTCAGGTATGATTTTCTACAAGGATGCATTTTATCCTAGATTTCACTGTAAGAATATGGTTTTCACATACGTTGTGAGTTAAGGCCATCATTCCCAAGAAACCTGTACAGGCGGACCTGACTGGAAACCATTTCCCCTCTCTGTCCTGTCATCCTGATATACTTCAAAACAGGTATAAATTTACATCCAGTTGTAAATAGAAATTAATAGTAGATATTACTAAGTTACTCCTTTGCAAATTAATGTAGATTGAGGGTTTTCTGCCTAATTTATTCAAATCAAATACCTTCAGCCTCACGTCTTCCAAGATGAGAACGTGGGTTGCTTTCCATCCTGGGTGTAAGAGAGTAATCTAAGCAGATTGTAAATTATTTAAACTAGTCACCCTGCTCTAATACATTCTAAGTAGTACTTTAAATCATTAATAAGGGCATCCAATCCTGCAGTCTTGGTGACAAATTAAAAAAAAAAAAGAAATCTAGCTGGCTTTAATTACTTTGAAAAGAATAGAATCAGATCCTTATCATATGAAAATCAAATCATAGGCACTTAATAACCAAGAGCAAGGAAAGAGAATGAGTTTTATACTACCCAAAGTTCTAAAATGTTAGCCCATCATACAGAGGCCTGTGTACTGTCTATGGTGCCTCCTTAGTTCCTGTGACTTTTCATACATTATTTCTGTTAATCCTCATAACAGTATTGGAGTTAGGTGTTGTTATCCCTACTTTACCGATGAGGAAATTTTTTCAGAGATTTAAATAACTTGCTCGGTTTATAAGTCTCTGAACTGTGATTCATTCTGTCATCTGTTTGGTGCCAAAGCCCACACACTTTCTACTATATCATGATGAATCTTATTTCATGGTTTACCAAGTGCTTTCAAAAATATTATTTCATTTGAGGCTCCAAAAGCCCTATGAGATAATTTCCTTTTTTAGCGTTGAGAAAGCTGAGCGCTCTAGCAACTGACCACAAATAATACAGTTGGAAATGACCTTTGAATGCTTTCTTCTCTACCTCAACCGTGAACATGCACACATGCACCCACACATTCCCACACACGCATGCACACGAAGGCAGCTACTCCCACCCCCAGTCTTGCCTTGCCTCAGGACAAGGAGTAAGTTAACTTGGCAACCTCCAGTGAGGAAAGGGCGGGAACAGTAGCCACCTCTTTGCAAATCATTTTATTAATAATGAAGGATATGATAGAGATACCCTTTACTTTCACTGACTTCATAGAGAAAGTACATGTGTATTGCATTGATTTAAACTTTTATGTATACTCTTCGCTGTCCCTGGGTTACAGGAGTTGGAGTTAGAGCTGCCAGGTAAACTCAGGCCACCCAGTTCAATTTGCTTTTTAGATAAATAATGAAAAAATTTAAGTATAATTATATCCTATTCATTGCCTGGGACACACTCATATTAAAAAATATTAATTATTTATCTGAAATTAACATCAAACTGGGTGGCCTGTCTTTTATTGGCTAATCTGGCTGTCCCACCTGGAATGGAAGGAGAAGTCTGCTGGAGGGAAGAGGTGATGTGACTCAGGGTCTGAGCCACCTCTAAGCTACTGATCATCATGTCAAGAACCCCCTTGATGACAGTAGTCCCACTTAGTACTTGCCACGATTATCTGGCAAATCAGATTCTGCTGTAATTCTCATAAAAAAGTAGCAATTACAGATACTACAGATATACTAAAGAAGAAAAGAAGAATAGAAAGTTTAATTTTTTAAAAAAGCAAACACAAAATCTAAACAAACAGAAAAATAATTTACATTGTTGAAGAGATGAAGGAATTATTAGCACCTTAAAAAGCAGCCTTAGTTTTCTACGTCAGTAGTTCTCAAACCCTAGCAAACATCAGAATCACCTTGGGGGCTTGATAAAACACAGATTGCTAGAATTTATTCCTAGAATTTCTAATTCAGTAGGAGTGAGTGAGTGTACTTGTGTATATTTTTATTTCAAACAAGCTCCCAAGTGATCCTGATGCTGCTGGCTCAGGGAACACACTTTGAGAATCACTGCTCCCATGCCATGAAATATCAAATGGCAATACTGAAATTCGGCTTCCTCCAGTACTCAAATTAGTGATGAGGTCACCAGCAGTCAATTTAATTTGGCTGCTATGCTGGTTAGGTGCTAAGACAAAGATTCCTAACACCTGTCTCAAACTTCCTTAGAACACATTTATTGTTAGTAGGCTGCAACGTAATGAATCTGAAACAGAAAAGCAGCTTTGCGTTACTCTCCCTTGGGTATTCTTCAATTCTGAGCCAAGGCACAACTCTGTGTGCCTGCTGGTGAGCACATATTCATTCATTATCTTTTATTATCACCCAAGGCTATGCTTATTATGCTGCAAAATCACAACGTGAATAACCAGCCAGGAAACTCTACTTATAACATCATTGTCCTATAGGTCTGAGCTCTTTAAATAATATGTAAGAAGCATATTTCGTGAAAGTAATTTTTCCACAAACATTCCTTCCTATTTGCACAGCATTACTCCTGTTGAAGTGGCCATTGTACAAATAACATTTTGGAAGTGGCACATTTCTATGGCAAAGTTAGGGCTCTTGATAATGCTGCTGGTGTTATCTTGGATCTTTTCTTTCCCTTTCTCCTTTCCTCACTTTCTTTCTTCCAATATTTTAATGTCTCCCCTCTTGAAAACACCAAGAGAATTCTTTTTATTGACTTTATCATTGGTTTATTTTCTATTACATTGATTTCTTTTTTTTTTCACTAAATTATGGGGGTACAAATATTGTTAAGGTTACATATATTGCCCTTGCCACCTCCCGACCTCCCTGCCGAGTCAGAGCTTCAAGCG
>VBSM01003176.1:73111049-73192551 GCA_008086735.1 Cheirogaleus medius | reverse complement strand
CTTTTTAATTTGATCAGATCCCATTTGTTTATTTTTGATGCTGCGGTGATTGCCAGGAGAATTTTGTAGGGGACCATGTCATACAAGTGTGTGCATGTTGTAGTTCACAAACACTGTGAGGGTGGCAAAATATGCCACCCTGAAATATGCCACTTCGGCATAAAGATTTTTGAGCTAAAGATACAAGCAAAGCTCTCTCTCTCTTCCCTCTCTTCACTTATAAGTAGGACTTAAATTTGCAAAGGTGTCCCTCCTTTCCTTTCTACCAGAAAGGACAAAAAGTTAATCACCCTGGGGACTGTACCCAAGTACAGTCTACATAACAAACTTTACTATCTAGCCTTTATCTACCATTAGTTTCCCATACATTTTCCTTTCCACAATTTACTGTCCCTAAACACTCAGGTCTTTTTCCTTTGTTTTGCTGCTTGTCTAAAAGTTTATTGTTCTTTGTTGAAGATGCTATATAAGCCAGAGTCCTAAGCCACTTCTTTGATTACTCATTTCTGGTTATTCCCATGTGGTACATGCACAATACACATGTTGATAAATTTGTTTGTTTTTCTCTTATAGATCTGTATTTTGTTATAAGGGCCCCAGCTGAGAACTTAGAAGGGAAGAAGGAAATTATTTTTTCTACCTGACAATAGTCTTAGAGCCACCAAATTAAAACACTAGCCCCCATTTTAATGAGGGATCTTTAAGGAATTCACCTATGTGAGCTTTCCAGATAAGAGAAGTTTATTATTTAAGCATCAGTCCTCCACCTTTTTTTTTTTAATTTTAAATTTGAACTGTTTGTTCAAAATGACTATGTACTATTTTTTCTTCTTAACAGGATACACTGAATTGTATAATCTCTCATTGATTTAAGGTCATGATGATGTATCTTGTGTTGGTACTTAACTTTGATAGTTCTGCCTGCAAGGACAAAGTGTGGTGGGTGGTAGGGTAGGAAGACTGTTTTCTAGTGACTTGTGGATTTCTTGGTATGTTTGTCTTCATAATTCTGCTGTCACCTTATTTTGTGGTCAGCTGTCTCTTCCAAGTTGCTTTTGTTAGTTTCTACCAAGTTTTCAAGTTGCTCATCTAATTTACCCACTGTTCTAATTAAGTTGGCTTGAAAACCTTTCAAGTCTTTTTAGGTGTTAAGTACTTGGGATTTGTGAATTTTTTGCTTACTTCTGAATTTTAAGCTATGTTCCAAGTGCTAAAAATGTGGCCCTTAATAAATCATGTTTAGTAAGTTGTTTTTTATATGTGGAATAGATGCTACCAGCCCACTTCTAGGAAAGTGGGGACTTTGAGTGCTTTTCTAACCACAGGAATGTCTCAGCACTGATGCAGCCCTATCTTCCGGTACATTAGGGTTAGCTGTGAAATGCTAGAAAATACGATGAACTGAGAAAGACTGGCCTAGGCAATACTATGATAGCCCAGGCCTCCTCTTTATATAAACTTCTCACCAACCAAGAGTTGTTTAAACATAAGAATCCCAGGTAGATTAGAAATTCAGTTAAATGCCTAAGATGTTTTTAGTATAAGTATATCCCAAATATTGAATGGCATGTATTTATACTAAAAAAAATTTTGTTTTTCTGAAACACAAATTGCATTGGGCATTCTTTATTTAATTTAGTAAATATGCCCTTATCCCAAATCATGTTAACTTTTTTCTTTCTTCTCTATCAAATTTATTCCCAAGGGAAGAATTGTAAAGTTATTTAAGCTAAGGTAAAAAATGATAGGTAAATATTATGGTCATCATAGTTATCTTCACTTTAATAAAAGTAGAATGTTATGTGAAAGAATTTAAATTGTCAACAGAATGGTGGCCAGGGGCTCTGGGGTAGAGGTGACATCTTGCCTCTGAACTCCTACTATGAGGGACAGCTTCAGTTTCTCAACACTAAGGCTGAAGGTTAGGAATCTTGACTTCCTTCTGGCTTGGCTGCTATGAAACTGTGGATCTAGAACATGCCATTTAGCCTCCTTGCCACAGTTATCTATTGCCACATACCAACTACTCAAAGCCTAAAGGCTTAAACAACAACCATTTTATTATAACACACAATTTTATGGGTCTAAAATTCAGGCATGGATCTGCTGAGTGTTTTTTCTCCATGTGAAATGACACGGGCTCACTTGGTGGTATTGGTTAGTGGCTGCTCAGGTCTGGAAGGTCTAAACAAATTTACCCAAATACATGGTGCCTATGGGTTGTCTGTGAAAGGGATCAAAACGTAGTACTCCAAAATATTCCACTTTGACATACTGATTGTTTTGGGCTGAAAGTACTTCAGAAGCAATAGATGCCAGAAGGAACTTCCCCCTTTTTATTTAAAAGCAGGTCATAAAATTTCCCATCGGAAAGGTGCTAGGAAGAAAAGAACATGCTTATCTCCAGAGACTGGGAGTTAATGCTGAAATAGATCCATACAAACACACCTACTAAAATAACCCTTCTCTTCCATTAGTTTTCTTCATATATTTCCTAATCATTTTTTCACAATTTCCTAAAAGTTTAAACCCCTTTTCCTTTGTCTTGTCACTTCTCCATAAATGTATTGTTCTTTTATATAATATATATAAGTTCTCGGTCTTAGCTTCTTTGTCTTCATTTTTCCTATGAAGGATCTCATGTATACACACAAATATTAAATTAGATTTGTGTGCTTTTCTCCTATTAATCTGTCTTGCATCCGCTTATTATATTAATACATTTATGTGTATATGTAATTACATATCATATACATAAATATATGTGAATATAAATAAATTATCATGCCCAGCCACAGCCTCTAAGAGGCTAAAGGAAAGGTTTCTTTCCTTCCTAGAGCTGGCATTGCTCTCTTTCCACCTGGTGGCCTGTGTGCCTGGCAAGGTTGGATTTCCTTACAGCAGGGCACTCCTAGGACAGTCAGACTTCTAACATGGAGGCTCATACTCCAAGAGGGAGTGTTTCTAAGAGATCAAGGCAGAAGCTGCAAGACTTCTTCCCATTTTGCCTCACAAGACACACAACTTCATTTCTGCCACATTCTATTAGCTGAAAGTGAGTCAGTCACAGGGCCAGCCCTGAATGCCAAAAGTCATGGTACATAGTGGGCTCTCTTTGGGGACTAACTACCACACCCCCTGAGACTCAGTGTCTCTCTGTATAAAATGGGCTAATACCAGTATTACAAGGTGTTTGTGAGACTCACACATAGAAGAGAGATACAAAATATTGAAAATATTGCATTTTGATTGCAGTGCATTCAATATCCCGAGTCTGACTCAGTTGGTTCTACTACCAACCTCATTTTCTGAATACTGTGTGTTGTATTTTTATTCATATAAAATGTATTTATAATTACACACTCTTTTAATATATAGCAGAATTTTACATATCTAATTATATATTTTAGGTCATTATATATGAAATGTCTGATTTCAAATCAAAAGTTTATTTGATTATATCTCAAACAAGAAGCAGTACAAGTAATCAAAGTATGTACCTAAACTATCAACACAGTTTTGCCATCTTAATAGTAGCTTGTTTATGCGAGCAGTGAAGAAGCCCAGAGAGCTAGTGGCAGTGAAATCATGAAAGGTGTTTTCCACAGCTTGTTGAGAATTGAATATTTTTTCCCCAACAGTACTGGTCAAAAGCCTGGAAGAAGTGGTAGTTGGTGCGAGGTCTGGTGAATATGCTGGATGACAGAGTTTCCAAGTCCAGCTTCTGTAGTTTGAGCAGTGTTGTTTTTTTGTGACGTGGTCTTGCAAGAAGATTGGCCAGTCTCGGCTGCTTAATCACAAGCATCCTCATCATTTCATCCAATTGGCTGCAGTAGACATCCACTGTAATCGATTGACCAGGTTTCACGAAGCTGTAGTGGATACTATTAGCACTGGAGCGCCAAACAGACACCATTAGCTTTTTTTGATGAATATTCAGTTTTGGATTGTGTTTTGCCACATCATCTTTATTGAACCATTGTTCCAAACACTTGTGATTGTTAAAAAGAATCCATTTTTCATCACACATAACAATATGGTGTAGAAATGTTTTGGCTTTATGTCGTAACAGCAAAGAAAAGCAAACTTCGAGATGATTTTTATTCTGACCTTCACTGAATTCACACCATACTCATCTATCCAGCTTCTTTACCTTGCTGATTTGTTTCAAATGGTCCAATATTGTTGGAATAGTAACATCAAACCTTGCTGCTAATTCGCGAATAGGTTGAGATGGATTCTCTTCCACTACTGCTTTCAGCTCATCATTATCCTCCTTGTTCTCAGGTAGCACATGGCTCATTTTCTTTTTTTTTTTTTTTTGACACAGAGCCTCACTCTGTTGCCCGGGCTAGAGTGCCGTGGCGTCAGCCTAGCTCACAGCAACCTCAAACTCCTGGGGTCAGGCAATCCTTCTGTCTCAGCCTCCCCAGTAGCTGGGACTACAGGCATGCGCCATCATGCCTGGCTAATTTTTTCTATATATTTTTAGTTTTCCAGCTCATTTCTTTCTATTTTTAGTAGAGATGAGTTCTTGCTCTTGCTCAGGCTGGTCTTGAACTCCTGATCTCAAACGATCCTCCCCACCTCATGGACTCCCAGAGACATGGCTCATTTTCAAGAGTAAAATCAACATAATGACACTTCTCAAACCATCCACGTACTGTGCGTTCATTAGCCATATCTTTCCCAAACGCTTTACTGATATTTTGAGCTGTCTGTGCTGCATCGGTTCCACGACAGAATTCATATTGAAAAATAAAACGAATTTTTGACTGATCCATGGTTTCACAAAAATTGCTCTAACAAAAAAAACTTTGAAAGGTAATCACAAGCCAGACCATGCATTTGAAAGAATGAGGATGTATCTTCACAATAAAAATAAGAAGTATCAAAGTGAAATGTCAGAGGTATCAACTGTCAAACTGCTTAAGGGAATCGGACATTTCATACTTAATAACCTAAAAGTATACACACACACACACGAAGTTATTGATTGTATGTAATGAATTGACTTTTTTCTATTCACCTATTATGATACTGGCTAAGTACCATCCTTAGGAGAGTTGAGAAAATAGTTACTTAAATAATTTTCTGTGGGGCTTAATTCCGTCACAGAATCTCAGTTGGGAAAGGCTGGTCTAAATGTTGAAATCACTTTGCACAAGTTAATCTTGCTCTTATAATAGCATGCTTTTAAGAAATTATATTGCCTTGACTATAAAGATAAAGTCAGAAACACATTCTCCTTGACTATGCACCCCACTCTTCCACCCCTAGGGGCGCTCGTTAGGCAATACCAGCACACCACCCCGTGCGCATGTGCACGCGCGGGCACAGAAGGGAGGAGCCGTGTACGCAAGAACACAGAATGAAGTCTGGTGTGCACGGATTTGCTGGGGTTCACATATCTCTAATCATTTGACTCACTCATTAAGAAGCTCAAGGGCAGAGACTGATTGCTTATTAGAATTCTTCTGTGGAATCCTCGCCTCTTGGAGCAAATCCTCAGCAGCGTGAGATATCTGTCAGCTGGCAACCTTAAAGCTTGTCAGTCATCTGGAGACTCCCGTGGAGCCATTCCCTTGCACATTATTTATTTGAGAAGTCATATAAATTTTACTGCTTCTATCTAGCAAAGCAAAGATTTTCGTGACATGAGATACTTGATTTGACAGGACATTTTATTTACCAGCCAGCTATTTTGAATTCCTGGAAGAAGTCTTAGAAAATTAAGCCCTTCAGAATTTTACAAAGTTAAAATTCTGTATCTCTGTGGTAAAATATTTCTCTGACATACTCTATGAAGTATGCTCTGCTAAGGTGTCTGATGGCATAAGCAATTTTCACAAAACATACCAATGAGATTCTCAGTGTATGTTAGACAGGGTTCTCTAGAGAGACAGAACCAATGGGATATATATAAATATGTAAGAGGGGAGCTATTACCGGAATTGGCTCACACAATTATGGGGGCTGAGAAGTCCCATGAGATGCTGTCTGCAAACTGGAGACTGAGGGAAGCTGGTGCTGGTGTAATTGAGTCTGAGTCTAGAGGCCTGAGACCTATGGGAGCTGATGGTATAATTCTCAATGTGAGGCCAAAGGCCTGAGACACAGGGGAATCACTGGTGCAAGTCTTAGAATCCAAAGACCAAAGAGCCTTGAGTTCTGATGTTTGGTTGTGGAGGAAGATGGATATCTCAGCTCCAGAAAAGAGAGTGAACTCACTCTTTCTCCAACTTTTTGTTCTATCTGGGCACTCAGTACATTGGTGATGGGATCTTCTTTATTCAGTCTACTGATTCAAATGTTTTTCTCTTCTGGAAAGACATGTTTACCAGTTATCTGAGTATCCCACAACCCAGTCCAGTTGACATCTAAAATCAACCATGACACAGTGAGTTGTACTAACACCTCTTTCCTCAGTGAATGTTGTAGAAGCTAAAACAGGTTGGCATTACTGTGCATATATTTCATGCCTTACTAAAGAACCAACTGCCAATGATCTTCAGGATTTTTTTCTACAGCATGGGTTAAAAAAATGTTGATTTCTTTTTCTTTTTGGTCTAATAAGGTAATGTTCCATTGTATTATTTCCTCAAGGAATATTGCATGAGTAAAATATTACTCTATTTCCATAGCTTCAGAGAAATTCAGGAGTGAGGTAATTGTGCTGTGTCACTTAGACACAAGAGATCATCTGGATGGTTCCAGTGATTCTTGATAGTCCTTTAGTTGTGGGAATCTGGTCTATGAGTGGAAATCCAAATGTTTTTCTTAACATAGACGATCAAAGTAAGGTCCAAAATTAGCATGAAGATACTCCCTAAGAAAATACGATTGCTTTGCTACCAAATCCTCAGAATTCCCTTAGAGTTGGTTTTCATTTTGCTATACCAGAAGAAATATATATTGTTTTTTTTGAAAGAAATGGTATGGCAAGTGGGATTGAAACAATTAATAATCACTGGATATTTGGATAATGTCAATTAATAGATTTTCCTACTATTTTAGATGTGAGTAGGAGGAATAAGAGGCCATGGCTACACAATCAAGTTTGGGGAAGCATTACCTAAGGGATTCATTGCCATGGAAATCTCAGTGTTAGGAAGAAGTCAGGGGCTGTGTTGGACATGAAAAAAGGAGTTGTTTTAGGAAAATTTGATTGTGCTCTTGACACTGAAGCTTGTCAGATTGTGGTGTGCATTATTTGGGATACCCTTGAAGATCACCTGGTGGGAGCTTGGCAGCTGGTGTTAGAAATGTAGAGGCTGTTTGACTTTAAGAAGCTTCCTGGGGATGATCCCAGATGGCTCACTTAGCAGGAAACTCATTTATTTGTAGCTCTAAACACTTGCCAGAATCCTTAATGTCCGTGTGAACAGGACCATGAGCTCATAGTTGCTGCCCTGTGATCAATTTGCAAGCCACATTAACTCTTTCAGGCTAAGAGAGTACAATTAGGAACTGTAATGAGGAATGGCCTGAAAAAAAAAATGACAAAAATATTTTCTGCCTCTTTGAAACTTCCCCCAGTTTTTTTGAGAACTGAAACCTGCATCCCCGCCTCAGGCCAGTGGCTGGGAGGAGCAGGGAGAAGGCCTGCTCTTGCATCCCAGGTTGTGCCAATCCCCAGGTGGGTGGCTGGCGTAGTTCACAGGCTTTGCCTTTGGCAGAGATGGGACGATTACAATACTTAACCCAATAGCCTAGAAGTGAGGGCCCCTCCTTAAAGCTCTGTATTTCTGCTTATGTTCAGGAAATTTGGAGATGAGAAGGTCTACTATTTTTTCTCCTTTGCTGGCAAAGTAATAAAAATTGCTCCTCTCCAAAACATTTGTTCTCATTCTTCTGATGTGGCCTTGAGGACAAGTGCTGAGTTTTTGGTAACAGAACCAGGCTACTCAGATCATTAATTCAGTGGGTTGGATTTTGAATTAATAAAATTAATTCGGTGGGGAAGCTGACTAGTTTGGCTTTAAGAAGCTCTGAGTCAAGGGCTTCTTATGCTGGGTCATGTTCTGTCTGGTATGAAGTCCAGCTTCAGCCAGACCTGGTTTTCTGGACATTCTTTATGGAAGTGGTTAAAATTCTAGAAGTTTAGGAAGTAAAATTGGGATGGAAATTGTTGAAAGAAGCAGAATATTCTGAGAAATGCTGAGGTTCAAGAAAATGGCCGGGGGTTTTGTGGAGAGTGAGGAGAGGCTCGAATAGTAGAACCAAACAAAGAGTTAGGAACATACAATACAGTAGAAATAATGTGGTCTCTGTGACTTGGGACATATTAAAATCTTTGATTTTTAGTTTGTTTATTAATCAGATGGTAAGATGTTCAGTTTTGCTCAATGATAGGGTCCCTGGGTGTCATGCTGAGGGGACAGTGATTGGACAGGAGCTTCAAGAGGTAGGCAGGGCTCAGATTATAAAGGCCCCTTTTTTTTCTGTTTTCTTTTGCAAGCAATGTCAAGTGAGTAGAAATCTTTAAAGAATGGAGTAAAATGAGTAGGCCTGCTATATGTGGAAGAAAACACTGATAACAATAGATAGAATCAATTGATGTCTGTTGCTAAGGAGACAATAGCAACAATAGCCCAGATGCAATAGCCCAGATGAAAGATTTTAAGAGATAGATTGCTGACAGCTAGGAGGGGATATAAGAGCCATTCATTCACTAATTCAACAGATACTTATCGAGTGCCTGTTATGTGCTAGGTACTAAGTTTTATATATGAGGAATACAGGGCTGAATAAAACAGACCAGCTACCTGATCTCAAGAAGTTTATATTCTAGTGGGAAAGACAACAATAAATAGTTACCCAAATCCATGATACTACTGTTTCAGCTAGAGAGAAGTTCTTGAAGAAAGTAAAATTGACTATAAAGGAGAGTGACTGGGCTAGGAGGCCTCTATGAATAAGTGATAAATGTAGGGCTTTGCCGACAAGAAGGAGCAAGACATGTATTCTAGGGGAGCAGCATTCTTGGTGGAGAAAACAGCTGGTGTAAAGACCTTAACGATCTAGGTGTGTGGGAGGATGAGTCTGAGTGGGCTGGAGCAGGTGACAGGAGCAGGTGAAATAGTAGGGATTGGGGCTGAAGAGGAAGGTTTGAAGGCTAATTTGGGGAGTTTCAATTTTAAGTGCAGTGGGGTGACCTAATCTGGCTTACACTTTAAAGAGATCACTAATTGCTGTGTGGAAACATGAGGCCAGTTATGAGGCTATTGTGACAGTCCAGGTGAGAGATGCTGGTGGCTTGGATCAAGGTGGAAATTGAGGAGATAGAAGTGTGAAAAGTCAGGTTGTGGAAGATCCTGCAGACCCTCAGCTTTTAAGAGAAAGGTGTTTGGAAAATTCTTTACACATTCTTAAATATGAAAATACTTACATAACATATGATCCATTTCCAAATCGACTAAGCTATATCAAAAAGATGCAACCTTTTTGGTCTCTCAATAAGATTACTACTTACACCATGAGGAATAGAGAGCAATAAAGCCACAATGGAATGTGTGAGCACATGCCCATGAGCAACACAGATAACTATGTATATATTTATCATAACAGAAAACATTATTATTTACAGACACAGTTACCTTTAAAGGAGGGCATTCACTAAAGGGAATGAATTTTGTCTGCTGGGCTCCTGATGGCTTGGTTAGAAATATCTGTATGTAGGAATTGGGGCAGGATGAATTGCCTCCTAATAGAGAGTAAGTAGTTGAGAGTCAATCCTCCCTGTGACTTCAGGAGAGAAGGTTTTCCCTAGCTCTCAGCAAAGACTTCTCCAGATATATGTGTGAGGATATATGATAGGAGGAAAAAAATTCTCTCGACCAGCTTAAGTCCAGTGATCTGTGGTCTGCAAATTAATTGGCAATAGATAGATTAACGAAACAAAGATTATTTTGCATGCAGGAGCATTGAGGTGAAGAGGCTTCCTGAACAGCTAGAGGGGTTTATATACCAGTTAATAAGGAAAAAGGAGGCGTGAGTAAGGGCTTCTGTGGGAAAACAAATGGGCTTTAGAAAAAAAAAATTGGCTTTTAGGAGAACCGATGGAAGGTATGACAGGTTGTGATAATGTTTGTGAATGCAACTTCTCATCCCAGCGAGTGATTGGTCTCCTTACTGGGAGTGGAGCTCCTCCAGAAAGAAGATTTATGACAGCTTCACTCTCAAAAAGGCTCTGCCTTTAGTGAGAGAGGAGAAGCTCTGACAAGGCTTCCTTCTGCATCTGAAACTAAAATACCTTCAGTTTAAAATAATCTTCATATATAGTTAGACAGAATGAACAATGTTTGATGGCACAACAAAGTGACTACAATGAACAATAAGTTAGGGAACCCTTTAAAATAACTAAAAGAGTGGCATTGGAATGTTTCTAACACAAAGAAATGTTCAATGTCTGAGGTGATGGATACCCCAATTAGCCTGATTTGATTACTTCACAGTGTATGCCTGTATCAAAACATCACATATACCCTATAAAGATATACAACTATTATGTACTCATAATAATTAAAAATAAAAAATTTTAAAAAATCAAAATTAAAAAATAAGTTAAATAATCTTCCTACCAAGGCTAGAGTTCAGGTGGATTCCCATTCTTCATTTTAATGAAAACCAGTGAAGAAAATGTGTATTTGGATCCATATGTATGAGGCCAAGGCATCACATATAGAAGCAGAGACCCAGGAGCAGAGGAAGCCATGGGAATGTGGATCTCCTAAGACTTCTTGGAAATCTTGGTGTAGTTTGGGCTTCCTTTGGGTATGGAATTGAATGCTGAAGCCAATCCTACCTAGATAGTTAGGTGGGTAGAGACAGCCCTTTCTGATTCCTGGTATTAATTCTTTTGCTCTAAACTAATTTACCACAAGTACACCATACATAAGTACTTAGGTGTGGCAAGTGCAACAGGAGTGAGAAGTGTAAGATGTGGACATTTATAGGGTCAGGTCTGAAGTGAATTTCCTTTGACTCGTTACCTGGCTCTGTCACTTATAGTTATCTTGAACAAATTAATTCACCCCTCTAAGCCTCAGTTTTATCATCTATATAAAAATAAGCAATACGGGTTGAATATCCCTTACCTGAAATGCTTGGGACCAGAAGTGTTTCAGATTTGAGATCTTTTTTTTTTATTTTGGAATGTTTGTTTACATATAAATAATGAGATATCTTGAGAATAGAACTCAAGTCTAAATACAAAACTCATTATATTTCATATACACCATATACACATCGCCTGAAGGTAACTTTATACAATATTTGTAGTAATTTTATGCATGAAACAAAGTTTGTTTTAAGTACCTACATGTGAAATCTTCCACTTGTGGCATCATGTTAGCACTCAAAAAGTTTCAGATTTTGGAGCATTTTGGATTTTTGATTTGGATATTTGAATTAGGAATGCTCAACCTATATAATTTTCATTTTTGAGTTCTTATTTGTATATGTTATTTCATTTCAATGAGGTATTACAATGCCGGTGTTAACACTTAACAAACAAAAAAGCTTTACGGTATTAAGAAGCTTGTCCAAGATCACACAGCCAGTAAATGACAGTGTAAAAGTTGGACACCAATTCTGCCTGATCCCAGATTTTATCTCTTAAGCACTACACTGTACCATCTTAATGTGCTGTAAGGTTATTACAAGGATTAGATTGAATTTAATTAAATTAAATGGGTAATAGGGATAAATAGGTCAGCAAGTGTCTTTTATATAAAATGACTTTTTTCCTTAGAGTAAATACAAAAGGGGTTTGGTAGTGGGGTTGCTGGATCAAATGGTAGGTCTACTTTTAGTTCTTTGACGTATCTCCATACTACTTTCGATAGAAGTTGTACTAATTTGCAGTGCCACCAACAGTGTATAAGTGTTCCCTTCTTTCCACATCCATGCCAGCATCTGTTTTGGGACTTCTTGATAAAAGCCATTTTCACTGGAGTTAGGTGATATCTCATTGTGGTTTTGATTTGCATTTCCCTAATGACTAGAGACTCTGAGCATTTTTTCATATGTTTATTGGCCATTAGTCTATATTCTTTTGAAAAGCCTCTGTTCATGTCTTTTGCCCACTTTTCTATGGGGTTGTTTGATTTTTTTCTTGCTGATTTATTTGAGTTCTTTATAGATTCTGGTTATCAGTCTTTTATCAGATGTATAGCATGCAAATATTTTATTCCATTCTGTAGGTTGTCTATTCACTCTATTAATTGTTTCCTTGGCTGTACAGAAGCTTTTTAGTTTAATCAAGTTCCATTTATTAATTTTTGTTGTTGCTGTGATTGCTTTTGGAGTCTTCCTCATAAATTCTTTGCCTAGGCCAATATCTAAAAGAGTTTTTCCTACATTTTCTTCTAGAATTCTTATAGTATCATGTCTTAGGTTCATGTCTGTTATCCATTGTGATTTATATTTTGTGAGTGGTGAGAGGTGTGACACTTCACTTAGAAGAATGGTGTACAGTTCCATCCAGGTTGTTACAAAAGGTATTAGTTCACTATTTTTTTTTATGGCTGAGTAGTGCTATATGTGTGGTATATATACATATACCACAATTTATGAATCCACTTATGTATTAATCCACTCTTTCGTCTTCTATATGTGGCTATCCAATTTTCCCAGAAACGTTTATTGAATAGGGATTCTTTTCCCCAGTGTATATTATTGTCTGCTTTGTCAAAGATCAGATTGTAATATGAGGATGGTTTTATATCTGGGTTTTCTGTTCTGATCCATAGGTCTATGTCTCTGTTCTTGTGCCAGTTGATGCTGTTTTGGTCATTATAGCCTTGTAGTATAGCTTGAAGTCTGGCAGATTGATGCGTCTCAATTTTTTCTTTTTGCTTAATGTCGCTTTTGCTGTCTGGGGTCTTTTCTGGTTCCATACGAAGCGTAGAATTATTTTTTCTAGATCTGTGAAAAATGATGTTGGAATTTTAATAGGGATTGCATTGAATCTGTAGATCACTTTGGGTAGTATAGACATCTCAGCATCTCTAATCATCAGGTAAATGCAAATCAAAACCACAGTGAGATATCACTTAACTCCAGTGAGAAAGGCTTTTATCAAAAAGTCCCAAAACAACAAATGTTGGCATGGATGTGGAGAGACAAGAACACTCATACACTGATGGTGGGACTTCAAACTAGTAAAACCTCTATGGAAAGTAATATGGAGATACCTTGAAGAGCTAAAAGTAGACCTACCATTTGATCCAGCAATCCCATTACTGGGTGTCTACCCAAAGGAAAAAAAGACAACTGTATTTTGAAAGCATGTAACTTGTTAATTTCATAGGCTCACAGCAGATGAATCATGCCTTGAGTTTTATTCATATCTGATTCATATGAGACTCTAGACTTTGGACTTTTGAGTTGGTGATGAAACAAGTTAAGAGTTTGGGGCTATTTGGATGGAATGAATATATATTGTATGTGAGAACAACATGAATTTTGGGGGCCACGGGTGAAATGCTATGGTTTAATGTCTCCACCAAAGTTAATATGTTGGAAATGTAATCCCCAATGCAACAGGGTTGAAAGGTGTGAACTTTAAGAGGTGATTTGGTCATGAGGGCTCTCCTTTCATAAATGAATTAATGTCATTATGGTGGGAGTGGGTTCATTATCATGAGAGTCATTTTGTTATAAAAACGAGTTCATTCCTCTCTTGCTCTCTCGTGTTCTCTTGCCCTTTCATTTTCCTCAGTGGGATGACTCAGCACAAATGCCCTTGCCAGATGCTGGCAGCTTGACATTGGACTTCCCAGCCTCTAGAATCATGAGATATCAATTTCTATTGTTTATAAATTACCCAGTCTGTGATATTCTGTTATAGCAACACAAAACAGACAGAGAAATCTGTATAAGGCTATTTTTGTTCTAGTGTTCTCTGACTACAGCCCCTGACCTTTTGGAGATTTAATCTCATAACCTAAGTTACACACACATGCACACACACACAGAGAAAAAAGTGTATTGAATAAAGATGCATACATTGTATGATTGTAAGAGATCAAATGAGTAGTACTGTAATTGTCAAAGGGAATTCAGAGAATAAAAAATTAATTGAGGTAGGAGCCTTAGGGAAAGTCTTCATGAAGGAGGTAGAACCTAAGCTGCAAAATTTACATGGTTCTTAGACAGATAACACAATTTCTCTAAATAGTTCACTTACAGTAGAGATTAGTTTAGGCATTGGTTGAATATGACTCACTTAAATGCTCAAAACCATGAATCACTCATAGTAGCATTATGGGTAATTTTAATGAAACATCTTTAATGTCTGTATTCCTTTGTTAACTGTGCCTATTGAATTTAAACAAAAGTCCCATTTCACTCCAAATTTAAATCCAAAAGAGATTTGATCTTTTCTTCCTGCCATTTTGCAACCAATGTAATTTCTCACAAGTGCCTGGAATTAAGATGTGAGTCAGATCAGAAAACTGCATGCAGAGCTGAATGGAATGCCAAAGCAGAAGGAGAGTTGCTAGAGGAACATATCTGGTTCAAACCACTTGGTCTGGCCCTCCTCAAATCTTGAGATCTTCTCAATTGCAATAGGTGACATGATCCCTAATGCTCTACTACTTGGAACACTGTGAATTCAGATAAAATAAAAAGAATTAAAAAAAAATCAACCCATCAAAAGTGACTCTGACAGCTGTGAGGGACAAACTGTTCCACAAGTCTTAGTTTCTAGTGGTTTGCTGGCAATTTTGCTGTTCCTTGCATTGTAGATGATGCATCACCTTGATCTTAGCCTTCATCTTCTCATAACATTCTTCCTGTATGTGTCTGTGTTCAAATCTCCGCTTTCCATAAGGACATCGATCATATTGGATTAGGGGCCCACCCAATTCCAGTGCGATCTCATCTTAACTAATTACATCGTCAATGACCCTATTTCCAAATAAGGTCATATTTGAGGGTACTGGGTGTTAGGGCTTTTAGGGGAGGATAAAAAATATTTTCCTTCCACCCTACTAGGTTTTTGGTTGGGCATGTCTAACAAAACCAGATTAACAAGAGAAAAACAAACAGAAGTTTATTAACATGTGTATTTCATATTTACATGGGAGAAATTCAGGGATGAGTAACTTAAAAGGGTGATTGGAACTTGGGTTTATATACCAACTTGGGCTAAAACAAAATGAAAAAGGGAATTTTGGGTTGGGGAGGCAAGATAAAGAAAAGTGACCAGAAAAAGTATGATAAACAAGAGTATGATTTAAATGTAATACAGATTTAAGTCCTTGCCTTCTCCATTGAATAGAGTCTCTTGTGATTAACAGTCCTCTTTTTCTTTCTTGTTCAAGAGGGAGACACCCTTCAAATGGAGATTTTCCTTATAAATGTAAATTTTTTTGCAAATGAAAACTGTGCTCTGTCTTTAGAGCTTCTTCTGTGTCTGCAGTGTCTCCAAATAATCAGCTCAAAATATTCCTTGTGCCAAAGGTGACATTTTCTTGTCTCCTACAGACTTCAACATTTGAATTTGGGGAGAACACAGTTCTACCTATAACAGAAATGTTCTTTATGTTGATAGTGCTGGTAGTTACACAGCTGTAATTCGCATTAAACTGTAAGCTTTAAGAGGTAAATTATAGCTCAATAAACCTGACTTTTAAATTATACATCAATTGGCCTTACTTAAAAAAAAAGTGGCTCAGTTCTCTATTAGTTTCTATGTAGACAACGGCAAGATATGCTAAGATTATCTGTCTCCTTCAATATCTTCTTCCCTGTCCTGTAACCCTGTGGTCCCCAACCCCCCCCCCCCACTCCCCACCCCCCGGCTGCAGACCAGTACTTGTCTGTGGCCTGTTAGAGACCACATGGCAGAGCTCCACTGCCACCACTCCCACCTCCCCCCTGCCGTGGAAGATTGTCTTCCATGAAACTTTGGAAAGGGGTGGTAGGGGTGATGGGGGCACTGCACTGCAGGAGGTGAGCGGCAGGTGTTTGAGAGAGAAGCTTCATCTGTATCTACGGCTGCTTTCCATTGCTTTCATCACCACCTGAGCTCCGACCCCTCCAATCCCCCGACTCTTCCATGAAAAAATTGTCTTCCATGAAACCGGTCCCTGGTGCCAAAAACGATGGGGACCACTGCTTGTATCCAGTTCACCTTTCTGCCTAATACTGCTTTACCTGCCAATTATCCTCTGCATAAGGAGCAATGCTTCTTAACCAGGGATACTCGGCTCATGTGACACCTTTCTACCTCTCTAATCTTGTCTTTTGTCATTGCCTGGCTAGCACATTCATTTGCCCGGAACTGCTTGCTGCTACCTGTAACACGCACATGTACATACACACACACACACAAACACACACAGAGACATAGGTGTTTCTTATGTCAGTGCTTTTGCTTTTGAATATACTTTTCTCCTGAAATACCCTTCTTTTCTCTTCCTCTAGCCAAATCCTACACATTATTTAAATCATCACATTCTCTGACATCTTGCTCTACTGCCACTCCCAGGCTCAGTTAAGTGCCTTCCTCCGGGCTCCTTAATGCCCTATGCAAAGTTCTATTCGTGCATTTACCACTGTTTGATAATTATTGATGTATGTGTCTTTGGACTGAGTTCTTCAGTGAGTATACCAGTGCCTCAGATCACTTCTGATATCAGCTCAAAGTTCAGACTCCCATCAAACTGTCAGCCTTCTACGTCTGAATCTATATTCATTTTTCCTTAGTCTGCTCCAGGGTCTTCTCCAAAGATGTGACAACTGGCCTCAAGAGAATGCCCTGTGAAATCTTTCAACTAATGGGAGAAGGGAGCTTTTTTGTATTCCCTTTCTCATTTGCACATACCCACTTGCCTTGCTAATTCTCTTCAGGTGGAGGATTCTGGGAGGCATTCTATGTACAATACTGTTTAAGGAAATGAAGTGCTTCTTTGTAAAAGCGGGTAGAAGTGTGTGGAATCAAACACATTGACTACAGAAGTAACCTAGATAAGGGAATCTTTTTTCCTTCTCTGTCCCTCCCCCTCCTTTCTCCAATCCTGCATCCTGGCAATACCTCCCAGATAAATATTGCACCCCAGTTTTTATGTCTTCTTGCTGTATTGAACCTTTTATTAGTATATAATGTCATTCTTTGTTTCTTGTGAACTTTTAAAATTTAAAGTATTTTTTCTGATGTTAGTATAGCCACTTTTACTCTTTTTTGTTTAATATTTGAATGGAATATCCTTTCACTTTTAACTTATTTGTTTTTGGATCTAAAGTGAGCCTTTTCTGGACAGCATATAGTTGGATCATGTTTTTTAAATCCGTTCTGTCAATCTCTGTCTTTTGATTGGAAAGTTTAATACATTTACATTTAAAGTGATTACTGATAAAGAGAGACTTTCTTCTGTCATTTTATTATTCATCTTCTATGTGCTTTATAGCATTTCTGTCCCTCATTTCCTATATTCTTATATTTTTATTGATTTTTATAGTGAAACATTTAAATTCCTTTCTCATTTCTTTTTGTGTATATTCTTTAGCTTCTTTCTTTGTGGTTGTCAAGGGGATCACATTTAACAACCTAAAGTTATAACACTCTAATTTGAATTTACACCAGCTTAACTACAATAACATACAAAGACTCTGCTTCTTTAACAGATCTGTCCCCACTCCTTCCAGTTGTTGATGCCACAAAATTACATCTTTATATATTGTGTGTCCGAAACCATAAACTAATAGTTTTTATAGCATTAATCTTTTAAATTATGTAGAAAATGAAATATGCAGTTATAACAAAGTTGCAATACTAGCTTTTAACTAATAATTGTCTTTAAAAATGTATTCGTCACTTAAATTATATAGAAAACAAAAAGTGAAGTTATACACTATTCTTACAATAATACTAGCTTTTAGAGTTGCCAATTTTTTCTTACCTTTATTGAGATCTCTGTTTCTTCATATGGTTTCATATTACTCTCTAGTGTCCTTTCATTTCAACCTGCAGGACTCCTTTTAGCCTATATGGGGCACATCTAATTATAACAAACTCTTTCAGCTTTTGCTTACCTGGAAATGTCTTAATTTCTCTCTCAGCTTTGAAGGACTGTTTTGCCAGATAAAAAATTCTTGGTTGAGGTTTTATTTTTTTTTCCTTTTCCCTTTAGCTCTTTGACTATATCAGCCCACTGCCTTCTGACCTGCAATGCTTCTGATGAGAAATATGCTGAGCTGATGATATTATAGATGATCCCTTATATGTGGATGAGTCACTTTTTTATTGCTGCTTTGAAGATTGTTTTTGTCTTTCAACAGTGTGATTAAAATGTGTTTTCAGTTTGTACTTCCTTGAGTTCATCTTACTTGGAGTTCATTGAATATCCTCAATGCTTCTATTTACGTCTTTCATCAAACTTGGGAAGGTTTTGACCATTATTTTCTCAAATAACCTCTGTGCCCTTTTCTCTTGCTTCTCCTTCTGGAACTCCCACAATTCGTGTGTTGGACTGCTTGATGGTATCCTACAGGTCCCTTAAACTCTGTTCACTTTTTGTCAATCTTTTTTCTTTCTTTTCCTCAGATTTGATAATTCCCATTGTTTTATCTCTAAGTTTGCTGTTTCTTTTGCCTGCGTTCTTCTGCCTTTCAATTTCTCTGGTTAATTTTTGTATTTTAGTCATTGTACTTTTCAGTCTCAGAATTTTTTTTTGTTTCTTTTTAGATTTTATATCTCTTTATTGGCATTTCCATTTTGTTCATATGTTTTCTTGACTTTCTCCATATCTTCCATTAGTTCTTTAAGTATCTTTAAGATAGTTGTTTTAAAGTCTTTGTCTAGTAGATCTTCAATTAAGTTTTGTTTCTGTTGACTTATCTTTTCCTTTGAATAGGCCATACTTTCCTGTTTCTTTGTATGCCTTGTGATTTTTTTTGGTTGAAAACTGGACATTTGAATCTAATAATGTGATAACTATGGAAATCACACAGAGAATAGGAGAGGGATTGAGGAGGAATATAAGTGAATAAATAATAGTACTAAAGGCAGAACATGAAAAGTACATTAGAGGAGCATAAATACAGTATATATAGGTTCAGAGTTCATAACCCAGTTGAGAATATCATCAGGGCCTCAGGCAGCCCATCTATATAGAACACAGGAATTTTTTTCAGATCATGAAGAACTACCCATAAGGTAGGGCAACCTGGAAAGTTCAGAACACTCCATTAAAAAGAGTTGCATTGATCTATAAACATTATAGGGACAACTCACCTCTCTAGCTATTTCATCCAACTGAGATTTCTTTATTGTTCTCCTTCTTCCCCATGGTTTTTATTTCTGTTTTTGTTTAGTGTATGTGTGCGTGTGTGTGTCTGTGTGTTGGGGGTGTATGTTTATTGTAGGCTGTTGTTGTGCCAAGAATAAGCCTGAGGTGTAAACTTAATGTTTTTTCAGGTCTTTTCTAAGCCTGTGCTTCCCTTTTGAAATTCATGGTGACCTTCTAATTTTCCCCAGATATCTGGTTGCTTTTGAATATCCTAGTCTTTTATGTCTGCTCCCAAAAGGGGAAAAAGAAAAATTTGAAGGGAAGGCAAAGGGGCTAGCCCTTTAAATCTCCTGGAAGTCACTATAGCCAGAGGAGGAGAGGCTTGCGGTAATGGAGGGAGGTGGAATAACAACAGCCACCTAGCTTTTTGTCTGCTCATGTGTGATCATAAGCAACAATCAATGACCAGAACACAGATGCCTAATATTTGGATAACAGGATCTATTTTTGCCCACCGTGGTTCCTGCAAGCTGCATGCAAGCTGCTCCGAGAGCACATGCCTACCATGGGCCTGGGAGTAGGGGATGGCTAGCTGCTATTGTGCTATAGCTAGGAGGTGAAATGAGTCAAAATTAACCTCAACTTGAAAGCTTTAAATAAAGTCCAAAGTTTAAAAATAGTTACATCAAATAGATTATACCAGTGCAATTTTTGTGTAGATGAGGAGACAGATTTCTGGGGCTTTCTACTCCACCATCTTCCCAGTATCCAGAGGTATTTATTTTTGTCAGTACAGATGGATTCATTGATCCTTTGTCAGGGATCCTTTGCCGGGGTTACAAAGATGGAGCTCTGGCATATGAACAGATGACTATCAAGTGATGTGTTAAATGTCTGAATATTACTATGCATGAGGTACTATAGGTACACTGGAGAGATCATAAACCATCTTATTCTGCCTGCGGCACTCATGGCATAAATCACTAATCTATTTCAGCTCTCTTTTACATAGAACCCCAAAATGGCTTTGGAATCATTTCCAACACAATGTTGGACCATCCACTACTAAATCCACCAAAGTCTTCATTCTAACTTGGATTTTTTTTTAAATTAAACACTCCAAAAAATGTTGAATCTTTTATAAGCACAAAACAGACATTGCAGTATGAGAGATGGTATTCCTTTTACTTTCTGCGCATGCAAACTTCTTTCTTTAGCTTTCTTTCACTTTTGTGCTCCTCTAGCTGCTACTAGCTCTGAGATGCCTGCAGTTTTTAATGATAAGCAGAAGATTTTTTACTCTTTCTCTAACATGAGACTCTGCTCACTCCAGATACTTGCTTGCTAGATATTAGCAAAGCTGCTGTTGAACACTTTTTCAGGAGTCCTTTTCCCTATAATTAATAGTATGACATAGTCAACTCAAATTATTGTTCTTTAAATCTATTGTTCTCTATATCCAGAGAAAGAAATATGGCTTTTCTGTCTGTTAGGTTAATGGCATGCTGTTTCTGTAGCAATTATTTGTATGGTATAACCAGGCAATTTCACTATACTTTCCTGCAACTGAGATAGAAAAGATTATACCATCATTTCACATTGTCCCTTTGATTTCTCACACTGGCCATTAGGAACTACTGGGGGAAAATGAAGCAAAATTGTTTCTCTTCTTTTCAAAATGAAAATTCTGTTTAAGGAAATGAAGTATTTTGTTATGATAATGGATGAAAATATACAGCTGTTTCACTGCTGGTAACTTCTCCCAAGATTTGAAGGTGCCCCTGCTCAGTGTGAATGGGCATATAAACAGGAGGTGTAGAAGCCACCGCTATTGCATAAGTAATCAAAGCAAGGTTTGGCATTCCAAGTTTCCCTACATCTTACTCTAATTTCAGTGGCTGGGGATGAGTTCTTGGGAACTAAGCCCCTATTCTAGAAAGATGCATGGGTGGGGGTAGAGGGTTTCCACTGTAGCTACTTGGAGGAGAGAGAAAGGTTTGGAAAATTCCTGCTATATGCAAGGGGCTTTACAACCTTTATTTTTCTCTGTCCTTTCCATAATCCCACAAAAAGTATTATTTTTTCCAAATATAGAAACTGAGGCTCAAAAAGATTAAGCCATTGTTCCAACTTCTCACACTTAAATAGAGGTTGCGTTGGAATTAAAAGTTAGGTCTGGATTGTAACTAAACATTGCTTCAGTTTAACTAAAATGTTGCTTGAATCCTAGGGTCCTTTTAATCTCTCAATAATATGCATCCACAAATGATTATCCTCGCCTAATCTTGGATTATCATGGTACCCCTATATTGCTTTACCGTTTATGCTCATAGCCTGGCTACAGGTGGCAATGGCAAGTACTCTCTTCCCACTCCCCACAATCCATCCATCCCCAGTGAGTCCGAGCTTCAGTGGCATCAAATGTCTTAAGATCTTGAGGGGTTGGGGAGAGGTCTGCCTTTCAGTTATCTTAAGTCTGCTTGGGGGAGGAAGAGGTCAGATGTCAGGTCATATACTCCTGTCTCTCCAATGTCTCCTGTGACTTTTTCCAATAGCCACTGCTGTCATTCATTTCCAGAGAAGACAAGGATGGTCCAAGTATCTGTATAAAAGTCATAAGGCATCAGGGATCTGGGAGTCTGAGGTAAGAGGACAGATTTATCCTAAATAAAGGCAGCAGGATGTGACTCTTAAGGGTAGTGGCAAGGCCAGTCTTCATTCTGACAGCCTTCAATTCTAAGCCATTGCATTCCACATCTCTCCTCGGCCTTCCTGAGGTCCCAGACTCAGGGGCAAATGTGGAATGAATCATCTGTATTTTTGCTGACTATTTCCATTGCCTGGGATAGGGCAAAGGGGATTTTATATAAATGAAGAGAAATGGCACTTTAGTTATTACACTTTCTGATGACTGTCCAAGGTCCCTCTAAACCCCATTCCTGCAAAGCATGTCATTGTAATCAGCCTCTCAGTTTAATGCTCAGAGGCAGTAAACAAAACACAAAGTAAAAACTATGACAAGCAGCTGGCTAGTACCATCTAGTGGTACAAAGAAACAATAACTTTTTTTAATGACCTTTTCAAAAGGGGAAAGGAAAGACTGAAACCATCCCTTCCTTTCTGGAGCTTCGCCTTTCTCCATGGGAGCTGGACAGCAGCTCAAACCAGGGTACTTGTTAGAGAGAACACAGCCAGGAGACTAAGATGAGCTTCAGGGTCTGCTTATTTCAATGCCCTGGAACAGGCACATACAGAACTCATTTTCTGTTTGGATATTTCTTGTGGGAAGGGATGGAGCTTCTGATCTCTGTGGAGGGGCTGTGGGATGGGGGGGGGTCCCTAAAAAAACAGCTGCTTTTCTTACAAGCCTTGTCATTCAAAATCCAAGTCTTGGATAACATTCTGGCCATGGCAATTGGTTTTAAGACTTTGTTGTTTGTGTCACCTGCCTTTTTGTTTCATAGGCAGAGTTTCAGAGCAGCAAATGCTTGTGTCACATTTCTTCAAAGGTTTCTAGCTGATGCAGCTGCATTGGACTCAGCAAATAGTTGTAACTGCTACAGTTTATTTGGTACCTACTGTATGTTGGGACTGGGTAATCCATTTAGCTGCATTGGCTAATGTAATTCCTAAAACCACTTTGAGGCAGGTCTGGTGTCATATACATATGAAGAAAGTGGGGCTCAGAGAACTCATGTGACTTGCCTAAGGTCACAAGGGTCATGGGATGGGGTAGTGGGAGTCACCCACACAGAAACGTACCTGCTAGTCAGTGTGGAGAATGTACTCACAGCTTTGTCATGGTCCCTATCCTCAGAAAGCTTTTGATATTTTTAGGAAGGTAGGACATACACAAAAATAGAAATATACCATGAGGGCCTCTGTGAGATGGTTCTGTTTCTGGAGATTGCTGACAAGGTTACTGAGTCTGAGAGACAGGCTGAGACATCGGCTCCCCTCCCCCATAAGAACACCATTATCCACATAGCCAAGACACCCAGAAACATTCTCAATCTCCCCCTCCCCATTAAGTGACCCTCATTTGAGTGTGCCTGGATTGATAACCAAAGAGTTGGCACACTCGTGGAATAAGGAAATGCTGTAATTAGGAAGATGGATCTCTCATTCTGTAGGTTGTCTTTTTGCTCTGTTGATTCTTTCCTTTGCTGTGCAGAATGGGAGAAAATATTTGCAAACTATATACCTGATAAAGGGGTAATATCCAGAATCTACAAAAAATTCAAACAAATCAGCAAGAAAAAAACCAAATAACCCCATTAAAAAGTGGGCAAAAGACATGAACAGAAGCTTTTCAAAAGAAGATAGACAGATAGCCAATAAACATATAAAAATGCTAAATATCACTAATCATTAGAGAAATGCAAATTAAAACCACAAATTACCCCTGTTAGGATGGGGATGGAGAGGAAGAGCTGATAGGCCAGACAGTGTAAAAAAACCACATGTTCATTGGGCCCCTGCTGCCTGAGAGATGAGGAAGGAAGATGACTGATGAGAGGAAGAAAATGGTGTATGTGTGTGTGCATTCGCTCCTGAGTGTGTGTGAGTGTGAGGGTGTGGGTGTGTGAATGTGTGCGCATGAGTGTGTGTGAGCATCAGTGTGTAAAAGTGTGTGAGTGTAAATATGAATGTGTGTGAACATGGGTGAGTGTGTGAGTGTGTGTGTGTGTGGAGGTCTATCTGGAGAACGTTGTGCATGGTCTCTGAGTTGTTCAAAAAAACAGGAAACAGCTTCTCTTCTCTTACCTATCCATATGGGTTGATCAAATTGAGCTCTCCAAAGAGATGTTTAAATAAAACTAAAACAGAGAGTGCCTCTTTATTGGATATGATGGATAGAGAAAAAATTTGAACCCAACATCCCGTTTGCCCTGTTGTGTCCCTCTGACTCCGAGGTGGGATGGTCTCAATTCAAAGCATCTCCCCTCTGGGCTGAAGGGGTTGGTGGTGGACATGTTGTGAATGATCCACTCTGAAAATAACTTGAATGTCAGGGGGCAGAAATACAGCTAAAGGGCAAGAAGGAGATATGCCTGCTCTCATGGTTTCACTTTTTGATGTAGGTTGAATCTTACAGTATGCACGTGTGTGTGCACACACAAACACACATGCACACATTCAAACACAAGCACATGAACACACATGTACACATAGACACACGCAAATGTGTAAACACACATGTACACATGCAAACACACACATACACACATAAATACACAAACACTCATACACACATACACAGCAGTGCTTATTCCAGGAGTATTACAGCAGCGACAACAACAGGAAGTGTTTATTTCTCACTTGATACACACTTAAATCCTGGACTGAGAAAAACGTGTGCAATTATTACATTTGCTCAAGTTTTAAAATCTTGCTCTGGGGTGCAAAATCTAGTAATACAAAGAACTGAAACTATTTCATGACCAGGTCTTTCTGACCACTATAGAGCAATTAATTTACTCAGACCCATACATTCTATATTAACTGTAGCTTTCATTCCCTCTTTCCCAAGGTGAAATGACACAAAACTATCCTTTAGAAAACTCTTCAGATAAGGAATAAAATGATGAATTCATTGTTGTGCATGTCAAGTTTGAGGTGACAGTGGGGTATCCTGGAAATGATATCGAAGGAGCAGGTTGGAGTGGAGTTTGGGTGAGAACCACAGCCAGGAATATAAACGTGGAAGCAAGCCACCTACGAGAACATTTTTATTAGTAATTGGAAGAACTCAGACGTATTTCAGAGAAACATCACCACTGGGAATGTCAGCTCATATTATCAGGTAAATATCATTCCAAGAATGTCAGCATTTAATGAAGACCCCCCCGAATGTACTTTTATTAAATTTTAAGTGATAGGCTCAAGGGGCTCTGAATTTGTTGATCTAAGTTTATTTTTTTAGTCACATGAAAATAGGTTCTCCCTCATTTGTGAACCACTCCCTTAGAGAAAGGCTATGCTGATATGACTCCCAACTACCAAATCATAATTAATTTGGGGCTTGCAGTAGGCCCAGCAAGTGATATAAATTGCTCTGAAATTGAATTATGAGAATAAATCAAGTATAGGCGAGTGAGGAGAGAGGGGAAGATTGAGGCAGAAGAAAGAGAAATTTATTATTTTGCCATAGCAGATTTCATCACGCTGTGAAGATATAACCTAATTTGGAATCATTATCAGTTATATGAATCCCTTTTGAATGCTCAGATTCTAGAGATAAGTTTTTGCACTACTGAAACAGTTATTAATACCATGTATGCCTATTAGGTAAGTTTTTCTTTTTTCCTCAATTATCACTTAGAAAAGAGAGAGTTTGATATTTCCTATAAAGACATATTTGAGGAAGACATATTTGCCTAAAAATATGGAAAGCAATGCTAATTTTGAAATTTTTTTAAGGTCAGCTAACAGAATTATTTTTTGTTTAAAAAGTACAGAATTTCAAAACAGCTTAAATTATTTTAAACACAAATTAAATCATAGCACTTTAGTTGCTATAATTCATGTGTATATGACCACATAATTTCAAATGTTGAATGTAAGGAAGGCTTAAAATTTTAAAGATCACTTTTAAGAGCAATATAGTAAATGATTACATTGTAGAGATTGCAAATAAATACTTATAGTACAAATGAAAAAATTAATTTTCTAAAAAAAATACACAAATGGGTTCTTATGGTTTGAGATGAGATTTTCATTGACAATATCCACACAAATTGAAAAGAACCATTTCTCAATCAATTTAGATTATAAGGAAGAGATGGTCTCTGGAAGCTGCTAGTATTAGAAAAATGAGTCAAGCAATGGTAAGGGCACTAAAGACAAGATGCATATGAGGCAATTGAATAAAATTGTTTCAAATGCAATCTTACTAAATTAAAGTGTTATAATTTTGAGTGTTTAAGTATGTATGTGAAGCTAAATGAATAAATTATTATATTAGTAGATATTTGCCTATTTATATAGATAATGTTTATATGTCAATTGGTCAAAATATTTTTTGTAGGGGAGAGGGAATGGGGTTTAAAATCTCATCTGGGAATATGGAGCCCATTCTTCTAAATGAAGTATCGCAAGAATGGAAAAACAAACACCACATACACTCACTATTAAATTGGAACTAATCGCTTAACACTCATGTGCACATATGGAAGTAAAACTCAATGGAAATCAAGCAGGTGGGAAGGGGAGGAGGAAAGGGGTAAATTCACACCTAATGGGTACAGTGCACGCTATCTGGGAGATGGGCACACTTATAACTTTGACTCAAACTGTATGAAAGCAATTTATATAACCAAAATGTTTGTGCCCCGTAATATTCTGAAATTAAAAAAATATCATCTGAAACATGAAGAAAGGCTTACTTTTTGGCATTTCCTCATGCCAAAAAATTCAAAAGCCACATCTCATTTCTATGTAGTCTTTCCAAGTGACTGGTTGCTTTGTGTGCACTTGGGGGCCTGGCCTCAAAGAAGGATGTAATGCAGGGAGGGATTTGCTCTGTGCGTGGGCTCTAGCCTCTCTTTTTGGCCAGAGTTGATGCGATTCTGGTTCTAGCAATTTGTCCTTAAGCCTGGGTCCTCTCTAGATGGTGTGAACATGCAGTGTTTCTCAAACTTTTCCATAGAAATAGCCACCCTGGCAAGGGAGAATGATGCCTGGATATCTTGGAATATCTCAGGTTTCATCTTAAAAATTCATGTAGCTTTTACATTCTATTGCATAAGTAGATATATTATTTTTGAAAATAGCACCATTGTAATCCTAGTTCTTCCTCTGTGTCATGGTGTGGGCCCGTATGTACCCCAGTGGTGATCATACCCCCTGTTGAAAAGTATGGCATAGGTCTGGGCTTTAGACAATGTGACCTTGGGCTAGGAATGCAAACACTCTGAAGCATAATAAATGTTGCCTTCTTCCACTGTACCAAGCCACCCTCAGAGACAAAGCAGCTTGGAGAAACTCATCCTAGGATTTGGGCTTTCCATTCTTATGAGTGGGGTGGCTTAGAGTCCAAGCCCACAGTGGCTCTTACAGAGATTTAGTACAGAGGTCACCCATCACATGCCTGGGATTAGGCATGCTGTAGTCACTTCTCCAGTTGGGTCGTTGGGACTTGCAAGTGGAGCAGCCTGAACAGGTAGATGACTTACCTTCTAGAAAAGTGACTGCCAAGAGCAAGGTCACCCTTGTCTTTTGTGAACTTCCCCTTCCTCTCCTCTCATTCTGTCTCCAAGCCTCCTCAGTCATTGATCCTTCCTTTCATTGAGACTCTCAAAGACAACAAAGGCCTGTTAATTGTCAGATCCAATCATTTCTTCTTAATCCTCTTGCTATTTAATCTTTTTTGTCCAATTTGATGCTATGGGCCTTTCAGCTTTGAAATGTTTCCACCTTTGTTTCCATATAACTTTTTTAATAGGTTAGGGCACCTCCTTCCTCCCTCCTCACTTTTCAATGGCTTGTTCCATTTAGCTTTCTAATACTTCTGCTTTGTCCTCAGCCTTTTGTGTTTGGACTCTCACTGTCCTTGGCGTATTTGCCTGGGATTGTCTCTTCCTATGTATTTAATTAACATTCTCAAGTTTTCCTCCAATTCATCCTCCACACGGTAGAGTGATCTGATTTTAAAGTAGCTTCCTGAGTTGCTGGAGCACAAGTGTATCAGAGAATGATGCGGGTATAACTTGAGAGGTAGGCAGGAATGAAATACCCATGTTAATGGATCACTCTCAGTCGGATAGTTATTCTAGTATAGAAAACAACCCCACAATCTCATTGGCTTAATACAACAAGAACTCAAACTCGCTCACACCAAACGTCTGCCTCAAGTAACTAGAATGCTCTGCTTTGTGCTGTCCTCACTCTGGGACCCAGTCTATTGAAGTAGCTTTTATCCAAAACATTGCTTGCTGCCAAACCAAACAGAAAGAGAGAAGACAGAATTGCATATTGGCTTTTAAAACTTCTGCCTAGAAATCACTTGTATCACTTTTGAAGAAATTTCATCTGCTAAAGCAGGTCATCTGGCCACATCCAATTTCAAGAGGGCAGGGCATGGTTCTCCTACCCTGTGACTAGAGAAGATCTGGAAATATTTGGTGGACAGCCCTGATGACTACGCAGTTTTGTCATACAACACATAGTCAATTCAGTTTCCTTCTGGCATGCAAAAAATACTCCTTCCCTGAGGGATTACAGCCCAAAAGTTTAACCAAGTCACTGTAGCCTACTCCCAGTAGAGGATCTCCGAGTGTTGCCTTTGATCACATTGGTCCTGATATGTATTGTCTTGTTATAGACACCTACAGGAAAGTCGTCTGTTCCTCTACACACCTTCCATACAATATAACAAGGTCAGGAGAACCACAGTAGAAACTCGGACAGAGGAAGAATGGAAGATGTACATTCATCACTGGTACACAGAAATCCCTCTGGGTAGTTCTTACAATGGCTCTATACTCTAGGAACTGAGACTGCTATACAACCATCCCTCAGTATCCATGGGGGACTGGTTTCAGGGTCCCCCATGGATACCAAAAAATCCATGGATGCTCAAGTCCCTGATATAATATGGCTTCGTATTTGCACGTCCTCCTGTATGGTTGTTATACTTTATTGGGTTTTTAAAAATATGTATTCTTTAATTGTTTATTCTTATTATTTATTCCTAATTTTTTTCTGAATACTTTTGATCCAAAGTTGGTTGAACCTGGAGAACTTGTGGATACAGAGGGCTGACTGTACATGATTAAGCCCCAGAGTCTGTTCCCTGGGAAGGGCTCCTCAGTCCATTTTGGTAAAAGTATCAATTCAACAAGAAGACATACAACCCTAAATATATATGGGCCCAACACAGGAGCTCTCAGATACATAAAGCAAATTTTACTAGAGCTAAGCAAATAAATAAATAGCACCATTTCAATTGCCAGGGACTCAACACCCCACTGTCAGAGTTTGACAAATCAGCAAAGCAGAAAATAAAGAGGATGTAAACAAGTGGAAAACCATACCCTACTCATAGATTGGCAGAATCAACATTGTTAAAATGTCTATACTACCCAAAGTGATCTATAGATTCAATGCAATCCCTATTAAAATACCAACATCATTTTTTACAGATCTAGAAAAAATAATTCTACACTTTGTATGGAACCAGAGAAGACCCCATATAGCAAAAGCAACCTTAAGCAAAAAGAACAAATTGAGTGCATCAATTTGCCAGACTTCAAGCTATACTACAAGGGTATAGTAACCAAAACAGCATGGATTGGCACAAGAACAGAGACATAGACCAATGGAACAGAACTTGGAACCCAGATATAAAACCATCCTCTTGTATCCATCAGATCTTTGACAAATCAGACAATCAGATAAAACATATACTGGGGAAGAGAATCCTTATTCAATAAATATTGCTGGCAAAATTGGATAGCCACATGTAGAAGACTGAAACAGGATCTGCACCTTTCACCTCTCACAAAAATCAACTCATGCTGGGTAACAGATTTAAACCTAAGGTGTGAAACCATAAGAATTCTAGAAGAAAATGTTGGAAAAACTCTTATAGACATCAGCCTAGGGAAAGAATTTATAAAAAAGACCCCAAAGGCAATACAGCAACAACAAAAATAAATAAATGGGACCTGATGAAATTAAAAAGTGTCTGCACAGTTAAGGAAACTATCATGAGAACAAATAGAGAACCTACAGAATGGGAGAAAATATTCGCATGCTACACATCTGATGAAGGGCTAACTAGAATCTATATAGAAGTCAGACAAATGAACAAGAAAAAATCAAACAACCCCATTAAAAAGTAGGCAAAGGACATGAACAGAAACTTTTCAGAAGAAGACAGACTAATGACAGCTAATTTCTGTAAAGCCAGAGAGAAAAGCTGTCACTCCAGTCATCTAAGACACATTCTTATATAAGGTGTCATAGTCATGGGAGTGACTATACCATCACCTTTTCCATATCCTATTTGTTAGAAGTTGTAGGTTTTTTTCCACATTCAAGGGGAGGGGATTGTACAAGGCCATGATTCATCAGGCGTTATCTTAGAATTCTGCATATTGTAATTTCTTTTTCTGCTTCAAGTCTGTTCATTTTCCTTTGCAGATACATATAACAGAAAAATTTTCCCATTCATTATGACTCAAACTAGCTCTTTGCTCAAGTTTTTTCTTAGATCTTAATTGCTGTTAGAACACTCTTCAGATTGCATTGGTACAATAAAACTGTCCACATCCCCTTAATGATGAGGCATCGTGACTGTTAATATCCTGATGTAAATTCACAGTACCATTCCATATGTGGCACATAGAAATCATAACTGTGTAATTTTAAACAAATCAGGTTCAGCTGCAATCCTGTTTTACAATTTGTCTTTATTTAACAATATACATATACATTCCAATGCCATTAAATATCCTTTCATTGCATAATTGGTAATTACTGTGCAGTATTGTATCATCCAGATAACACATAATTTAATTGGTTTACTGTTGTTGGACATTTATATTATTTCCAATATTTTTCTATTGTGAAAGTTCTTTAATAAACTTTCCTATAGTTATTTTTGCCTCTAATCCTAATTATTTTTGGTGCAATAAATTCCTAGAAGTAAATTTTGTGCATCAAAGAATATATACATTAAAAAATATATTTGAGTTACCAAACTGCACTCCAGAAATTTACAGTTTAGCCAGAGGTATATAAGGGAGCCCAACATGGAGAAGTGTGTGTGTATGTGTTTTCTATTACTTTTCCAGCATATTGGTATTTTTGGAGTTACATGAGTAATTATGTTCTTTTAAGCAGGTAAGAATTTCAGAAGTCTCTAATGCAGAATTAATTTACTCTTTGCTTTTCTAATTCCATCAATCTGAGGGAGCTAGTATTAACAATTTGCTGTAAATCCCTCCAAACCATCCTGATTAAATGTGTCTGTGTCTTTTCTGATTTAATAGTTGAAAAATGGCACCTCATTGTTGCTTTAATTTGGATTCCTGGACTTACGAGTGAGATTAAACATTTCTTTTTTGGCCTTGGTAAATGTGCATTTTTCTTTTCTTAGTTTTTGGTTCATTTCTTTTTATTGATTATTAACCATTATGGTGTAAAACATTCATCACCTGTAGATGATCCAATTTCAGTATTGTTCATAACCTTTACATTTTCATTTACTTCCCTTTGCTGCACAAAATCCCATTTTTGTACATTATTTCACAGCACAAATAACCTGAGTTTGAGGAATAAAACCTTTTAATGTAGAGCAAAGACCATTCCTAAAATATCTTTTGGTTATAAAATATTTCAGTTCCCACATGACAGCTCATTTATTTAAATAAAACTCAATATCACATAATTTCAATACACTGTGAAAGTATTTAAGATGCACTCAAAGTTATTGTCATAAAATATCTATATTTGAAAAATTCATAAAAATATGTTTAAAACAAAATATCATTTTTGTACTTTTGTATTATTTGTTTTCTTGTATAGTTTATGCCTCTATTATATTCTTTTGTTATAAATACAATATTTGACTATAGCATTAAGCTTGAAAGAGTTCATATACTTCCTAAAATTGTCCAGACACAACACTAGGAGTAAAATGTGCACTGAGAAGATGACATATTTCCTATTAGCGTAGCAAGAAAGCTAATGTAAGAAGGCATGCTGCATTTTCAGAGGGTGGATTTCCCTTTTGGTTCTTTGATTTATAAAACTCTAAAGTGCTTCTGTGAAGAACATCAGATTCAGAGAAAGAGATGAAAGGTACAGGCAGAGCTTAGTAGAGTCAGTTTTCAAAGCAGTTGTTGTGCTTTTTCCCTTTTCCTGGAAATGGGTTATAGAATCTAATTTCCAATTTTAGAAATCTGTGCTGAAGACAATGAAAATTAAGGGGTAGTCTGTTCTTTATTGATCATGCTATATCTTCCTTTAGCTGCATCAATCTATACCAGGGTTTTCTCTCATTCTCTAGTTTTGTGTATTGCATGCTGGATTCTCTCAGCATACCTTTTTTTTTTTTTCAGCTTTTTTTTTTTTTTAAATAGTAGGGCTACTGTTTACTAATAAGAGAAATTTCCTTCAAATGTGAAAATGATAGGAGAGCTTAGTATCAGTGACTAGGAGATATTCAAATTCAGTACAGAGAGAAATGGGATCACAGACCTCAGCAATGAAAACACCCAAGAAGAAAGCTGAGAGAACAGATTGTATTCAGCTGTGGAAATTAAGAAATCTTTTGAGCACGGCAAATGAGGAGAATACCATGAATGGGAGGATGCAACTGGAATTTCAAATAGATCTGGTAAATGTAGCAGGCAGGTAGAAAGGTACTATGAGATTATTTTTAGGACTTGTCTATATGCCCGTAACATATTTTCATAATGAAAATAAAAGGCTTTTAAAAATGTGTATAGAGAAAAGAGAAACAAAATGTTGATGCTGATGTGCCCCCAACAGCAACCTCGGTTGTGTGATAGAGCATCTTCTTGATCGTCACCTCCTTGCTAGTGCTCACTGCTGTTGTCATCGTTTCCCTTTCAGCAAGGTCATGCCCTCTCCTCTCACAACCACAGCATTTCTTAGAAGTCACACTGGAGAATGATGTCCGAGTAACTACAGCTGAGAAAATTAATTATAACCTGCTGAAAACCTAGTGGAAATTGGGCCAACCCTAAGAAAACCATCACCCCAGAGAAAGGAGGAGGTAAAGTAAGTGTAGTTAAAAAGAAAATTTAAATCAAAGACAGGGATCAAAAACTCTTTAGTTCCTTGGACTACATGGTCCACCCACAGCCTGTGTGTAAGGCAGAAAAGTGACTCCTTTCACTCAGCATGTGGGTGTTAAGTTCATCTGCGTGGATGTTCCCTGGTTCCCAGTGCCAAGAATGAGACGGAGTGATCACCAACAGACCAATTTTATACAAACAGTTTATCACATAAAAGAAAGAATGAAAGTAAAGAAGGAAGCTACACAAAGTGAAAATATGTTCCAGAAAGAGTGGAATGGGTCAGTGTCCACGAGTGGAGAAAGACACTGAAATCTAAGCACACACTGCTTTTTATAAGCTCACTGGTTTGTCCCGCCTTTCCCCTGGCAGGATTGGTTGTCATTTCCTGCCTTTGGGGTAAGTGACAGGTTGGTGTTATACAATAGGTTACATAACAGGTTGTTTATGTAACGGTTTCTCTTGCTGCACATGCGTCTTCCCCAGAATCCTTCAGGAGGCTCCACCATGTTATGCTAATTAGATGGTAATGAGCAGTTAAATATTGCTTAGGCATTTTTTACCATGTATGTTACCACCAGGGAATAGTTCCTAGCTGCAATTTGGTTCCTAGGTACAATTTGGTTCCTGCTTTCTGCCCTTAGCCACTTCCTTGCTACCTGTTTACCCTGCATCAGACCTCACACGGGAACTCTTCTCTTGTCCGGTAGACCCTCCAGTTCTCTACCGGCAATGGGGTGACTAATTTTATGGGCAATGTTCATTTTAATATTTAACACATTGTATTTAGGAAAAATAAGTCTCTTTTCTTCATGGACATACTTTGGACTTAATATTGAAATGTTTTTAAAATGTACTGCTTTATGTCATTTGTTTCCTATCTTAAAAACCTTAGCCTACCCAAAGGTGGTGAAGATTTTCTCTTATTTACTTATAGAAGTTTCACAGCTTTAGCTTTTATGGTTAGGTCTATAATCTGTACTGAATTAATTTTTACATATGGTGTGAAATAAAAATACGATGTTATTTTTTCCCCAATGGATCTTCATTTGTTCTACTATCATTTGTTGAAAAGTCTATTTCCCATCTCCCCTGACTCTCATGAAATTACCTTTATACCATTGATAAAAATATGTTCACCCTGTTGCAAGCTCCATTGCTCATTATTAGAATTACAAGTGGTTTCAAATGCTTCTAATTTATTCAGGTTTACTTTGGTATCATTTCTGCTAAAATAATATTTTACATGTTTGAAACCGTGAAATGTTGGCAAATATAGAATCTGTGTTACCTTAAAAAATCTATTTATCATAAATATGTGGATCTATTTCTGAACTTAATTTTGTTTCATCAGTATATATTAATATGTTCAATCTTATTCCATCACTACTAATAATGTCTGCTATTTGACACAATTAAAAAAATGAAAGGGCAAGCAACAGACTGGGAGAAAATATTCATGATACGTACATGTAACAAAGGACATGTATCCTAAATGCTTAAACAGCACATAAGTCAGTAATAAGAAAACAACCCAATAAAAATAAAGGATTGTAACCAAATTATAACAAGATATGCAAATGATTAATAAGCACATGAAAAGATACTCAACATCATTAGTTATTAGAGAAATGTAAATGAGCACCAGAATGAGATACCACTGCACATCCAGTAGAATGACTGCAGTTAAAAAGCTTGATAGTATCAAGTGTTGGCAAGGATTCATATTAGTTTTGAATACTGATCTTCATTAAATTTATCCTTAATGAAGATAAAAGGTGTTCTAGATCAGATCAAAGACAGATTAGTTTTATTATTTACATAGTAATAAGTACACCAGTCCTCACTGCCCCATTGTTACCCCCTGTGGCAATGTTTTGAAAGCCAAGTAAAAAATTCCTCTACCTAGTGGTTTCATATTCCATTGGCAGGAGATGGAGAAAAATGGGCTTTCTCTGCCTTTTCAACATTGTCTTGTGAACACTTATCTTTGAAAGCTTCATAAACCCGAGGACACTATAAATCTTTGCTTTAATTAACTAATTAGTTACAATAAATACAAAGAGGGGATGTAAGAACTTTTATATAATAAGTTATGATGCTGCAACCTATTAAATATAAATTTATGAGATTTGAGCTTGGCAACTATGTTGCCCAGTGTTTACCTGAAAAAAATACAAGTAGTCTCCAACTTATGATGGTTCAACTTACAATTTTTCAATGGTGTGGAAGTGGTATACATTGAGTAGAAGCTGAGTTTGAGTACCCACACAACCATTCAATTTTTCAATTTCACTATAGTATTCAACAAATTACATAAGATTTTCAATACTTTGTTATAAAATAGGAGTTGTCTTATATGATTTTGCCCAACTGTATGTTAATGTTAAGTGTCCTGTGCATGTGTAAGGTAGGCTAGGCTAAACTATGATGTTTGGTAGCTTAGGTATATTAAATGCATTTTTGACTCATGATATTTTCAACTTACCATGGGTTTATTGAGATGTAACCCCATTGTAAGTCAAGGAAAATCTATACTTAGTTATGCTAACAAGTTTGTATATCATAGAAAATTACTGTTTAAATCCAGTGTTACGATCATGACTCAACTTTTTACAGTATTGTTTCAAGGGGAAAATTAGATGTTCTTATAGTGTCATTTGATTTTAACAATAGTGCTAGGACAAATGAATATTTACATGGAAAAGAATTATGTTGGAACCTTATCTCACACCGTATGCAAAAATTAACTCAAAGTGGATTAAAGTCCTAAATGTAAAAGCTCAAACTATAGAACTTTTAGGAGAAAACAAAAGTAACAAAAGAAAACAGAGAAATTGATGTATTAGATTTCTCAAGAGAAAAAGAACCAATAGGAGATACATATGTATATATAGAAAGAGATGTATTATGAAGGATTGACTCATGAAGTTATGTAGACTGAGAAGTCCCATGATCTGCTGCCTGCATGCTGGAAGCCTTAGAATACTGGTGGTACAGTTCCAGTCTGAAGGCTTGAGAATCAGGTGAACTAATGTTCAAGAGCAGGACAAGAGGGATGTCTCAGCTCAAGAAAAGAGAGAAAATTCACCCTTCTGCTTTTTTTCAGGCCCTCAATAGATTGGATAATTTCCACTTACATTGCTGAGGGTAAACTATAATACTTTACTCAATCTACTGATTCTAGTATTAATCTATTTTGGAAACACCCTCACAGACACTCAGAAATAATGCCCAGCTCTCTGGGCATCTTTTAACTTATTTAATTTGACATGTAAAATTAACCATCATAATTGGTCTTCATCAAAATTAAAAGCTTTCCTACTTCAAGGAATACTATCAAGAAAGTGAATGGACAGCCCACAGAATGGAATAAAATATTTGAAAGTTATATAGCCAAGAAGGGGCTTGTCTCTAGAATATATAAAGAACTACAACTCACTAATAAAAAAAAAAAAGACACCAAAATTTTAAATGGTGAAAGATCTGAATAGGAAGATATAGAAATGGCCAATAAGGCCATTAAAAGAGGCTCAATATCATTTGTCATTAGGAAAATGCACATGATAACCACAATTAAATACTACTTCACACCCACTAGGTTGGCCATAATCAAAAATAGATGTAATAAGTGGTGTTGGTAAGGATATGGAGAAATCAGAACCTTCATAAACTGCTGGTGGAAATATAAAATGGTGCAGACATTTTGGCACTTCCTCAAGAAGTTGAACATAGAATTATTTGACTCAGCAATTCAACTCCTAGGTATATAACTAAGAGCAATGAAAACACATCTCCATGCAAAAACTTGTACACAAATGTTCATAGCAACATTATTCATAATAGCCAAGAGGTAGAAACAATACACATGTCCATGAACTGACACACAGATAAATAAAATGTGTTATATCCATACAAAGGAATATTATTCAGCCATTAAAAGGAAGGAAATTCTGTCACATGCTGCAGTATGGGTGAATCTTGATAACATAATGCTAAATGAAAGGAGCCAGGCATAAAAGAACACATATTATATAATTCATCTGTATGAAATGTTTAGAAAATGTGAATCTGTAGAGACAGAAAGTAAGTTAATGGTTGTAAAGGGCTAGGGGAGGAGGGTGTAGATGGGACTACTGGAGAGCAATAGAAGGTATGGGGTTTTTCTGGGGAGTGATGAAAATGTTCTAGATTGTGGTGATGGCTGCACAATTCTGTGAATGTTCTAAAAACCATTGATTTGTACACTGGAAATGGGTAAATATAATGGTATATGAATTGTATCTCAATCAAGCTGTTACAAAAATAATTTTATTGCATTATTTTGATTTATAATACTTTCTGGCAAGATGTAAGTACAAGACTGGTGTGCATATTCATGGAAATTAAAAAGTGCGGTAACTGAGATATTCAGATGTATTTTTCAAAATTATAGAACATAGACTATGATGCAGAGCTTTTCAAAAGATGCAGGTATGAAGAGATTTGCAACTTTTAGGTTATAGTGGTGTGAGTTTTAGTTGAATATATCCATTTTTGAGTTCTGATGGAGTGTCTTATGATCACTGGGACCCAAATATATAGATTCTTTCATAATCAGAGTAGAAATTTCTACCTTAGAAATTGCTACTTCCTGGAAAAATTGTTAAATTGGAATATATGTGCATACATACACACAGACACACACAAGACACACACACACACACGCACACACATGATGAGATTGCTCATGAAGAAGATGGAGAATGAAGAAAGCCAGCGGTCAGGATGAGATTCTGGAGAGCAGGTCCCATGTTTCATGGGAGCACCAGTTAACATGAACAAACTAAATTTCCCACCATCCTGGGTGATTCTTATAAGGCTGCTCCACCTATGACATGGTCAGGGCCTATATCGTGACTTGAGTTACATATGGATCTACACTGGACCTTAAAAGACCAATATTATGTATGTGGGTCACACAAGACCCAAACATCTGATTTTTAATGGCAACTTAAAACTCAAAGGAGTCTGTTCTTGAAGCACAAAATCCAATACTCCCTTGGTGGCCATAAAAACACAACATAAAGACCATATGGAAATGCCAATGTGGTGCCAACATGGCGCTGAACTCCAGACTTAGCTGAGGGTGAAGGGAGTGATACCTCCCTTCAGGTTAGGACTCCCTTCAGGTTAGGGACTAACTCAGACTTAGCTGAGGGTGAAGGGAGTGATACTTAGCTGAGGGTGAAGGGAGTGATACCATCAAACAACCACTTGAAAGGTCACAGGAAGCCCACAGACCCGGTCTCTTATGTGATTTCATCAGTGCAACTTTGGAACATCACTAGGAATGAAAACCCCAACTATGGCACATGGCCAGTTGCCCTGACTTGGCTCATCTGGAGGTGATACAGAATGAATGACAGCAGAACACCCCAGCAGCATCTGGCAGTGAGCGCAAATAGGGAGACCTCAATCAGGGAAGATAGGATAAGAGTTTAAGGGAGTCCTGAGGCTCAATATTAAACAATGTGGCACAGCTGTGGACTGCTGAGAACCAGCAGCAGCCAACAAATAAGGCATCTGTGAAGATGAAGGATCTCCCTTTAAACAAAAGCTTCAGGCCAAGTTGAGTCTAAGTGGCCAACGCTCAGATACCTGTGGGCTCAGCAAACAGTGTATGCAACTATAAATCAAAGCCCTGCTTTTCTGTCGGCAAAGTGTGGGGAGAAACACTTTTCTGTGCATTGGTCTTTTAAACTGTACATATACACATCACTAGTACCGCCTTTGACTCTGAGAACAATACATTTTGGGACTCTTTCGACATTATTTTTATGCCTTCAATATTTCTTATTTTCCATAGGGTGTTACATTAATGAATTCTTCAGATGTGTGACTATATATTTTAAAAATTAAGAGAATTTGGAAAAGGCCCAACATGAGTTTTCTTTACCAGACATTTGTATTAAGTATTCTTTTGTAAATAGAAAGACTTTTAAATAACAAAAAAATTGAGAAATTAGACACTTCTCTTTTAAAGGAAACTTGTATGAAAATTGTTCTAAGAATGATGAAAACAATTATTTGACAATTATAGATCAGAAAGAAATAATAGATTTTTAGGGCTCAAGTTAGCATTTTGAAAATAGAATAAAATACATTTATATTCAAATTAGGTTCAAACATTTATTTATTTTCATTTCCACAAAGATTTCACTTATATGGACTCTTTTATTGAAAAGTAATTTGAACCAGAAAGTCAAGGTCATTGAGAAGATTAAGACAGGTTATCTGTGGAGGTTCATATGTCCTATATAAAAACAATTATGCAATCATTTTTCAGCCTTACTTTCCCACCTAGTAGCTGGCTCCTTTTTGAGACAAGCACTTGTCTTAGAATGATTGAATAAGTGAGAGGACAAATCCTTTAAAAAATCCAATTTGCCTGATGATTTTAGAGGAGTGGATCCTGTTTTCCCTGTGTTTTGTTTGCTCAACTTTCTCAACTACTAAATGAGAGTGGATTTAATGAAGAGAAAGCTTTTATTCATCACTCCAGTGCCAAGTTCTCTGCCAAGGGAGAGATCTTTCTCTTAGGGAGAAGTACTGAGGCAACTATCCTGAGAATTTCAAACTCACTTCTCCGATTGTCAGCATTTCCCAAGAGAAGTTATCTTTCCATATTCCAGTGTTACTTTTTTTATTATGAATTTTGCAAAGGCAAAGTGGATAAAAGAATCAGAGCACTTAATTATCCTTCAGGGAAAAAAAGACACCATTTTCCTTTGATAATTATCTCAGTTTTCAAATTAATTTTGGCAAGGAGCACTCAGTCTCAAGCAAAAATTTTTAAATAAAGCTGGATGAAATTTTTTTACTTGAAATTTAAAAAGGGTCACTATTAGATTTAGTTATAAAAGATAATTATTTGGCTGATAGCCTATATACTAATTTGAAAAAATATGTCTTATTCTAACCAATGTACATAATTTTAAAGGCAAATAATACTATAGAATTTAGTATAAAAAGTATCAGCCCCGGGTCCTGCTCCTCCTTGTGACAAATTCCCATTCCCCAGAGGCAACCACTTTCAGCTTTTTAATTCCTTCTAGTACTTAGCTGCATATATCAAAAGACTTGATATCTTGATTTTTAGTTATTTTAGATGTTGTCCATTAACAGTCTTCTGTGGTTAGAAAGGATTTAGCTTTTTTATATGTACTTTCTTCCCATTCCCCAAGTACTCATATTCTCTTATATTCATAGTACAGCTGTATCCAAAACTCCATTAAATTATTTTACTAGTCACCCCTCAGCCTTATGGTGTCCATGAATATATTTCCTTTCTTGTAAAACTTTTTGATTTTCATGCCGTTGATAATTACTTCCTTTTTATTTTTGCTTTTTGTAGAAAGTGCCCTAGAGATAGTTTATCTTTGCTAGAAATGTAACTTTCCGCTCAGTAGGTTCAAAGCAGCAGGTAACATGGTCCTTGCTTGAGTGTATGTGCATATTTGTTTTGTTACTCTTTTTTCATAGAGACATAACTCCTGGAGCCCTCTGTTCTTCTGTACCAATTTGTGATGGATGTTTCTTAGGCCTACTACAGGCCATCATCACTGAACACCCTTCTTTCTTCTGTGTTAGACTTCTGGTATCTGGAAACTCTATTTCCTGCTTTCTTGCATTCTCTTATTTTCATTAAGTATATCCTCTCATACCTCCATAAGGTAGGGTGCCCAAAAGGTAAACTTATTGGAATATTGTCTGAAAATATTTTAACTTTACCTACATATCCTCTTGATTGATAGTTTGCCCAGATATACCATTCTATGTTGGAACTATATTTTTGTAACTTTGAGACATTTATTTTTCATATCACCAATCATGATTATGAGTGACCATGTCTTATATCTCCTCAGGATAACATGACTATTGAGTGACTATGATATCCTCTGGAGAACTTCAATCTTTGGTCATAGCGTTAAGAGCTCTTGGTTTCATAGACTCACAAGCCCTCTATGAAATGACCAATCTGTTGGAAATAATTTTTTTCTCAAAATTTCGAATGCCTTGCCCCACTGTCTTCTAATTTCCATTGTTGTTTTTGGGATACTTCCTGATGTTGTTTTTATTTATGACTCTTTATATGTGACCCATTATTTTTCTCTCTGGTAGATTTTTGAATTTTCTTTTTGTCTTTAGTATTGTGAAATTTCCTGAAGACATGCCTTTTTGGAAATGTAAGAACTTTTATTTTATGATTCTGAGAACTTTCAATTCCTAAATTTGTGTTATTCAATTCTGGAGGATTTTCTTAAAATATTTATTTAGTCATTCCCTCTCTTCTGTTTTCACTCTTTCATTCTGGCATTCCTAATTAGTCTAGTACTGGAAGTCCTGATCCACTAACATTCCCTTTTCCCCTATATTTTATATATCTTTGTGAGTTTTTTCTTCTCTCTGGGATATTTGTTAAATTTTATATTTCCACTCTTATATTGAATTTTTAATTTAAATTGTGGGCTATATTTTTATTTTCCAAGAACTCTTTGTTCTCTGACTAATTCTTCCCAAAAAGCATCCTTTCCTGGATGCAATTTTTTTTCTCGCAAATCTGTGAGAATATTATAGTTTTAAGAAGATTTTTTTCTGCTCTATTTGCTGTCTTGGAGTTCTCCTTTTTCTTTGTTTTTAATCAGTTCTTTTATGTTAGACTTTTCCAGTGATCATATTTAAAGCAGACATAAAAATACTTTGTTTATGGATATGCCTTGCCCACTTCAGCATAGGGTGATTGGTGGTGGCTCGGCTATTTTGCTGCAAAATCCCCATTGTGTCTCTGTGGGTCCTTTCTCACGGGAAGATCAGTTTTTGATTTTATTGCTTAAGAAGCATAAAAATCTATCAGTAGGATAGTTTTTAGAAGAAAAGTACAGAATCAAAAAAAATTCAGTTTTAATTAAAATAGACATTGGCAAATTAAAAAAGAAAAGAAACATAAAAATCTAGCTGTTGGCTTTCTGGAAGCTGAGTGATGAAGTTTGCTGAATATCTCACCAGTCAGTCTATCAAAGTTCGTATAACTTCCCTGTTTTAAATACAGCCTTTCATCTTTGCCCTCTGCTGTATCTCTTGTATGCAGCCCCAGGACCTTTCAGGTTGAATTTCCCAGAGTAAACCTCTAGGCTTTGGCTGTACTGGGAAAGGGATATTTGCACCAGAGAAAGTTAACTTTCCCTTTAAAAATTTAGCTATGCCTTCACGCCATTCTTCTGTTTTCTGCCTCTGCCCCTACCCTTTTATAAGAACTTACTTCTGCCATTTCCAGAGCATTCCAAGGTCTGTAAGGTAAACATCAACTTGCTTCTTGTTAGCCTCCTCTACTACGTAATTGGTAGTTTTCTCCAAATTGGAAGTCACTTACCAATCATAATCCATCTTCCAGTTTTCAGATTTTGTTTTTATCTCTTGTATGTTCTGTCTCTGTTCCTGTTGTCTTTGTCTTTGTGGGTTTTCTTTTTTATTTCTTTACTTTTATTTTAAATGTGATTTAAAAGGCAATGGAGGTAGACTGTGTGTTCAATCTTCCTGCTTAAGTAGAAGTCCTGGCATGTGGAAATAGTGTACTTCTTGAAAAACCTAAGCATTTTGGGAATTCTCTTGATTGGCAATGTGGAGGTAGCCTCATTCCTCCAAGTAGGATAATATTTCATTAAGTTGGATATTAAGGCAATTCTACAGAAAAGATTTATTTTTAAAAAAGTAATTTTCACATCATGAAGAATCATAAAAACATTGAAAACATGGTCAAGGTATGGAAATTTTCAGGGATAGGAAAGAAGAGTTTTTTTAGTATCTTTACATACTTTGTCTTAATATTCATATGTCATCTATCTCTTACAGTACACTTGCTTTTATGAGTTTAATAAAATTTCCATCATGTTTGATACATGTATGGTCAGTCTGGTTGGTACATAATGCAGTTAGCCACTATGTTATCATTTTGGATTAACCTCAGAACAAATGTAACAAACTTTGCTTTATTTTAGAAAGTGTCTTAAAAAGTACCTTTTTTTTTGAGGAGTCTGGAAGCCAGTGAGATGGAAGTCATTCTACTGAAATTCTCTAGAAATGTAAACAACAGTAACAAACTAGCCAGCTGTCTTGATGCTAGTTGATGTCACTTCCTGTGCTCTACTGACATTAATGGGCTTGAGTTCAGCTAAGGGCTCTCACAGAGGAAGGGTCAGTGTAACACGGAGCCTGCTGACAGATGTATGGCCCCCGGACCATCACCCTGGACTACTGTGTTCCTAATTTAGTTCCTTCATATATCCCTTCACTCGTTTCCCCTGTACCCAGGAAAAATCTCATAATCTCTCCTTTGGTTGCATCTATTGCCAATCTATTGGATTTGACTCAGAAGCTGATCCATATTTACTGCTCTTTAGGAGAAAGCTGGAAACCTGAGGAAGGTGCTATATTTAACAAAATTTACTTTTGTAAATAAAGGAAGAGAATAGAAAAATATTAGAATTTTAAGAAATTGGTAGTTGTGGAGTAAGGTTTGTCACAGTAAGAAATTTTAAGGTCTTAACAAAAAAAAAACAAAACATTAAAATGTGGGCCAAAGACATGAGCAAAAGTTTTTCAAAAGAAGATGGACAAATGGCCAACAAATATGAAAAAAGGCTCAATATCACTAATCATCAGGGAAATGCAAATTAGAACCACAATAAGATACCACCTTATGCCTATCAAAATGGCTATTGTTAAAAAATCAAAAACAATAGATGCTGGCGTGAATGCAGAGAGAAAGAAGTGCTTATACACTGTTGGTGGGACTGTAAATTAGTACAACTCCTATGAAAAACAGCCTGGAGATTCCTCAAAGAAATAAATGTAGATCTACCATTTAATCTAGCAATCCCACTACTGGGTATCTACCCAAAGGAAATGAAGTCATTTTATCAAAAAGACAACTTCAGTCAAATGTTTATTGCAGCACAATTCACAATTGCAAAGATGTGGAATCAACTCACGTGCCCATAACTTCATGAGTGGATTAACAAAATGTGGTATACACACACACACACACACACACACACACCATGGAATACTACTCAGCAATAAAAGGGAATGAAATAATGTCTTTTGCAGCCACTTATATAGAACTGGAGACCATTATCTTAAGTGAAGTATCTCAGGAATGGAAAAACAAACACCACATGTACTCTCTAATAATTGGGAGCTAAATGATGGGCACACATGTACTCAAATAGATGTAAAGGATGTTGGAAAGCAAGAAGTGAGGAGGGTGGGAGTGGTAGGGTGAGGGGTAAAAACTTACCTGTTGGTTAAAATTAATACTATTCAGGTGATGGGCACCCTAAAAGCCCTAACTTAAGCATTATAAAAGATATCCATGTAACAAAAACATTTGTACCCTCTTAATATTTTGAAATTAAAAAAAAAAGTTTTAAGGTTTTCTTAGTTCTTGTTTGATTTTCCCAAAGATATAGCTGGTAGGATACTGAAAGTTAAAAGGGCTTTCATGTAACCTATGGGGATAATCAGAAGGTGAGAACTTTCTGAGTCACACTCCACAGCCAGGCTGGTAGATGTGTATTCTCTGAATTAGAGCATTTTGGGAGAGTTGTACAGGAGGTCCCAGAATTTGCAACTAGGAATAAAACGTCATTTAAGGGACCAGCAGATCTGAGGAGCATCTCAGTGGCTAAGATGAGGCATAAAAGTCCACACTAATTAGAGGCTATACAAATGTGACTATTTGATCTGATTAAAATCAGTCATATTAAATTCTAACTATTAATAGAAGTTTCTTAAACATAGAAAATTAACTTTTCATACTGATCTCAAGTAACCCAAATAGCCACACAAGTTCCAAGAGAGTAAAAATTAAGTAATATTAGTTTTGATAGTATTAGGGTTAACATTAGATTTGATAATTTGTTAATATTAATAATCTATGGCTTCTTGTTAAATCCTCTGACAGATGACTTTAGCACTTCCTGTCACCTAGACATTTCCTTTTCCTTCAAAGCCACTCATAACAGTACAGGGTCTAGTCTTCCTTGATCTCCTGTCTTGCTTTTTTTTTTTTTTTTGCATTTTCTTTTTTTAATAGTTAATAATAATTAAGTACTTGCTTTGTGCCAAGTATTGTGATCAAGGCATGAGAAGCACTTTCTCAGTTAATGTTCATATTGAGCCAACGATGCAGGTACCATTATTATCCACGGTTTATATGTGAGGAGACAGAGTTCAGCATTGTTAAGCAACTGGCCCAAGGTCACTAAGATAGAGTGTAGTGGAACCTGGACTCACTAGCAAAGTTTTTCTAATGCTAAAGCCAATGCTTTCCATGACACCACATCCAGCTCATTGATAAAGGGCTCCCCTCGTGGTCATTGCTACAGAAGACCTGGCATGGTTCTTTCTACTCCTGAGAGTTCTCAGAAGGACCTGACACACAGTCAGACTGCAGGCCCTCACGGCAACCATTATTATACCCAGAGGCAACAGGCTCCAAAGTCTTCCATGAGAACAGCTTCTTGGCCTTCTCCATCTAATTCTTTCCTGTCTAGAAACAAACAAGCAGACAGCAAAGATTTCTTTTTCCTGCCTCAGTCAAAAATTAATGCAATGATGAAATCAGACTCCTAGCTCATAAGATAAGAGAACAGGGAGACCCTAAAACTCCATTTTGGATCCAGCTGGGATATTTTTCCTTTCATAAGTGAACACTCTCTCTCCACATGTATCTTCCACACAGTGGAAGGAATGGCAAACCCAGGATGAGAACCTGAACATTTAGGTGCCATAGGACAAGTGACATTATCAACAGAAGGGGAATTAACTCTAAGGAGCTGAAATCTAACTAATCTTTTAATGGAGTTTTGATAAGTATTTGGTCAGTTTTGGAGCAGTTTTGTGAAAAAGTTGGGTATATAAATTTATTGCACATTTCAAAAGATGGAATATTTCTACAGAAAAATATTTTATTCTTTCACTTGTATCTTTTTTTAGGTGTCTCCATCTCCAACAGGGGAAATTATTAGGTAAGTCATCAGAAATCTTAATTTTCTTCAGGAGGATTTTGTCAAGATTTGGATGGTAAGTGATTGAAAATATAATTGAGATCTTAAGGGATAGATAGTTCTGTTTTTGACTAAAAAAAGGTCCTCACAATTTAGATTCTAAGCACATAGAAAACAAGGGTGGCATTTTTGTATAAAAAATAACACTGTAAAGTTAAGAGATCTTTGAATTCATATTTTTGCCCATGTGGAAGCCATACCAACTTGGTTATACTACCAGAGGATGTTTAGAGGTTGGGTCAAAACCAAACTTTGTAAAATATGGTTTTAGTTCTGCTCTAAGCCCAATGAAAGCCTCAAAAGTTCTGCAGCACAAAATAAATAATCAGAGTTGCTAGATTCAAAGAAGGTATCAAGAGGGATCAAGATTATAGACTTTGAAATCAGATGACTTGGGTTTAAGGCTCTGCTTCACACAGCTCCTACCTGCTCTGTAAACTTGTGCTAGAGATAAAACCTACTTTGCCAGCCGAAGTGAAGATAAATAGTATAACATGTTAAGCTCTTACCATGGAGTATGGCATATAGTAGGTATTCCATAGCTAGTCATTATTATTTCTCTGGGAAAAAAATAACAAAGAAAATAACAAAAAATGTTGAGCCTCCCTGGACCCAGAAGGACAAGGATGTAATGACAAAATATGAAGAATTAATCCGTAGAATATATTTTTAAGTGCAATTCATATCGATAATAAACAGTCATATAAATAATCCAAATAATAATTTTAGATTTCAAATAATTATTGTAATTGAGCTGTTCTCACTCAGGCAGGACATGTCATCTGCATAATAGTATTTGTGTGTTGCCTAACTGCTTTTTTCTGGAAGGCAGAGATCAAGTCCACTAAAATCTGTGCCATTTTACTTAGGTGTGGATTAAAAAGCTAGAGGAATAAGAAATATCCTGGCTTGATGACATTTAAAATGTGCATTTGCTCTTTCAAAAGGCCATTACTGTCCGTTGTTTCTCAAAGTGGTGTGATTAAAGTTTCAAGGAGTGTTCAAAACCCACCCTGATTCACAGATATGTCTTTTATGTTAAGGGAAAAATTATTTTTATGGGACTGTACATCTCTGAAATGATAGTGTAAGACTTCTGGAAAATAACTCCACATACAGTAAATATTGTTTTTGCCATACCTGTGCTCAGGCAGGTTTTTAAGACTTGGAGAGGAGTAAGTCCAGGACTCACAGTGCTGGGCTAGGCTACTGATGGGTCAGAATTCAGAGAAAGGCTGGTTTGTGGTTTTTCCCCCATACTGCTGACAATGGGTCCCTAGCCATCAACTCCTTGCTTTGACTTCTCTTGAGATTTCTTCATGCTTCCTATTTAGGGAAGAAGCTGTTCCAAACCAGGCTCACTCTGGCCCTGAGTTAGAAGAGAGAGGGATATGGAGTAAGGGAGGCAGGGAGAAAGGGGCTAGTAAAAGCAGAGGCTAAGAGGCGGATATTAACAAGATGTTGATGCCACTTAGCAATGAGCTTTCTTGATGCTATATTGTTTGGTTGAAATTCTAGACAAGTCACCACCAAATTTTATTGGTTGTATATGCCTATTTGATAACCCTGTTTTGATACATACTGAGCTAGTGTATCATTCATGGTTCAATCAGAAGAGTAGAACCACTTTATAAATGATTTGTTGCTGGGCTTTGATCTTATGCAATTGTGGAGCTGGTTAAATAAGCATCTCTGGGAGGCTGTTGCTTTCACATTGGATGCTGGAGCTTGCAGTCTATAGGCAGGCAGTCAGGAAGGATATAATAACTAAAATAGAGCTGACCTGATCCCATACACAAATATCCACACTGATGTCCCAAGATTATGTAAAATAGTGGTCATCCAGATGGCTCAGAATATGCTTATATTTTCAGGTTATGAACAATTTTTAAAAAACATTTAAGAAAATTTTAAGCCACTGAGAATTAGTCTGAAATCCTTAGGGATTTGTGAACCTCCAGTTTGAGAAACATTGTTACAACAGAGAAAGGAAAGAGTCAGATAGACTGAATTCAAATCCTACCTCTACTACTTATTAGTTGTGATCTGACAAGTTCTTACAATCTCTACCTCTCTGTTTCCTCATCACAAAATAGATAGTAATGCACATAAATAATACATTGATTGGAAGAATTCCGTGAGTAACTCACTAATTCAGTAAATGTTTATTAAGAATTTGTAATGTGCCAAGAGCAATTCTAGGCCATGGACACATAACAATGAACAAAAGTAGGCAATATTCCAGTAAGTGAAGACAGAGAAAAGAATTATATGTATACGCATATATAATGTTAGATGGTGATATGGACTAGGAAGAAACAAAGCATAAAACAGGACTAGGAGACAGGATCAATCAGAGATACTGTTTTATAAAAGGTAGACAAGGAGGTTGTATTAGTTACCTATGGATAAGCAAAAAAAAAAAAAAAGTAAGTAGCTTAAAACAACATATATTAATTTTCTCAGAGTTTCTGTGGATCAAGAATCTGGGTGAGGGTCAGCTTCAGGATTTCTCACAAGGTTGAAATCAAGAAGTCAGCAGGGGCTAGGGTCTCACCTGAAAGCCTGGCTGGAGAAAGATCCACTTCCAATCTCCCTTATGTGGTTGTTGACTAGATCTTATTCCCTGGGAGCTGTTAGACTGAGAGCCTCAGGCTCCTGCTGACTGTGGGCCAGAGACTGTACTCCGCCCCTTGCCATGTGGTCACCAACATGGTGGCTTGTCTTATCAAAGCCAGCAAGAGAGAGACTCTACTACCCAGAAAGAAGTAGCAATCTTTATAACCTACTCATGCAAGTGACATCCCTTCAATGTTGCTGTATTCTATTGGCTAGAAGCAAATTATTCCAGGCGAGGTTATGAATACCAGGAGGTGGGACTCTGTGGACAGCATCTTAGAAGGTGCTTGCCACAGAGGGCCTCTTTGAAGAGAGAGTATTTATTTGAATGAGTACTCAGTTGAGTAGAAGAGTGAACCTTGTGTGTAACTTAGGGAAGTTTCCCCAGGAAGAGAGAATAGTAAGTACAAAGAACTGGAGGTAAGGGTGTCTCTGACGTGCCCAAGAAACAGAATGAAAAGTTGTGAAGTTGCTGGAGCAGTGGAAGGGAGGTTGGGGGCGGTGGTTAAAGCAGACGGAGAGGCTGATCCATGCAGGATCTCGAAGGCCATGGGGAGATCTTTGGATTTTATTCTGACTGAGGTGAGATGTTATTAGAAGACCTGAAGTAGTGGAGTCACAGAGGTGATTTACCTCTGAAGAGGCTCTGGCTGCTGCTGTGGGGTGAAATAAATGTAGAATAAGGGATACCAGGTGAGAGGCTGAGGCAGTAGTACAGGTGAGTAATGAGGGCTGCAGGCAGGTGGGGGGTAACAGTAACTGGAAAATAGAAAGCACTTGATCAATGTCAGCCACAATATCATTATTGCCTTTGTTTGTTAGATCCATGAATGTCTAACAATTATACATATGAGTATCACCTGAGGAACTTGTTCTAAATATAGATTTGAGACTCTCCCTCCAGGGACAGTGACTTAGTATGTTTTGAGGGTAGGGTGGTAGAACATAAATCTGCATTTTAAACACTTAACTAATTATTCTGATGCAGGTTGTTCATGGCCTTTGTCATTGTCATTGTTTTTCACAAAACACAAAGTAAATGTGATATGAAGTGTACCGCCCCACCCCCACCCCCATACATACCCCTTGGAATTCCTGAATTCATTCTTTAGTGGAGTCTGGCACAACTTTGGAGAGTTGGGTGATTTTGTTGTGAAGAATACAGTGACAGGCTAATAGAGTGGAGTGCTTTCCCCATACTGGTTCCCACACCCAAGTCCCCATAGAGAGCAGAGTGGTGGGGTTACATCTCTTTTTTTTACCTAATTTCTCCAGAGAACTCTGAATTCAGGCCTGCAGATGTGTCTCTGCTTTAATCAAACTTCAAGGGTGTCTTATAAGTAAACATGTTGCATAAATTACCAATTCAGGTATGAGAAATTAGAATTATGTTTCTCTCATGTGGCCTTGACAATGGCAGCAGATTGTGTTTGACATATTGTTAATGACATGAAAATTAGAAAAATGACTTAGTTTTGTGATAAAGTAGGTGTGCTGCTTGGACAACTCATTTTTGCTGGCAAAATGTAAAATCGTGCTCACTCAAGCCAGTGTTGTTTGTGTCTGGCTTTTCTAGTGTATGTGTGGGTGAGGGGGCAGCTTTGGTTATTTCAATAATACCTCAGTTGAAGGGCACATGATTTTTTAGAAATCATTAGATTAGAAACCATGACTTCCTCTTTTTATTTTGTTCACCCCCATTTTGTGTGTTATATTTAAATTTTAAATCATAATCAAAAGTACTAAGAATAAAGAGTTGTCTCTCACCTGTTACAGAATCCCTGGCCCATTTCTTAGAGTTAACTAATATTAACTCTTATTTTGTCTACTTCTAGAAATTTTCCATGTATATGCAAGATCCTTTTGTTTATCCAAATGGAAGCATAATATATATATATACTTTTCTATACCATGCATTTTTTCTCCAGATATTTTTCCTTTGAACATTTGAATATATTTTTTCTTTAAACCAGAAAATATATTGTAAAAAGATTCAAACATAAAAAAAGAGGAGACAGTATAATGTAAGTCTCCCTCCTACCCAGTTATCCTGGACATCCAGGTTCCCTTCCCCAGAAGAACCCCTTTTTATCCATGTCTTGTGTACGTTCCTAGGAATGGTCGGTGCATATCCATGCATAGAGATGTGTCTGTGTCATCTCCTGTATAGTGCTATATTTTTAAAATCACAGTACTTCTGTGCATCTAAGTAGGAGACAAACTATAAGCAAATGTGAGGTAAGAAAATCAAACCTCTCTGCCTGCTCTAGAAGAGAAATAATGATTCTGGGTTTGGGGTAACTGAACACCAAATAAGAACTCAAGCATGTGAGCTCCCAGACATGTGCAAGAGGGTAGGGGAAGTATTTAGCTTAGCAGAGGCTTGGCCTAAAAATGTAGAGATGAGGGAAACTCTCTATGACCTTATCCTGGATCAGAAACAGATTAATTAAGATGCAAAAAACATTGACTTATTGAGATTCTAGAACAAAATTAGACTGGTATCCAGTAACCAGGAAGAAGGTCAGGTCTCCTAAGCTCTCTCCATTGGACTTTGCCTGTTATTACTATACATACACAGTTGATATCCAAACGATTAGCTGGACAGTAGCCTTTCTAAACATAATCAAAACTTGGCCCATCTTCTTAAATGAAATAAAAACAATTTTATTACCACTTGTAAGATTCTTAGTGGAAAGAGGAAAATGGAGGCCCCTTAATGTTCACATTGCTTTAACAGCCTTTAAAACCTTAGAGGATCAAGGTGAAGGCAAGAGGGGTGTGATGCTGCTACTCTCCGAGCCCAAATTCTGAGATTGCTAGTATTGGCAGGAAGTATTCTTTGAGTCCATCCTTCTCTTTCCCTATTGTTCTTTCCAGTTGGAATTAACAGCCATGGGGCTCTGAGCTCTTATTTATATACATCATGAAATACATTATGTTGGAGAAGTTGACCTCCCATCAGAACACTGTAACTATCTTGAATTGTGAGAACTTTCTTTATAATAGTGATGAATTTCCTTGTAATTGTAGGTAATAGTCACAAGAAAATAGGATTTGAAGGTGACAAAGAGAAGTTCTTGGTGGAGGTGTGAGTCTGACTGCCTCCTGGATCATAAAATATTCCCACCAGGACTGTTTAAAGGGCTATTGACTTACTTTTCTAATATCTCAAACCTGCCCATAAATCATAGGAGAGAAAGAATATCCACAGACTTTATTTCTCGAGCTAAAGAGTGAGTGAGAAAAAAAGAGAAAGATTAAAACATTAGTTATTGATTTTTTTTGGCAGGTGAAATTAATAGTAGCTTCTCCTCCTCCACAGTTAAATCCATGCCCTAACTATAACCTCTCTTTCATTGAAAAGCCCAAGAAACACATGCAGAATCTTAGGATTACTTCTTTGAACGAGTTAAATCAAAATATTGCTCTTCATGGGAGGTTGAATTGGTATTTGCACTGCTGATGTGAAGTTTCCCATTTTGGCTGTTCTGTCTGTGAGCCCTGGCTCAGCCTGAGCAGGCTTTCTCTCCTTAGGGAATCGGAGCTTCAGAAGCAAACCTGATTAGAATAGACAAACTTCAGTTGGCAAAGCCCTTGGACATATGCTTTAATATATGACAAAAATGAGACTCAATTACTTTTAACCCAATATTTTTCCTAGAAGTAATACACAACATGATACAATTTTTCTTACATACTTTACATTAGTTGGTACAGGGAAAATAAATTGAAACACATTTAATTATTTCAAAGTCATTTTTATGATAATTTTTATTGCTTTACTCTTTCTGTTAGGGTTAGCATTTATGTGATTTAGTAGTTGGAAAGCAAGCTTGAAACACTTTAAAGCAATAAAGTGAAAAAGAGGGATTTCATTCCAGTTGCCCTACATATCTGTGCTGGTGATGTTCTTGGTTCTATAGATACTTACTTGTTACAGTCAGTCTTTCCAAGTCCTTTCTGTCCATCGTCCATAAGTGAAAGAAAGCCACTTCAGGGGATAATATAAAGATACATTCAGATATCTGATAGACGTTAGTCTCACTGAGATGACTGAAAGTTAAGAAATTGGTGTCTGTAACTGAGCTGTGGTTCAAAATAAAAGCCTGTAGAGCAACCTTTGGTAGCAATGCTCATTCTTTAAGAATGTGAGACTTGGCTCTGTTGCAAGAGTGAAATTCCTATCCTTAAGTGGTTTCTCAACATTCCTGAGACACTCTTATAAAAGCCAAGGTCCTAAGTCCTAGCTGCCCTTGGCTAAGGATTTTGTGGGCAGCGACAGGTGGTCAGGCTGTGGTTGAGTAGACAGCTGGAGCGAGAACCATGGAAATACCTAAGCTTGACTTCCATGATGCAGCATTTCCAAGCAAAATGGGGAAGGTTTAATGTTTAATGTTCACCAAGTTGGCTTACTGAGGCTAGTGTCTGGCTGAGCTTATCATCTTTCGTTTGAGCCACTGTATAGTGTAGATCGATCTTAGCCCAATGAGCTAAACTAAATTCATTGATTTCTAGGCGTGAAAATGAGCTCACATTATCACTAGTTCATGCCTGACATTGTTGTAACCCTTGCTAATTTCATCTGGTTTAGAAAGGTTCAGTGTATTTTCAAAACAATTGAAAGAACAAAATAATTTCTAGTAAATATCTCCATGCATTTATACTTTTGTCTTCTTGGAAGACCATATTAATACATTTTCTTCTCTATTATGGGCTCTCAGTTTTATTATTGCCAGGGTATTTATTATATTGGTAATGATAATTTTATAAATGTTATCAAATCTATGTTCTTTTGGAATGTTTTGACACTCAATTCACTCTGTCTATAATTATGAACTTTGCCTTTGTTTCTGCTTTATTTGAGATTTGAACAATTGATTGTATTGTCTTAATTCCCATGAAACCATTCAGTCTCAAAATTCTCATTCACTTACTCGTAAGATACTCTATACATATGCTTCTGGAAGGCATTCTATAAGTGATGGTTTATATTGGTAAAATATAATTTTTGCATATTATATAGACTTTATGTCAAATTTCATAGACCTTTGAAATTAGAAGCACCCTTAAAAGTCTTGCCAGAGGATCAATAGCTTAGCCTAGTTTTAATTATTTATCTATATCTTGAGCCTTATTCTTGAGCTTGTGATAGACTGGGTACCTTTGAATTTGCATTATGATTCTTAAATTGTAGAATGGGACAATCACACCTTGCTCTCCCTCATCCCTCCACCTCTCCTATTTTCCACCCCACTCCCAGGCCCCAACAAATATCAGCTGGTGAGATAAGAGGGGTGTGGTTCCTGGGTGGGGAGCTACACAGCTGCATTTCCTAGCATCCCCACATGTGCCAATGTGCCATCGTACCTCCCGGCTTGTCTTTCAGGCAGGATAGTGCAGTTGTTGCTGAATCTTCTCATTTCCTCCTTCAGTCACTTGCCCTGATGATTGTTTCTTTTGAATGTCTCTGATGTCCTTCTTTCCCTCCTTTCCTGTTGTCGCTCTTTCGGTAGGAGGCCGATCCACCATATGTCTTAAATATTCTGACAGCCTCTTATTCATTTATTCACTGAACATTTTGTTCAACGCCTTCTTGTGTCAGGCCCAGACTGTGCCCTGGGGATACAAGGATGAAAAGACACACGTGTTCAGAAAGGGCACTCAGTCTACAGGGAAGGCAAACATGGAAACAGAAAAAGTGTAAGGCAATTTGTATAAGTGCTCTAATTAAGGTAGAAACAAGAGCTTCAGAAGCCCAGAGGAAGAGGAGATACATTTCCTACCAATTGAATTTGTAGATTGTATACAAATTGTAACACCTCAGGCAAATAAAACTCTATCTTGCCTCCTGCCCACGTCAGCTCTTAGACTGGATTTTCTAAAAGGTACTTTTGATCATACCTTTCCTCAAAGGCTGCCCGTGACTTCCCTACCACATACAGATCAGACTCCAAGTGTTAATTTAACACCACAGTTTACATCAGTGGTTCATAACTAATCATGAATCCACTGGTTCTCTTCTCTCTCCTTCCTTATCATTCTCATCCCGTGCATAAAGTGCACTACCTTCAATTGTTTACCCACTACAATAACCTCCTTTTCCAACAACTCAATGCTTCCTCCACAATTCATCATTTTACAATAAATCTTTGTATTCTGCCCTGGGGAAGCTGTATTGTAAACCCACCATTTCAACTCACACATCTTCAAATAATTCTCTCTTCAGCTAACCTGCTGAAGTGAAAACTCTCATTCTTTCCAAGGATCCTGTCTTTCTTGTAATCCCCCGGTTTGTTTGTTTGTTTGTGTATTTATTTATTTAGTGCAGGTAATTTATTTGGGAAGTGATCCCAGGAAGTTTCAGAAGGGGAGCAGGGAAGACAACAAGGGTGTGTGGGGATTCTAGGCGGCTTAGTCCTTACCTCTGATTAGGTCCTAAAGTATGTTGATTGACTATTGGAATGTGCCTAAAGTCAGCTCCACTGCCAGGGCATTGATGTTATGCCTTTGTTATTCTTTTTTATCTCAACTATTTATTGCAAGAGCTTCTTTGCTTATCTCCCTGCTCCCAAACTGCCTTGTACCTCGTACCAAAGTTAATTTTCCTAAAGCATGTTGTGATCATGATTTCCCCTGCTTAAGTATCTTTTTTAAATTATTTTTTTAATTCCAAAGTATTAGGGGGTTCAAATGTTTTAGGTTACATGGATTGCTTTGGTAGTGCTTCAGTCCTGGCATACGTATGCCTATAACCCGAATAGTGTTCATTATACCCATTAGGTAGGTTTTTGCCCCTTCATTTCTCCCCCATCCCTGCTGGTTGATTTCCACTGAGGTTTACTTCCCTCTGTTCACATGTGTGCTCATTGGTTAGTTCCAATTTAATAGTGAGTACATGTGGTGTTTGTTTCTCCATTCTTGAGATATTTCTATTAGAAGAATGATCCAGTTCCATCCAGATTCTTGCAAAAGGCAATTCATCTTTTTTTATGGCTGAGTAGTACTCTATGGTATACATATAGCACATTTTGTTAATCTACTCATGAACTGATGGGCACTTGGGGGGTTGATTCCACATCTTTGCAATTGTGAATTATGCTTCAATAAGCATTTGAGTGCAAGTAACTTTTTGATGAAACGTCTTTTTTTCCTTTGGGTAGATACCCAGTAGTGGGATTGCTAGATCAAATGGTAGGTCTACTTTTAGTCCTTTGAGGAATCTCCATACTGTTTGCCATAGAGGGTGTACTAATTTGCAGTCCCACCAACAAGGTATAAGCTTTCCTTTCTCTCTGCATTCATGCCAGCATCTATTGTTTCTTGACTTTTTAATAAAAGCAATTCTAACTGGGCTAAGAAGATATCTCATTGTGGCTTTAATTTGCATTTCCCTCATGATTGGTGACATTGAGCATTTTTTTATATATTTACTGGCCATTTATCTTTCTACTTTTGAGAAGCTTCTGTTCATGTCTTTTGCTCACTTTTTAATTGGGTTGTTTGTTTTTGGTTTTTTCCTTGCTAATTTGCTTGAGTTCTTTGCAGATTCTGGTTGACTGTTTTGCATTTATTTATCAATTCCAGGAGTCTCTTGGTGGAATCTTTGGGGTTTTCTAGATATGAGATCGTATCATCAGCAAAAAGCAATGGTTTGACCTCCTCTTTCCTGATCTGGATACCCTTCTTTCTTTCTTTTTGCCTGGCTAGGACTTCCAGCACAATGTTAAATAGAATGGTGACGGTGGGCATCCTTGTCTTGTTCCAATTCTTAGGAGGAATATTTTCAACTTTTCCCAATTCAGTATGATGTTGACTATGGGTTTGTCATATATGGATTTTATAATTCTGAGATATGTTCCTTCTATGACTAGTTTGTTGAGGGTTTTTTATTATGAAAGGGTGCTGGATTTTGTTGAATGCTTTTTCTGCATCTATTGACATCATCATATGATCTTTGTTTATGCCTTTGTTTATGTGGTGAATTGCATTTATTGTTGTAAGTTGAACCATCTTTGCATCCCTGGGATGAAGCTCACTTGGTCCTGATAGATAATTTTTTTGATGTGCTGTCGAATTCAATTTGCTAGTATTTTATTGAGGAATTTTGCACCCAGAATCATAGGGAATATTGGTCTATAGTTTTCTTTTTTGTGTGTGTCCTTTCCTGGCTTTGGTATTAAGGTGATACTGGCTTCATAGAATGAGTTGGGGAAGATTCCCTCCTTCTCAAAATTAATGAATAATATCTGTATTATGGGTACCAGGTCTTACATATAGGTCTAATAGAATTTGGCTGTGAATTCATTTTGTCCAGGGCATTTTTTGTTGGGGGATTTTTGGTTTTTTTGTTGTTGTTGTTGTTACTGTTTCTATCTCACTGTTTGTTATTTGTCTGTTGAGGAGTTCTACTTCTTCCTGGTTGAATCTTGAGAGGTTGTGTGTTTCCCTGAACTTGTCCATTTCTTATATGTTCTCTAATTTGTGCGCGTAGAGATTATGTAGTATTCGTGGATTATGTTTTGTATTTCTGTGGTCTCAGTTGTAATATCACCTTTTTCAATACTGTTTGAGCTTATTTGGGTCCTTTTTCTTCTGTTCTTGGTTAATTTAGCAAGAGTTCTGTCAGTTTTGTTTATCTTTTTAAAGAATCAACTTTTTGTTTTGTTAATTCTTTGTATTTTTTGTTTGTTTTCCAATTCATTTAGCTCTGCTGTGAACTTCATTATTTCTTTTCTTCTGCTGGCTTTTGGCTTGGCTTGCTATCCTTTTCTATTTCCTTGAAGTATGACATTAGGTTGTTAATTTGTGAGCTTTCTGTCTTTTGGATATAGGCATTTAAGGCTATGAATTTTCCCCTGAGGAATGCCTTTACTGTGTCCCATAGATTTTGATAGCTTGTGTCCCCTTTGTGGCTCAGTTCAAGGAATTTTTTGATTTCCATTTTAATTGTATTCTTGACCCAATAATTGTTCAGCAGTAAATTGTTTAATTTCCATGACTTTGTGTAAGTTTGAGTGCTTCTCTCATGACTGATTTCTAGTTTTACTCTACTGTGATCTGAGAAGGTACATGGTATTATTTCATTTTTTTTGAATTTGTTGAGACCGGTTTTATGGCCTAAGATATATCAGTCTTGGAGAATGTCCCATGTACTGATGAGAAGAATGTGTATTCTGTAGTTTTTGGGTGGAATGTTCCATAAATATCTGTTAGGTCCATTTTGGTTTAAGTCCATTGTTTCTTTCTTTATTTTCTACTTTGATGATATGTCAAACTCTGACAGTGGGGTGTTGAGGTCCCCAGCAATTGCAATAGTGCTCTTTATTTCTTTGCTTAGCTTTAGTAAAATTTGCTTTATGTATCTGGGAGCTCCTGTGTTGAGCCTCTATATATTTAGGATTGTATTTCTTCTTGTTGAATTGCTCCCTTTACCATATATAATGCCTGTCTTTGTCTTTTTTTACCTTTGTTGGCTTAAAGTCAGTTTTATCTCATAAGAGAGTGGCTACATCTCTCTTTTGATTTCCATTCTTATGCAATATTTTTTTCCAGTCTTTCATGTTGAGTCTGTATGCATCCTTGTGGTTTGGATGCATTTCCTGGAGCCAGCAGATACCTGAGTTGTGTTTTTTCATTCATTCAGCCCGCCTTTGTCTTTTGAGGTGAGCATTGCCTGTTAGTATAAATCGATAGCATTGATATCTGGGATGCTGATCTGTTCATCCTGTTGGGTAGTCCTTTATTGCTTTGTTTTACTTCTTATTCTATTGTTTTATAAGAGTTTTGAGTTTTGGGGGGTTTTTTAAGGTGATTTTACATTGGTGGATATCTGTTACACTGACTTGTGTATAATGTTGTTTTGAGTATTTTATACAGGGCAGATTTGGTCATGGCAAATTCCCTCAGTGTGTGCTCATCTGGAAAATACTTAATTTCTCTGTTGATTGTGAAACTTAGTTTTGCAGGATACAAATTCTAGGCTGGCAGTTGTCTGTTTAAGTCAATTGAAGGTGGGGCCCCAATCCCTTCTGGATTGTAAGGTTTCCACTAAGAAGTCTGCAGTTAGTTTGATGGGTTTTCCTTTGTAGATTATTTGATGCTTTTGTCTTGCTGCTTGCAGAACTTCTCCTTCATTTTGACTTTGGCCAGGTTTATTTCTATGTGTCTTGGAGATGACCCATTTGCTATGAATCTTCCCAGTGTTCAATGTCCATCTAGTATCTGTATATCTGAATTTCTGGCAATACCATGGAAGTTTTCCTCATTAATTTCCTCAAATAGTTATTCCATGCTTTTAGCTCTTTCTTTTTCATTCTCAGGGATACCTATAATTTGAATGTCAGTTCACTTCACATAGTCCCATTGCTCTCTCAGTGGTTGCATGGACTTTTTTATTTTTCACTCTTCTCTACCTCTTTGAATGACTGGATTATCTTGAAAGCCTTGTCTTCAAGCTCTGAGATTCTTTCCTCTCCTTAGTTTAGTCTATTGTTAAAGGTTTCTACTGTGTTTTAAAATTCTCTATATGACCCTTTCATTTCTTTAAGTTCTGTTATATCCTTTCTTATGTAGTCTAGCTCTCTAGTGACTTTTTTTTTTCATTGATTTCCTACAGTATTTTTTTGGCTTCTTTTTGTTAGGTTTCAACTCTCTCTTCAATTCTGTTCATCTTATTTGCCATCCAAATTCTGCATTCCATTTCTGTCACTATGGCAATTTCCTTGTGGGTGGAGTCCACTACTGTGGCTTCATTGTGTTTCCTTGGGGGTGTCGAACTATTTTGTTTTTTCATGTTGCCAGGGTTCTTTTATTTCTTTATTCACATCTGGCTCCTCCTCTCTTGGCTCTGGGTTAATAAGATTGCAGGGCACCTGTTCTTCTTTTCTGGGGACTCCGTCGAACCAAATCCGGAAGCAGTGGCTGCTAAGGCCTTGGAGTTCCTGAGTGAAGTGTTGGATCTCAGGGAAGTTCTGCTGGCCCAGTGGTAATGGTGGGGACTCAGTAGTGGGGTCTTGGAGTCCAGGCACAACTCTGGAGTCTCAGGGGTGGAGTCACAGGCCCAGTAGGTGTCCTGGAGCTATGGGGGCAGAGCCTCAAACTTGGGAACAGTAAGAGCTTCAGAGCTGGCTCTGGAGATTTTGAGGCAGAGCTGCCCATGTGAGGTGCCGTTCCACCAGCATGGGGACTGCTGATTCCTGGTTGCTTAGGCAGGGGTTTTTCTCAGAAGTCCAGGTTCCATGTAGGTGGGCCGGAGCTGTTAGTTGGCCATGGTTCTCTTCCCACACATAGGAACCACTGAGGACATCACCATAGGCTTTCCAAGAGGTGCCTATGGTATCTGGGGATCCTCCCCTCTTCAGCTCCCACACTGGGGAGGGGGCGTGCTCAGCTTTCAGTCACAGGGCACAACACTGGAGAGTGTCTGTTCCCTCTCCTGCCTGGTGAGGATAATACAATGGCTACTGCTGGAAGTCGGGCCCCTGAGTGGACCTGGCTGTGTGTGCCAGAGTGGTCAGGATGGTGTCAGTTGCAGAAACCTGGGATTGGCAGGTGTGAGATCTCTGCTGCATCTGTTCTCCAGTGGAATGTCTCGACACAGACTCTGAGCAGCTCCTTAATTAGCTCAGAGTTCTGCAGTGGAAGAGGGAGACATCTCACAGATCAAACTGCCTATAACTTTTGTTTCTCTCCTAAAAAGCATTGTCCCCTTGGGTTGCTTCTATCCTGCTGTAGTTCCCTTTTTCCAGCAGTGTGGATTATATTGGGACCCCCAATCTTAATATCTGAGATGGTGGGTGATGCTTGTGAGTAAGAATCAGCTATGCCCTGTTTGATTCGGTTGGTAGATGCAGTAATGAGCTATAGAGTTATTCTCCCTGTCAGTGGTTGGTACTTGCAGGAAAGAGCCAACTGCAGAGCTTTTCTTTTGTGCCTGTAATTAGCTCTAGTCCTTCAAGAGGAACACTTGAATGCCCCAGGTTTGGGAGGGGTCCTGTAGCTCTCAGGGTTTACTTGTTCTTCACCATAGCAGAGGAGGATGGAGGAGAGAAGCTGGGCATAGTCAGGTTGGGCAATCCTGGAAGGCTTTGAAAAGCCTCAGCAGGGCTCCAAGGTCATTTTTCCAGCTGCTAGTGAAGGCTGCTGGGAGATGGGTCAAGGTGGGCTCTCCTAACTGGGAAGGCTTCTTGTGACTGCAATTCCCTGACTGGCTGTCAGGAGTGAGCTCTGCCCCTCTTGCATTACCCCTGTTCTCTGGTGTCTGGTTGCAAATGGGTGCCTGGATGTGCTGCCCTCAGTTGCTATGGAGCCATGAGCTGGGATCTTTTTTGCCAGAGGACCCACTCTAGTCTGATAGTGCAGATTTCCTATGGAGGGATGGGTGTTCCCCCAGATCACTGCATCTCAGAACCCCACAGTATTCTCCCATCAGTTTTGCCCATGTGGGCTCCCTCATCTCTTGATTCCAGCTACCAAATCTTCCCCCTGTGTACCCTAGCAACCTGCTCATGTAATGGGGGCACAAGATCTGGCCTGCATGTCTGACCCACTGGTGTGTGTCTCTGGGAAATGCCAGTGGACAGAGAGGTCCCTGATTGGCACCCCGGGTCCACTGCAGGTCCTCAAGGGGAAAGGCATGGGCCCCACTCACTGTGGAAATCTCAGACTGGAGGATATACCAGCTGGGGAGAGGCAGCTGCTTGCCAAATTCTTGGGCCAAACTGCTCTCCTGGTTGCAGTGGGCAGGGGAAGGGTGGGGGAGGACAAGAGCTGAATGGAAGAAAGCCGGCTCTCTGGCCTCTCTGGTCACTCTCCTTGGAGGGGAACTCTGCGTGGAATATCAAGCTCTGAGATCACACAAGTTCTCCTCACAGCTCCGTGGCTACTGTGGTGCTTAGGCTCATGGGGGTGGAAAAGCTTCCAAGTAACTTGGTAGCCCATTGATCACCGAAGTAGTGTGGGAAGGAGAAAGGCACCCCCCTTACTCCTTCACTGGGCTCCGAGTCTCTCTGGGTTTGATCCTTGCCAATACCTGTTTTTCCTTTTCCCTCTTCCTTCTCTGCTTCACAATTTTCCTTGTGAGGTTCCTGGCAGGCTCTGGTACTTATTCCTCTGACCTACTGTGTCCTTTTCCCCCTCTCCTTTATTCTTCCTTCCCTCTGGGATAGCCTGGTAAACAGTGTCTCTAGTCAGCCATCTTGCCTTGATTTCCTCATCTTGCAATCCCCTTGGAAGGGGGCTGCTCCTTTCTCCCACCTGAGAGGTCCATGGCTCATGGAGGGCCCAAGACAGCAGGAGAGGGCTCACCATTCTCCCTCATTCCTGTTGTCAGAGCTGCACCCTTTTATAAAATCTCTTCTTTCTTTCTTTTTGAGGAAAATGACACCTATGAATAGCTTTCTCCCTCTGTGTCTTCCTCTTTCTCACTGTCATATTTTTCATCTCTCTTCCGTGTATTTTGAGGACTTTACCTCTCACTGTTTCCACAGCATCACTCACTGCATTAGGCTGGGTAGAATTTAGATTGCTGTCACAAAGAAATCCCAAATGCCATGGCTTAAATAAGTCTGAAGTTTATTTCTGTCATAAATATCAAAGCAGGAGGCTGAAGGCCAACATGAGGCTCAGTAGAGTTGAAGAAGTAATAGAGTCTGACTCTGTTTAGATGTTATGCTGAGAGCAGTCAAACCTCACCCCTCCCCCTTTCCTCTTTGCCCTGCACCTGGACAAGCCAATGAGAAGTCCCCTGTGCTCCCTCCTATGCCACTAGCAGGAAGTTCAAACCACACAGGCTCTGGCCAGCTTGGGAGCCCTCACCCCCAGTCCCACATACCCATCACAATGAAAACTAAAGCCACTTTTTCCACCTTTTGTTCAAGCCATTTTGAACCTGCTGTAGGTTCCTGTCCTGCTCTCCCCCAAAAGCCTCAATGTATGAATAATAAACCTTTTCACATTGTGTGTGTGTGCGTGTTTGATATTTCTACATGTCAATCAATTTTAGAGGGAGGGATTTGATCCTATGCTCTTTTGAGCAGCCATAAAACAGGGACCCGATTTCTTTCCATCCTTACTGTTTTGCCGTTCTTGACATGGAGTGATCCAAGGTAACTGGTCCAGCTCCTGCCATCATATTCGCATTATAGACCATGAAAAAGGGGAGTGGAGAAGGGTTGTGCACACAATTTCTCTTTCAGAGCATGACCAGTCAGTCATACACATTATTTCTACTATGTTTCACTAGCCAGAACCTAGAAACTCAGCCAACTATTAGGGAACTGAGAAATGTAATCTTTATCTGGGTAGGCATGCCAAATAATCTATAGCTATATAAGAAAGAGAGAATAGATGTTAGGGGATAACCAGAAGTCTCTTCTACACTTATGTATCTGTCTGACGAAAGGCAAATTACTTAGCTCTTGCAAAACAAGGAAATAATAAGACAGTAATAATAGGTCTTTAGGGCCAAGACAAGAATAGGAGAACTAAGTTCATACTCTTAGCCTACTGACCGGCATATCATAGGCATATTATAAATAGTAACTGTTGCTATTATTACAAATATTGCTTATATTAATAGTAGTAATATGTTTCTCTACCATAAATTCTATTATCATCAAGGAGAAACTCAGAGTCCACATAGTGAACTCATAATTCAAATATTTATCCTTTTTGGCTCTGAATTCCAATTGCCTGCATATCCATTGTGCTTGACCAATCTGATATTATCACCATGCTCTGTTTCTTGTTCTTACCTATAATTTTTACATTTTGGCAATTGCTAACCCCAATATCCACTTTGTAATCCTAACAAACTAACCACTTTTCTTTTTTCCTTCTACTCTTCCATCCTTCTCTTCTTCTATCCTCTCATTCTTTCTTTCTTTTGTCATTCTTCTTTCTAATTTCAGTAGTTCTTTATTACCAATCAGCTATATTTCTATTTTGGCTTGCCCCAACTCACTTTCTTAATCCCCTCAGTAACTAGGATTACTAGTTTCTACACAACTTACTCTGCAACTTCACCATTGTCAGTAGATGACTATGTTATTTTAAATAGAGAGTTCACTAGGAAATAATTACTGTCTACCTATTTCTTCTCTCCAAAATCAGCGAAAGTCTGTTTCTCTTCCTCTCCAACGTGATTCTCCTCAGCTTATTTCTTCTCGGGCACTTATCGGTTGGGAGCCCATTTATTTCCAATACATTCAGCCACTCAATGTCTATCATCTTGTTTTGTTACAAGCTGTATTAATAATCTATTGCTGTGTAATAAATTTCCTCAAACAGTGGCTTAAAACAAAAATGATGTATTATCTCACAATTTCTGTAGGTCAGGAATCTGGACACAGTTTAGGGTGTCTCAAAGGCTGTAATCAAGGCGTCATATGGGGGCTACAGTCTCATCTGAGGCTGAGGGAAAAATCTCTTCCAAGCTTCCTCATGTGGGAGGGTGATCTTAGGTCCTCACTGGCTATTGGACTTAGGATCTCAGTTACTCACCACATAGGCCTCTCTATAGGACAGTCCCTAATGTGGCAGGTGACTTTTCCCCAGAGCAAATAAGAGAGACAGTTCAGAGAGAATAAGCAAGATAGAATTATAGTTTTTTGGTAACCTCATCTGAGAATTGACTCCCATCACTATTACCATATTCAGTTTACTAGAGCAAGTCACTAGTTAGTCCAGCCCATTACAAAGGCAAGGAGATCACACAAGGCATGAATACCAGCATGTGAAGATCACTGGGGCCATCTGAGAAGCTGCCCGCTATCCCTGCTATTGAAAGTTACACATGCCTTCTGCTTGGTCAAGCCTCCTAAAAGGGTGGTCCAAGACCACTGTCTGTAATTCTTGTCATGCCACTGAAATCCTGCTCTGTTCCTACCACTGTTCTTATGCAATTTTACTAAAGTCATCAGTGGCTTCCCAGTTTCCAGATCCACTAGGCAATGTTTTTATCTTAGATTATCTGATTCCTTGCAGAATTTGACAATTTGATATAACCAACTACTCCTTCCTATTCTAATCTTTTCTCCTTTGGCTTCCTTGACATTATTACCCCTTGGTTCTCTCATTACCTGGTCTCCCCTTCTTTCATTATCATCTTGCATGATAATAATTTTTCTTATTCCTCTTCTCCTCATTCTCTCTATTCTTCCTGAAAAATCTCATTCACATCCTTGTTTTTAGCTGCCCTACACATGCTGATGATTCCAACCCTGGTCTTTCTCTTGTCCTCAAGACACATATATCCTAATGAACTGCCAAATGACCATCTCAACTTTGGCACTGCAAATCTAGTGTGCCCCATATAGAACTCATAACTTCCTGTCACCACACTTCTCCTCCTGAGTTTCTGTTTTGATGGATTGTGCTATCATCCACTCTCTCACTCCAGCCATGATTCTGGGAGTCAATCTAGGCTCCTCTCTCTCACCTCCCACAACAAAGTCATGGGGTGCCATCCATTTCATAGCCCCTCCTATCCCTCAAACTGGCTACCTCCTCTCTGTCTGTACTGCTGCTCTTGCCTGTTCAGGCCCTCCTCGTTTCTCTTCTGGATTATTAAATTATCTACCTGCCTTCCAATTTCTCCCCTTCAGTCTATCTTCAGAAAAATTGTCAGGGTGATCTTTCTGTGGTGCAAATATGATCATGCCATTGCCCTATTTAAAAATTCTCCAGTGGCTCCCTATTTTCCATGGAATCAAATCTAAGAATATGAAGATTTGGCCTTTGTCTCATTCTCCTACTTCTTTCCTCCCACTCTCCTATAGGTACCACTCTCCAGCCATACTAAACTGTCTGCAATTCCTTGACTACTTCCTGTGTTTTGTCATGCCTCTATTCGTGGGAAAATGCCCTTCCCTTTGTATTGAATGATATTTTCCCATGTGACTAGCTAATTTCTACTCTTTCCTTGTACCCAGCTCACAAGTCACCTCCAGGAGTCTATCTTTGAGACTCTTTCTCCAAGTCAGATTCATTTTTCTTTCCTTTTTCATGCTCCTATCACATCCCAGGCAAACCTATATTATAGTACTTATCCCACTGGGCTATCAATATTGATTTCTAGCCGTCTCACCCTAGAGAAAGTGATCTTCCAAGAGAAAGTGAGACAGGAATACAGATATTTCACCTCTGAACCTTTCACAGTGTCTGCTTCATGGGAAGCATTAAATAAATGTTTGTTGAGTAAATTGTAGGGGAGAAACTGTAATATCTTTTTCTCATCCATCACAAGGTTCATGGCCAAGACCCCTGGAACAAAAGACAGATCTACAAGATAAAAGCATATAAATTTATTTAATAAAAGTTTTCACATGATGCAAGAGCCTTCAAAAATGAAGACGCAAAAACCCAGAGAAAACTATATTTTCATAGACAGTCCTGCAGAAGTATGACTGCAGGACAAAGGAGTAGGATCTAATTCTTTTCTGTGTCAATTTTCTCCAGCTTAAAACACTCAGTATGCCAAGGAACCATATTGTAGGGTAGCATGTTCTGAGCCCTGAGAGAATAAATATTCATTCAAGACTCTCAAGTCAAACCACTTCTCCATCCACTCACTATGCTTTTGTATCCCTGAGTTCTAACTTTTTCCTGCTCCCATGCTGATGACCAGGAATGACCTGGCAACAAATAAAAGGGTTTTATCAGGAAAAAAAGTTACTATATATTTGTCAAGTTGGAAAATTAACAACAGTATTATTTTAGTTTTTGTTGTTGCTGTTGTTTTTAATAAATATAGGACACAAAAGAAAGTAAAGTATCAATATGTCTGTTTTGGTAATTTATAATCTGATTCAGTGAGAAAGAATTTTATATAATAAGAACTTGTTCACATATATATAAAACAATAAAGACCGTAAATCATCAACTAGTGGACAATGAAGGACAGATTGTAAGTTCTCTGAGAGTTGGAAGAGATCAGTGCTGGTTATCATTGCTGGAAGACCACAGGAGAGGAATGTCACCTTGGATTTGGCAGCTGAAGCATTCATTGACTGTTGGGTCTGGCAGCGGAAGATTGGGTGCACGATGTGTGGGTGAGAGTGAGGGCAATGAGATGAGTCTGTTTCTGGTAATTTTAGGAGCTGAGGAAAATAGGGTCATTTTTAAGAAAGATCTGAACTTTATCTTTGTCAAGTTTGGACTTGATTATGTCACAAAAGGAAAAAACTCCTGAAGTGTGTGGACAGAAACACATGTAAATGCTCTGAAGCACTAATGTAATCTCCTCTGGCAAGGTCAGGAAGCCAAATATGTTGATACAGCCATGGTTGAACTCAGTTTTATTTTTGGGGACAATTTACAAATATTACTTATAAAAATTTAATATAGAACTAGGAAAATCTGAGTTGGAACCAATACTATTTTAGTGAACAGTATCTGGGAAATACTGTCTAAAATAAGCATCAGTCTAACTATAGCCCATTGTGCTTTCCCACATGGGAACATTTACATCTAGATCTTATTCTCAATTCTCTCATAGTCTCATTTGTTGTTGTAAAAGATTTGTGATACATGTAGAACACAGCACACATATGCAGTCAAACATGGTCAAGTACCTGACAAGAGAATGCTATTGGAGTGTAAGTTAGCAATCAATTTTTTACAAATTTTAGAATGTGAACCATATCAATTCATGTTTATCGTCTATTCATTTGCCAGTCTGCATTGTTTTTAAAGTAATCATCTTTTATGAGTTAAATTCTATCTCCTACATATTTTATTCCATTTGACATCACACTTTTAGACAAAGGATGATTTTTTAATAAATGAATATGTATGTGGATTATCTAATATTAAATTAGTGGTATTCTATTTCTTTCCTCATCAGATCTTTCTGCCAAATGGAGGAAGAAACAGATTGATTTTTGTGACATTATAAAAAATAACAAATTGGAAATTAGTACAAGTTTTCTTCTAGATCCATTATTAACTCATTTTTCTGATAACTATGTGTTTGGATAACTGTTTTAATAAAGTATGTTGAATTTTTTTATCCCTTAAATGTATAAGTATACTATATAAGAAGATTTAAAAACATTTTCTTCATTTTGTTTGTCTCATTTTGATATCTTGCCCTCAAAATACCTATTAGCACTTTTGTTAAGCATTCTATGCATCTAATATATCCATATTGAACATAGTTCTAAAGACATGTGGGAAAAGTTTTATATTTATATATAATCCTAAGTACCTATATCTTTGCTTTCATTTAAGTGACAAAGTGCCTTGAATTACTTTTTAAAAATAGCAACCTTGGATAACCATTCTTTCAGTAGAACTCTGTATTATGTCATTCTCATTTTTCAATTGAGTTTCTGTTGAGCTGAATTTTATGGCATTAATTACTGACTTGCCTGAGTTGGATTCATTAAAAAAAGTCTAAGTACATATCTGACAAGCTGTATACATTAATCTTGGGTTTTACTTCCTTTAAGCCATGGGTATAGGTGGAAACCTCTAAACATTGATTGCTGCTTGGGGTTTGGGGTTGATGGAAGGTGGGAATAGTTTCCTGCAAATGCAAATAGTCAATTAGCTTTTATAACTACTCTTCAATTAAAATAAAAATAGAATTCTCTAGGGAGATATCCAACCAGAAAGATTACTTCACTGTAAATAGGCCAGTCAATTTCATAGAAAAAAAGCCTCCAGCACCTAGCACTCACTCCCATATATATTGATTTATTCATTCAACAAATATTTACTGAGTGCATATGCTATCCAAGGCATATTGTGTCTATCAATTACATTTTATACACACAGTGACATGACTCAGTTTTGGCAACAGGACAAGTGAAATGAGGACTAGGACTTGGTACTACAACTACTACTGTTGTTGCTGCTGCTGCTACTGTTACTACCACTAGCAACAGCCACCACTGACCATGCACCTCCTCTGTGCCAGGCAGTGTTCTAAGATCCTCATAGCTATGATTGCTTTCAACTGCCTAGAAACAGAGGGATTATAATGTCCGTTTTACAGATGAGAAGTTGAGACTGTGTATGTATTTCATGAAACCATCAGATACAGAAATATAAGAAAAACACTTGGAAAAGCTTGTATTTCCTATTCAGAGAGGAAATGTCATTATAGAAGTCATGAAAAACCAAGAGGAGGGAGGAGGATACCTAAAGTGAGCGTTTCTTCTTTCTCAAATTCCAAAGAAAATGAAAGAGGAGCAAAAATCAGGGTCATACCAACAATTACCCTGCTGTTTATCTTCAAACCAGATTCTTTGTTAGAGGGGAAGAGGTAAGTAGGAAGTGAGATTAGAGAGACAAAGATGATGCTGTGTTCCAACCTGCCCGTCTCTACCTTATGTTATAATTTATTTCAAGTAATTTAAAAGTTTTCTTTGTAGTAGTTGTATTTCTTTCTTTTGCTGAGTTTTCTATGAGCCTGTTGCTTAATCATCTCCAAATTCTCTCCTGGAAGTGAAAAGTCTTTCAACACATTTATAAATCATGTAAAATGTGCCCACTCCAACCCACCCTGAATGCTGCTAGAAATTTCTATTTGTCTCCTCTGTTTTGAAAGTCCTTATATTGTGCCTTTCACTGTGAGGTATTTTCAAACCATTGTGGTGAGCACTTGGTGGGCTCATTCACTCTGAAAAAATCATAGCCTGCATGTTGAGCAGTTTGTTACTGCTGTTATTATTTAATTAATTATCTGACAATTACTCTCTTGTATTTTTTCTGTTCACTCCTCTGGAATATTTTTTTCATGTTGCCCTTAGTGTAGTGATGCTCTATTTTCTTATTTTTATCTTCTGTTTCTCATCTCTGTCTTCTTGTTCTAGTTTCTTAGAAATTATATTCCAATATTTTTCCTGGGTTTTATATTTTTGCTATCATATCTTTAATGTTCTAGGAGTTTATTTTTGTTCTCCGAATTTTCCTTTTTTAGCCTTTTATTTCAGGAGCTTTCCTAAATCGTGTTTAGGAGAACAACAATAATAATTTTTGAAATATTATTCTATTCTTTGCACTCTCTGTTTTCCATTAAGAATAGCGAAGAAATGTAAATTAATGGAATAAAAATAACTAGAAAAGTATAGATATTTGCATCTGCCCTGCTTACTCTCCAAATTCTCTCCAGCCAAATACTCTATTTGTTCAAAGCACATATGACTTCTTAACATTCTACTTTATATTTACTTGATTACATGATTATTATCTAAAATGCAGGAATGAACTCTCCTTGAGGGTAGAAGCCTTTGTCCATCTTATTTCCTGCTGTACCCCAGTGCCTACAACAGTGACTGAATAGACAGCCAATGAGCAATACATTTTTCTTGGGCCATTACATAATTGAGTAAGTGAAGAAAACTGTAACTCTTATTTAAGAACATAATATAAGACTTGAATCAATGGGAAAGTAGACCATACTCCTTATTTGGCAACACATATATTTTGAGGTCATTTTTGCCACCATGTTAAATATGTTTTAAAAGTAGAACATGGAGATCATTTTTGGGTTGTCACAGCCATCTCTCAAGATAGAAAGCTCACCTGGACCCAGGGGATAGAGTGATATAAAGTGATAAGGTCAGGCAAAATCTATTTTGGCAAAAAAAATTCAGGAAGACTTACTGTGTCATATTGCATATTGTGCATTCACAATTATATTCTACTCTTTAAAATATTCTTTTTTGTTACTTTGGTTTTTTAGCTTGTCTTTTTATTTTCTTTTTATTTTTTATTTAGAAATATTGAGGGGGTACAAATGTTTTTGGTTACAAAAATCATTTTTGTAATGCTTGAGTCACAGCTATAAGTGTGATCATCACCCAAATAGTATTCTTGTACCTGTTAGGTACATTTTCCTCCATCCCCACCTCCCCTCTCCCCCCTGCTTGATTTCCACTGAGTTTTACTTCCCTCTATGCATATGCATGACTATCAGTTAGTTCCAATTTAATAGAGAGTACATGGGTGTTTGTTTTTCCATTTTTATATACTTCGCTTAGGAGAATGGTCTCCATTTCTATCCAAATTGTTGCAAAAGACATTAGTTCATCCTTTTTGAATGGTTGAGTAGTACTCCATAGTATACATATGCCACATTTTGTCAATCCACTCATGAATTGATGGGCACTTGGGTTCATTCCACATCTTTGCAACTGTGAATTGTGTTACAATAAACATTTGAGTGCACATGTCTTTTTGATGAAAAGTCTTCTTTTCCTTTGGATAGATAGCCAGTAGTGAGATTGCTGGATCAAATGGTAGGTGTACTTTTAGTTCTTTGAGAAATCTCCATACTGTTTTTCATAGAGGTTGTACTAATTTGTAGTCCCACCAACACTGTATAAGCATTCCTTTCTCTCTACATCCATGCCGGCATCTATTGTTTTTGGATATTTTAATAAAAGCCATTCTAACGGGGTAATTTGTGGTTTCAGTTTGCATTTCACTGGTGATTAGTGACACTGAGCATTTTTTCATGTTTACTGGCCATTTGTCTATCTTCTTTTGAAAACCTTCTGTTCATGTCTTTTGCTCAGTTTTTAATGAGATTGTTTGTTTTTTCTTGCTGGTTTGCTTGGGTTCTTTGTAGATTCTGGTTATTAGCCCATTATCAGATGTGCAGCTTGTGAATATTTTCTCCCGTTGTGCAGGTTGTCTATTTGCTCTGTTGGTTATTTTCTTAGTTATGCTCCTTTTAATTTAATCAAGTCCCATATATTTATTTTTGTTGTTGCTGTGATTGCCATTGGGGTTTTAACCATAAATTCTTTGCTAGGCCAATATCTAGAAGAGATTTTCTTACATTTTCTTCTAGAATTATTATGGTTTTATGCCTTACATTTAAGTATTTTATCCTTCTTAAATTAACTTTTGTGAGTGGTGATAGATATAGATCCCGTTTAATACTTCTGCATGTGGCTATCCAATTTTTCTAGCGCCAAATAATGAGCAAGATTGAAGCAGTAATAAAAAGTATTCCAAAAAAAATATCTCTGGACCAAATGGATTCACAGCTGAATTTACCAGACCTACAAATAAGAGCTAGAACCCCTACTGCAGAAATTATTCCATAACGTCAAGAAGCGGGGAATCTTCCCTAACTTATTCTATGAAGCCAGTATCACCTGGATACTAAAGCCAGGAAAGGACTCAACGAAGAAGGAAAACTATAGACCAATATCCCTTATGAATATAGCTGCTAAAATCCTCAATAAAATACTAGCAAACCGAATTCAACAACACATCAAAAAAATAATCTGCCAGGACCAAGTGGGCTTCATCCCAGTGGTGCAAGGATGGTTCAACATACTTAAATCAACAAATATAATTCATTGCATAAATAGAAGCAAAACAAAGACCATATGATCATCTCAATAGATGCAGAAAAAGCATTCAACAAAATCCAGCATCCTTTCATGATAAAAACCCTCAACAAACTAAGCATAGAAGGAATATTCTCAAAATTATAAAAGTCATATATCACAAACCCATAGGCAACATCATACTGAATGGGAAAAGTTGAAAGCATTCCTCCTAAGAACTGGAACAAGACAAGGATGCCAACTGTCACCACTTCTGTTCAACATAGTGCTAGAAGTCCTAGCCAGAACAGCAGGCAAGAGAAAGAAATAAATGGTATTCACATCAGGAGAAAGGAGGTCAAACTATTGCTTTCTCCTGCCAATATGATCTTATATCTAGAAAACCCCAAAGACTCCACCACAAGACTCCTGGAATTGATAAATAAATTCAGAAAAGTCTGAGGATACAAAATTAATGTACATAAATCAGTAGAATTTCCATACACCAATAACAGTAAAGCTGAGAGTCAAGTCCAAGACTCAGTACCATTCACAATAGGTACAAAGAAAATAAAATACTTGGGAATATACTTAACCAAGGAGGTGAAAGATCTCTACAAAGAGAACTATGAAACACTGAGGAAAGAAATCACAGATGACACAAACAAATGGAAAAGCACATCATGCTCATGGATAGGCAGAATCAACATTGTTAAAATATCCATGCTACTCAAAGTGATTTACACATTCAATGCAATCCTTATCAAAATACCAATGTCATATTTCACAGATCTAGAAAAAACAACTCTGCACTTCATTTGGAATCAGAAAAAGCTCAAGTAGCCAAATCAATCTTTGGCAAAAAGAAAAAATCTGGGAGCATCACATTACCAGACTTTAAAGTATACTATGAGTCTATAGTAACCAAACAGCATGATATTGGCACAAAAATAGAGACATAGACCAAAGGAACAGAAAAGAAAACCCAGATATAAAACCATCTGCATACAGCCAGCTGATCTTTGACAAAGTCATAATATTATTTATGTGTTTTCCTAATGATGAATATCGAGGTTGCTCTCCACACCCTACCTCCAATAGTAATGCGCTACTGAAAATCTTTATTTGTGTTCACTTGTGGGCTTGTGGCGTAGTTTACCTGGATGGGAATGCTGAGATCTAGGATATATCTGGATGGTTCTGTGAATGACTGAACCTATTTATATTACTACCAGCAATTCATCAGAATTCTCATTGTCCCATGCTCTTGCTAATGTTTGGCACCATGTAGCATTATAAAGTTTTCTAATCTCATGGGTATAGAGGGGTTCCCTCATTATTTTAAGTTGCATTTCTACGATGACTAGAGAGGTTGAATATTTCTACATTTTTACCACTGTTTTTTTCCCTTAGCTTATTAATATCCTCTATGCATATTTCTATTTGATTACCTCCCTTTGTCTTGTTGATTTGTAGAAGTTCTTTGTATGGGTGAATTATTAACTCCATGTTGGTTTTGGATATCTATCAGTCTATCATATATCTATTAACTTTGTTTATGATTTCTGCTGGGCAAAAGAAATACTTTTATTTCTGAATTCAATGGAAATGATGAGATCCTGGGATGGCAGGAGCCAAGGGACAGTGCTTCATCACCAGAACAAGATAGGCTCATTACCATAACGAATAGCAGAACTAAAGCAATAATCACAGTGGTTTTACTCACAGAGACTGTTAGCATTGCCTAATTATCAATGGTGTCCGTAGACCTGAAATAGTTGGCTTATTAAAGTCTCACTTGATTGTATGATAAAAAGTTGCAGGCATTTATCCTGAAGCCTGACTTGAATCATCAAAAGCAGTCACAATCCCTTAATTACAAGAATTGAACCAGTTGATAGGTCCCTTAAATTGAGGGGAGACCAAAGCCCCTTTAGGAGATGTTACTGAAAACTGTGCACTTGTCCTTGAGGCCACATCAGAAGAATGAGAACAAATGGTTTGAGGAGAAAGAAAGAGAAGTTTATTACTTTGCCAGCAAAGGAGGAAAATGGTAGAATGTCTTTTCTCAAAATCCAAATTTCCTAAACATAAGAAGAAATACAGAGCTTTCAAAGGGAGGGCCCCTCATTTCTAGGCTACTGTGATTAACTATTTTAATTGTCCCATCTCTGCCAATGACAAAACCTGTGACCCATACAAGCTGCCCACCTGGAGAGCTGGTTCCTCCTGGGATGGCTGAGTTATCTCTTTTAACATGGGATTTAACCTGCTTCAGGGTTGCAGGCCAGGCTGCAGTTCCAAAAAAGAGTAGGGGATGTTTTAAAAAGACAGAAAATATTTTTTTTTCTTCAGGCACTTCCCTCTGTTACATATTCCCCACTCTCAATTTTATGCTTTCATATCTATGGGAGGAGGGATGACTACTCTGTTACAGAGGGACCATGCTACATAGACAAAAATTTATGCTATTAATTTTTAGCATTCTCCAAGAGGATCTGTGGCCATTTACCAGGGTGGTTATATGTTGAGAAGGGAAAATAACTTTTCAGGGATTACTAAACACTAGCTCTGTACTGATACTAATTCCTAGAGATGTCAATGTCACTTGGTCCACCAGGCAGCATAGGAAATTTTGAAGGTCAACTGATCAATGGAATTTGGTCAGGTTTGTCTCACAGGAGGCTCACTGAACACATCCTATGGTTATTCCTCAATTCTGGAATGCATAGTTAGAATTGACATGCTCAGTACTGGCAGAATCTTCACATTGTTTCTATGACTCTAGGACAAAGGGCTATTGTGATTGGAAAGTGAAAGCTATTAGAACTAGTCTTCTTCTAAAATAGTGAATCAAAGCAATATTATGTCTCTGGAGGGACTGCAGAGATTAGTGCCACCATCAAGGACTTGAAGGATGCAGGGGTGGTGACTGTCACCACATGCTCATTAAACTCAATATTTGGCTTTTGGAGAAGACAGATGGATATTAGAGAATGACTGTGGCTGTTATAAACCTTTTCACTCCGTGACTCCAATTGCAGCTGCTGTTAAAAATGTGCTCAACTCTCCATCTGCAGGGGTACTGACCATCTACATTTCATAGGAAATCACATTGGTGCACTGTGTAGAGGATATCATGTTGATTAGTTCTAGTGATCAAGAAGTAGCAAGTATTCTAAATGCCTAGGTAAGAAACTGCATACCTGAAGGTATAAGATAAATCTCGCAAAAATCCAGAGAAAATATTAAGATTTCTGGAATTGTAGGTCAAGGGTCATAAGCTATGACTCACAGTCCAAATCAGGTCTGTGGCCTGTTTTTGTACGGCCTGTGAGCCAAAAATGTTATTTTTTTTTTTTACATATTTAAATGATTACATAAAAAAAGCAAAGGAGAATGTATAACAGAAACTGTATGTGGCCTAGAAAACCTAAATATTTACAACCTGGTCCTTTATAGAAAAAGTTTGCTAACTTCTTGCCTAGATCATGTTGAAATATCTTTCCAAGGTAAAGAACAAGTTGGTGCATTTGGACTTTCCTACTACTAAGAAAGAGAGATGAATCCTTAGTGGGTCTCTTTGGATCTTAAAAGCAAAAAATACCTCATTTTAATATGCTACTCTGGTACATTTACTGAGTATCCAGAAAGGTTTCCATTTTTTAGCATAGTCTAGGGTAAGAGTGGGCTCTGTAACAAGACCCATTGCTGTGCAATTGCTTTCTCACCTGGGCCATCTTACCTACCTGATCCCATGATGCTTGAAGCATTTTTGGCAGATAGAGATGTTGTATGAAGAGTTTGATAGATCCTAATAGGAGAATTACAATGCAGATCTTTATCATTTTTGATAAAAGCTATGTCAAACTTTACAGGTAGCTACTTTTTTGAGAAACAGCTTCTGACTTGCTACTAGCCTGAACACTTGACCATGGACCAACTTGCCATATCTGAGCTGCCCATCCTGAATGTTATCTGACCCTCCAAGTTATAAAGTTATGTATGCACAGCAACCCTTAATCATCAAATAGAAATGGCCTATGTAATATTAAGTTTGAGAAGATTCTAAACACCATGAATAAGCATCCCAGTTGCCCAAAGCTCCTGTGCCTGCTACAATGCCTTCGACTCACATATATGTCCTTGTGAAGAGTTTTCTATGACTAGCTGACTATCGACAGAAATCTTTAGATCTGAATTAAAAAGGGTTCTGCACCTAAAAGTAGATGGCTGCAGCGCTGTATCCCCATCCATGTGGCTCTGAGGCACAGTGATGAAGAAAAATTCTCCCAGCTGGCAGAACTTTGAGTAGCACACTTGGTTGTTCAGTTTTTCTGGAAAGAAATATAGCCCAAAGTATAAATATACATCATTTCATGGGTAGTGGTTCATGGTTGGGCTTGGTGATTGGGGACTTAGAAGAATAATTAAAGCATAAGTGAGAAAGAAGTCTAGGGAAGAGGCATGCAGCTTGACCTCACCTAATGGGCACAGAATGTGAAGATATTCATGTCTTGTGTGAATGCTCAAAAAAGGGCAAATCATCAAAAAAGGATCTTCTTAGTAATGGTGGGCAGGATGACCTATTTTGTAGACATCACCAAGGCCAATCTGGCTCTACTGCTACTGAATGCCCAGCTTGCCAACAGCAGGAACCAGCGATGAACCCCTGATATGGCATCATTCTTCCAGGGGATTTCATTGGCAGATTGATTATACTGGACCACTTTCACCATGGAAGGTGCAGAACTTTGTTTTCACTAGAATACAAACTTATTCTACTGTCCCTGCTCACAATGCTTCTACCAAAGCCACCATCCTAACCACACTGCTTTTGAACAAAGAACTCATTTTCAGTATAGCAGTGGGTTCATGCTCATGGAATTCACTGATATTAGCATATCACATTAACAATTACCTGAAACATCTGACCTAATGAGAAGTGGCATGGCCTTTTAAAGAGTCAGTTCTGGCACTAGCTGGATTGTGACACCTTGTTGGTCGTCTAGCATCCAGTATATACTCTAATCATCCTCTACTCTGTGGCATCATTTCTCCCACATCTGAGACTCACAGGTCTAAGAATCAAGGGTGAAAATGGGAGCGGTTCCTCTTTCAATTACCCCAGTGATCCACTAGCAAAATTGTTACTTCCTATCCCTGTGACATTGGGTTCTGTCAATTTATAGGTTTTAGTTCCTAAGGAAGGAAAATTTCTAACAGAGGACATATCAATGGTTGTATTAAACTAGAAATTGAGAACACCACCTAGCTGTTTTGGGTTCTTAATGACTAAATAGAATAAATAGGCCAAAAAAAAAAAAACAACAATAAAAGATTACTGTAGTGGCTGGGGTGATAGATCCTGACTATGAAGGGGAAATTGGGTTGCTGCCACGCAATGGGGTCAGCAAGGAGTGTGTCTGCATTGCAGGAGTTCCTGTGATCTGCCTCTCAGTCCTTCCATGTGCTTTGATAACATCAATGTATCCACACAAACACCTGTACACAGATGTCATAGCAGCATTACTCGTAGTAGTAGCCAAAAGGTGGAAACAACCTACCTACATACATGCCTATCAACTGAAGAATGGATGAGCAAAATGTGAGATATTCCACACTGAATAGAATAGTATTTAGGTATAGAAAGGCACTAAAACATGCTACAGCATAGATAGAACTTGAAAATATTATGCTAAGTGAAAGAAGTCAGGCAAATAAAGACAACATATTATTTGACTCAATTTATATGTCTCCATTTATATGAAATGCCAGAATAGGCAAATCCATAAAGATAGAAATTATATTAGTGGTTACCTAAGTCTGAGAGGCTTAGGGTTTTTTTTTTTTTTGAGACTGAGTCTCATTCTCTTGCCTGGGCTAGAGTGCTGTGGCCTCAGCCTAGCTCACAGCAACCTCAAACTCCTGGGCTCAAGCAATCCTCCTGCCTCAGTCTCCTGAATAGCTGGGATTACAGGTGTACACCACCATGCCCAGCTAATTTTTGGTTGATGCTTAGGGTTAAGTGCCGAGTGACTGTTAATAGGTACAGGGTTTTAGCTGGAGGTAGAGGGTGTGATAAAAATGTCCTAAAATTCATTGTGGTGGGGCTTGTACAACTTGGCAAATATATTACCAACCTTTAAATTGTACACTTCTATCAACCTTCTATGAAGTTGTTATCAATAAATAGAAAGCTATAGCAATCCAATTTAGTCAGGACTCTTAATAGCTCAGACCTTTTAAAATTGAAGGTTTGGGTCACTTATCAGGCAAGAAACCATGATCAGCCAAGGTGACTGCTTTAGGGCAAAGAGAAAATATGAGTTATTTTATTTTGTTGCTCAAATTGTTCCAGCTTTGGCCATTGTAACTTTTCTATGCCCCTATCTTTTTTATTTATTTATTTATTTTGAGTACTTCCTTACTTTCTGGCATTAGAATATGCTTCAGGCTCATCTTGCATTTTCCTTGCATCATGCCATTTTCATTTAGTCTAATTACTGATATAATTGGATTTATGTCTACTATCTTGATATTTGCTTTCTATTGTCTCATCTGTTTTGTATCCTTTATCCTTCCTTTCTTGTTTGATTTTGGATTTAACAAGTATTTTTTGTTATTTCATTTTTCTCCTCTATTAGCTCTTCAGTTATATAATCTGCTATTAAGATTTTATTGGTTGCATTTGAAATTACAATACATATCTTTGATTCATTACCGTCTATGTTAGATTAGTATTTTACCATTTCCCAAACAACAAAAGAAGCCTAGAAAATTTAACTTCTATTACTTTTTCCCCTATTTTTGTTATATTTTCTACTTTTATATGTAACTCTCATAAGATATTATTATTGCTTTTGTTTTAAAAAGATCATATTTTTTCTATTTGCTCACATATGTACTCTTTCAGGCATGCTTCATTCTTTCTTATAGTCCCATATTTCTGTCTGGTAACATTTTCTTCACTCTGAAATTTTTCTTTTGTTATTTCTTATGAACAGACCTCCTGGCACCAGATTCTTTGAGTTTACTTACTTACAGGTTTAAAAACATCTTTACATTGGCTTCAGTTTTGAAAGATACATTCACTCAGTATAGAACTTTAGGTTGACAGTTTGTTTGTTTTTAAATTTCAATGTAATAAAGTTGTCATTGTAGTACCTTATAGCTTCCATTTTTTGTGTGTACTTTTTTCTACTCTCAAGAATCATGCCTACAAAGAATTGTTATATTATTTTTGATCCAGCTAAAGGAATGTATTTAAAGTGCCTCCATTAAGTATGACATTTACTGGTAAGTATCCTTTATCAAGTTAAGGAAGTTCCCATCCATTATCTTTCAGAGAATCATTTTTTAAAATCATAAATAGGTGTTAAATTCTATTAAATGCTTTGTCTAAATTTATTGAGATAGCATGTGATTTTGCTCTTTTATATTATTATTGTAGTGAATGTCATTGATTGATTTTTGGGGGATTAAACAATCTTTCAATTTATCAGATTAACCATGTTGACATATCTACTTGGTCATGACATATTCATTTTTATAGTTTATTTTTTGGTTCATATTTACCTATATATATTTTTCCATTACTTTACTTTTATAATTTTTGTATCCTTAGTTTATCTGTGTCTCTTATACACAGCATATTACTGCCTTTATTAAAGCCCAATCTGGAAAACTGTTAATGCTATACTTTGGATATTAAAATAATATCTTTTGGGTAACCAGAACTTTGGAATGTAAGCAGACTCTACTCACAGTGGGGTCAGTAGGTCCCCGTTTCCCAGAGCTTCCATATAGTAAGAACTCTTCACCCTGAGCTTCAGTCAAGTCCCACCTTCCCCTCTGCTGGTGCAGCTGCACTTTCTTCCCCTGGAGCTACAGGAAGAAGCTGTGCCTCAGATTCACCTCCATTTTTCTTTATCACAGAGAAACTGCTCATGATTCAGAGTAGTTGGGAGGCACAAATTTAGGCTACCATCAACCCCAAGTCCCCTCATAAAACTTCATCAATTTATATGATCCCCTAAATATAAAAACAGTACTTGTTTATTAGAAGTAAAGGTTATTGTTTATGAAATTTAGAAAACATAGATAAATACAAAGAAGAAATTTAAAAACTAACAATCCAGAGATAATCAGTGTTACTCAATTGAGAGAGTGTGTGTATCTTTTTTTGTAATCAGGTTTCAAGGAAAGGTTTTTAGACAGCAAGCCAGACTCATCTTCCTTTCTGCCTGAGTGTTGAAGGGCTACATCTTCCTGGTCAGGCCACCAGGAATAACCACCAAGTTCGTGCAGGTCCAACCAATGGATGTCACATCAGGACCACTTACTTCCCAGCCACAGTGATATAAGACACTTTCCATTCTGAGACATGTCCCATTTTCAGAAAAGATGCTAAAGTGTGAAAAAGAGTGTGACTTAGAATGAGGAAAAACATGCTTTTTAATTGAAAAGGCGTCAGTAGACTAAAAGATCATTTGAATATTTCCATATATATTTTTTATCAATTTATCTTATTTTCCTGTATGAATAGAAAAATGTCTGAATAATTTTTGTCAAATATATTGTAGTGGTTGAAATTTGGGTGGTTTTGTTTTAACCTTATGTTTTATATTTTTAGAATAATGTTTTTAATAATGAGTACATAATTACACAAAAAATAATAAAAGTATTATTCTTAAAAGCAAAACAATCAAAAGGCAGACAAAAAAAGTCTAACAGCAAAAAGGGTAAAAAGGAGGCTATTGAAATGTGGGCTCATTTTTTTCCCTGAACTTTATACTGCTCTTGTGCTTATAAAGTAGATGCTTTGGGAATGTGCCTTACATTTTTTAGATGTAAAATCTACTCCTACACCTCCATCAAAGTAGAGTCCACATCATGCTTGTTGTTAGAAGGATCATTTACAGAGGGAGAAAGCATCAGAAATACATGCAAGGATATAGAAAATGTGAGGGAGAAAAAAAGAGATTGACATATGAAAAAACATTAAATAATGAAATTATACTAAAATATTGGAACACATAAAACATGCTGCTGACAGATACAGATCATCAGAGGGGAGATTTGGGAAGCTGGAGCAAGAATCTCCCCAGTTCATTAAATGAACAACTGATTCCTTAAGTAAAAGAGAATTCAGGGAGTTGAAAACAAAAATAAATGTAATTAGTATTTTCAGAGAGACACCATAGTTATTAGTGGATTTGCCTCTGCTTATTTATTATCCCCCAGCCTTCTAATTTTGAGAAGAAAAATATTATCAACAACAAAACCAAATTATCCTCCCTGTCTCATAACCCTCCCACTCACTCATACACCCCCTACATTTTTTGCTTTTCTTCCTTCCTTCAAAGTGCTTACTTGTTCTCCTGCTGATATTCTGATTTTTCCCTAGCATATAATGTCATAGTGAGAATCTTGTATGAAGAATTCTAAAATATGGGCTGGGT
>VBSM01003176.1:73045542-73110949 GCA_008086735.1 Cheirogaleus medius | reverse complement strand
TCTCTAGGTATCTTTGCTGAGGTCTGGTTTGGCAAATCCACTTTCTTATCTTAATTTTCTTCTTACCAATCCAAAGAAAGTAGCTTTCTATCACCACTGAGGTTCTATATACATTTTTATATGATATTAAATTTAAAAATATGGTGTAAATGCATATTATGTGCCAGGCATGGTGCTAAACACTTTATTTTTACTTTGCAAAAGTGGGAACAGAGACCTAGACAGATTAAGAAAAATAAATAAACAAAAAAACTAGCCCAGTTTAGGCAGAAACTACTAATACTCACTGATATCCACATGCTGATTTACATTTTCCCAGCCTCCCTTGCTTGGACATGCTGGCTGATGAAAAGTGACTAGTTCTGGCTAACGGTTACATGTTAAAGTGGCTTACATCCATATGCCCTTTTTTCCCCTCCTTTGCCAACTGGGTGATGAGAGGACATCCTTGCAGCCAGAAGGTAGGAACAGCCTGGATCCCTGAGTCACTGTGTGGAGAAGAGCTGCCCTACCTGCATTACACTGTGATGGCAGCAAGAAATGCATTTTTATTGGGTTAAGCCTCTGAGATGTAGGGGGTTATTGATTATCAAAACTAGTGTTAAAGACTGCGACTAGTGCACCCACTATTACACAACTAGTATCTGTAGAGGGTGCAGGGCTTGAACGTAGAACTCCTGGCTTCATTGTCTGTGCTCTCAGAGAGGAGATACCCAAATCATGTAAAAGAGGACAAAGAGGGGAGGAACCAGGGCACAGACTTTGAGAAAATGAGGAGAGAAACAGCCCCTCCTAGAATGGCAGTGAGATGTAGTGGTTAAGACAAACCTGGCTTGTCTACCACTTAGTACTGTGTTATCATAGGCAAATTATTTAACCTTTCTGATCCTGTTTCCTCTTCTTGCAAAGTGAAGATAATAAGCACAGTGAGTGGCACATAGTAGATAATTAAGTGGTCAAACCGTATTTATTTTAATTACCTAACCCTACCCTTGATAGAATAAAAAGAAAAATAGTGATTATAAATATAAAAATACCATGCAGAAGAGCAACATATTGATGTTTATTTTATAGTGAATAAGAGAATAAGTGAAAATGTCATTGTAGGTGCAAATTAATATAAAAAGCATAATTGAGAGAAAGGAGAACATTTTGTGTCCTTACCAGAAGCTGCATAAAACCTTGTAATATCTACGCAAATTTAGATAATATAATAAAATGAATGTATCTCACACTGGAATAATTGAAAGTCATTACTTTCAAAAGCAATGGGGCAATTATCAAATGGAAAAAAATTCTAAAATTATTCTGCTATATTGTAATATCAATATAGAATTTATGAAACACAGTCTTTTTTAGGTAACAATGGCACATTTGAGAATGTGGCTGTCAGGGTGGAGGACATCCTAAGAAAGGCTTTAAAAACTAGAATCCCAGAGTGTTCAAAATGAACGTTAATTACGTGATATTCAACTTGTATTACCCTATGTTCATAATAAGAAGTGATTTGGAGTTCTGAAATACAAAAGTGCTTCATGAAATCTCATTTTATTTTCTAATTAATCACAGAGAGCCCAAAGCAATTTATTCTCTTTTAGTTAGATAACCTCTGCTCCCTGAGCCCTGGCTGCAACATTTCAAAGTGAGTAGAGGGGCTTGTGGGGGGGGGAGGGGTTGAAGAGGTGCTATTGTTGGAAGTTTGGTCCTCCAGCCATTTGTGGGCCTGGGTCACTGAGAATTCTTGCCTAGGCATCCTACCTGAGTGATATGGCTCCAGATTGTTATTAGGGCTTTTCTCAGTGACTCTCTAGCTCAATTTACACCATCTCATCCCAGTGTACTTATTTTTGACATTCAGGATTTGATGACTATGTTATCTGAGTCAAAATTGGAAATTCCTGAATTGCCATGTGTATATGCATTGATGAGAACAATGGAACTACAATATATGAAATTTCACAATCCTGATAAATCTATAGTTTCCTTAAAAAACAGGTAAGTTTTCTCCACATTCTCAACCTGTAGTCAGTTGGGTTTGTGTTGATTTGTATGGGGACTTGTCCCTCATGTGACACAACTTCTGCTTTCTCTATTCAAGTGTCCTGGGCAGAAGCTATGGTACCCTAGAAAATGGCACCTTGAAATATAAGATTTTGATGATTGTTATTATTTTAAACATTGATTAGTGTCAGATTCTTCATTTGTAAACTGTGTGTAATATTACCAGTAACAGAGTCAAATTACACACATTACAAATTGAGAATGCAAAATATGTAGATATCTATTTTTCCAATCTAATGTCATCTTGCTTTAGATTCTTCAGTCCTATTGCTAGCAGAAAAACAGAAGAAAAAAACAAAAAACTAAACTTTTCCCATTAATGATAAATTCTTCTCTTTGGGTTATAGCAGACTCTTTGAAGATAACTCAGTGTTTTTGTTATTGTTGTTAAATATTCAATCAACTAAAAGTTTTAACCCTCCAAAAGAGCTGCTCCCCTTCTTTTGAGCTTATTCTCCTCACCTTTCTTTCCCAGATGCACTTGGGTGTCAGGGAACACTTTGTGCTCTGAGATGCTGAATACACAAACTCATACTGGTCAGACCAGATCTAAGGATCTTCCCCCATGTTATACCCTCATTTTCTCTACCTTGTGAACTTCTTACATCTAGGTGGTTCATTTACTTGTCTTCCTTGAGGTAGTAAGCCTTATGATTAGCTTTAACACTAGAAGATTAGGCTTTAAAGGTAAGGGTTAATATGCCAGAAAACATTTCAAATATCAAATCCCATCACTCACGACTTTAGGTTACTCCATAGGGTGGTAACGAAGATCAACTGAGATAAAGTACAGGGACATACCTTGTGATTATAAAGGCAAACATGAAATGTTATTTGAATCAGAACTTAGCCATTCAGTCTTGCCATTAGAAGGGGTTTGCCTCTTTTGCTTATTTGCAAAAAGATTATTTCTTTTTTTCCTAATAAGTGAGGACAATCTGTTCTTATGTTGGATAAAAACTAAAATTGGTGTTTACATAGCACATTATAATTTGCCAAGTCTTATGTACTCTCACATAATGAGGAGTTAATTGATGAGTACACATGGGCACAAAGAGATGTAAAGGTAATTGGAAATCAAGTAAGGGGGAAGTGGGGAGGAGGGAAGGGGGAAAAACCTACCTATTAGGAATACTATTCTGGTGATGGGCACACTAAGAGCCCCGACTTAAGCATTATAAAAGGTATCCATGTAACAAAAACACTTGTACCCTCTTAATATTTTGAAATAAAAAAACTACTAAATCTATTTTCATTTAGAATATTATCATTTGAGAAAATGAAAATCTTGTAAGGTAGACATTATTATCATTCTCATTTTATAAATGAGGACATTAGACTCACTTAGAATAAAAGGAATGCCAAAATCTACAGCCTACTAAGTGTGCTTTGTATTGGAGCTCAAAGTCCTGCAAGACTGCATGCAGTCTTCCCAAGGACAATTACTCCACAGAGTTGTACCCAGACCAGGGAAAGAGGATTAAGGGCTTTGATGTAAAGACTAATGTCCTTGTAAACTTTCTCTAAGTCAACCAATTCATCGATTATATAACATATAAATAGACATCATAAGAAAAGGAGTCTTGATTGGTCTAATTTGGTGATAGTTGGTCTGGTCCTTCAGCTTCTCTTGTTTCCAGATAAAACACAACAATTACACGGGTAAATGCCTGCCCAAATCCGGTCAAAACAAAAGATAGGGAAAAGGACAAAGATTTGATGAAATGAGGTTTTCAAAATAACTTTTTCCTCATGTGGTTGTATTTTGATTCCTACTTTAATTCAATGTGTTCTTTATTTAGCCAATTCCCTTAGTTTTCAATAAGTGCATCTGGGGGCATGCCAGTTCTACTCACCTTGAAATACAGAAGGTTCAGGGAAATGTCTTGTCCCTTAAAGCCCTTCAACTCAGATAGTTTGCTCTGGAAGCTGAATCATGGTCCTCATCTTCATTGTCAAAGCTCACAACAACACTGTGGAAACTACTTCATAGTTAACATATGCCTCCAATAAAATCTATAAATATGTATTTTGGAAACAATGTTTCTATGGCAATGTAGTATTTGCCAGAGCAGTAATTATGGTAGCACAAATGTGTAAACGGTTGGTTAGAGAAATCACACCTGTTTCTAAGTGGGTTGCAGTTACTCGCTATCTTTTCTTTGCCAAAATTCATTGCTCAAGATATATGTTCTTTGCAGATAAATTCACCATCATCACTTTCATAATTTATTGTTTACTGAGTTCATATAATAGGCAGAAAGGGTGATTTTTGTTAGGTTTTGAACAAAATGAAAAAGTTGGCCTTGGGAGTGTGAAGCAGGAGGTTTTCCAAGCATAGGGCAGGGGTGAGAAAAGGAAACATGGAGATAAAAGGCACAAAGTCAGTGAAGAAACTGAGAGAAGTGACTGTAAGTGAAAAATCATAGGATAGGAAACTGCTTGCATAACTGGGAGTAGAAAAGGAAGGAAGCAGAAAGTAGTATGAAGGAAATGGTATGAAATAGAAGGAAGAGAGGGAGGCTAAGGCAGAACATGACAGAGAGATGATCCTGTGAGATGATTCATTCATTTACCCATTAAACAAAGACTGAATACCTGCTATGAATTAGAAAATTCTGAGAGCTTGATATCCTTTAATGAGGAAACTGAAGGATGGAGGTTAAGTGAATTCATACAGACATCAATAGCAGACTTTGGCTTTGAACCAGAGTGTTCTGATTCTAAGGTCAGAGATCTTGTTACCAGACTGGTGCTGCTGTACCTCACAAGAGGCATTGTTTTGTTTTGTTCTTTTTAAATCATTTTTTATATATTTTTATATTTTCTGATTAAAAATATGTTTGGAAAGAAACAGGTATGCGGAGTTCTCAGTGCCAGAGTGATTGAAAACACTGGTAAACTTGACTGGAAGGAAATCATTAGTTAGAATAACTTCCTTCATTGAGTGGTGGAAGTACCAGAAAGGGTCAGGATGTGTCAAGGGCATCTTCAAATGAGTGAACATAGGCCGTCAGACAGCTAGGAACTCTCTGGGACTTGACTGCTGTTTGGTTGTTTTATTGCCCTTTGATTTATTTGTAGATAAGGCAAGGTTTTTGAAGGAAATTATTCGTGGCTGAATATTTTGGTTTAATTATTATCATCTCTTTCTTTCATCATAAAGTATGGAGGTGGCTTATTAGATCACAAAACTAACATTCAGTAGTTTTGTGAGCTAAACTCTTGACAAAATATTATTTGAATAGATCAGAATAATTTTTTTGGAGCTGATAAAAATAATTGTCATCCCAAAGAAACTATTTTCAACGTTAATGCAGCACATCAACCTGATGAATGAACAAAACACCTCAAATAACACAACATTGGAGATTTAGAAGCGCTGATTAGCTCTTCACAGAAAATTGCCCAAAGAGATTTGGTGATTGTTAATTTAACAACTCAGTACATTCTATAATTTTCAAATGACCTTAATTTAAGATTCAAACAAAAATAAATTTTCCTTCTAAACTACCTTAAATGATTTTAAAAAATGGTTCAAAAAGGGCCCAATAGCAAAATGATGTGGAAAGATTCATTTATTCAAATAAATCAGCTCTTAATTTCTTCCCTGTCTGAACCATCATTTTTATAAATGAATAGATGTTGTCTGCCCATTTTATGTTATCTGTTTGCCATTTCTTATTGTATATGATAGCTCCATGCTATTTAGAGTACTCTCAGCTCCTTTAAATCGAAGCTTGCCTTATGCATGGTAGCTCCCTTGCAGACATGAGCACTAAGGAATCATTTAGCAATTATGATTATGGGTAATCATAAAAAATATGTAATTTGAATATTACCAGGTAATTTTCCACATTCTCTGTTTTGTTGCCGATGTCTGTGTACCATTAGGATAAGTTACAGAGGTCCTCTTCTCAAACATGCAAAATTTTCTTCCATGCATTGTATAATTATCAAGTATCTTCTATGCAATTAGCATTGTGTACTTTGCAATTGGAGGTCCATGGGATATTATTAACAATTGTTTAGGGAAGATTTAGGCTCATTTAGGAGGAACATTCAATACAAATGGAAGCAAAGAGATAACAGTTCAAGCCAATACACATGCAGATGCCAAGCTGGGTGATCCAGACAGTACATGCCAAGTAGATCACAGGCAGTGGAGGGCAGGTTGAATTCAAATAATTTATGAAGGCTACCTGGAAAAAGCAATGAGCCTAGAATACAGTAATGGGCTTCATATTTAATATATATGATTTGAATCACCGAATGAAGTAGGAATAGGGAGCATAGGTGGGAAAGACATGAGCAGCCCAAGCAAGGAAGCTTCCTTCAGACTTTCCATACTGACCCAGTGATAGCACGTGGATTTCTACTTTTCTGGGACCTTTATTTCCCACAATGATTACTCTGTCTGCTTTCTTACCTGATTTCCAACAAATTTACAAACTCCCACCTCCTGCTCAAGAGGCTTCCAAGTATTCCCATGCGCACAGTGGTTTACCTTTTAGTAATCACTTCCATATGCACTTTCATCAATTCACAGGGACTGATCTTAGGAAAAGCTATGATTACCCAGCTCTACAGATAAGGGGATTGGACCTCAGGGATGTGAAAGAAACCAGGTAGAAAGTATATGCAGTGACTATGTCCACATCTCCAAAATTACTAGTTTTTAATGAGAGGTCACTGAAATAAAAGGCTCTGCAGTGAAACAAGTTTGGGAAGCACCGCATATTCTCCCTCATCTTTGTAGATTTATAAAGCACATTGCTGTATTACAGTCTCTGAGAAGCTATGTCATAAAGAAACCTGTTAAAGTTTGTTTAATGCAGCATTTCCCCTAATTTATGGTCGCAAATCTTTTTATCCCATCACCAATGATCAGTTTTTCCCAGAACATCTGAGCATATATTTCAACTTTCTTCATCCCTGAGTATGGCTCTAGAATATCTTCAAATCCTAGCCCCTATGTTCTTCTTCTATCTTTTAAAAAAATGACATACTGCCTCCTTTATTTTTTAATTAATTAATTTTTTTTGAGACAGTCTCACTCTGTCACTCTGGCTAGAGTGCAGTGGTATCATCACAGCACACTGCAACCTCAAACTCCTGGGCTAAAGCCATCCTCCTGCCTCAGTCTCCCAAGTACCTGAGACTACAGGTGCATGCCATGATGCCCAGCTCATTTTTCTATTTTTAGTAGAAATGGGATCTCACTCTTACACAGGCAGGTCTTCAACTCCTGAGCTCAAGCAATCCTCCCACCTCAGCCTCCCTGAGTGCTAGGATTACAGGTGTAAGCCACCGCACAGGGCTTGATACTGCCTCCTTTAAAAGGATCCCACATGTGCTAATTTATCTGACCCCTTTTCCAGGGTATTATGTATTAAATTGTGTTCCTGCCAAAATTCATAGGTTAAAGTCCTAACTCCCAGCACCTCAGAGTGTGAACTTATTTGAAAATAAGGTCATTTCAGGTGTAATTAGGTACATTAAGGTAAGGTCTTATTGGAATAAGGTAGGCCTCTAATTTGACATGACTGATGTCCTTATAAAAAGGGGAAGTTTGGATGAAAAAGGGGGAAAATTTGGACACAGACATATGCACATTGGGAAAATGTCAGGTGAAGATGAAGGCAGAGATTGGGGTAATGCACCTACAAGCCAATAAATACCAAAGATTGCCAGCAAACCCCCAGAAGCTAGGAGAGAGGCATAGAACAGATTCTCCCTCTCTTCCTCACACCCCTGAGAAGGTACTAACTCTGCCTACACCTTGATCTCAGACTTCTAACCTCCAGAACTGCAAGATGATAAATTTCTGCTGTTTAAGTGACCACCACCCCATTGGAGGTACTTTGTTATGGCAATCCAAGGAGACTGTACACAGGGAATATCCTACACTTTCTTCTAGAGGACACTTTTCTCCTTCCTTTCCCTTCCTCCACTGGCAGCTTTCAAATTCCTCAGGACTTCACACAAATGTCACCTCCTTCACTCTGCTTCCCTTGACCTCCCCAACAAACATAATTGCCCACTACCTTTTATTCCTAGAGCACTTTATTTCCCCATTTTTTTGTAAACACCTTGGAAATAGTCTTATTACTCTTTGTACTCACATCAGTTAACAGAATGATGGACATCCTTAGTTAGGTGCCCAATAAACGTGCATTTGAATGAACAGCTGAATGATGAATAAATCCCTGGCATTTTTGCTCCTGACTTATTATGTGTCACAAAGCAGTGGAGTAGTGGTCATGCTGGCCTTCTGAGATGGGACAAACAGCTTTCTACAGAGTAAGTCCAAGTGGAGGATAAAGTGGTCATTAGCATCTCTTGACAACCCTTTGCTAGAGGCTCAAATGAGATCAGCATGTTATGAGCACATTATAATGTCCTACTGCAGATGCCATTAAATCAAAGCTCCCTGGCTCCCAGCATCCAGTTTTAATTTCATACTGATCCCTAAGGGGACTGGATATGGTAGGACAAATGCTTCATGGTTTTAATTGGAACATGCAGTACTCTTAATACCTGCCGTGGTTCTAATGTGAGATGTAGGAATCTTTAATTAGCATCTTTACTATGGATTTATTTCTTTCCCCCCAAAATGAAAGAAATATTGATTTCATAGTTACATTGAAAAGGAAATTAATGAACTATTTTTATGTAGTATTTGTGAGTTAAGAGCAAAAACTGTCTCTATATCAGAAATGGACTTTCGATTGGAAGGACTAAGACTTACATATAATTGTTTCTTGTTATTTTACTGTGATGTTCATGCCTATTTTGTTTTTGAGAAGTGTATTTTGCCAAAGTAATATACTGAATTTACAAAACGAAGCACCCATTTTGTTTTAGGATACTACATTTTACACCTAGGGTAACTGCCTGTCCTGGTTGGCCTGGGATGGGCAGTTTGGGGAGTGAAAGTTCTGCATTCTAGGTAACCCTCAGCCATGGGACATCCCTTTGCAACCCAAATTTCGGACTTATGTAGTTTGATGATGCTACTGCTTCAATAAAAGATATTTTGGAGTACTTATATTATGCTAGGCACCATGCAAGACAAAGAGATAAAATGTAGACCTTACGTTTGGCTCCAAATCTAGTGAGCATAATATAGGGCCAAAGATGCTGAAAGTCACAAGAGAGTGCAACATGCATCTGGACTTAGAAGGAAGTAGCTTTCTTATTGCTGAACAGGGCATGAGGTTGCATTTGAAATTGACCTTGCAGGATATATAAACTTTTTAAAACAAATATTTGATGTGGGGAAGAAAATAGAAAAACAAGTTGCATAAGTTATTGGAATATAATTTTTCATTAATTAATTTATTCATTTCCTTCCATCACCAGATTGTGAATGCCTTCAGAGGTTCACATGTTATTTTGTAACTATGGAAAATATTACTACTTTAAAGATCAGTAAAATTAATGGATAAAATGCCTGTCTTACTATCTTTTGTGTGTGTGTGTGTGTGTGTGTGTGTGTGTTCTTTTCTTTTAAATTTAAATTGTGGTAAAATACACAGAACATGAAATTTACCATCTTAACCATTTTTAAGTGTGCAGTTCAGTGGCATTATGTACATTCACACTGTTGTGCAACCATCACTACCATTCATCTCCAGGACTTTTTAAATTTTGCAAAACTGAAGCCTTATACCTATTAGACGGTAACTCCCCCATTCTACTTTCTGCTTCTATGAATTTGACTACTCTAGGTGCCGTATATAAGTAAAATAATACAATATTTGTCCTTTTGTGACTAGCTTATCTCACTTAACATAATATTCTCAAGGTTCATCTGTGTTGCAGCACATGCCACAGTGTCCTTCCTTTTTAAGGGCTGAATAATATTCCATTGTATGTATAAATCACCTTTTGCTTATCCTTTCATCTGTTGATGGACATTTTGAGTTGCTTCTACCTTTTGGATTTTGTGAATAATGCTACTATGAACATGTGTGCAAATATATCTTTGAAACTGTGGTTTCCATTACTTAGGGTATATACCTAGAATATAAATTTAATTATAATTAGTAAGTGATTAATAATACAGTCTATGCCAGTGATATTGAAGTATTACCTATGGGCCACTCTTCAGTACTCTTGCCTTGTAGAGCTGTGGCTGGGATTCTACAAAGTGGCTTGTTAGTGTGCTTTTATCATTATTATCATTATTTTTAGTATTTTTATCTAGCTATAACAGAGTTGTCTTAAGTGAGTCAGTGTTTATATACCTACAGTGTTCCCATTCCCTGACATTAGACAATGATCCTAACAAGAACTTTTTCCTGGACTAAACTCTGCTAAACAAAAATGAAAACTTCGGACAGGATGTTTCTGAGCACTAAGAACACTCACAGCTCTAAACCTATGTCAAAGGCACACACTCTAGCATGTGTCACTGATGAAGGGCCAGGCAAAATCACACCTAACACTGTGACAGGTACAGTGTTCAGCTGTGCAATACATATTATTGCTGTATGTTTCAACTCAATATATATTTTCCCCGTTTTGTAGAAGGTAAATGAGGCTCAATGAGAACACAACTTTGAATGCACGAAACCATTGCCATTGTTACCTCCTGAGACCTTATTGTTTTCGTCTCTGATTCCTAAGCAGCACATGTGGCATCAAATGGTTCTGATATTAAGGTTTTCTAAATAAGTAAGTTTTAAATATAGGCTTTTGTAAAAATCACAGAAATAATGGAGTAAAGTTTACATATAAATATATATGCACATTTATAAAATTTATTTATATGTATATATACACACCATATATTATATATATAGCAAGGATTACACTGTGTGTATAGGGTGTGTGTGTGTGTGTGTGTGTGTGAATTTTTACCATGATGGGCTCTCTAGTGTTGGCTGTGTGATCTTAAACAGTATGGTTCATTCTCTCCATGTGAGTTTTCTCATCTGTAAAATGGGAAAAATAATATCAGCCTCACTGAGTTGTGATGATTAACCAAATTAATCTTCATAAAGGTCTTGACACAACGCCAGGCACATCATCCTCTTCACTTTAGACTATCAGGGTACAAAGCAAAATGGGATAATGTACGTGACTGTGTGTCATAGCTGTAAAGGTCTGTACAAATTTAACATATTCTTATTATAAAACCATATTACTAGCAGAGTCAAAAATCCAAGAAGTTAATTATTCTGAGAACAATGAGATATAACTTTCAATTATTCAGGATGATAAGGAAAAGCTTTGCATGGATAATCCAAAACAAAAGACAGTTAATTTAAGCAAATTGGACTGCATTATATTTGTATGTTATTATCTATTTCAACTCTGATAACCATCAGTTAACATGCAGTTGTTTCCAGAGAACAGTGGGCAGAGAGATGATGTCTCCTCAACCTGGAGCTTCTTATCTTTGACCAGTGGGAGGTGGACTTCCTTTGACTGATGGGGCCGGAGTGTGCCTGGCTGTTTTTATTCTCTGGCCCTTCCAGGGGTTTTTAGCTTCACTCCCAGTCCACTGGCCAGCACCAAGTGTTTCAACAGAACGTCATGCACTCATCTGTTTGCTCTCTGCTCCATTCTGTCCCTCTCCCTGGTTCTGCCTGGTCTTCTAGGAAACTCTTTCCAGGCTCCCTTGCGATGGGCTGCCAGGTAGTTTTGGCCAATGGGAAGTACTGATAGAAGGCTGGAAGGCAGGAGGAGGGGAAAAAGAAAAAAAAAGGCCGGGTGCGGTGGCTCATGCCTGTAATCTTAGCACTCTGGGAGGCCGAGGTGGGCGGATCCTTTGAGCTCAGAAGTTCGAGACCAGCCTGAGCAAGAGCAAGACCCCGTTTCTACTAAAAAATTGAAAAAATTAGCCGGGCATGGTGGCGCATGCCTGTTAAGTCCCAGCTCCTCAGGAGGCTGAGGCAGGAGGATAGCTTGAACCCAGGAGTTTGAGGTTGCTGTGAGAGAGGCTGACGCCACGGCACTGTAGCCCGGGCAACAGAGCCAGACTCTGTCTCAAAAAAAAACAAAAAAGATATTTCTTCCCATTTTGCTTGACTTTGGAGGCATGTCCAGAGCTGGCAGCAGCTGCATCTCCTTCATGGCTCTAACTCCCACCTCCCACCAGGGGTCTCTCTCTTTAAGGTCCCAACTCCCGCAGGTGCCACCCTCTCCCATGGCTCTGTTTCCTGCAGGTTGCCTGCTCCTGGGCTCTGGGCATGAACACCCCCCCATCCTCCTGTCACTCCAGCTGCAGGGGTTCCAGTGGCTTCCTGATGCTGTTATTCCTAGTGTCGTTATTCCAATCCCCTCTTTGCCTTCTCAACTCCCTATCACCTCCGTCGCCCATTTCTTTGATTCACTTCCCTTTGTTGAAGGTCCTGGAGAGGATTTCGTCTTCTGACCGGACCGTGTGGAATGTGAGGTGATCATGGGCGGACCCCTTAGATTGGTGGGAAGTGGCTCGGTCAGTGTCAGCCCCTCATCCCACACCGGCCCCCACGGCGCCTGCTCCCCTTCTCCCTCCGCACCGGCCCGATCTCTTCCCAGCTATAGACAGCGTGTCCCTTCCTGCTGCGTGGATATTGAACAATATGTCCTTTCATTTTGAAAAATCGTGAACAGGTGGCCATGATACACGAACAGCAGAAGGCTGAGTATTAATAACAGAATTTAGTGAAGTAATCAAATTAAACTTACAACAAAATGAATCTGCTGTGTATTAATGGTGTGCAGAACCCTACCGCCCCTCGCGGGGGAAATGACTGGTTAGAATTAGCTGCTGGCTAACCGACCTGTTTCTATTACCTTTGCAGAGCCTAACCAGTATCTTCCAGGGCTTTTTTTTTTTTTTTCTTTAAATCTCTGTTAGTTTTCTGGCCTTTGTAAACAATATCAATGTTTATATTCTTTCCTTGCTTCACTGTATGTTTTCATTTTTGTTACAGACACACACTAGTTGCTTCTGGTGCTGACAGCCTGCTTTGTGTCTACTCTCCTTCTGGAAGAGGGTCCTGGGCACAGAGCAGCAGCCACCCCAGAGGTAGTGCCAATGTCTCCGCGGGGCTTTAAAAAAGCCACATCCAAGGCTATCCACGTCATGGACATTATCTCATTGAATCTTCACAACAGCCCTGAGGAGCAGATAATATTGGTGTTTCTATTTTAAACTGAGTCACTGAGAGGTTAAGTAATTTACCCCAAGTCATACAGCCTGTAAGTGGAAGGGCTGCCCAAATTTGTCTGACTCTAATAGAAGATGCTCCTAATTTCTAGAGAGAAAATGGCATCAATGCAGGTGAAAGGTGACAACTTTAGATAAAAGATAACTTCCAGATAAAATGAAACAACCCTTTTCCTTTCATTATCTCTGCCCAATCTCCTCGCCAGGTTTTACTCTCCCAGGTAATCGACAAGGTGAGGTACCACTTATCACCTGAGATCAGATGGCTAACATCCGTCTTTCTGTGTGATTTCTTTCTCCAATGAAGTAGAGGTTGCATAATAATATTCTTCGAGGTGAAAGGCAGTTCCTCATGAGCTGTATCTCATTCCACTCCCCTCGGTGGCGTAGACAACTGTATTTCTGAGTCTCTCCCCTGTCCTTTTCAGAAGCAGTCTACCAGGGAGTGGAGTGGGGGAGCTGTCAGCAGACCTACGCTGCTCAGCTATTCTCGGAATCCATTATTGAAGTCATACTCTTTCCTCCCTCCTATTCAGGGGCTTGCCTGCTCCTTCTAAAGAGGTGATGGTGGCAGGCTGTGAGTCCCTCAATTACTGGTTTCTGGGTGAACACAGTTCAAAGAATGCTAATGGGAACGCATTATAAGAGACAGAGTGAACAAAGTCTGAATTCTAGTCCCCACGGGCTCTAGACACGCTGGCCAAAATGAAGATCCAAAGGCCGTCCTACCCCAGTACCTGCAAAGAGATTCCCTAGTACCTGCATTTCAAGTCCTTTTGCCATAAAGACTTTTCTCTAAGCTAGAAGAATGTTCTTCATTGATTTCTCTCAGCTTTTTTTTTCTATTTTTTCTGCAACATTCTAAAGTGCAAATGTGATTTAAAAAAATCCTGTTCTCTAGGGTGATAGTTATCTTTCCAGTCCATCAATAAAATGAGATAAAAATGGTAAAATTATATTTTTAAAAGTCAGTTAGTGAGGCAGTTCTCTTTGAAATACATTTTTCCCCATTCTAACTTTAAATTGCTGAATATGTATTTTTAGAATCTAGTTAAATTCTGTTTTTCACTCTTCAAACTTTAAATTTGTAGGATTTAGGGTGGAGGATCTTCTCTGAGAGAGAGGGTAACGTTCCCCCTTGAAATCTAGGGTGGGCTGTAAACCACCTTGCCTAGGGAAGAGAGAGGAAGGTCAGTAAGCTTGATCTCCTGCTGTTCCTTTCCCTCTCTTTCATTTTTACCTCTGTCTTGTTCCTTTTCCATATCTATTCCCCTCCTCTTTCCACCTGATCACGTTCTTTCAGAACATTTATTAATAAAAACCTTAAGAAAAGGGCTGACATAGCACCCAGTTCAGTGGTTATAATAACAACAGTAGTTATTATAACGTCTTCAAATATGATTTCCCAGTGTAATTGTAACACTAGGTGCATCAAAAGTCGTCTTTTGTTGGGACAAATAAGAAAGAAACTCAATCATGCACATAGGTCGAACTTTGAGAGTTTAAGCCACCACTTATATAACCCAGAAAAGCTCTATACAACATGAATGTAAAACTGAGTTTAAGACAAATGAGTCATTATCAAGCATCAGGCTTTTCTCTGTGTTTTGAACTCTACTGTGTCTCATGAAAACCTGAATCTTGTTGACATTGTTCCCATATATTTTCCTCAGAAAAACATTCTTGTCTGTTTTATGTGGTTAATACAGGTACCCTTCTTGGCCAGAGGAAAGGAGAAAAGGTCTGTAAGAGCTGACTGCCTCCCAAGTAGTTAGTGTCTATTTCTGGGGATTAATCATCCTACTTCGAATATGGAAATGGGAGTCTACTTACCAGGGATTGTCACTCCCCTTTTTATCGACTTTGCATGTAGAATTAGTTTCAGTTCTGGTTGTGTTACCTCCACCCAGACTCCTTGATGTGATATGTTCCAGCAGCAGAACCAACAGGGCCTTTCTACAACAGTCATGCAGGCCCAGGATAAGCCTATGAGAATCGGGACTAAGTTAGAAATGAGCAGAACCGTTTGGCCCGAGACCTTTGCCTTTGGGTGACCTCTTCCTCCTCGGTTTACAAACCCAAGGTGTCCTTCTACAGGTTTTATCTTCCCTGGTTTTAGCTTTTCTAGGTGATACTTTGCTACTCCTATCAATTCCAAATGCATTTGACTTAGGGACCATACCTCACTGCCCTTCTTGTAGGGAATCTATGAAGTAAATTGGGTCTGTGACTTAACAGTAACTAATAAGTCACCCCTTACAAATAACAGTTTTATTTTAATTTGATTCATTTCAACAAATATGTATTGGCATTTAGCGTGCATCAGGCACTGTGCCGGGTTTGATTATATAGTCACAACCAGGATGAGCGCCAGGTGTCCTCCTGTCAGGTATTCAGAGGAGAGTCTGAAGTCACGGTGAACATGAAACATGAACTACATAGTACGATAAAAGCTTTGATGAGGAACATTGACCACAGACCCAGGCTTGTGGAATCAGTATCTTGTGAGACCTGAAGAGCAGGTAGAAGTTAGTCAAGCATCAGCGGGGTTTAAGAGTAGAGAGTGGTTCTGACCAAATGAGAAGGAGCAGAACGCATTCGGGGAGCTAAGAGCAGGATGGGCAGCGTGGTGGACACAGAGGCAAGCAGGGGGCTCCTTGTCATCTGCTTTAACCCAGAGGATCTCTTACTGGTGGACGTAAGATGTTGTTACAGCCACAGGGAGACAAATTTTGGGAGAAGTGAATCTTTTGAGGTCCCTCAAATCACACTATGTAAGTAACCCCTTGATCTACCTACATAAAAGTCAGGCTCTGATGTAGACTCTCTGAGGCCTGTTTAGTTATAACATTCAGGCTGTCTCAGCCCAGGGGTGAGTGGTCCCAGCATGTACCATTCACATGTGAACAGCCAGGAGAAGGTTTCCCAGATCACAGGTCAATTTCCTAGACAAGTGAAATTCTACTTCTTCCCCTGGTCCTAGTGATATCATAGCACCTATCCCCTGCACTCCCTATAAGGAATTCCATCCACCTCCCAGGCTTAACTGGCTTTGCTCCAATGTTCTAAACTAAGTGAACTGCCTGCAGTTCAGAGCTGAGTGTTTCAGAGCTTCCTAGTTGATGGAAGAGAAGCCAACCCACAGGCCGACTGGGTGCAGCATGGCTCAAAAGTTAGCTGGGACAATCAGATCCTTGTCCTCTACAATCTGAACTGGGAAATGGAGAGGCTGGATGAGTTTACTCATGGAACCGAAGATGAAATTTTACCACATGTTTAAATCTGGATCACAATAAAACTAACTCATGGGCAAGTCAAAGTTCAGTGGCAGTTTCTGCAAGGATCGAATAAGTCAATTTTTGTGAAATATTTAAAACATTTTCTGGCACATAGAATATGCTTAATAAGGAATAGCTAGTACTAATATTAGTTTGTATCTCGATGCTGATGGCTAGAAAGATGCCTTTGTAGACAGGCATATGAAGCAGATGCACAGGGAGAAACCTAGATGTCATGAGGGAAAATCCAGGCCCAAAACTTGACTCCATTACTTTCAGTTTCAAAAAGCATGTTTCCCTTACATGGATGCCCTGTCCCTTAAGGTAACTTGGGAGAGATTTTGTTCTTTTCAGCTAAATAAACCCAGTAAGAAACTCCCTAATTCAGAGAATAAATTAGGCAAAATGAGTTGCTGTTCCTGAGCCATTTGTAGCTTTTTGGCACATGGTGCCATGTCAAGACAATGAGCTATTGTGAAATCCTAAAGCCCTGGTGCATGTTTTGTACCCAAGTGTGTGTTAATCTCTATCAATTAATTTAATAATAATTTCTGTGCCTTCTTCACTACACAGATGAGCTGATAAAATTTGGCCTATAAATTTTCACAGATTCTGTTTGTAAAATGTTGGGATAATGAACTAATTGAAAAATTTACCCCACAGGCCAATTGTGAGACAAGCCCCTTTGAGAGCTGTGTTCTAGGAGTGGTTGAAGACATATTTGTGGATATAATAACCAAGACACTAACCATAGGTTAAATCATTTGGCACTTCCAATTAAAGAAAAAATAAGCAAGCAGGAAGATCATAGTGATCCTAACACTGTGCAATGCTTTGTTTTGAATGGAAATAAAAATAGAATTTTATTAAAACTGAAATAAGAAATCATGTTCTCAGACTAGAGTCAAAATGAGGTGACAAAACAAGTAACTCTCTGGGTGTAGAAGGAGTAACAGCAGCAGAAGAGGAGGACCAGCTAACTGGAGAAATAACTGAGACATGTGTTTTAGTACATATCACCTGTCCCTGCCTCCAAATTGTGAGTTATGCTTTTGAGCAATGCAAGCAACCTTTTGGTATCTGAATTCTGTCTTCCTCCTTATGTTTATCTTCATTCAAAGCACTGCGTTGTAGTCAAACTTTAGACTGTTTCATGAGACCATTCCTGTTTTCCTGTTGCTGGTGGTTATCATCTTTAAATGGACTTATCTGTTGAAAAGTTTAGGGCGGGTTTCTTATCATAGTTCTTAGAGATGGGCTTCCTCCGTTGCACAAAAGCTGGTGCAGCCATTACACTTCCCTTGTGAAGATGTTAGCATGGAACCTTCCAAATATTCAGAAGGGACGAGAAGATCTATCAATGAACTCCTAGTTATCCATTAATTCACCCAGTTGAACCTCTAATAGCATTTTGCCAACATTGTTTGAGCTATCCCTCCAATGTATTGATTTACTTGTTTGTTTTTGCTTAACTATTATAGGCAAATAAATCCAAGACGTCTCATTCCATAGATACTTTGCTATGCATAGAAGATGTCAAACATTCTATTACTGCCTTTTAAAAAAACAAAAAGAAAAGAAAAGGGAACTTGAAAAATATTCACCTCCACCACTGCATTCCAGGTATGCAGATTTTACCTCTCCTTCAAGGCCTAGTTCAAGCTTGCTCTGCTCTATCTCAATAGGAATTGCATCATCTGACTTGCACAATTCAGAATTTATTTTCTGCTGTCTTGTAGCATGTCCTGAATTAACTTGATATAACATAAAATTTTGTATTTTTATTTAACTTCTCAAGAATTAATGTTGTTTCCAAAACTAGAACAGGGAAGCAATGTGGTATAAAGGAAAACGCTCAAATTTGGACTCAGAAAGTCTCAGTTCCAATTGGGCTTCTGCCATTTTACTTAAGTTTTATGAGCCTCAGTTTCTATAGCTATAAAATGGAGATGAAACTGGCCCAGTTACATTGCAGGCTACTCACAATCTTACATTTTAATTTGCATTTATTTTAATAACTTAATTTTTTAATATGAGATCAAAGATGTTTACCCACATGAATAAATTTCAGCAGTACCAGAAGCATTGACTGTGATATTTTTAATCCAATAAAATAGCAGAAATCACATACACACACCAAAAAAAGGTTTCTGTGAAGATTAAATGATTAAATAAGACAATGAATGTGAAACGGCTGGTTCACAGTAGACTGCAATAAATGGTACCTATTATTATTAGCTTGTAACCAACTACCTGGAAGCAAGAGCCTGTGTCTTAGAAAACCCATTTCCTTCCCCACAGAGCTTAGCCTTGTGACTCACACACAATTGGGAGATGCTCAATTAGTATTTAGGTCTTTAATTTGCTGATATACCAGGTAGAATAACGTTTACAAATTAGAAAAAAAAACTTTAATATAGAGAGTATTTTCCACACTATCTGGAGAGAAATTCCGTATGATTTGAAATCACAGGATAAAGGACTAGACAGGGTGTGTCCTGAGACTCAGGTACAAATCCTTATTCTAGCCACATGCAAACAGGGGATTTTGAAGGCTGCCTCCAGCAATATAAAAGAACCTCAGAGCTGTGACTCAGCACAGGGTTATAATACTCCGATTTATCTTTCTCTAATCTCTTCCTCAAGGTCTGAAAGAATCCACTGGGCAATTTAGCAGGAATAGTAGACAACCTCAGCTGTGCCCTTGTGTTCCGGTAATCCTCCCTCAAACCCGTGAGCAATTTCCAAAATCCTGCCTCATTCTTCCAGCTTTGGCATAAACATCTTAGAAAGACTTGTAAACCAGAGCAAGAATGCAAACAATCTGTCAGGTCAGTGTGTTTGCATGTGCTTGCAAAGTCTAGAAGATGTATGGCCACAGCCCCAAAGAGCCAAGCAAAGTAACTGGAAGTTTCTCTGCTGCTAACACCATGTCTACACCTAAAGAAAGTGGAAGCGGGTTTAATTGTCAGCAAATCCCAAGTGCTCTGATTCTCCCTGCAGTCTATCCAAATCCCCGAACCCAGAGACCTGTGCTGTTTCTCCCAGAACTACTGGGAAGGGCCCCTGGGTTTTCCCAGGGGATAGAAGGCCAGAGTCGCCAGGCTGGTGACAAATTGCTGTTTGGTATTATTAGCAGATATTAGTTGAGGCTGGTAAAACCTCTTTCCCTCCTTCTGCTCCCTTGCCTGTCAATATTTATTGATTCTCCTTAGTGTTCAGAGCTGTGTTTAACTCCAGACTTTTCCCTTCGCTTCAGCCTCTCCTTGTTAACAGGGTCATCTTCCAGTTCTAGGTGGAAAAATGGATCCCTTTCCCTTCCAAAGCAGGGAAATTCCACCACATGTGATCACATTTTTTTTTTTTAATGTGTTGAGAACCACAGAAGTTTGTCCACTGTAGACAAAATATTCAGAGGACAGAGAGTGTGGGTGCTGGTCAAAAATTATTCTCATCCTGGAGTCCATCATGGCCGTTAACTTGACACTTGGGGAAGACAATGTGGGTGACAGCTCCTCTTAGGGTGTCCCTACCCAGAGAGCAGGGTCGCTTCATCTGTCGATGTCCAGCATTACGGTGGGGCCCACATGCAGAGAAACGGGGTGAGCATGCAGCGCTGAGAACTGACAGGCAAGATGAATGGACTTTGTGTTCATTTTAGAGTGCAGGCAGAGGTTGGAGTAGGTGGAAATGAATCAGTGAAATATATCAGCATCTGCTCACTCCCTGTTTCCTGACGTGACTCACTGCCCAGCTCCTCCTGCCGCCCATGACTCACGGTGCAGAGAAGCTGGTTTCTAAGGAGACCACTGAGGTCTGGGCAGCAGCCGCCTGTGTAGACACTGTGCTCACGTGGTCATGGATCCGGCCGTCTAGTGACCCCTGCACCTGGACATGGTGGCTGGGGGCTTCCTGAGAAAGCTTTCATTTCTTTAAATGTCATGAGAGAGAGGGAGAGAGAAAAAAAATATTTCTTAAGGTTATTCTTGAATTTATTCACAGACTCACATCCCTGCTAACAATGAAGTCATTTGTCCACAATAAGCAATTTATTCATGTTCTGGCCGACAAAGCTGTGCTGAACACCAGGCACATCTGGAATGACTGAGGGGGCAGAGGAAAGAACCAGGAATGGAAAATAGAAAACATGAAGTGATATTCCAATAGAAAATGCTAGTCCTTGGCATATAATTACATAATAATGGCTCACATGTTTAATGGCGGTGTCTACTGCCAATACAAGATCAAAAAGCCCAGTTCCTCCCCTAGCAGAGCTAGTGGGTCCTGAAAGGGTGGAGGGGACAAGCTCCCCAGAGAGTGACTCTTCTGCAGCTCATGGGTATAGAGAGAGCATTTGATAAACCCAAAGGGAGACACACGGGTAGAACCTGCAGGAGTCTTTCTGCTCTGCCGTGCTACTCAGAACCTCAGTTAGCCACGCAAAATAGTGTAGAAATTTCCATCTAACTTGATTCATTAAATGAGTTTGAAAATAATTATAATATTGTTTGCCAGTAAAGACTTTCTGGCACAATATTCCAGAAGTTTCTGCCCTTAAAGAGTGAACTATTTCCCCTGAATACCTATTCATACTTTTTAATAGCTTCAAAATAATTTATCGTAGTCAATGGAAACTAAAACATCAACTGTCAAAATTATCATAACTTTGGAATGAGTGGATTTTAAATTTTAATGAGCTTTTATTAGGTATTTTGTTCCTTTAACTTTTTATGCTACTGACACTTGTCATCAAAAGGGCATGGAAACATTGCGTGGTTTTAAAAGGTAAGAAAATTTTGAGGTACTAATTTTCTATTTAACCTTATGTTCAATACACTTAGGGCCTTGCAAAGGAAATATGCAATTCTACTGTCAAAATCAGTTTTTCATCAATTCAGAGTCGTTAAAGGAAGTCTAAAGTAACCTTATCATCTGAAAATAAATCTTTCTGAGAAGAAATTATTTTTTATCTGGAATCCTTTTCTAAATGTGACTCTATCTTAAAGTTGTATGATGGAATATCTGAAGTACTCATTTCTTATATTCATTACTTTGCATTTTCCTCAGAATGCTGAAATTACTCCTATTGAACAAGCCTGTTATGTGTGTGAAGGATGTTCTTGCACCTTCTGTAGGCCTGGGAGGCAGCGGGAATGAACTCTGGATTGGATTGTGCCTCCTTCTCTCCCTTCCTCTCTCTCCTTCCTTCCTTAATCCCTCCCCTCTTTCCTCTATTCCTCCCATTAATAAGCATTTTTTGAACCATAGAGTTGACCACATATTCACATATTTGGTCTTCTACCTATGCTCCAGGTTTCTTTGGAAGATACATACAAAGACTGTCTCTCAAGGTCCTACCAAAGATTCAAGGCAGAGAGGATCCTCCATCCACGAAAAGGAGGGGAGGGAGATGTGGGGAAAGATGATGTCATATTCTTCATCTTTTTATAAATGTCACCAAATTAGGAGTGAGGGGATCACACATTTGCAATACCCAAAGAGGGTGGATACTCTTAGGGATAAGGCAGGGTGGGCAGGAAAGAGGCAGATGGGACTCAAGTGCATCTCTTCAGCACATTTACACTTTAAAATTCCATTTTAGCTGGCAACGTTTGGCACTAGATGTGGTTTTGCTGAGAAAAAGAAAGGAGGGGGCCAGGAGAAAGGAATAAAATCATTAGAGTTCTCCAGAGCTAGGTCTAGGTCGGGAGTAAAGAGGAGAAGTAATTCTTCGTGTTCATTTCTTCATCCTACTGCCCACCTCAGAAGTAGGGAAAGCAATTGAGGGCCCAAGAACAAATCTAGAAAAAAGAGCAATCGCTCTATGTCTGTTAGAATGGATGACTTAACAGGGTTGATCTGGAGACCAAGAAGATGTGGTTTTAGTCCTACTAGGCTCCTGGCACTGTCTCAGCCAAGCATTCTCTGTCTCCAAGGAGCTTATGACATAACTGGGTCAACATGCTATGGGGACAGAAAGAGGAGACATGTCCTTTTGGAGAAAATGGGGGAAGATTTCTTGAAAGATTGGTTAATTTTGGAGTATGGTTTTGAAGTAGGTTTTGGGATATGGGTAGTTTTATTATTGAGAGAAGAAAGTTAGTTGTAGGGAAGGTTATCAGGAACTTTGAAAAAAGGGGAAAGTTGTCAAAATGCACAGTTTCCAAAAAATAGGTACTACAATTAAAAACATAAGTTATGATGAGAAGTTATAAGGTAGTGAAAGAAGAGGCTGAAAATATCGAGGTCAGAATGTAAGATGAATGTCTTGATGTCTTAGTGGAGACTGGCGATGGACACTAGAAAGCCCTTCATTTCTTTTGGGGGGAGTAGGGTTGAGGATGGGTTCGGAGGGAGAATGAGCAATGAGATCGTATCTCTACTTTAGATAACCCGTTTACAGGAGTGTGGAAGATGTGTGGCAGAACTCCTGATTTTGAACTCTAGCTGCTTGTTGTAGGTTGGGTTCGTGGGAAGCAGGCTATGAGATGGCAGGAATTCATTAGGGATTGCCTTTAGGATCCACATCTGTGAGAGAGTAGAGACAGCAGGGTTAGGCAGAGGAAGAAGTTGCTGCTACCATCATGGCAAATGCTTCAGGTCATTCCAGAGGGCGACCCAGAGCTGGGATGGCCATGCAGAGTTGTATCAAACTGGCACAATGGTGCCAGGCCTTATCTCCATATCAACAAGTCATTGAATAAAGAAAGGGGCTGCAGGACCTTGGTCAGCCAAGGTCAATCAGCAGGAGGGAGTGCTCAGCTGCAACCTCTCAGCTGTCAGCACTCTCAGCAACTGGGAAAACGAGTGCTTGGGTTCAATCCCAACCCAGGGTCTCCAGTCTCTACACATTGGCACCACCATATACCCTGTTGATCATACCCAAACCTTGGGACTTCTTTGGCTTCTGGCTTTTCTTTATACCCTACATCCACTCCATCAGTCAGTCCTGTCAGTTCTTCCTCCAAGGTTGCCTCTGTCTGCAATGAGAGTATGTTAATCTTAGTTCCAGCCCCTCATCTGCCACTGGGATTATTACTACGACAGATGCCTGAGTGGTTTCCCTGCTTCTGCTCTTGCTTGCGTACAGGCTTTTCTCTATGTTGTATCACATCAATGCCTGGGACCCACTGACTACTCAATGTATTATACATCAAATGACCTCAGAAGATAGCGATCTCTGTAGCCACAAAGGGACCGCTATTATGGTAAAGTGGAGAATGTGTTGGCCCCTGGATGACCTAAGGAAAAAAGAAGAGAAGAAATAAATTTTGGATATTAAAGCATATTTTGAAAGGGCAAGTCCCATACATGTCAACACACACCAAACACATTTCAAAGATTTCTGTTAACTCATTAATGAGAAAACCAGTGAGAAGTTACAATCCGTTCAAAGGCGAATTGAAAGTATCACATATATATAAGCAATAAGTAATGCTGAAATGAATTAATAAACAGTTGCAAAATTGGCTTATTGGAGAGGGAGAGAAAGAAAGCAATTACATTTCCACCAGACAAGATGTATTTGCATCTCTATGGACAAGAATCATCTCTAGTGCTATCAGCCAAAAGATGGAGACAAGTCAGAGAGACATACAATTATTCAAAGACAATGAAAGTTGCAGAAACCCTGTAGAAGCAGCTAATCCAGAAAGACGTACTTACACAATACCTAGTTTGTTATTGAAGATACCCAGTAATCTTTCTGGCTCATTTCAAAGCCTTTCACAACTTTCTTTCTTTCATGGAGAAGAAGAAAGGAAGAGAGAAAAAGTAAACACAAGAGAAATTTCCCAGACAGTGCTCGTGTATTCCTGTTTTCCTTGGGAAATTATTAATAGCAAGTCTTTTACTCTCAAAAATGTCCTGATTGGAAGATAAGGTCTATAGTCACTCTATCTGGGATTCACTATAATTTCATTATTATTTGCCTTAAAATATATAAGAAAAGGATGGATATAGTTGAGCTAGAGCTACATGCTGAAGGACTAAAAACAATTCCACTAGTTCTTTAAATCTAAGTGATAAATGCCATGGCAGGAAAGCAACAATGGTGAGTTTTTAAATGGACACATCAAGAAACAGCCATAGCTACTTTCTAGGCTGTCTCCTAAATGGGAACCCTGATCCATCCATCTGAATGGGTTTAGTTAGTCTCTGATTCCATTGGTCATTGGTTCTACTCTTAGTGGGTGATGGCCCAAAGGCTTGGACAAGTTCGCTTTCTAAAACATTGAGCGTTTTGTATTTGCTGGTAATACTCCAAAGCAAAAGTCCACAATAATAGCTGTGAGTATGTGTTGAACAGGGGGTTAGAACAGAAAAGGAGGGAAAAGGCAGGATAGTGAGTATCCGATGGCTACAATATTCTGTATTCATCATTTCTCAAACTAGACCAGCAGAATGGATACTTAAATGACTGAATGTGCTTTATATTTTGTTTGTTTTAAAAACACTCTGACCTCTTCCTTTATTTCTGCAGACTCTGACAGATATAGAAGGCATGAATCTCTTTCTCTTCTTTTTCTTTTGGTTTAGAGGGGTTTTCAAATTCTATCACCTCTGGATCTCCTACGTGGCATCATGCTGGGAAGCAGGCAGCTTAATCATGCTCCCGAATTTTTAAGAAAGCTTACAAGATAGGAAGTGCTTTTCTATAAGTCGTAGAGGATTTGCTTACTTTTTTATTTTTTTCTTTCAGACTAGGAAGTCACATTGTGAACCATAAACAGAACTCATTCCCAAAGGGATTAAGGCTAAATTTAGAACCAACAACTTAAGAACTGTCTGTAAATGGAACCACATTTGAATCTGTTCTATGAACAATAGTATGAACAATTGCACACATAGATATGAAAAAGTTTGCCAACTGCAGGCTCCAACCAGTTTCCTTTTCTTTGGGGAGCAAATGAGAACTCTGTAAAAGGTGTCCACTTATGGTTTGGAAGCCCTCCTAGAAATGTAAGGTCAGAGGGAAAATCTTAATGTAAAAGTCACTTGAGTGTTGGGCTCAAGTATCAGAATATTCTGGCTGAGCTTCTGATTTGTATGTGGTGAGAGTCTCTCCTAGAAATATTTTCGAATTATTGACATTTACAAAACAAGTCATTTGCCACAAAGGGCAGGTCCCTGAAGTCCGTCCTTGAATATAAAGGAAAAATAACTAGTGCAGCTCCAACTCAGGCATACCAAACTCACCTTCTCAAATTGGAAGATCCATGCCACAAGCATTTTGCAGAAGCAGTTTCTGAATGGCAATAATTATAACTAACATTTCCCTTGCCCTTTATGCTTTGCAAAGTGCTTCCAACTCAAGATGTTATTTCAGAAGTTCTCAGCGTGGTCGTTTGTGGGGGTTAAGGAAGGGGGAGATGGTTCAATAGCTGGTGTAAAAAGACTGCCATTTCCAGCTACCAATTTTCTGGCCTTTGCTGCAATGAACACTTACAGATAAGATTCTTCTGGAAAGGATTATAAACTGTGATTGTTATACTATTAATATTTCATAGCACCTCCTTTGCAGGATCTGTTTTACGTAAATACTCAGTGAGTTATATACTGTATTAGGACCAGTTTCAAAGAGAGAGTGCTAATTAAACTTCACAACATAGCCAGAAATCTGCATTCCATTTTGGTTTCACATTCAGATCAGTGCTAACATTGGTCAGACTTTCAAGTGAACAGTCAAACTTATGCCCATGTGTATTTTCTGAGGTTTTATTTTCTAGGTTAGTTCATTTGTATATTCAGTGAATACTTCAGTATCTATTCTGTCAATGCCTCCCTTTTTTAGATGACACAAAGATGAGTCAAGTCTCTGCCCTCCATAAGCTTATACTCTAATAGAGAGGAGAAGGTATTTATACACATCTTAAACAATGCAAAATGTCAAAAATCTGGAAAGATGAAGAATTAAAATCTATTTCTGAATTAGGAGAATTAGAGTAACCCCTAACAAAGTAAGGTTTGAACTTAGCCTTGATGGATGTGTAGTCTTTGTAAGGATGGATGAGAAGAGGTATTCCAGGGGGAGGAGATAGCATGTAGGATGGGACTCTATGGGATGTGTTTGGCAAGTGTAAGTTTTCCATTATGGCAGGAGCACAAATGATGATTTAAAAAAAACTTCTTAAATGAACAGTATTCTTGTGTGGCTCTGACAATTTGTTTTCTGTGCACAGCCTAAGAAAAACAATAACCTAAGAAAAAATTGAAATTTAAACCTATACCACATGTTAACATAAAATCATAGTCATATATATAGATATGTATATACTTCTGAGTCTATAATTATGTATGCTCACAACTGATTCATGTGCCATATTTTGTAGTTATCATTTTTCTCTTTTTTCTCTAAAGAAATAAAAAACTTATTATAAAAGTAATGCATTTTTTATATCATTATGCAAGAAAAATTAAATAAGCAACCAGAACTACCACCTCAAATAATAACTGCTCACATTTTGTCTTTCTAGCTTTATTATCTACTGCATAAATACACATACATTTTAATATATTAGAAATATTTTTCCTCTCATTAAATATTCTCTACAAGTGTTTCTTTTGCTACATGATATTCCATTATATAGAAGTGCCATGATTTATCTAACTAATTTCCTATTGTTAGACATCTGGGTAGTGTATGGTTTTTCTCTTAAAAAATAGTAATTGTTGCAATGAATAGCCTTACAATAAACCTTTGCATATGTCCATGAAATTTCCTTAGGATAAATATCTAGAAGTGGGATTCTTATTTCGTGGAGTGTGTGTGTAATCTAATTCTATTCCAGAAAAATTGTACCTTTCTTGACTCCTACCTGCAGTAAAGCTATATTACTTTTCAAAGAAAATGATATAATCTCTCAGGAGGATGGGATAGTCAGAAACACAGTACAACTTTTACATTTGGGCAGAGACATTAAATCACTAAGACCTGTGTGTAAGGAGTTCTCCAGCTGATGTATCTTTCGCCCAGAGAACCCCTCCTTTATCCATGAATAAGCACCAATTGCTATTCTCTGCATCACGGATTCCTCTCCATTACCAACTTAGCCTTGAAAACACTTCTATCTACTTCTAATATAAGCCATATGAAAAGCTAAGGTTTGCTGCTATTTTTCATTATGCTGAGACTGATCACAGAGGCATACCGTGGCAATCACAGATACTAACCAGGCGGTAAGTAAGGGCAATTTCATTACAAGTGCATGCTTGCATTTTATGCCCCTTAATCACTGTTACTGCTTCCCCAAGCAGCACAGGCTCCCAGCTTGGATTTTGACAATACCTCCTTTGTCAGAGGAATGCTGCAATGAAGGTGAAAGAGGCTGCTATTGCCAGGAACAGTCCCTGGCACCCGAGGCAGAGGCAGTTTAAAAAGCCTCTGTGTGCATTTACACTTGCTCCATTGGCACACACGGCCTTACTCAAAGAACAATGTTAATGCAGGTCACAGTTCCATCTGGCTCGGTGGTTTTATGTTTTTATAGCCTCAGGATGTTTAATGAGGTTCCTTTTTTGCCCATCTCTTCAGAAAACCTACCTCACTTGACTAAGGTCAAGGGTACAATGGGAAATGCCCTGAGCCCTGAAGAGCAGCTTGATCTGAGATGTCTGGAAGACCCATGTGCTACACAGTGCTTCTTCTCAAAGCATCTGTCACCTTAGAGTCACTATTATTGAGTAAACATCATAAATTAAATTTAATTTAATTAAGTGACATTGGGAAAACGTCTGACCAGACAGAAATCTAGCCAAATAGGTATTTCTGAACTACAGCGATAAGGAAATCAGTTCCATGGCCAATGGTTAATGAAACCCAACTTCATGGTGTTTTCCTGATATCTAGCTCCCTGGAATAGTATTTCCAGAAAATCCCTACCCACAGTTGGCTCTAAATGGATAATGTGCCGGGTACTGTGAATGTCCTTAGAAACCGTGTTAGCCTAATAATTCTTTGTGTGAGAGGCTTTTCTGTGGCCAGTGTTAGCTGATGGAGAAAGGAAGAGCCACTGGTTATGTACGGTTACCCACAATGGGTAAAATGTGTAAAACAATGGTCCCACAGTACTCATAGGCAGGGGTGTGGTGCAAAATATTTCACACCCAATATGTCAGGCACCAACCAATGAAAATAGACATTGGCCTGGTCGGAACAGACACCAGCTGTGAAGAATTAATAATTATGCAACAATAATGCAATAATTATGCAACAATAATGCAATAATATGCAATAATTATGCAATAATTATGCAACATGCACTGCCTGAATGTTAGCTTTGCTTGAGGATAACAAAAGCAACATCCATTACCAAGAAGCTACCATGCACTAGGTACTTATGCTAGGCACAGGGGCCACATAGAGGCATAGAACCCTGTAACAGCAGTATAGCAGTATAGTAGGAAGGGAGGAGTAATAGTAGTAGTAATAGCTATCATTTATTGAGGCCTTACTAGGCACTGGACACTACTCCTAACAATTCACTGAATCTTCCCAATAACTCTAAAAAGTAGGCATTATCATCAGATTACATAGGTAACTGAAGTTGTGAGATGTTAAATAACTTGCCCAAACTACTCAGATGGCAGTTATCAGAGTTGGAATCCAAAGCACTATCTCTTTAGGAGCTCATATTCCCTCTACTATGTCATGTTGCATATTCTTGGAAAATCACTGGTCTTGGCTCTGCCTCATATCCTTGGAAAATCACTGGTCTTGGCTTTGCCTTTAGCTAACCAGACAGGCTCTTCAATCTGAATATCCTTATCATAATATTAGGATAATAATTTACTCCCAAACTATTGCACACAGATTTTTTTTTGAAAGAGAAAAGTAAGATAATATAAATGATAGCACTATGTAGTGAGATTCTCTAGGATAGGAACTGTGTCTGCATGTCTTTGTGTTGAATACAGTGCTCTGCGCACACTAAGTGCTCAATAATTTTTAAATGCGTGCTTAAGATTCTCAGCACGTTTGCTTTATTAGTAGAGCATGGTCCCTTCCATGAGTGATTTGCAACTTAGTTGGTTAGATAGGATTTATACATTAAAGGCAGAATAACATTCTAAGGTAGAATATACTAAGTTCCAAACAAGTGGTATGGTCATCAAATATGAGAGAAGTTTCTTAAAGTAGGTGGTCAGATTCAGGTAGGGCTTCCCTTGGGCCTTGGGAAGGTAGATCAAAGCTGTGGATCTGTGGAGAAAGAGGAAAGGGCATTTTATAAAATGGACGACACATGATCAAAGACATGCATTTGGGGTTGTTTGATGTTTTCTTGTTGGTTTGCTTGAGTTCTTTGTAGATTCTGGTTATTAGCCCTTTATTGGATGTAAGCATGCAAATATTTTCTCCCATTACTTTTGTTGTCTATTCACTCTATTGATTGTTACCTTGGCTCTGCAGAAGCTTTTTAATTTAATCAGGTCCCATTTGTTTATTTTTGTTGTTGCTGTGATTGCCTTTGGGGTCTTCGTCATAAATTCTTTGCCTAGGCCAATATCTATAAGAGTTTTTCCAACCTTTTCTTCTAGAATTCTTATAGTTTCATGCCTTAGGTTTAAGTCTGTTATCCATTGTGAATTAACTTTTGAGTGGTGAGAGGTACAGATCCTGTTTCAGTCTTCTACATGTGGCTATCCAATTTCCCTAGCAGCATTTACTGAATAGGGATTCTTTTCCTCAGTATATGTTTTTGTCTACTCTGTCAAAGATCAGATGGCAATAAGAGGATGGTTTTATGTCTGGGTTCTCTGTTTTAACCCATAGGTCTATGTCTCTGTTAAAAAGCAGGCAAAAGACATAAACAGAAACTTTCCAAAAGAAGATAGACTAATGGTCAATAAACATATGAAAAACATATGAAAACATCTCTGATCATCAGGGATATGCAAATCAAAACCACAATGAGATATCACCTAACTCATTGACAGTGAGAATGGCTTTTAACCAAAAGTCCCAAAACCACAAATGCTGGTATGGATGCGGAGAGAAAGGAACACTTAAGAACTGTTGGTGGGACTGCAAATTAGTACAACCTCTATGGAAAGTATTATGGTGATACCTCAAAGAACTAAAAGTTGACCTAGCGTTTGATCCAGCAGTCCCACTACTGGGTATTTACCCAAAGGAAGAAAAGACATTTTATAAAAAAGACACTTGCACTCAAATGTTTATAGCAGCAGAGTTCACAATGACAAAGATGTGGAAACAACCCAAATGCCCATCAATACACGAGTAGATTAATAAAATATGATATATATATATACTATGGAGTACTACTCAGCCATAAAAAATGGTGAACTAATACCCTTTGTAACAACCTGGATGAAACTGGAGACCATTCTTCTAAGTGAAGTATCACAAGAATGAAAAAACAAATATCACATGTACTCACCATTAAACTGGAACTAATCGATCAACACTTGTGCACATTTGGTAGTCAAATTCAGTGGAAACCAAGCAGGTGGGCAGGGGGAAGGGGAGTGGGTAGATTCACACCTAATGGGTACAGTGCACACTATCTTGGTGATGGGCACACTTATAACTTGGACTCAAATGGCACAAAAGAAATTCATGTAACCAAAATGTTTGTACTCCCGTAATACTCTGAAATAAAAAAAAAAAAGACATGCATTTGGGAAGTGGGAATGTGAAATTTATTTGAAGATTAGTAAACAAATCTCTTTGACTAGATTAAAACAGTTATTTTTCCTAGCACAAAATGGCAGAAAGGATAAATGCTCAAGAGTCAGGCAGACAGCACCACTCAAAGCAAATATGCCCACATTGGTATATATGGTGCTTCTAAAATTTTAAAAAAAAAACAAAAGCTATCAATTCCCCTTGCTATTTTCTCGGAACAATACTCTTTGATGTGAATACATTTAAAACTACTGAACTGCACAATTAAAAATGGTTCAGATGGTTAACAAATAAAACGAAACAATAACAAAAAAAAAAAACAACCCACCAATACTCTTTATGGAAATGTCCAGTCTAAGGGCCCCAAGCTCTAAAATTATCTCAGTTACAACACTTATAATCCTACATTTTAATTGGTTGTTTCCTTTCCCATCTCCTGCATATACTTAATTTCTTTCTTATTGGTTGGTATATCTTTAGGATTTAGTGCCTAGCACATGGTATATACTCAATATATTTTGAGTGAATTAAGAGCTTAAGGTAAGCAAAAATCTGAAGTGAGTTGAGTTCAGCTCACAACCTTAAAACCTCCCTTAACACTATTGAGAATTCAGTCAACATTAATGAGTATATATTAATATAATCCACATGTGCTGGACATGAAATGATTAATAGCAAAGTCCAAGACCTCTGCAGCCGCTGGGACTTTTTGATCATTCACTGTAGGAAGTACAATAGCATGGTCAATAACTTCTGTGCAGATAAGGAGATTTTTTTTCAGGTAAATTGTTCTCTTCTAGGCAAAATGCCAGAGAGACCCATGTAATTCTCACCATGACTTTGGCACAAATGCAGAGCACTCAGAGTAAGGCAAGCAGAAAGAGAGAAACAGACAGAAAGACTTCCCCATGTAAAGGCAACAGGCACATTGACTGTTTTGGCCTTGTATTGCTCTATTCAGGAGCCAATTAGAAGCAAGAGGAAGTACAAGATAGAAACATAAATAAAAGTGATGAAGACGCTGTTCTCACAGGAGAGAGATGGGGAATTTCCTGCATTGAATATTAGTCTTGCTGTAAGGAGGAGAATATTTGAGAGTAGAACAGCTAAGAACCAAGAAGGCACCTTATTCTCTGTCCCATCCTTAACTTTGCTTTGAAATATCCTTGACAACATAGAGAAAGCCCCAAAGTTACACAGCATTAGTCACTAAGCAAACTGATCAATGATTTCAAAATACACTGAAGAAATTATTCTGAGGTGAAAAGTCTTTGGGCTGGATTAAGAATGATGTGTGAGTGGATTATTCTGAGGCCCGAGGTATTTCCTGAGGTATCTCCCTGCTCCTCTGCACAGATGCCTTGTGATGGAAATTTTGGACTTGTCCCTCTGTTTCTACATCCCAAAGGAGGCTACAGTAATCAACAATACCGCATGGCCCAGCATGCAAGGGCACCGGGAGGTTGAGCATCGCATGCTGGTCCTAGAGGTGGAGACCAGTTCTCCATTAATTAATAAATTAATTCATTCATTCCATCAGTTTTTAATCCATTTGACAAAGATGGTCTAAATGTCCTTGCTTTTGGTGACATACGTGTGTAGGATAGATTTGGTTTCTGCTCTTATGACATGACAGCACACCCAACAACAATAGAGAATAACAATTAAACGCAAATAAAAATAAGTGTGGTAGGTGCTTTGTAAGAGGAGAAATGGGGTACTATGTAACACATAGCAGGAAAATATGTATCTGGGGATCTGGGGACAAGAGGAGTAGGAATCAGAAAGACAGCTTTTCATGGGAAGTGACTTTTATACTGATTCTAAAGTCAATTTAAAAAACAGTGTTGGGGGTGTTACAAGAAAAAAAAAAGAGAAACCTGAAAATAGGAGTGTCTTAGTCAGTTTGTGCTGCTGTAACCAAACACAACAGCCCTTCATGGCCCAGCCTCTATCCATTCCCCAGTTCTAAAGTCGCTTCAACATTTTAAGGTATTTGTTATAGCAATACCTCATTCTCAGTACCAATTTCTGTCTTTGTTATTTTGTGCTGCTATCACAAAATACCTGAGACTGAGTAATTTCTTTCTCACAGTTCTGGAGGCTGGAAGCCCAAGATAATGGCATTGGCAGTTTTGGTGTCTGGCGAGGGTCTCTACTTCCAAGATAAAGTCTGATTGCTGCGTCCTCACATGGAAGAAGGGATAGAAGGGAAAAAAGTGTCCTACATAGTTGCCTCCACCCTTTTATAAGGTCATTAATCCCATCCCAAAATTTGGCAATCCAGTTTCTGTTTCTCATTCATTTAAAATGGTTTAGTAGTATCTGAAGAAAAGATTAACAGATTTTGTAAGAATCTTCCAGACTTCCTGATAGTGTAGTTTATTCTCCTGGAACATTAACACTGCTCTCAGAATACCCAGTGAGTGTTGAATATTGATCATGAGGGACAAAGCTTCATTATAATCAACATGTTAAATCTGATATTTGCCAAATGCCTATTAGGAGACCTTGGATTTAAAAGATAAGGTGCTATCTACTCTCAATTTCACATGCATATTGTGGAGATACACAGAGTTGAAAGTTCAGAAATACAGCATTTTTTGCCGCAAAGACTTCAACACTAATATATGTGTCACCTGGATTTTATGTGGAAATGATGAGCCACTGCAACTCAAATAAACAGCTTTACTCCTAAGCAGTATTGGCTGAAAGATGACTTATGAGATAACATATACAAATTGCATGTATTCGCTGCAAAAAAACTAGAACATTGCCTAAATATTCATAAAATAATGTCTTAAAATGTTCATTTTTATATGCTAGCTTACATCCTGCAAATAAAGGTGTTATGAGAGTTATAGTATATTTTAATCTCTAGGAAAGCTCAAATCCTTTTGGAACTAAGTATGGTGTAAATCTTAAATGGGTAATGCCATAAATAATATCATTGCGGCCTACAATTTTTTCCTCAGTTTTGCTTCAAATTTCTGTTCATGAGTGGATGATATATTCATTCAATAGCCAACATCTATTTCCTGAGTGTCTGTCACGTACTAGGCACTGGGAGTCTACATAGACTGACTTCCTCTGGGTTACTTTCTAGCGAGGATGACAGACACACACAAGTAACAAAAAACCAAAATAATTGCCAAGGATTATGAGAATGATGAAGAAACTAATTTGGACTCAGTATCCTGATGTGGTCTTAAGTACTTAACTGGGATTTTAGAAGCATTTTCTTTTTAACATCTTTACCGCCTTTCACTTTGAGTATGGAGGACTGTGAACCCGGAGGCTATAATCCCGCATGTGGCTGAAATTTTCCCATAATGATTAGATTTGTTCAACAGCGTGGGGTCTAGTTTGAGATAAATAAAATGTCTGGAAGCTGAACTGCAGTGCAGGTTGTGGAATGTTGGAGATGACATAGGTTCTAGTGATGCCCTGGGGGGCTTTCATCTTTAGGTCTAACTGAGGTTGAAACAAGAACAAGGACTGGATAACACCCTTGGGAACCAGTCTGGATTTCTGTTTCAGTGCTTACTGTTGAGTCTGACTGTTCAGTGTGTTCCACACACCACCATAAGGGTCTAGTTTAGTTTCATGGGCTCCGTGTTTTTCTATCCTCTTCGACTAGTCCACGTGCAGCTGCATCTGCAGATATGCAAAATGGTAAGATTGTTATACACGTCCTCCTCACCCTTCTCTCTCTGTCTGTCTGCCACCTTGTCAACATAACAGAAGTTGGCCATCTGGTAGGTCTTTCTAAAAGAGAAATTCCCAGCCTGAAATCCTAGAACAGTGGCTTTCAAGCAAGGGAAGAAGAGATAGTAGAATGGAGAGTGTGGAGTGGGAGGAAGATGAGAATCACCATGTGGGGGAGAATACTAAATCTCAGTGAAGAAGGTCATGGTCCTTCCATCATTTCTCAATATGTCAGTAAACATAAACAGAATGTCTACCATGTGCTAGATAATTCTTAAATGCATGTCTCTCCACCTTCTCATGTGGGAAAACCATGGCCCTGGTTCAAATAAAAAGTCCAAACATCATAGCTACTCTCAACTCTTTAATGACCCAAATTTATGGTAGCTAGGAAGATGTTTTCAAATTGGAAGGTCTCAGAACCAATCAAGATATTAGCTGTCTTGAGAGTGCTTCGGCAATGTGTACTGACAGCCTTAAAAATGTTCATATTGGCTGACAGTAATTGCCAATGTCAGTAAATGACAACTGCCAAAACTTTAATGCCATTCTTGTCTCTTCTCTTTCCATCAACTCATTTCCAATCTATCTGCCAATCCTAAGGTTCTACATTTGCAAGAATCCAACCATCCTTCGTCACTTCCACCACTAAGAGGCTGCCATGCTATGACTGCGGACAACTGTGACAATCTCCCAAAGCATCTCTGCTGTCACCTTTGCGTGCGCACGCTCGCTCTCTCTCTCTCTCTCTCTCTCTCTCTCAATTCTTTCTCTCTCTCTCTCTGCCACACAGCAGCCATAGTGATTCTTTTATCTATATCTTATCTCCTCATTCCCTTGATGTCTTCCCATGTCATGTAGACTTCACCTAGCCTGCAAGACCCTTGCGTCATCTTGTTCTGGGCCTCATTTCCGGATGCTCTGAGCTTTGCTTCTGCCACTCTTTGTCTCACTCTCACTGTGCCAGTCACTATGTCCTTGCTGTTTATCAAACATGCCAAGCGCACTTTTGCTTCAGGGCTTCGGCACATATCATTCCCTCAGCTTGCGATGCTCTTCCCTGAGGCATGCGCGTGAAGGAATCATCACTTAGTTCAGAAAAGCCTTCAAACTTATCAACTGCAAACTTATCAGAAAAGCCTTTCTTGATCACACCAGCTTCTTTCACTCTGCCTTATTGTTTTATTTTTCTCCATAGCCATTATCACCCCCTGACATATATATTTATTTTCTAGCTCTGCCCACTAGAATATAAGCACATGAGGGCAGGAACTTGTTTTAGTCTCTTCTGTGTGCTCAGGACTGAAAGGGTGCTTGGCATATAGTAGACTTTATTAAATATTTGTTGAATCAGTGGTTTGCATTTATGAATGTCCTTTGGTTCCTATCAATGTCTTTTGGGTGCTTCTATAAGCCACCTATCAGATTGTGAATTTTAGGGCATGTGGATGTGCAAAGCTGTTGGCAAGGTTTTGGCCTAATAGCAATTTTGGTGGTTTTCTGAGACTAAGGAGTTAAAACTGATCCCTGGAATTCATAAAAATCACACCTTCCTTGCTATGGTCTGATCATGTCTCTCCAAATTCATATGTTAAAACTTAATCACCAATGTGATAGCATTATGAGGTGGGGCTGTTTGGAAGTCATTAAGTCATGAGGGCAGAGCCCACCTAATTGGAATTAGCAACCTTCTAAAAGGGCAGGAGGAAACTAGCTAGGCCTCTTTTATCCTTCCATCCCTTCCGCCAGGTGAGGACACGGCATTTGTCCCCTCCAGAGGACACAGTAACAAGGCACTATCTTGGAAACAGAGCAAGTCCTCACTGGACACTGAACCTGCTAGAGCCCTGATCTTGAACTTCCAGCCTCCAGAACTGTGAGCAGTAAATTTCTGTTCTTTATAACTTACCCAGTCTCACATATTTTGTTGTAGCAGCACAAATGGACAAAGCCAAGGCCCTGTGGTTTGTAGTATGGCTTCTATGGCTTCTAGCTGCATTGCTGTTCAAGGCTCTGCCCATTTACCCCGTGATTGTCTCTCAATCCCAGTACTACAGAGCCCCTGCACCTCATTATTGCTCCTGAAGTCGGCCCTGACCCCCACTGTCTGTACCTCACATCTTTGGAGCTGAGCTGCATTGCCTGGAAGTTCTTAGAGCAGAGGTTTGTCTGGAGAGATCTACATGTATTCTGCCAAGTAATCTCCATGTTGTTCCCACTGCTGCTTGTTTTATTTCAAAGGCACTTAACAAAGAGAGTAATGCTCTGTAACTTTATATCTGCCTTTTTTTTAAAACCAAATATCATTTTGTAAGAAATTTTTCTGTGCCATTAGGTGTCTTCTAAAACCTAGTTTTAAGTGGCAGCAGTTTTTTTCCTAAGATGTGTCATAATTAAGCCTTTTACTCATTGTTGGCTATTTTGATTGCTCACAAAGTTTAACTGTTGTTTTAGCCTCATAATTTCAACATGAATCCTTGGGGGTGTGTGTGTATGTGTGTGTGTGTGTGTGTGTGTGTGTGTGTATCTTGCTGCCATTACCATTTCTTTGCATGTATCTTTTTTTATCAAAGCTTTCATTTTTTTTTCAAGATGGTTTTTTAGAAGGACAATCACTAGATACAAAAGAATAAATTTCCCTGAGCTGCTTGATAAATTCTGGGCTAACTAGTTTTCAGAAAGGTGAACTCCCACCAGTATCGTTGGCTCCCTCACCATGCCTTTGCCAGTATTGAGTGCTACCTTGTAGAAATCACTGTCAATTTAATAAATGAAAAATTTGATTTTATTTTAAGCAAATTGAGCAACAATTTACATTTCACAAGCGGTAAGTTATACACATTTAAAGAGGTTTGGAATCTTTTAAACCTATATATTATAACCAGGAGGTCACTTCTGAGTTGCTGACCTTACTATGGTCTTCATGTCCCATTAAGTACTCTGATTTAAAGCCTCGGGTCACTTTCAGCCTTAATTGTATTTTATTATTCTCCATTGTTGGAGAATGTTTCAGTCAATTTAACCAGAAGGGTCTCTCTTCACCTTTTCTTCATTGGTTCATTTCCAGTTATAACAATGACAGATTTCCTGAGATGTTATATTAATTTTATTATAATCACAATGATTATTTTTACTTGAATGAAAGTAAGAATAAGAATAGGATTTTAGGCTTAGAGGTGGAAGAGATTTTCTTCTTCACTGAGGAGGTATACATACTTTTTACTACTTTAAGTGAACCGTGGTTGGACAGAAGCTACAGGACAGAGATTTTCAGATTTAGCAACAATTGTTTGCATTCTGCATCATGTCAGAGAGTAAATAGAAGGTAATAAAACATCAAACTTCTTTAACATTTGCTGAGAAGGTTTCTGCTGCACTATTTTAAGTTAAACGAAAGATGGGCTGTCCAATACCTGTTTCTTCATCACCGTACTTGTTCAGGAAGAGAAATGGGTCTTTAGGGCCTAGTATTTCCTTTTGTCCCTTCAGTGGGACCCCAGTTTTTGAGACAGAGACTTAATGTCATCATGTTCTTGTTCTCCCTATTAAGACTGACTATTGGTCAAGTTCTGAAAACTTGATTCACGTTAAAAGGTTGCTTCTTCCACCGTTGCATGTGTTTTCAAATAGTATGAACACTTCTCAGGTACTCTGATTTAAGAGTGAATAGACCCTTTGGTAAATATTTAGCTATGGCCAACTTGACTTCCAAGCACCATCAAACATATTAGCCAAAGGAATGGATCATAAATTTAAAATTGTTAAAATTTTTCACAGTAGAAGGTTTTATCCCTCTTGTAGGAGAGCCATTGAACTAGCACCATAGAAATGGTAGCTACAGTAGAACGCTGATATTTGCCAAGTGCTGTGCCTGTCAAATCTCACTCTCATAACAACCTTCATTATACAAATGAGGAAAGTAAAGTTGAGAGAAACTGAAGAAGTTTAGTTACCAGGCAATGGCGGAGCAGAGATTAGAACCCCTGTCCAGCTGACATTCTGCAGGATGTGTTCTCCAACATTATACTCACTGCATGCTTTCTGCTGTGTGGCTGCCTGGGTATCTGGCAATCACTCCTATTCCACAGGCTCTGCTGCCTCTGACCTTGCCACAACCCCTTCAAGAGGTAGAATGTGCTTCCTCTCCCCTTCATCCTGGGCTGTCTCTGTGACTGTTATGATGGATAAAATGTGGCAAAAGTGAATGTAAAACTTCCGAAGATGATCCTTAAGAACTCTCCAACTTCAAAGCTTTGGCTTTTTGGTACATTCTTTCTGGAACCCAGCTGCTATAATGTAAGAAGTTCTAAGTGGAGAATAAGAAAGACTGTGCCCCCCGCCCCCAGCTAACTGCCCCAGCTGAGCTCCCAAAAGGAAGCCAACACCCAGGACCACTTACAGAATTTGGAAAGTCCGTGGCAAAATGAAAACTTGAACTCCATGCAGGATCGGGGAAGTCAGGCTCCCTTCCCTGGTGCCCAATACCCTGATGCACTGTGGGTGGGTAACCCCCAAGGGATTGCAGCCTCTGCACCTGGACATGCTCAGAACCTAGACTGGCTGGGGTCCAGGGTTGTCTACTGAATGGGCCATGACATTACCAGCCCGGGTGGGACCAAAGTCCCTTTTTCCCGCCCCAAGATGCTGCATGCCCCAGTGTGCTATGCATCCCTGACCTTGGTCTTCCCTATATCTGCCTCCTGCCCGGGGCCAAGGGCAATGGCAGAGCCCTGGCCTTCCACCCACCGATGTGACAGGGAAGAGGGCAGCAGTGATTATGGGACAGGTGTGGGAAGGGGGCAACTGTGGGGAGCCCCCAGAGCCAGGGAGAGGGAGCCTGCAGCCAAGAGACTGTCCTGGGGCAGTGGGGAGACAGAGCGAGGTAGTACTGCGTATCGGGGAGTCTCCAGGTCCCCAGCATATGTTCCATTGTCACCCCATTAATCACTTTCTAAATTCAAATTCAAGGGTAAAATCTTAAGAATTTCAAGATGGCAACCACAGAGTATTTAAACCCCAGCGTGGTGCCCTCCTAAGCACGAGGCCCTGTGTGACTACACAGACACACGTATGCCCACAAGGCCAGCCCTGCTAGCACCAACTGTGTGAGTGATCCTGCAATCCATTTTGGTCCTGTGACTGTCCAAGAACCCCCTGCAGAAGAACCACCCAGTCAACCCATAGAACAATGAAACAGTTGGTGCTTGAAGTCAACTAAGTGTTGGGTTGGTTTATTACAGGGCACTTGATAACCAAAGTCTTGCTGTCTTCCTCCTAAGCATTATGGGGTCACTGAGAAGTATAAGATATGATTTCTACCCTCAAAATAATTACAGTGTAATTGGTAAGAAAGGAACATATGAATGAATTATTGACTAATATCAGACAATTTAAAATCAAGTAAGAAGGGGAAAATTGGAAAAGTTAAATGCAATAACGCTTTTTAAAAAAGCAGGTCACTGGAGAGGTTAGGATAGCCAGGGAAAGCTGTCTCTAGGGGGAAGAACCACAGGCAGACTTTGAAGTGTGGGCAGTATCTTAGCCAGTGCACACACGTGGCCTGCTTGGCTGTCTGCTACACTCACAGACAGGTAACAAGCACATACGTTAAAGCACAGAAAATACAACTCCCAGATTAAAACCTGAACCACTCAGCTTTGCCTACCTTACTCCTTGTTCCTACCTTCTCTTCATCTCGACCCAGCCTTCATTTTTGTCTCTGGTTAAACCCTTTCAATCTAATGCAGAAATCAAATTCTTTGCCCTCTGATCTTGTTTTAGCTTGCTGGTTACAGGTTTTTCTTTTCTGCACAGCTCATAGATGCTAAACCCCTAGGATCCTAGGATCCTCCCCTCCTAGAGCCATCCTCGCTATAAGACCCTACATCTATAGATAGTCCTTCCTGTTCAATACACAAATCTGAAGCTCATTAGAATATAAAACCAACTTGCAGGATTTACGCAAAGTGCCATTTCCCACACTTATTTGTCCATGGAGCCCTCTTTTCCTAGATCATATTTTAGTTCCTCACATCACAATTCAGGAAATTTTACCTTGGGCTAAATTCCTACAAGTTGATTTATAGCATCAAGCTTCCCAGATGAGTCTGATGCTCACCAAAGTTTGGGAAAATCTGTTTTAGACTTACATAAAATTGAAGTTATAATAGTCCTTCCATAACTTTTGATCAGTCTCTCACTCCCTCATTCTTTAAGACTCAAACATAAAATCCCTCAAAACTCCATAACCATTCATAATTAAAACTGAATTTATTAGCTGCTTGAAAGTTATCAAAGTTTAAATCTGGGACATAATCTTTGCCAAAGTATTTTATTATATTGGATTCTTATTTTCTCTACCTCTGCATGGTGCTAGGATTCAGGAATCCTGAATTCTTTTATGGCTATTCAACTAAGTACTTTATCCCCTTCTGTGATATGGAATTTAACATTTAACATAGACAACCTGGCACAAGGGATTTGGGAATTACACTGACCTGGGTTTTAAATCTTGTTGGTAACGCCTACTAGCTGTGTGATATTGGGCAAATAATTTAAGATTTCTGGGCTTCAGATTCCTTGCCTGAAATCAGAACAATAATATCTACTTTATAGGCTGGTTTTGAAAATTAAAAGAGTTTCAATATATAGCTAGTAAAAATAATGATACCTCAATAAATACTAGTGTACTCTCTCTTCTCATATGCCTTAGTCCCTTGAAGGCCAAAAGCAGCTAATAATATTTTACCTATCTGCCAGGGAATTATAGAAATAAAGTAAGATTATGTAGGTTAAAATTGCTTTGAAAAAGTTGAAGACATTTTATCAACAGGAAAGAATTTTCTGTTGATAACATCTGAAGTTTTTTGTTTTTTTTTTTTTAGTTTCTTGAAGGAGAATTATTTCCATTTCCATTTTTAAAGTATTTAACATTTGCTTTCAGTTTTAAACCAAAATAAAAACATTTAAATAGTGTACATGTCTGTGTATTCATTAAACATTTATTAGTGCTAGTGCTAAAAGTTCTTGATTCTAGCTACATGTTCTCATTGCTATTTTTGTTTCATGTGTTTTTCATTTTTCTTCTTCAGTACAAATTTTAAACAAAACCATAAGTATCCTTCAACCCCAAAACACACACACAAAAGTTCTCCACAGCCTCACTGCCCATTTTAATGGAAGTTAAGATTTAAATGTGTATCTCTTCTTATTTCTGGTTTTGTGCAAGGTCAGGAGAGGAAATATCGAAGGGAAATGGAACTTGAAACTTTTGGATAAGGCCAGTTTGTTAAATGAAAATGACCCCAAGTATTTTTATTTAAATCTAAATTATACCAGCAAGGGCCTAGCATTCATCAAGTCCTTTTGTAATTCTCACAGATTCTGCTAAGTGAGTACAGAGTCCCAGGAATGCAAAATAACAGCAATATTCTTAAAATAGAAAAAGCAAGGATGCAAAATTTCATTACCCCAATATATCACCTAGCGTCAAGAAGCATAATGCAAGTTCTCTATCTGAGTAAGATTGTACTGACTGCGTGTACAATTTTGTCTATTAGTCTGCCCCATTATCTTGAATTTGTTTAAATTCTTGAATAAAAATCTGTGTTAGAGGTTCTTAGCTAAATTGTAAAAAGTAATAACAGCTGCATTATCACCTCCCAGGGAGAAGAAAGTTTGTCACAATGAGTAATGTTCTTCCTGTTGATGCACGATCAAGCACACTTTCCACATCCCCTGCATCAGGCCATGATTTGATTATCCTTGCACAGAAGGTATATATAGATATATTATCTCCAGCTTCTGCTGAGACAAGGCACATGGTCAGCCACTCCATTTATTAAGTTATGTTTGGGTCTATGCACCCTGTCAATCTATTAACAGTTAGTTAGACATGTGGAAACATGCATTATTCCAAGAATTTAGGCTCTACTAATGTTACAAACTTTTCTAAAGAGTGATGTTATTATTAGTTCTGTTGTTTAGGTGGGAGATCAAAGGCAAGTCAGTGAGGAAGATGCAGAGTTTTAACTATTTCTAGATTTCTTATCTCCAAGGCAGGGAGAATGGCCAGGAGAACCTTTGATAATGGGCTGTTACCTAAAGTGGAGCAGGGCAACCAAGACTGTGCTTCTGCACAACCTGATGTATCTACCCCTTCACAAAGCATCAGTCTCTCCAGTGGGCACCTGTCCAGTCTGTGCAAGTAGATTGGCCGATGCTCTACGGAGCTGAATCAAGAGTCTCCTGGAGCAGGGAGGCAGAATTGTTTGCACTTCACCTAGGGCACGCTGCAAGGGTTCTCTCTGCGTGATCATGCTCAAGGCTTCTTGGAAGAAAGGAACTCAAGAAACTTCATACTGAGACTTAGGCCCTGGAGCACCAGGATTAAAGTTATTTTTTTGAAAAAATTTTGATAAGAACATTTATGAGATCTATACTCTTAAAATTTTAAGTGTATGATAAAGTATTGTCAACTATAAACAAGATGTTGTATAGCAGATTCTACAATTAATTCATCTTGTATGACTAAAACTCATCGAGCAGCAACTCCTCATTTTCCCTTTCTTTCGTCCTGTAGTAACCAACCATTCCACTCTTTAGAAATGAGTTTGACTATTTTAGACACCTCATATATGTAGAATCATGCAGTATTTATCTTTCTGTGACTGGCTAATTTCACTTAGCATAATTTCCTTCCCGTTCGTGCATATTGTCTCATTTAACAAGATTTTCTTCTTCTTTAAGGCTGGCTAATACTCTATTCTATGCATTTACCATATTTTCTGTATCCGTTAATACAATAATGGACACCTAGGTTTTTTCCATATCTTGTTTATTTTGAATAATGCTGCAATGAACATAGAGTATTAATATCCCTTTGAGATCCTGATTTCATACTTTTCATACATACCCAGAATTTGGATGGCTGGATCATATGGTAATTTAATTTTTAATTTTTTTGAGGAACCTCTATACTGTTTTTTGATAGTGGCTGCACCAGTTTACATTCTCATCAGCAGTGTAATTCTCATTAACAGTGTACAAGGATTTCAATTTCTCCACATCCTCAGCAGTACCTGTTATCTCATGTTTTTTGATAATCTTTTGGTTTTTTGATATATCATTGTGGTATTAATTTTCATTTTCCTGATAATTAATGATGTTGAACACATTCCCAGGTACCTGTTGGGCATCTTCATGTCTTCTTTGGAGAGATATTTTTTCAAGTCCTTTGTTTACTGAATGCATATCACTTTTGCACCATCACAAAGTTGAAAAAGTGTAAGTCAAATTTTAAGTTGCAGATCATCTGTATAATTGGTACTATGGTTTGAATGTTTTGTTCCCTCCAAAACTCATATGGAAACTTGATCTCCAATGCAATAGTCTTGGGAGGTAGGTGGAGCATAAGTGGAGATGTTTAGATCATGAGGACTCAACCCTCATGAATGCATTAATGTCATTGTAGAAAGCTTAATGGAGGGAGTTTGCTCTTCTCTTGCTGTCTCACCCTCTTGCCTTCCACCATGTGGCAACACAGAAAGACGGCCCTCAACATATGCTAGCACCTTCATATTGGACTTCCAAGCCTCCAGAACTGTGAGCCAATAAATTTCTGTCCACTATGAATTACCCAGTCAGTGATATTCTGCTATTCTGGCACAAAATGAATAAAGACACATGGGTTTATTTCTGGACTCCTTATTTTCTTCCACTGGTCTATATATCTGCCTTTATACCAGTACCATACTATTTTAGTTGTTCTAGCTTTGTAATATATTTCGATATCAGCAAGTGCGATGCCTCTAGCTTCGTTCTTTCTTGTGGTTCGTTCTTTTCTTGTAGTGTCTGTCTGGCTTTGGTATGAAGGTAATGCTTGCCTCATAAAATGTTTCTCTTTTTCACATTTTTGAAAGAGTTTAAGAAGAATTTGTGTTAATTCTTCTTTAAATGTTTGGTAGAATTCGCCAATGAAGCTATCTGTTCCTGGACTTTTCTCTGGTGGGAGGTTTTTTATTACTGATTTAATGTCATTATTCATCATTTATCTGTTCAGATTTTCTGTTTCTTCATGAGTCAGTCCCAGTAGTTTGTATATTTCTAGGAATGTATCTATTTCTAGTAGGTTATCCATTTGCTGGAGTATAATTGTTCATAGTAGTCTCTTATGATCCTTTTTATTTCCGTGGCATCACTTGTAATGCCTCCTCTTTCATTTCTGACTTTGTTTATTTGTGTCCTCTCATGTTTTATAGTGTAGCTAAGATTTTTCAATTTTGCTTATCAGTTTTTAGAAAACAACTCAGTTTCATTGATTTGAGTTTTTCCTATTCTCTATTTTGCGTATTTATGCTCTAAACTTTATCTTGCTCCTTCTGGTGTCTGACTTTTCTACCATAGGCTGGGATGTCAAGAGGCATACTTCTAGTTCTCACCCACCTTCCCAATCTTGTTGATTTGTGCTGTGTATACCAGGTCACCTGCCCTTTTTCCTTTGTTCTTAATTGCCCCAAGACATCTAAGTTACATTAGTTGTCTCAGCATTCTGTGTAGGATGAGGCAGACACTGACTCCTTGAGCAGTAAGTGTGTTGAAAGGCAGGAAAAATTGAAGACATACTCCACTCTCTCTTTCCCCCTGAGGGAGAAGTTACAGGCCAAGGTGATCTCTCTTGGTACTAAGCTGTGTTGGCTTGCAGGAGGGGTTAGTGTAAAATGAAATTGCTCTTTTTACCCATTTCAGTGTGGCTGTTCTCTTTTGTGTGCTCATCTGGGGTACTGCAAATTATGAAGTACTCATAAAGGTATTTTTGTCCATATATTATTATTAAATTGGTATTTCTATGGACAGATCAAGGGAGGGACATCTTGCTGATGCCACTCCTGGAATTAAGAATCTCAATTAAAGAAAGACCGATCACTGATTCCAACCCTCCAGAAGCATCTTGAGTGGACAGGAAAGTTAACCTGCAGGTAAGAGTGAATGGAAGTGCACTTCACTTTACTTCCTCTGTCTTGGCTTTGACAGATACTCTTCCAAGTTGCTGAAAAGAAATGGGAAGTTATAAGAAAGCTGAAATGCCAGGCTTTGTTTTGTGAATTTTAACAAAACAGATGTAAAGACCCTTATGGAAAACGTTAGTGCATCACATTGGAATAAAGAAATTTAACTTTTAGGTAGTGAAAACAGATCTGTGCTATTGTGGGCAGCAGAAGAAACATCTTCCAGAGGCAGGATGTTTGGCATAATCGAAGAAGTTTTAATGGCCACAGCAGAGAGATCCAGCAAGTAGAGGGCTTAGGGCCACTGTATATGACATTGGGACAGTCAGATACCAGGTATTACTGGACCATGGCCTCATAGTCTTCCCAGTTTTCTTTGTCTTGAGAAGAGCTGTTTTTTGAATCATTCTTTTGGGTACCCTAACGTTGATTTGCCCTTCCTTCTCTCCCCACTGCTCCCATGCCTGTATGGCTTGGGATCTGAGAACTCTGTGTGTGCCCCTTTTGAGAAGCAAAGCCAGAAATACATTCAGCAACAGAGCTGGCCAAAATTGGAGTTTCTGACCTACAGAATTCTGACTAATAAACACATTTCACACACTGCTTCAGGCAAACTTCTGTCATCCATCCGTGGTCACAGTTACATTTTTGGCCAAGGCACTACTCCAAACATGTCCATCAAAGTCCGTCGAATAAGAAAGCAATGATCAGTGGCTTTACAAGGTTTTGCTGAAAACTCTGGCCATAATGATCTTTATTCGCTCAATCCTACAGCACAAATACAATGTATCAAACATAACTTGGTCTTTAATCATATTCTCTGTAGTGTTAATAGATAGAATAGCACATCTAGCTTTGGATTCAGATAGAACTGGGTTTAAATTTCATTTCTACCATTTAGTATGTGACCTTGGGTAAGTTTCTTAAACTTTGTATCTCAGGTCAATATTTATCTTATAAGGTAGAGCACTCATTTAATAAAATATTGTATGTTAAGAACTTAGCTGAATGTCTGACATAGGAATTCAAGCCATGTTAACTATAATCATTATTATTATTATCTGTTATCCTTTCTCCCACGTAGGTTGTAAGTGACTAGAGGGCAGTCATGTTGTATGCTTTTTTATGACCATCACAATATCAGGAACAGCTCTGTTATGCTGCCAAGTGGGAACATGAAGTCAAGAACTCCTACATTTTAGAGAGTATTTTTAAAGTGATACTGCACGTTGAAGCAGAAACATTGGTCCCAAATCTTCATGTCTGCTTTTCATTCATTTCTTCCTTTCTCTCTAGGTATCTTGATCCATCAACATTCTATCATTTCAAATATTGAAACTCTCATCTCCTGTAAGCTTCTTTCCTTTTATCTAGAATGGGCTCATCTCTCCTCTACGTCAGAAACATTATCTCATAGCTTTTTTTCCCCCTACACATCATCCTATGTCTTTTTACTTGTGCCCTCAGATATCATGGAAGAGTGTTCCACAGATATTACTGTGATTTTTACACCACGCAGTCACTCCTGAACGCTGTTACTTGGAAGCTATCCTAACCCTGGATTGAAATCACTTATTCATCTCTCACCAGTGGCCTCTCATTCACTCAACCTAAAGTTCTCTTTCCAGTCCTTCTGTATGAACTTTCTGCAAAATACTGCATAACACTGTTGAATTTCATTTTCATCTTGTTTGGTTTCTCTGCTACCATATTCTCCAAGTTCTTCTTGGGCTTCTGGAATATCTCTTCCAAGGTCATACAATAAATGGTAAATGGTTCTTTCCACACATAACTCCTATTTTCTATAAACAGTTCTCTGATTTGGCAGATCCCTTGCACCAGTGCAGATAATTTTCAAATTTAATGTTTTCATTCCTTGTGTTTGTGATACAACTTTTCAGTATTTTCCATATTGTGCTAATTTTAGTACTGAAATATTGGCATTTTTGTTGATTTCATGCCATTATTTTGGTATTTTAGAAACTTGAATTATTTATACATTAAGATCTTCACATAGAGACATAAACTGCATTAAAATGTAAATCAAAGAGAAACTGATAAATAAACCATTATGGCACCAAAGATCATGCATATCGATCATCTCAATTTTACCCATAATCAGGATTGAGCCCCAACTTATGTCCAGAGGTCCCTCATAAAGTCGTCCTAGAATGAAGGATGAAGACTGTGGGGATGGGTATGAAGTGAAGCAAAAGTAGAAGGCAAAGGGAAAAGCAGGGAGCCAAAGGAACAGGCTCAGCCCTTCCTCTGAGTTCTGACCATGTCTCTGTCATAGGGCAAGTTGCTCCACTCCACAGAACCTTGGCCACTTGGGGTATTGTTAAAAACATTAATTTCAAAATTGTGTTTTAATAATGTTCCCCAAAGAGGAGTAAGTCCAATGCCCGCTCAGGTCCCATTCCCAAGTTCAGAGCCCAGGGCAGCCACTCCTTCTGCGTTATCTAAGGGCATATTTGCAACCCCACATCCCTTTTCTTTACCCTCCAGAGTAATATCTGTTCTGTAGGGTGTCACTTCTCACCTAGGTTAATTTATTTTAGTGAGGACTTTCTTTCCCAATTAAGCTATGTGGAGACTCAAAGGAGAAGGACGGGGGAACCTTGGGCCTGGTTCCTAGGCCTCTTTTGATAGCATCAAAGAGCAAGTGTAAAGATAATATCTCCCCCAACTAGAACACAAGTTCCATGAGCTACAAAGGGAATGCTTCAAAGGAAATCAGCAGATTTTTAAACTACTTATGAATTACTTGTATATTAAACATAACTTGTCATATATTTAAACATGTTTTATGTATTTCTGTCTATTACAGTTAAAATCCATTTGAAAGCTCAAATTGCCATGTCTTTGACCAGTGAAAACCTCTTCAGGTTTTTTTCTGAGTCCTTTAGGCACAACTCTAATAGTTGTTGATGCATTCTTTGTTGTACATTATGAGAAGATATTCCATGCTTATTTTGCACATTTCCTGCCCCAAACCTGGAATCATTCATTTCTCTAGGAAGTTCTGGTTTCTCTTAATGGGAAATGGTATTTCAGGAACAAAATCTGTGTGCTACATGTACTTATTGCTACTGGGTTGGTCATTGTTTTCAAGCCATTCCAATGCCTATAGCTAGAGGAAAATATATTTAAATGTAATAAACCTCCAATTTATTATCAAAACTACAGTGGTTTTACTTAACCTCTTTTATCTTAAATCTGTATTGCCTTTTCCCACACCAAGCATCCTAGTTCTCAAAAACATTGGAGATAAGAGAATTAAAATATCGCATAATTATTTACTTGCTCTTCTCACATTCAATATACAACATTTTCAGAATAACATGCCAATACCAGCACCAATAATTATTACTGAATATAGTTGAAACACTTTTTGCATATATTCTACCCATTATTTTATAGCTTAATTGCATCTTCACTGTTAGAGAAAATATATCACATTCTCTACTCATTTCATTTTCATTCTATAAGTGAATGTATTTTTAATGGTCATTACTAGACCTTATGTCCCTGCAATTATTTTTGCCTAAAGCTAGTTCTGTATAGTAGAATTTTGGGGGAGAAATCATAAGAACAATATCCTTAGTTCTTGTATGCTAATGATAATTTATACTATAGACTTTATACTCAAAAGTCAGTTTTACTGAATAAAACATGCTTATCTTGCATTTTGTTTTGTACATTATTTTAAATATTTTACTTGATTCTTGTTTTACCAAAAAGTTTGGTAATCTGAGTTTCTTTCCCTTTATAAATGGCCTGGTGTTTTTTTTTTGAAAGGCCAAAGTGTCTTTTTCTTTTTCTTTAAATTCCACTAAGTTTTTTTTAGGAATATCTCAGGGTTGGTGATTTTGTTTTAATATTGTAAAGTATGTAGCATGCCCTTTTGATATGTAATTTCAAATCATTTTTGTATTTCAAAGAAAAGTTTTCTTAAATTATAGTCTTAATATTTATATTTATTCTGTAATCTTACTTTTATTCTACCCCATCCCCAACTTGTGTTATCCTATTATATGTATTACTATTTGGATCTTCTTTATCTTCTATAATTTACCCATTTTTGTAAATCCTTCTCATCGTTTCATTTTGAATTTTTAAAATATTTCTTTTTCCATTATATTTTTGAAATATTATCTGTTGTATTTACTTGCTTTTGTGTTCCTTCTAGTTTAGTACTCATTTCTGAAATTCTTTTTTTTCTTTTTAATTTTTTTCTGACTTCTACCACTACACTCTAAGTCAATTCTAATTCTAACTAATTTTGTTCTTTTATATCATATGCAATTTTCTGAATGTCCTCTAGGTTACTTTTAAAATATTAGGTTATAATCTTCATCTTTTTGTGCCATATTTTTCTGGCACTTAAAAATGTTCAGTCTGTCTGATATTCTAATTCTATTCTCTTTAGCCTCATAATTTTTATATGGAGTTTGACTTCAATTATTCTGTTACTTAATTTCATGTAAAATCATTTTCCCTAAACTTTTAGGAGGAAGACATGGTTCAAGGTATTCTTTCAATAGCATGTTCTAGAGCTCTTTCTTCTATTGTTTCTAAAATCTCTGTTTCTTTTCCCAATTTCATTTGGACCTATTTTTCTTTAGTGTCTCTTCTCCCAGGAGTGCTTAATTTCGAATCTCCTTGCACCAGTTTTTCCCCCTTCATGTTGCTTTGTTGTTGAATGAAGCTTTGGCTCTTTAGTTTTAAGAATTCAAAACTACAGCCCTTTCAAATTTCACTGCAGACCTCTTGCGTGTGTCTGCTATTGAAGTATGTGAAATCCCTCCCAGTTTCAGCTTCTGTTCTCACATCGGCTCCCTGAGCTTTGCCATGAGGGTCTGCTTATTTTGATGCTATCAAGTCCATCAGATGTTACGCTGCTTTCCTCTGCTTTCTCCTATGAAGATGCTGATACTGCACAAGTATTTATCTGTCAGTGTTTGGACCTTACCTGCCTATCTTTGGGAGTTCATGAGTGTAGTTTATCACCTAGATGTTTGTAGATGTCTGCCATGGATTTGGGGTTTCACTATCTTAGTTGCTTTACTTGTATGTGGAAATTTGAGTAAGCTAAAGGCTGCACTGTTGCTGCCATCCTCCCCAAAATTCAAAAATGCTTTTTTGAATTTTGAACCATGTAAATGTACTACCTATTAAACACAGACTTTATGTAAAACCATTTGTTTAAAAAAAGGAGCTTTTCATCCTTGAAGGTACTTCTTTCATAGTACCTTATTTTCTTTTCTTCACAGACTATCAGTGCCTAAAGTTAACTTCTTTAATTTTTCATCTTTCCTTTTCCTATGATATTAATTTCATGATTATTGGAGGCTTTCCTTGAAAGACATTTGCTTAATTAAACATGGAAATATAGTAACTTTTCAGTGGATAAACCTGAAAGACACTGCATTAACCAAGCAACCAAATGGTAGAACAGATATGTCATGTAGATCCTGATATGATGCACTGAGGACACTATATCACTTCTGTGTTATTTCTGCCAAAACCTCCTAATCTAATCATAAGGAAATATCGAACAAATGCAAATTGACTAACATTCTGCAAACTAACTGGTTAGACTTCTTTAAAAAAATGTCAAGGTCTTGAAAATTGAGAAACTGGTCTAGATTAAAGGAAACTGACAGAACTAGGTAAATAAATGCAATGTATGATGCTGAATTGGACTAGGAAAAATATTTTTTTATTTTGCTCTTATAGACATCAGTGAAACAACTGGGGAAATCTGAATAAAATCTGTAAATTATATAAATGCACTATATGAATTATAATGATTTGATTTTATATACTGTGGTTATATAATAGAACACACATAATTTTAGGAAATGTACACTAAAGTATTTTTAAATAAGGGGATCTTATGACTGTAACTTACAGTTGATTCTTATTTTTCACTGCAGTTATGTTCTATAAAGTTGCTGAAAACATTAATTTGGTGAATACTGAGCCATTCTTTCTAGGGGAAATACAGGATTGGTTCCTATGAACTTCATAGAAACCATTTCCTATCATTTCATTTCCTAATGAAAATGATCACACATTTTCATTAACTGATTATCTTAGTTTGTTTGTGCTGCTATAACAAAATGCCTTGAGAATGGATAACTTATAAAGAACAAAACTTACCTTCTCACAGTTTTGGAGACTGGGAAGTCCAAAATCGAGGCACTAGCAGTTTCAGTCTCTGATGAGGGTTACTCTCTGCTTCCAAGATAGCACTTTCTTACTGCTTACACTTTCTCACTTTCTCACTGTTCTCTAGAGGGAACAAACACATGACCTCACCTCGTATAGCAGAATGAAAAAGCAAAAAGCAAAAAGGGACCAAACTCGTTCCCTCTAACCCTTTTGTAAGGCACTAATCCGTTCATCAGGGCAGAGCCCTCATGACTTAATTACTGCCCCAAAGACCCCACCTCTTAATACCACCACAGTGAAGATTAAATTTCAATCTATATTTTGGAGATGACACATTCAAACCATAGTACCAATCATACATAACCTTGTTTTATGTGTTTTTCTGTTTAAGCACACTTTATTTAATATATATTGTTGAGTCATGAAAATTGAACTCATGGCCAACAGCACTGCAATTCATACCTAAATGATCACATACCTTATCTAACACAAATATTTTCTGCATAAGGCACAAATATAATTTTATATTTCAATATATTACATGTATAGAAAAATGATAGTATAATTAATATATAATGAGTGATCTGGTTGAAAGTATACAAAAGAATTCTTTGTACTAACTTTCCAATTTTCCCACTATTCTGAAATTATTTGACAATAAAAAATAAAAACAAAACAAAACAAAACAACAAAGTAGAGCTATTTCCCCTGCTGTTTGTTGATATAACCCAAGCAACAGCTAGGAAAGGACCTGGAATGTACTCAATAAATACTTCTTTAAGGAATGAATGATTGTTGTCAAGTAATGGATCAAGTCTCGAGAGCTAGGGTTAGTATTGTTCCCCGTAAAAGTGGTGAATAGAGTACATGGGAATCAATGATCTCTGGACATGAAAGCATGAATAGAGAAAAGCTGGTTTAGTGCTGTGGTTTCCATCCTTGATTAGATGCAGAAAACTCAAAAATGTTTAATTTACTCTTCCTTTTATCATTTCCTACAATAATAAATTGTGATTGGTATGCCTATAGATTACCCTAATTAAAGTAATAGTAACTGTGCTTCAGTTAATGTTATGGACCTGCTTTGTTTTTAAAGTACAATTTTCTCAATTATTTATTAAATATTGGAAGCATTCAACTGACCTTTGTTTGATTGCAGATATAATTTTTGAAAGCCCCAGGTTTGATATGAACTTGGCCCAGGACTTTACTTATTCAATGCATGTCATTTAGTATTCTGCCCATCTAGGCATCTTATTTTAGAATCAACCATATGGAATTTTGATGCCAAGGCTTATCTTAATTCTGAGCTATCTGATAGCATGGTAATTACTACAAAGCCATCAAGTACCACCAAACAATTTGCATCTCCTCAGGGAGTAATTTTCCTGCAGGACAAATAGCGGTTGTCAAAGGGCTAAGAATAATTTTGTTTACAAGCACAGATTTAGAAACCACTAAACAAGTATGAACATGCACTGAAGATGTGACTTTCACTCTTAAGTATCTGACTTTAAATCATTAAGCTTTAAATGCTTATAATGAAAAAAAAAAAGACACTTCAGCTCTTCTGATGAGCAGTAGGAAATTGGGCCTCTGCGGTTCTTCTTAAACCATTGATGGGAATGTATGTTAAGAACTCTTGTTTATTGTCACCATCTTGATTATAAAAATATTCAAGACTAGAAAAGGAACATTTTTTCCTTTAAATTAATTAAATTCAGCTCAGACCAATTCATTACCCATGAATCAATCATCTCTTTGTACAAGACACTGCACATAATGCCTAAGAATACACGTCTTGATCCCAAAATATTTTAATTCCTTTGCTTTATGTGGTGCAGCAAGACACCAGAACACTTGCATGTACCCCTAGGGACTGCTGATATTTACTCACCTGCCTGGTTGTTCTTTCTCACATTAGATACTTTAGATTTAAAAAAATTCAATTTATTGCTTAAAAATCGCAATTAATTTCATCACAAATACCAGTATTGTTGCTCTGTTTGACTTTGTAGAAATAAAGTTTGGTATTATAAACATTATGAGTTTGTCCATTAATAAATTACCCTACTATAATAGAAAGAGCATAAAAGATTTATCTCATCAGAGCCTGTAATGTTGCTGAAACTGCACTTTCATTATTATTTCCTGCCCTAAATTGCCCTCAAAAATAAAATAAATTAGTGTTTAAATTATGCATGGGTATATAATGTGTTGATGTTTCAAATTTTAGAAAGACCTGATGTTCGTCAAATTATTAAATAAAATTTTTAAAGTCAATCTAGGTGCCTCCTAGACATTTAGGTTTTCAATCAGCCATGATTTTTTAAGCATATAACATTAATTAAAACACCCTCATGCTGAGAGGTTTTTGCTTCCCCTCTGATTTTTCCTGGAATTGATGTACTTTGACAGACTGAGACTATATTGCAGTAGTTATAGAAGTAAAGCTGAGTTGGATATGTTCACATTCCCTGAAGATTTTCAATAGCTAAACATTTTATCTGAGCTTACATAACTGCTGTCAACAAGATTGGTACCAGAGACAAAGAATTGCATCATTAGTAGCCAATATCATGTAGTTAGCTGATACTCAACTTTGCCACTTTTTTTAGTAGCAAGCTATATCTAACAAAGTGAGAGGATCATATTTGGGATCTCCATGACTAGCAATAAGTGATCATCTAGAATAAGCATTTGTCTATACATTATCAACTAGAGATGTGCCAGTTATACAGATAAATGTGTAGATAAGTGAATGGGTAGTTTACATATCAGAAACCCCTATGAGAATAGTAATTTTCCAAAATAAATAATCATAATTATTTATCTCATCAACACATTGTAGATAATATTTGTTAACAATATTAATACTAGACTTTGAATTAACCAAAGCTGCTTAGCAAGTTGGTGAGTTTATTTGGTTTCCATCATGATTTCTGCAGTTATCAACTGCCACAGGATCTCCATCAACTGTGAACATGTTCCCAAAAGAATGACCATACCAATTTTTTTTCCCTTCACTGTCTCTCATCAATTAATCATCAGTTAGTCAATGAGAAGAAAAATCTCTTCCTTCCCTACAAAATTAAGGTTCCGTAGCTTTCTGGTTCAGAAGATTGTATATGTCTATTACTTGATCAACACTTTACTGTTTGGTCCCAAATCATCTTCAGATATTTAGTATACCACCTTATAATCATTCACCTTATATTCATCGTAGCAGGGTAGTGTCATACTACTAAAATTGCTATTTTGCCAAGGCGGCACTTTATAAATAGTCAGAAACTATTAATACAGCTTCTTCAATTATCTGAGAAACCACCTTGAAGAGCAAAACTGTATGGGAATTTTCCAATTTTAATATTCATATTTTGATGCCTGACCTTCAAATAGTACTGTTTACATATCTTATAGATAAAAATCTTCTCTCAAATATATTATTTTTAGGCAATTACAAAATATGTAAATTTTGATAGAAAATTTTAAGAGTGGCATTTCATCAAGTAGCTCCCTGGAAACCACCAGAGAAAACATTTAATGGGGTCAGGGTAAGGTAGTAGAGACAACGAAGAACTGGAAAAGGATATATCAAGTTAAAGCTCTTTTCTGTGCCACTGAGGAAGTCACATTTTTCTGCACTCTTAACTATATAATACATAATTTGGATTTGCTTAAAATTCTCTGTTTTGATATGTTGTATTATTTTTAAAAATGTGGAAATAGTTCAAATGCAAAGTTTGTCTTTCCTTTCATAGATATTAAACATAGTAAAGAAAAATGATGGAATAGATGGCCATCTTCGCAAAAAAAGTAGTGGTTATTTTATTGGGAAAAATTTATGAAGACGAAGAGTTGGAATCCTGTGACAACTACCCCATTTAATAAACATAATTCTTCCTTGAATGGACATCAAGACAGTCTATTAAATCCCTGTCAGTCTAAGTATACAGAGGCAGCCATTCAAAGCATGATTATTTTGGAACCAGTGGAAAATATTGACATTTCTGCAGTCTTTTTCTTTGAGTTCTAAGTTTGACAAGAATAACTCATTCATATCATTTCTTAAGCATTCATAGGATGATGTGGAATAGATTCAGCTATTGTCTTTGCCCCTTGAACCTTCAAGCTCACTCTAGATATAACTGCCTAGAAAGCCCACTTAGACTTTGGTATCTTCCATTGATTCTCTGTCCCCAAAGATTTTTCAGTAATTTTATATGGAAATAATTCTTCCTTCTGTCTTTTCTTCCTCCCTCCTTCCTTCCTTCCCTCCTTCCCTCCCTCTTTCCCTCCTCTCTTTTTTGTACTGAAAATCTGGGACTAGATTATGTTATTGGCTTTACAGTCTTCTATGATGGATAAAAAAGGAGTAGGAAGGCTGACTGTGTACCAGGTGGCCATCGAGGGAGAGGTGGGGCCCAAGTGCAGGACTCGTCTGGGTGTGTTGTGTGGCAGCAAAGCAGCAGCCACACGTTCATGGCTGCACAGAGTGATCCTGCATGGAGCAGGCATGGCTTCAGGGTGAATCCAAGAGGGATACAGAGGACAGCTTTTTTTTCTGTTGAAGTTTGGGAGTCTAATCTCCAGATGGCAGAGGGAAGAATCGGGCAGATGAATAATAACAATAAATGTTTACAGCCATGCTAATAAGGCTGCATTCTGTTGGAGTGTACTTTAGGTGCCAGCAGTGTGGAGCTAAGATTCCAGAAATTCAAGAATAGCAAAAGAATCTCTCTCACTCACTAATATCTTAAGGTGAATCTTTTTATTCTACAATTCGAGCCAAGGCATAACTCACGACTACCACTGGGAGAGGAAACATGTTGGCCATTACAAATCATTCATGTCAGATTTTTTCTTAATGTCAGATTTTGATAAAAAGGATGAGACTACAAGAACACTTGGTTTGGGGACAGTGATTCACAAAAAAAGAAGAAAAGTATCAGAGAACTAGGTGGGTCAATGGAAATTCTTTTAAAAATTTTGTCTGTTCATAACTGTAGATGTTTTAAAATAAAACATATGTGACTTTCCATGCAGCATAACTAATTATCAATCTAGTGTTTTACAAGGACATGGTTAAGAGACATATGATTTATCTGGAATAATCACCCAGAGAGAATAACAAATAAAATACTTCTTAAAAGACTAATGGCAAAAGAATCTTTATTCTATTATCCACATCAGGTATTGAAATGTACTCCAAAGCTACAAAATAAAAATTCTTATTGTGATACTGATGCCAGAATTGAAAGACAGCAGTGGAAGAAATAAATATTTCAAAACCAGACTTTAAGATATGTACTATATGATAAATGTATTAAATATCCAGAGGGAAATTATTAGCTTTTGTATAGTTCTGAGATAGTTAATATGTAATAAATAATTTGATAAAACTTTTTTACTTGTTACAAAACATAGGTGAAAAATAACAAACATCCTCTCAAATACATAGCTGAGCTCCCAAGATGCTAAAGGGGACTCTCCAGATGCTGGAAATTAAAGCAAAGCTAAAAAGTAAAGAATGGCAGAGACTGAAGTTGTTTATAATCCTGGAGTTGATTGCAGACCTGGGAAAACAAGAAGTTTGTTTTTATTGCCACAGAAAGACAGGAGGTAAAAGCCAACCACTCCTGGTGGAGGTTCAATATGGCAATACCATATCAATCTAAAACTTTTGATAGTTACACCTACAGAGAAAAGGTGAACTAGAAAAAAATTAATCTCTCAGTATAGGGGTGTAACATGAAACTTGTCAGATTTGGCCTGAACTCTGGGTGAAAAAATTCTTCACAGAGAGTTTATAACTACTTACCTGCTCTCATGAAGTTCTTACTTCCTCAGGGGCCTAAAAACTTGAGCTGAGAACGGAACAAAAAGTGATTATTTGCACACCCATGTTCATGGCAGTACTACTTACAATAGCCAGAAGGTGAAAGCAACCTAAATGTCCATTGATAAATGAATGAAGAAAACGTGGAATATACATACAATGGAATATTATCTGGCCTTAAAAGGAGGGAAATTAAGACATATGAGCCAACATGGATGAACCTTGATATATAGTATGCCAAGTGAAGTAATCCACTCACAAAACTCTATGATTCCACTTATGCGATGTATCTAAAGTAATCAAACTTACAGAAACAGAAAGCAGACTGTTGGTTAACAGGGCTGGGGGTGAGAAGTAGGGGAAGGGAAGTGTTTAATGGGCATAGAGGGTCAGTTCTGCAAGATGAAAAAGTTCTGGAGAACTATTTCACAATAATGTAAATATACTTGATACTATTGAACTGTATACTTAAAAATGATTAAGATGGTAAATTTTATGTTATACATTTTTACCACAATTTATTACTAAAAAAAAGGAACACATTTTGAGAGCAGCAGGTGTGTCTGGGGGAAATCAAAGCAAATAATCTCTGGAAGGGTATGTCCTCAACAAAGGCTGCTCAAGACTCCCATAAATATAGATCCCAGGAACTGATAACTTATAATTGCAAAGATCATAAGAAATAAGTAAGATATTATCAACATATGAGATATGATCAAAATTAAGCAAAAACAACCAATGACAGAATATAATTTATTATATTCAAAATTCAAAATATCATCAAAAAATTCAGTAACAACAAAACTGTTGGATACAAATTATTAAACAGATATATTAAAATGCCTGACAAATTATAGGGAAAAAGAAAACAAAAAAAGGAGAAAGATTTATGAAAGCAAAGCAGTATAAAAAATAAAACAAGAAATAGATATGAAATATAATATTTCATCCACCAATATTTAAAATTCAATAGATGACATTAACAAAATAAGATAACATTTAAGAACTGAAGGACTGGCTGGGCGTGGTGGCTCACGCCTGTAATCCTAGCACTCTGGGAGGCCGAGGCAGGTGGATCGTTTGAGCTCAGGAGTTTGAGACCAGCCTGAGCAAGAGCGAGACCCCGTCTCTACTAAAAAAAAATAGAAAGAAATTGGCCGGACAACTAAAAACATATAGAAAAAATTAGCCGGGCATGGTGGTGCATGCCTGTAGTCCCAGCTACTTGGGAGGCTGAGGCAGAAGGATCACCTGAGCCCAGGAGTTTGAGGTTGCTGTGAGCTAGGCTGATGCCATAGCACTCTAGCCTGGGCAACAGAGTGAGACCCTGTCTCAAAAAAAAAACAACAAAAAAACCAAAAACTGAAGGACTGACCTGAAGAGGTTTTTAGGAAACAGGACAAAAACTCCAAGAGACACAAAACAAGAAAGGGAAATTAAAAGATGTGGATAATAGAATAAAGATTAATATATATCCAATTACATTTAGAAGGTGAGACCAGAGACAATTGGGAAGAGGTGAGATAGTTGATGAGATATATGTTGAGAATTTTGAGAGTCGATTAAAAGAATGAATTCTTCTGATTCAAGAAGCACAACACAGTTCACAACAAGACAAGCTTGTAGATTCTAGAAGGCTCAGGAACAACAGACAAGATGATATTGATACGTATTGTTAAAGATGAGAACTTTTCCTAAGCGACCATACTAAAATGAGCATTGCTAAAAGAAGAAGAAATAAAATAAGAAAAGTCCCAGAGGTACGACACAGCATGATAATTACAAATGCCGTGTGACCTGGCATGTCAGGTACAGCGAGGGCCGCAGGAGGTGAGGGGAGAAGCCGCATGGGTTTATCTGGGAAATCTGAACCTTACTTTTGATTGATAGTCTTTAGAGACTGACACCAACACCTGAGATACATTTTGGAAAGATTTTTCCATAGCTGTCTTTTAAATTTACAATTGCATTTTTATTCTCAACTACGGTTGAGTAGAAAATAGATGAGATGAGATGACTCTAGCCTTTCCTTTTTCTGTACCATGTGATCCTATTTCCCTTCAGATGTGATCACCATATGTCTCATATTTTCCAAGAATCTTTGAATTTCAAATAACCTGTCTTGTGGCTGCCCGAAGTATTCTCAGACTTGTCAGTCCGTGTGTCCTGATTTTCATTCCAGAAAAAGGTAGCTACTGGGCCTCCCATCACATACTTCTCCTCTCATGGAAGATGGATTTGTGGTTCTTTCAACACGTTCTTTCAGGTCTATCAAGGGAGATATCAGCTCTGCAATGTGAATTAGGGAGCCAAAGAACACCACGCTTGCCATTCTGTTAAGTGACAATGAGAAATTCCGGTAATGAAAGGGGTAAGCACCAGCACGGTCTGTGTGCCCGTATTTTTAGCCTGTGTACAAGAGGCTCACAACCTTAATTTTCACAGCAACATAAATATTATGACTATAATTAACCATGAATATTTGATGAAGTTTGAGAGCATTATCTACACTTGCTTAATATCTTTGGATGTCATTCTAAATTCTGGATGCTTTTTAAGTATGGAAATGTTCTCTGTGTGCTGCCAAATTTCTAAACAAATGCCTGGTGGAAAATTACACCTTAGCCAGAACAATAATGCAAGTAAATAGGTAATAATGGGTATGTATTTTGCACATTAGCTTGACATATAGCATTAAAATGTCCCAGGACATTAAAGACTGAGTTTTTATAAAGGGAATTAAAATAGGCATAATAGCCATGATTTATCTGAGAGATGGATGCATTGCAGAGAAGTATTTTTCACACATGAGAAAGAAAGTTAAACTGCCAGGAACTCTGAAGTTGGGAGAAGTGGCATATCTCTGGCAGGTACTAATTTGCAGGTAGCAATTGAATGCCTGAAGATAATCCGGGGATGCAATGTTTGTCTAGGGCAATTTATGGCCAATCAGGAAACAAAATGTGTGTTTACTGGAAGTTTTTTTTCCTAATTTTGCTTTTTCTAAAATAAAATTTTTTCTTCAAAGCGTACATTTTCTTCATTTTGCAGTAAACCTATGTAAAGTTAAGGTAAATAGGAGATGATCTCTGACAAATGTATTTGAAATATTGAGGCAAAGTCCAGCAGCACAACAGACTTGCTTAGTCCTCAGAGGAAATTTTCCTCTTTGTGTAGGTCATTAGGATAGACTCTTAAGCCTGTTGGGTAGCACTCAGCACTTCCGGTGACCTCTGCACCGAGTGGGTCTTAGGTTGGCAGCACTGGTAGAAGTGGGGGATTAAAGATGGCGGCAGATTCTTTGCTATTTTGCCCACCGAATGGAAGAGCCCAATTCTCCTCCATCTGAATCTGAGCTACCCATTGAAATGCTTGATCAATAAAGCATGGAAGAAGTGATGCTATATTCGTTCCAAGGCTAGCATTTAGGGGACCAGCAGCTACCACCTTGCCTTCCTGGACACTGAGCCACTATGAAGGAATACTGACCATGCCGAAGGCATCTTTCTCTGAGGAAGCCCAAGCCATATACAGAGGACATTTGGAGCTGCTCTTGTGAACGAGAAAAATTGCACCAGTAGTCTCATCAACTGCCAGCCATGTGAGTGAGTCTGGTGAGCTTGGACATCTAGCCTGGTCAGTCCTTCAGAGGACTCAGCCCCAGCCACCATCGGACGGAAATGGCATGAAGGACACCAAGCAAGACCTGCCTAGCTGAGCCAGTCTTCCCAGAGAACCATGGAGATATTAATGCATTGCTTGCACCATTAACTTGTGGGGTATTTTGTAATGCAGCCATAGATAACTAAAGCCGTGAGGACAATGGAAATGGGCATATTATGAATTAGAGAGCTCTTTGCCTTCTTTTTCCCTGCTTCTCTCCCATCCTCCCTCTGTCACAAGTGAATTGGACATCCAGCCCAAGGTCAGAGAACAGCCTCAGATAAGCACACTTGAAAGATGGTAGGAAGAGGGAGGCTGCTGATACCCCCTGGTGTCTATAGCTTGTACTGCACAGCGTTGTAAGATCCTGGGCTCTGCAGTCAGAGCTCCCTCAGTTCAAGAGCTAACCCAAGTCCCTGCCAGCAGAAGGTCCCTGGGCAACTTACATCATCTTTCTGCACCTAGAGAAAATGAATGTAAACTTTTTTAGGGTAATAGTACTGATACATAATAAGAGCTCAATAAAGTGATTGTTGTCATTGTTGCTGTCATAGTGACCATGATACCTTGACACTTATAATTAGCCTTTCCTGTGCCAAGTTCTGGCCTTCCTTATGTTAGATTCTGGCTTTTATGAGTCAAATAACAAACACTTCATATTATCTTGTGGCCTTTAATTCAATCAAATTAATTTCCAATCAATTTGATTATATCAGTGTTTCTGTAAGGATTTTTAAGTATGTCTGTTTGTATAAGAAATTTTAAACATATTGTTCAACTATTTTATGAGTTTCCCATCCTTATTTTATAAAGGTGATTAAGTACTAGAAAAATAAAATGTTTGTAATGATAATACAGTAGACATTTCAACTGACCTCCACTTAATTAATTAATGGGGTTAATCATTACTCTCCCTGCTGTCTCGGAATCGTACTGACTAAGGCTCCTGACACACTGACAGTTCAGGGCTGGACTGCCCTCTGCTATACCTCAGATTCTGCATACAAAGAGTCAGTTGTGTTTGTTCACAAACCTGTTTGTGTCCCTGTTCCTTATCATTATAATTGCATAATTTAATTAAATATTATGTTGCTTGACAATCTACAGTTGTTAAAAGAATATTGTTTAGATGACAAATAAATGGAAAATTCTGAAAAGAATATAGACAGGTCACTAAAATAAATTGATGTCAAATTAGGTAAAGGTGAAACAACTGTGAAAAACTGGAAAAATAATCTAGAAGGATTTTGTAGTTTCCTTTACAAGTATTTTTAAGTTCTTGCTGCACTTTAAGGAATTTAAATGAAAACAGAAACTGGAAATTATAGGTGGGGCAATACAGATATGGTTTGGGAGCAAAGTAAATTCACATTCAGTGGAAAGCCTTGGCCTTATACTAAAAGTTTGGCACTTTCATCATCAGCATTTTTATCAACAGACCAATCACTAATCCTAGTTGTGTCTGATAAATGGACTCACCAGTGGTATGCTGGTAAATGTTCCACAAGTAATTCTCTGAGTATAGGAAGGAAGCCCTGATTTTTAGCATTTAGCAGTTTTCATGATGTAAATATTCTTAACATAATTGATTTCAAGCTGTCAATGTGATGTCAATCAACTCACATAATTCCTGAAAGTTTAACAATGACTCTCTTAGATTGGTTCAATTCAAGAAGAGAAGGAATCCTTAAGACATATTGAAAGAAGCCTACATTTAGTCTAAACTTAATGTTCATTTGAGTTAAGCTAGTTGACTAGTTATTCACTGGTGAAGGAAAAGAACAAAACCTAAAGAACATAGGTGAAATTTGGGGAACACATTCTCAAAGTCATAAAAATAATAATTTAAAAACCAAACCATAAAAAATTTCTATGATCCAGATAGAGGGTAAATGTCCATTGACATGTTGGTCAGGATTCCACTCTCTACAAAGCACAAAACCAGTATTTAACCTTTTTTAGCAACATTTTTCAGCATAACAAAATTTATTTAGTTATATGACAAATTGGGTCAGTAAATCTTTTTTTCCCTTTACTTAGTCTGAGGAAGGGTATATCTTCTAGATACCACCTTTTATTGAAGTAAGCCATTACTTTGGAAAATTAATTTATATTGTTGCTATTAATGTTTATTATTAATATTTTAAATAATAACATAATGGATGATATTTGGGGATTTTATTATATTTTTAGAGCTATAGGTATGGAAACTTCACTCAGGAAAATCTCTACTTTTTTATGTTCAGCATTCATACACATTTTCAGGAATGAATTATGTACAAAAGTAAAGAACTGATTGTGATATTGCAAAAGGTCTCTTGTCTTTGAAGGATTGATTACTATACCCTTGGGTTCTGACTTAATAGAGTGCAATATTCTGATTTAGCAGAGTACAGTGATCAAGGAAAAGCAAATAAGTTGCATAGATAGAAAACTGCCCCTATTAGCTTTAGCAAGGTCATAGGTTGTTAAAGGCACTGATTGACTTACCAGCCTCCTGCTTCCATTTCCTCTTCCATAAGCATATGCATCATTCGAGCTTTGCAGGAAGCATCATTAACAGAAATTGTAGCTGTGTCATTCTATGAGAGTTTCATATCAGAAATCCTCAAGGCTACAGATGGAGGTGGTTCCATTTATCATGCCATATTTCGGAAGCAAAGCAATAATGGGCTGCATTACTGAGCTCTAATGAGCAACGTTCTCTAGGTATGAGAGCTCAGGGATGACTGGACCCCCTGGCTCAGCTACCCAGCTCCACCTTTGCCAGATAGAAAGTGATACTGTGCTCCTCTTCCATAGATAAGAAAACCCTCCCTTCACATCAGGCCTTATTCCTCTTTCCAGGATCATACCAAAGTGAGAGACCAGGAGGAAATGCTGACACTGCAATACCTTTTAATACTCAAAGACCATTCTCCCACTATCATACAAAGAACCTGTGTGGAATGGAGGAGCTGCGTTCACAGGAGCACAGGGCTGAAAGGCACATTATGGTTCATTTGCTTTGCTTTGTAGATGGCGAAATGGAAACCTAGAAAGGCGGAGTGACTTGCTCCTTCATGAGTGCCTTGTTTAGTGCAAGGTGCCTTGATACTCAGTGTAGTACTTGACTACTTTTTTTACTAGTGGAAGAGGTGATCACTTAGGTGAACTATCTGGGCCTAGTTTTCTTCTCTACCTTTGGTCCCTTCATGTGATAAGAGTTATTCTACCCTAAGACACAAATAACACTCAGAGAGGCTTCACTTGTAGAAGTTCACTCAGATCGTCAATACCAAAGTTGAGATTTCAATCTAGGTTTACCTGATGTCAAAGTCCATGGTCTTTCAACAGTACCTGTTAGTTCTAAGAATAATAGTTGTCATAGTAACCTGTCTGCAAGTGCCTCAGGGTGGGTTGGCAATCATGACAATCTATAATGTTGGGTGACAGTTACTTCCTACCTGTCCTCACCATGTACACAGGCAGGACTTGCTTTCTTTTCCAGACCTCCGTGGGGTATTCCTTTCCTCATTTCAGCAGAAAAGACATTTCTTCCTCCACCTGGGTATGTTTCAAATGGCCCTGCAAAAAATTTTAAGGTTTGAAATTCCGGCTTCACTGTTTGTTACAGCTTGGGATAGAGGCAAGAATGTGGCAGGGCCACCGTCTGAGAACAAAGACCTCTGTCTTTCCCCTGCATCACCAGAGGATTTCCTGCATTGCGTGCCCTGAACATTGGCTTTGGACAGAACTCAGGGGATTTTTTTCATCATGTAATTCTACACACATAAAATTATAGCTCTTGCTAAGGAATCAATATGTGAGTAAAGGCAAATATATTTTGGAAATATCATTCCCAAATATATGGAAATC
>VBSM01003176.1:73028437-73045442 GCA_008086735.1 Cheirogaleus medius | reverse complement strand
GCATGCAAACACGTCTGTGTGAAAGAGGGGAGGTAGAGAAAGAGGGAGGCCAATGGCAGCAATGAGCTTGACACCTTCCAAGGTCCTGCCTCTTGTCCTGCTCTCCTTCTCTGGCCATCTCCATTTTGTGCTGGGAGAACGGGCCCAGGGCAGTGGCCTGGGATTCAGTAATCAAAATGGGGAGGAATCAGAGCCTTCAATGTGGTTGGAGGAGAGGGGATAGGTACAGAGAACAAACACAATGATAAAATGTTTTCCTAGGTTTCCCTACATTTTGGAGAAACAGGGCTACTAATAAAGAGTTCCTTAATGGCACACTTAGCATAATAAAGCATAAATCATTGGCTTAATTTTTCTTTCTTTCAACCTCCATCAGCAAAACTATTTGAATTGAGGTGCGCATGAGAAATACTCACACTGTTAGTCTGCCATGAGCCCTCTCAGGACTCCCTGGCCACCTGAATGTATTTCTTACGTTTCCCATGAGGCCAATGATTTGTACATCGTGTCCTTCCCCAGAGCCCACAGCCGAACACTGACACATTCCAGCAATCAGTTCACATTGCCTTCATCCAGGAAGCCTTCTTTGTGCACTGAACTCTAAGAATCACTGAGTGCCCTCAGATAAACTTGTGCTACTCATCTTTCTCAGTTTAAGATGTGTGCTGTGGAACGGAAGTGTTTTGTTAATGCCTAGCATGACACGAAAGCTGTTTCTGCATTTTCCCATCGTACATTTCTACTGTCTTTAGCTCAGCATCTTTATGCTATGGGGAGAGATCCCACACAATGCACAGATGGACTGGGAACGGAGGCAAATTTCTATGGGGCTCAAAACTCATTCTGCCATATGCTGTTCTCTCTCCTTCCGAATTCTGTCAAGCACACCGCCACTGGCTGGCACGGAGTGACAAAGATGGAGAGGCTTTAATCAGTTGAAAGTCTTCAATTTATAACCATTTAAATAACTTCTCTAAGTAAAAAAGGCAAGTGTCAATTCAAGTTATTTGTTTGGGGAAAAAAAAAATCCTGTTTCCCACCTCTGTAAATTAATTTTTCCAGGAATTCTTTGTGATCTCAGAAACGTGAGCACTTTGGATTAGCCTGTTTCATGTAATACAGAAATGATTTTAAAACCCTGATAGATTAAGATATAGTTTTATTACCTGTCAGTCAGTCTTTCATTCCTAGAATGCCCCAGCAAGCAGTAACATTCTTTATGTCCCTGCACAACTTAAATTACAGGCCTGCTTATTTTTTATTTTAAACATAAACAAAATTTATTACCACCAGAGCAGTAGTGAATCCCAGATTTTTATGCTATCAGACATGTATAGAGTGAAAGAAATTTTGCTCTTATGCTTTCTTGGAGCTTTGCAAATCCTTTTATCCTAGCTTTGGTCTTTAGTTCATTCCTATTTCTTCCTATGATATTTTTTCTTTTTCAGTTTGTGTTAAAATGTAATAAAATGGCCCAAATTATTTTAACTCCTTATCTCTATATCCATTTTCTCCACATCCATATCTTTACTTTGATAGTTTCTTTCAGATGAATTTTAAAGGATTGACTTAAGTTTCAAATGGGGCCCCCGCTCTTATCAAGCTAATATAGTTCTAAAACATTGTTAAGGGTCTCTGATATCCTTAAAAGATATTTCTAGGCAAGAGAGACAACTAATCAAAGTAACCCTTACCAGATGTTTTCAGATTTGTCTACAGTACGTGAGTTTATCCCTACAATCATCAGAAATTTCGGCCAAGAATAGTGACTAATACTATGTTAGTTCATTTTATACTTCTTTACAGAATACTACAGACTGGGTAATTTATAAAAAAATAGAAGTTTATTTGGCTCATGGTTCTGGAGGCTGTGAAGTCCAAGAGCATGGTGCCAGCATCTGGCAAGTGTCACCCCTTGGTGGATGTCATCACATGGCAAGTGAGCATACAATACAGAAATAAAATGGGGGTCAAACTATCCTTTTAGTGAAATAACTAACCTACAATTCCTTCATGAGGGTAGAGCCCTCACAACCTAATTACCTCTTAAAGGCTGTATGTCTTAATCCTGTTACAATGGCAAGTAAGTTTCCAGCACACAAAATTTTGGGGGACACATTCAAACCATGGCAATTCCCATGACTAAAAGTAAACCAAGAGGTATTTTGTGGGAAGAGGTAGTTGTCTTCACAACTTTAAGAGGTAAGTGAAATTTAAGAGATAAGTGAAATCTTTAAGAGATAGTGAAAGCTTTAAGAGATAAGTGAAATATCCCAGGTGATCTTAATTTATAACATCTAAAAATATTACCTGAAGCTTAGACATTGGCAGAAGAAATCTCTGTATGTTCTTTCTGGGCCTGACTTTCTATAGCTGGATTATTTTATTAATACAATTCATAGAAACAAGGGTCAACTGATAGATTTTTGTCCAGTAGAGATGCGAATAATTTCTGTCCAGTGGAGTAAATATCTTCAAAATTATAGTTTCTAAGACATTAATAGTTTTGTACCAACCACAGCGTTAATCTTACCCTGGAAATGTTAGCTTCTACAATGCTTTTTCAACTAGGTTTTACAGCTTATTGGTTCCCTCTTTATCTAATGAGTTAAATAAAATATTTACCACATTCATTTTATATCTGAATGAGAGTCATGATTTTACCTTTTTGAAACTTATGCTTTAATAATTATCTCACATTATGAATTCAACATACATCAATTTATTTTGGCATTTCCAAAACCTATTTGCATTTCTTTGTCTGGTCTATTATCTAAATTCATGTTGTATTTCTGTGTAAATTTTGCATATTTTGTGTATTCCTGCATTATCTCCTGAAAGTTTAAAGGCATGCTTCAAAGTTCAGTTTTTCTTGTATTGTGCTATCGAATCCATATCATAATCCATTCCAGACTTAATCTTTAATGTCAGAAAAACTTTCTAGTTTGACCCCATCAGGAGCTCTCTCTTCCCCTAGATGCTTTTCTCTGATCTTCCCCAGTTTTGTTACATCTTTCTGGAGGGTAGGTGAAAAGAATGTTTTTGGGGCATGGCCAAGAGCAAAATTATCACAAAGGGAAAAGAAAATGGAAGAATCATTATGCTGTCTAGGTACTTTAACACTCTTAATTTTATCCAATCTTCACAGTACTCTGGTAGACTGTACACACTATCACCATTTATAGATGAAGTAATTGACACCACAAAGGATTAAGTGACTTGCCCAGTCCTATACATCTGATGAGTGGTAGAAACTAGATCTAATCCTAGTTTCTCCCAAAGCTTGTTTGCTTTCTGTTATTCAATATCACTGGAAATACATTTACATTTTTGTTGCAATTAACCTGCTGCAGATACCATAGGATGATGAGCCCCTTTGTATAATGAACAGGTGCTGCACATCATGACCCTGTGCCAGAGTCACATAAGATACAGGATTGTATTTTCAAGCTTAACAGGTTTTGGTATGCAGCAAGCTTTGCCTTTCTTCTTTCTTGTTTTCAATTTGACACCATTTGATGTACGCCCAGCTTTCACTGTCACGTACATGGGCTGGAGTATTAAAGCAATAGGAAGGACCCTGCAGTGGTAGGAAATTGGGCATTCGTGGACCAGGTGGTTTCAACAAATAAGCTGGTTTGTACATGGCACAGGTATTGAGGAAAAGAAAGAAGTGGGTCAGGCTTGTTAAATGTAGCCATATATAAGAAACAGTAACCAAAAATAGCACCAGCTGTAGTCATTATTCACAGGAGCTCTTAATTTGTCAATCCAATTAGGTATTTTTATATTCTAATTTCCCTTTTGTTTCTCTTTTACATGATGCAGTCTTTATGTGCTGAAAGATCAAATGGTGATCAATTGATTTGGTTACTTCAGCACCATCCATAATTAAAGAGATCACCCTTACTCTTCCCCAGTTCCATCCGAACAGAAATGTAAAACTGTGGAAAATAGAAGTAATGGGATTAAAGAATGAAAACATTCACTTTATATACTTTAGTGTCTATGGTTTAAAGAATTCAAATGAAAATTTCAAACCAAATGTCCTTTAAAACTCATGCTTTTCGCATCTCAATTTTCTTTGCTGGCTAAGAAAGAAAAATAAAAAGGATTCTGTGTTAAGGACAATAAAGTACAGATAATGTGCAAATTTCCTTCTTTCAGGAAATGTGAATGGATGAAGATATGTTTCTAATTTTCAGAACAAATGTGCTTCATTTCCAAGACTTTTAGTCATTACTAACCCTGCAACTTTACTTAGAGAAGATATTCAGGGCAAAATATTTCTATGAGATTCATGGAAGAGGAAAATGATGAATCATTTCAATTCCAATGTGGAAATGATTTTTCTCTAGCCTTACTTGTACTGCAAAGAGAACTTTACACCTGCTGCGCAGTATATTTTATCTTGTGTTTAAGAGAATATAAAAGATGCTGCTATTTATTCCTCCAAATAGCACTTTTGCATCCACATTCCCCTCCCTAACAGAATTTCAGACCAGCCTGAAATGAAGGTCACATCAAATCCCAAAGATATTTCAATTCCAAAGATGGATAATCACATCAGCTATTCCAGTTATAAAAAAAGTTTTGCATGAAATCATGCACTGGCATCTTCTACTAGAGAGGAAACCCAATAGTTGCCATCAGGTATTTAGGATATATTTTATTGCTACCTTAAGAGGATGACTATCTTAAGATATTATTATCTTAAAATCTTCTGCTAATTAATAAAAAATGTGATGATGTTAAATTACTTAGCATTAGCAAAAAATAAGACTTCCAATATAACACATGAAGAATTATTTGATCCAGATACTTGCCACTGGGTAAAAATTTAAAGGTTTTAACTAGAACGAAGACCACATGAAGCTATTAACCATGACTTTTTGTGTGTGTTTTTATGTAGACTCATTCATCCAAGTTACCAGAATAGTCAAATCCTGGGCAGGCTTAATTTAATTCATGTTTGAAGACATTTAATAAACATCTACCCCATCTAAGAGGTGCTTCTCATGACATGAAGAACACTGCTCAGCATCGTTGCTGGGGCCCACCAGGCCCTAGGTGCATGGTGCCTGCCAAATTTTGTCTCTGTCTTTCTCACTTGCTCTGCTCCAATTACATCATTTCTGTCCTTAAACGTATCAAGCTTTTTCCCACTTTAGGATTGTCACACTTGCTGCTTCTTTGTCTGAAACACTCTTTCCCATCTTTACGAGGCTGATTTTTCTTACCATTCAAGATTCAGCTTGAAACTCTCGCAGAAGAGCTCTTTCATGGGCAAGTCAACTGGACCCCAACCTCTCCCACAGTCATTCTTTATTCCTTTCCTCTGATTTATTTTCTTCTTCCGAGTTGCCACTATTCAAAATAATCTAGTTGACTGACTTAACGTATTGTTTATTTTCAAACTAGGACAAATATTCGGAGAGAAGGGATCTTATGTGTCTGGTTCATGTTGGCATCTAGGACTATGCCTCACTCAGAGTGTGCAGTCAAAAAGGCATGGGGGGATAGAGTTGGGAGCTTAAAAATTTTAGAACAAGAGACATAAAATATGCATTTATTCTAAAAAGTAGAAGTAGAATGTCTTGCAAAAGAATGGAAATGCTAATGGTAAGTCCCATGAGGGGAGAATTATTTCCAACTGCAGAATCCAACAGCTTTATCAAAAAAGTATCATCATTTCAACTGTGCCGTGAAATGGGTACATTTTTACACACAGATAGGATAGTCTGCGTCTCAGACAGGCCAAGATTAGAGGAAAGCAGTGAGCAAGAGCTGGGAAGAGATGATAACTGAGATTTGCTCAAGTGAGTAGATGACTTCAGAAGGAATCCAGAATGTTTGATATCCTGGCCCAAGACTCTACATCTGAGTTATTGTCATGGGCTGAATTGTGTCCCCCTTCCTCAAATTCGTATGTTTAAGTCCTAATATCCAGGGCATCATAAAGTGAGCATATTTGGAGATAGGGCCTTTACAAAGGTGATAAAGTTAAAATGGTGCTGTTAGGGGTGGGCCCTAATCCAAGCTGACTGGTGTGTTTATAAGAAGAGGAGATTGGGATGCAGAGAGAGGCACCAGGATGCCCAGGAACAGGAGAAGCCATGTGGGGACTCAGCAGAAAGGCGGCTGTCTGCAAGCCAAAGAGAGAGGCCTCAGGAGAAAACAACCCTGCCAACACCTTGATCTTGGACTTCCAGCCTCCAGAATTGCAAGAAAATAGCTTTTGCTATTTAAACCAACTAATATGGCATTTTATTATGATACTCCTAGGAAACTAACAGAGATATCTTAAGAATTTTAACCTATGTTTGTTTTCTCGTCTGCAAAGTGTTGATAACATCATGAGATAGTAAAAGAATCAAATGAGACAAGAATCATCAAAGTTTTCTTAAAACTAGAATAAATTTAGAACTAAAAGATATCTTAAAGATAGCCCAAGTGGCTGATTTTAGTTTCTCTTGCCTAACACCTGCCACATGTGAAGCCCTTACCACAGACACAGCACTGCCCTGATGACACAGCGTCTGTCCTTTCCGTCTGTCCTCCTGTCTGGAGGTTCTGTTCATATAATCAACATCCATGCTTGGCTCAAAGTCGGCACTCAATCAGTGGTTGAGTGAATGCCACTGAAATATTTCCTTTGCATTCTCTAAGTATTACAAAAGGAAGTATATTGTAGTGAAAGGCTTAGAGATAGGGCTGCGTTCCAGGCCAGGACACAAACTTTTTCACCTCTGACATTGTGCATTTACAGATCCTATCAGAGAACTACTTTTCCCCCCTTGGCAATTCAAGATGGTAATAACCATGTTATCACTGGCTTTAAGGATTAAACTAAATAATATATGTAAAGAGCCTAATGCAGCCCTAGTATCTAGTCAATGTTGAATATTGCATTTTATTATTGTTTTTGTTATTATACCTGTCTGCTCTCTTTTTTTATACCAATGGGATGCGCTTACTTGTTAGCTCTTCAAGGGCAAAGCCTGTGTTGTTTTATTTTATCTCTACCATACCATGCGAAACCAGCAGTGTTCATTGATTAGTTGATCTTTTTATCTATAAAGATAGTAATGAAACTAATAAGAGCTCATTTCTCCCTGTAAATAAATCCATAGGTAATCGGGAGCTCAGAGCCTGTTTGGTAAGAAAGCTTTCCTTGATCAAAGTCACTTATCAGATTTATAATGGCAACCCATGCTTCTGCTTTGCTTATGGTTCTTTGATTACTTATATGTAATTTGAGTGAACTAAACCAGACAGCCAGATCACAGTGAATTTTGTTTAATTGCATTCAACTTCTTCACTTATACATTTTCGTCTCTTGAGACAATCCAGAAACTACCGCAGGGTACCTATTTGCTTATTCTTCTAATTAAGTAAAGCTGTCTATAGCCTAGAAAGCTCATCTCAAGCTATATATATATATATATTTTTTTTTTTTTTTTTTTTTTTTCTGCAGCAATGACCTCTGTCCAACCCCACAGTAAATTCCGGCATTTGCATCGTGCCGTGGAAGCTGCTGCACTGTGCATGCTCCAGGCTGTGTTTGTGGACAGTCACGTCGCCAGGGAAGTCAAGCTCATTTATCATCCTTGCCAGGCACTGGCAGGGCTGCCTGAAGAGAAAAATATCCAAAAGCAGGCAGTGACGAAGCTACAGGAGAGACTCAGTGAGGAGCAGAGGGGCGGAAAGGGAGGTGCGGGGGTGGCAGTGTGGAGCCAGGCACATGTGAGTGCCTGGAAGGACAGGCGCCTGAGTCATAGCTCTGTTGCTGATGAGAAGCATTCACAGTGACAAAGCTGGGCCTTCTGGCTCCCCATATGTCGTAGACCACATTTAAAAGCATAGGTCGTTGCAGTAATGGCCCCTGATTTGCTCATACTTACCCATATCCATGCGTAATCCTTTCCACAGTGACTGTGAGCTGGTCCACGGATGGTAGCAAATATGATACAAACAGAGATTTGAAACGCTCTTGTGTATTGGGACTTACTCTCCTGCTGCTCGTGGAATCCCATGACTCTGATATGAATAAGCCTGGAATAGACCAGAATGAGAGACCACATGGAGAGAGGTGCTCATCATCCCAGCTGTCCCATCCGAGGCCATCATAAACCAGCCAACTCCAGCTGACTCATCAGTCCCATCAATGAGCCCCGTTAGGAAGCCAAGCCGGGCCCAGTTCAGAAGAACTGCCCAGCTGAGCTCAGTTCAAAGTACTGACCTGCACACTTACATGCCAAATAAGGGGCCACAAAGTCTTAGGATGGTTGGTTACACAGCGAAAGATAACTGATAAATGCTCTACTGGTTGACTTGTCTGCCCATTTAAGGAATAATTACGATTTAGTCTTTCTTGAGTGTTTTCAAGGTTCCATTTGGAAAATTCTGCTCTAAAAATAAGAAAGTGATTAAAAAATAAGGCAACCTAGTAATGATCGCCATTTGATAAGGGCATTTTCTAAAACAGCCTGTCCTTGTGACTTTCCGAGGTATTTGCTATTTGCGAGGTGAGATGGGGGTAGGGAGAAGACTCTTAAAATAACAGTGCCAAAAGGAAGTGGCATCACTTAAGAACAGCAGCATTTTGAAACCAGAGAATCTTGAAATACTATAGCTTAGTGGATCACAAATACGACATGATGGACATTTTCACTGTTGCAGGAAAATCAACCCTGACTCAGTTGTCCCGGTAGTTGAATATAATGCTTAAAGGACCTGCATTTCCAACTCCTGGATCCTTCCTCAAGCTCCAAGTGCCTTAAGTTTGAGTTGAGGTGGTGAGTACGGAATAAAGTAAGGAAAATTAAATATTTGCTATTTACATTTTGGGATTTTCCATAATTCAACTCATTCATGTTTTCAACAAATGTGTTGTGAACATATGGTCTCTACCAGGTCATCTGCTGCTCTGAAAGCCTGCACTGACTGCACAAGGAGGGCAGAGCACTTTGCTCTTAAATCCCCTGACTTCCAGGAGGCTGGCCACTGCTGCTGCAGACATCTTCACAATGTGGTCCTCCTCTCTTCTCAGCCACCCCACCCATACAACCACCTCAAATGAGGGCATGTTACATGTCTTCTGACAGTTGTCTTGTCTCCCTCGAGAAAAGTAGATCCTGAATAAAGACCTTTTTCCTCTGCCTAATATTTGTAAGTAATAATGGTGGTAAGATTAAGAAATTAGAGAGTGTTGGCTGTGTGGCTGGTGCTGTTCCAATACTTTACATTTATTAATGGATCACTGAGGCCAGTTTTGATCAATGCAACCATGTGAGTAGCATGGTCACCAGGTAGTGCTATAAGAAGGAGGCCCATGTGGTACCCCATGGCCACCTGTGGAGTTATCTTGGAGAAAGGTGACAACTGATGCTATGAACTGCTGGTCTCCATGAAATGGCTCCCAGCTATTCCCTAATGTGTCTAAACAAATATTTCATTAACTTTGGAGATAGTCTGACCCCAAAACCTATATTAAAGCTGCTCAATTTTTGTGGCTTTCAAAACTTCATATGAGAATTAACAGTGATGTTTTTCTTCCCCCATAATATGACATTAGGTGCTTAGTTATGCATATCTAGAAATGAGATGATATTTATACATCTTATTTGTTGGGGAGGTGAATGGTTCATTTTGTTAGTGTACTTCATAATTTGTATGTGTTAAAAATCTTAATTTATATAAATCACAGAGTTATTAGTAGAAAGAGAACCATATAGGCCCAGGAGACATGACTTCAAATTCCTCTCTTTTTGTCATGTGAGGACAAGGCCACAAGGGTCCCAGAAATTTTCCTCCTTATGATGATTAATTTTCTATGTCAACTTAACTTGGCCACAGGGTGCCCAGATATTTGGTCAAATGTTACTCTGAATGTGTTTGTGAGAGCGTTTTGCAGGAGATTAATATTTGAATCAGTAAACAGAGTAAAGCTAATTCCCCTTCTTATGTGGGTGAGCCTTATCTAATTAGTTGAAGTCTTGAACAGAACAAAAAGGCTGAGTAAGAGGGAACTCCTTCTGCCCGATCTGAGCTGGGATGTTTTTCTTTTCCTACCTTTGGACTGGAACTGAAACACTGTTCTTCTTGGTTCTTAAGACTTCTTGGCTTTGAATTGGAACTACACCATCAGCTCTCCTGGGTCTCCAGCTTGCTGACTGCAGATCTTGGGACTTCTCAACCTCTATAATCAAGTGAACCAATTCCCTATAATCAGTTTGTCTCTACATATATATACACAATGGAATTGGATGTTGTTTCTGTTGAACCATTTACTAATTGTTCTAGCAAAATGCTTTCTTCACAATTATGACAAGAGTATGTAACATTATATCTTAGCCAGTGTCAGATTTTGAATAGGTAGAATTGAAATTTTTATACATATACACATATGTTCCTTGGTTTACCATGAGATTACATGTTGATAAACCCATCATAATCTGAAAATATCATAAGTCAAAAATGCATTTAATAGACTAACCTAACCTACCAAACATCATAGCTTAGTCTGGCCAACCTTAAACATACTCAGAACACTTACATTAGCCTGCAGTTAGGCAAAAATCATCTAACACAAAGCCTATTTTATAAGAAATTGTGGAATATATCGTGTAAGTTATTGAATACAGTACTGAAAGTGAAAAACAGAATGCTTGTATGGGTACTCAAAGTATGGTTTCTACTAAATGCACATCATTTCTGGAACATTGTAAAATAGAAAAATCATAAATTGAACCATTGTTAAGTCAGGGACTGTATATATGTATGCACACACACATGTATATACACACCCACATAGGTATATAGTGCATTCTGAAATATATTAATATATACTTAATGCTTTATATTTTTATTATGGATCTCAAGCCAGATCTTTTTCCTGGGGTAAGAATCACCATGCCCAGTATTTTCCTTTTGTGAGATATCAAGCACCATAGGGATAACTTGGCAGTAATTATTCTTTTCTTTATCATCAACCTCCTCCTCATCATCACCATAATCCATTATCAACATCGCATTCGGAATAAGTAAACAGTGTAAGCTCAGACGTCATACTTCCTGTGTTTGAATCCTGACTGGCTTTAAAGCTGTAACAGTGGAAAAATGACTAAACTCTGTCTGAGTTTTTGTATGTACAAAATGTGAATACACATAATACTTACACCACAGGGTTCTTGTGAGGATTAAGCAAGACAGAGCATTTAATTGGATTAGCAGAATGCCTGGCATGTGATAAACATTCCATAAATATTAGCTGCTATTTTCATCACTACTGAGCTTTATATTTGTGTAATGCTTTACAGTTTAATCCATTCACATTTAATGTAATTATCAATATAATTGGTACATTTGATTTCCTTTGTTCTTTATTCCTTGATTCCCTCTTTTCTGCCTTCTTTTGGGTCAAATATTTTTAGTATCCCATTTTGTATCTTCTATGAAATTTCCAGATATTACACTTTATATTTCTTTATTTACTTGTTTATTTACTGGTTGCTCTAGAGACTACAATGTACAACTTTAGCTTTACACAGTCTATCTCCAAATAATATACTATTTCATAAACAATGTAGAATCTTATAGCAGTTCAGTTCTATAAATATTTCTCTCTCTTACCCTTTCTGCATTTTGTTTTCTAATTTACTTCTACATATACTACAAAACTCAAGCTATATCACTAAGTTTCCTTTAAATTGCTAATAATCTTTTAAAAATATGTATCTGTGTATATATGTGGGCATGTGTATAAGATTTTTAAAATATTTTAAAGATTTTATTGGACAATTTTTTATGTTTTTATTATATTAATCTTTTTGGTGTTCTGTATTTCTTCTTGTAGATTTGGACTTGCTTTTGATTTTACTTTTTCTCTCCCTGAAAAACTTCTTTGAACACTTCTTCAGTGCAGTTTTTTTTGTAATATATTCTTTCATTGTTTGGACAAAATTGTTTATTTTGCCTTAACGTTTCAATGTAATTTCATTAGATATAGATTTCTATGTTAACAGGTTGTCTTCTTCTTTTTTAAGTTTTATCAAGACCAGTTGACAAATGAAAATTGTATATATTTACAATGTGCAGTGTGATGTTTTGATATATGACACATTGTGAAATGACTAACACAATCAAACTAATTACTAGAGCCATCAACTCCCGCGTGTGTGTGTGTGTATGTGTGTGTGTGTGTGGTGGGAACATTTAAGATCTACTCTCTCAGCAAGTTTCAAGCATACAATCTAGTATTATTCATTGTAGTTATGATGCTATACACCCTGCATGACTTAAATTTTGTGCCCTTTGACCACCATCTCCTCTTTGCCCCCACTCCCTAGCCCTGGCAACTACCATTCTACTACTCTCTGCTTCTCTCAGTTTGACTTTTTCAGACTTCACCAATAAGTGAGATCCTCCTGAATTTGTCTTTGTTTCTGGCTTACTTCACTTAGCATGATGTCCTTCAGGTTTATCCATGTTATTGCAAATGAAAAGATTTCCTTCTTTTTTAAGGCAGTAATATTCCATTTTGTGTGTGCGTGTGTGTGTATGTGTGTGTGACATTTTCTTTATCCATTTATATGTCATTGGACACTTAGGTTGACTTCATACCTTAGCTATTGTGAATAATGCTGCAATAGACACGGGGGTGCATATATCTCTCCAACAACATACTGAACTCATTTCCTTTGAATATATACCTAGAAGTGGAGTTGCTGGATTGTACGGTAGTTCTACTTTTAAATTTTTGAGGAACCTTCATATTCTTTTCCATAATGACAGTACCAATTTACATTTCTACCAAGAGTATATAAAGGTTAACTTTCTTCCATCCTTACCGACACTTGTTATCTTTTGTCTTTTTGATAGTAGCCATCCTAACAGGTGTGAGGTGATTTCTCATTGTGGTTTTGATTTGTATTTCTCTGATGATTAGTGATACTAAGAATTTTTTCATATAACTATTGGCCATTTGTATGTATTCTTTGAGAAAGATCTATTCAAATCTTTTGCCTAATTTTTAAATTGGGTTATTTGTGGTTTTGCTATTGAGTTATATGAGTTCTTTATAAATTTTGGATAATTCAAGGTGGGGGGACAAGGTCAATATATGTAACCTTAACATTTGTACCCCCACAATACGCTGGAAAAAATTTTTAAAAAATATTCAACTCCAAAAAAAAATTTTGGATATTAACACCTTATCAGATATGTTCTACAAATATTTCCTTCCATTCCATAGCTTGTCTCTTCACTCTGTTGATTGTTTCCCTTTCTGAGCAGAGTTTTCTAGTTTGATACAATCCCAAATGTCTATTTTCACTTTTGTTGCCTATGAACAATTTTGTTTTTTTCTTTCAGCACTTTGGAGGTGTTGTTCTATAGTCTTCAAGCCGCTGTTGTTTCTGAGAAATTGACTTTAAATCTTATTTTTATTCCTTTGAAGATGGTGTATCTTCTTTTTCTGACTACTTTTAAGATATTTTTCTTTATCTTTGATTTTCACTAAAACATCATAGTTGGATTTTTTACTATGTTTAACTGTGATGCAGACAGCTGTGATTTTCTCTTTATTTTTCTCACTTGGAGTTCACTGAACTTCTTGGACCTGTGGGTATATGCCTTATATCAATTTAAAAAAAAATTATTGGCCATTATCTCTTAAAATTTGTTTTCACCCCATTTTCTCTCTCATCTACTTCTGGGGCTCAAATTACACATATGATACATAATTTGATATTGCCCCACACATCTCAGATGCTATGTTCTGTTTCCTTATTTTTTATTTTACCTTTGTATGTTCCTGTTTGGTTAGTTTTTACTCACCAATCTTTGAGTTGCTAAAATGTACCTTTGTTTTAGCAGCATGTTGTTATGCCCATCTACATTTATGATACATTTTATAGCTTTTTTCGATAATCTCTTTTATTTAGTACTTCCTCTCTGCTGAAATTCTCCTCAGTTCAGTATGTTATCTTTTTCACTATGTTGTTAACATTTTTATTATAGTTATTAAAAGTCCCTGTCTAATGATTGCAACATATTGGCAATCTCTGAGTCTACTTCTTTTGACTATTTGCTCTCTTGACTATGGTTCACATATTCTTGCTTCCACATGTGTCTTAAAGTTTTTTTATTGTGTATCTGAATTTCTGTGTAAAAGAAAAATCATGAATAACATTCACCCCTGGAAAAGAGTAGAAAAAGTCCTGATAGGCTACTAGTATATGTTGGAAGTGTGCTATGTCAGTTTCATCTGTGGTTGAACTGGGTCTGGGCCCTGCTGTAGCTTTAGTTGAATGCAGTTTACCATATCTTCAAAGATTTACTTGATATGTGTATGGTAGCAAAGATTGTAGTGATCATTTTCTGCTTTACAGCCTAGCTGTCAGCTTTTTGAGTTGCTTATAATCCTCTTTTCTCTCTTCAGCACCTTGCAAGACCTCTCCACCATATTGTCCTCTCTTACCTTTGGAGAGCCACTGCAATGTGCTTAGTGAAGACCTAGGATGCCTGAGAAGGCTTCTCTCAGTTCTCTTTCCTTGTGCCTTTGGCATACTGCTCCCATTCACTCAGTAAAGGCCCAGGAGAAAGAGTTTGGGTATATCTGCAAACAGTGGCTAGGGATTTTTGGAATTTTGATCTTTATGCTAATCTACATGTAGCCATTACAAATTCATTCAGGTTGACTTCTTCATATCTCCTTCTATTAATATTAAGTATTCCTCCTGCTTCCATCATTTTTCCAACAAGGAAAGCAGCCTCTTCTCCTCTAGAAAGAATTTGTCACCTTATGGAATGTAGTTCATTGGAATTTTTTGTTTTTTGTATACTCAGCCATCTGGTGACTTTTAAAAAGCTCTGTTTTTGTAAGTTAACGCACTTGTTCTAGTTGTTAGCCTAATTTTTTTTATGCCCACAACCTCCTAGTAGATGTAAAGAGAATATTCTTTATAGGAAAGCAAAGGCTTGCAATAAATTTTTGAATGGATAATAAATTAATGAGTGGATGAATACAGGAAGTAAATGAGTCAACAGATGAATTAAGAAAAGAGCAAACTAGTTCCCCAAACCAAAGATTTTAAAACAAAAAGTATGTTTCCATTGTAAGCTATTTCCCTAAAACACAAGCCAAGTATCATTAAGGGTGTGAAGATCACCTTCTTAATCCACAGAGCCATCTTTTCAGTTTAATTCATCTTGACTGCTCCTGAATCTCTGCCTGAAAATTTTGTCTCCCCTACTCTCTCCAAAGCAAGTCCTAAGCATGTAATGATGCATGAGAAGGAACGCCTTTCATACAACAGAAAAAAATGTTACGTGGTCAACACTAGGATATTTATGCATTTATTTGGTAAATGTGGGCATGTGAACTAACTAGTATCAGTCTATATTTCTAATATCCACCAACAGCTTTATAGTACAGTGATTATTATCCCCATTCTACAAGTGAAGAAAGTGAGATTCAGAGAGTTCACACAGCTAGTGAGATGCAAAAGCTGGGATTTAAATCTGTGCTTCTTTTATTAAACCATGAATTCTAAGTTATTGTAAGTTTAATTCTTTATAGGTAGTTTATACAGCAAGTATTTAAGCAAGCATTGTCTAGTTTGATCCACATAGACAATCCTGGGAGATAATTTGAATAAGTGTTATTATTTTATCTTAGAGAGGAGAAAACTGAGGCTCAGACAGATTAAGTCCATGCTGATATAAATTGTATATTCAGCCCTAGACCCTGAAAGATCTGACTCCTTGTCCATTGCTACATCTCACCGTTTCTCATGCTCTCTTGTTTAAGGTTTTCAGTAATGACAGAAAGCTAATAAATTTACTCTATCATAACTCTGATCTACTGATAAAGCAAAGGTGATGGATGCCCTTTCACAAGCCATTTTCATAGTCCAGAACCATTTACCAACTAGATATCTGCACCATGGTAGAAATCAAACAGCCAAAGTATAATCTTAATTTTTATATTATTCAGCTAGAGAGAATCTAGTTTTGGTGAGGGGAAGCTTATTAACCTCAACATTTTTTCTAAAAATTTGTTATTTTACCATGTGCAAGGTTAAAAAATGCCAAACATCATATTAAGATAGCTGCAGCAATTAGAATTCAAAGGTCACCATCTCACGCAGATTTAGAGCATAGTCCCAGCATTTTCCTCTTCTGTTTCACTGGGACTTTTATTCAGCACTGAAAAAGCCATTCATTTTGTAAAGGTTAATTCACAACTCTGGATTTGATGAAGTGCTTTGCCTGTATCATCTGCATTTTAACACTGCATCGGTGTCAGTCAAACCCCCTTCCCTGATCGGAAATGGTCTCCCTCCATCAGAGAAAGAAAATTCACCTTCCTTGTCTTGGTTCTGTCCCCCAACAGGGTCCCACTAGTGGTTACATTGCCTGGATTACCCCCCTCTCCCTTCTTAGTCAGTGAGTAGACAGAATTGTTGCATTTCACTTTTCTTTTTAGTAGTTACCTTTCAAATCCCCACAATTTAATGATTATGACACTCTGTTTATAAATTATGGTGGGCAAAAAAAAGAAAAAAGGAAATTCAATTTTCTTTCTTTCTTTTTGTTTTTTTGGACTAGAGTTAATTTTTATTTTGGTTTTCTATTCCGCTGGGAAACAGGAATGTCTCAGTCATTCCAGATCCTCTCTCCTTTCCTTAACGTCACTTCTTGGTCCCTAGGATAGACCTTTAGTGGTGCTGCAGTAGGAAAGGCCTCTGGTCATCATTGTCCCAAGTCATTACTGGCATTTGATAAGATGCCTGCATTCTTATGCATTTCTCAGCCACCTGTCTATGCAGGTCACTAGTATTGCCTTCTTGTCCCATTCAAGGCTTTTAGATGGCCACCAGGTGCCTGTGTCATACCCCCACTGTTCTTTTAACCAATAATGATGGTTTAAAAACCCTCATTTTGTGCAAGGGTTTGTGTAGGTTCTTCAAGGCCATACAAGCGTCTTCTGCTCTCAAGT
>VBSM01003176.1:73003975-73018500 GCA_008086735.1 Cheirogaleus medius | reverse complement strand
AGAAAAAAAGGGGCTCAGAACTAGGCTGATTGAATAGTTATCACAGGGTGAAGGTTAAGGAGCTATAGAAAGTCAAAGGTCACTTCAGGTTCAATTTTGATTAACTTCTAAAAGGAATCTGCTTTCTATCTGGAGCTAGCAAGTGGGCTATAGTGCTTGTTCTTGTATAATCCTCCCATCTTAAAGCCACTTGCCCAGTGTAATAATAAACAGAATTGAGACCCAGGCTTCATAGGCAAGAGGGTATATTACTGATTCCTTTATTTATGCATTCATTCCAAAACCATTTATTAGTCAACTACTACTTGCAAAACAAGGTGCTAAGGAAAGAGAACACGACAGTGCACAAGATATAATCTTTTTCCTCAAGGACCTGCCCTCAAGGCAGAGGATGCCAACATGTGTAATCCATTCTCAATTTCCCATCCCTCAACATTTGGGCTGTTTTGGGAGATGGTGTATTAGTGAGGGTGAAGGTTCACATGTAAGCAGATCAAAAGCTTACTTGTCTTTCATGCAATAGTTGCAGTTAGACAATCTAGAGTTGGAATGACAGTCCTGCCCCATGAGTTATCTGGGAAGCTAGAATCCCTCTATGTTGACATACTACTATTACTTAGAGGTTAAATTATGTCACATTTTAAACAGTAGTATGGGAAAAGAAGGAAAGAGAGACACGGTGTTCTCCACTGAAGGACACATCTAGGAAACTGTACACATAACTTGCGCTTACAACTTACTGACCATAATTTAATCCCATGGCCGTGCGTGCCTAGTTGCAGGGGACACTGAAGAATATAATCATCATGATGTTCCCAACCAAGGATCAGATTCTATTACTGACCAAGAGGAGCCAGGAGCAGTCCCTACAGCAGGGAGTAGGTGACGCTGTGAACTGCCTGGGACCGCCCTTCCCACCCGGAGCCCCTTCCCTTACACGTCTCCACAACCACTCAGCACCCTATGTTCTGCCAGCCTTCTCAGAAGTTTTAGAGCAAAGACAAAAGGGGTCAGAAAATATATTAAACTGCCTCCTAAATCTGACTTTTTCTAAAGCTCAAGGAAAAAAAGTAAAAAATAACCACCCAAGACTGTATGCACTCCAGCTGCTAACCTCGCCCTGCTGCCCCAGAGCACGTCCCTTCCTGCCTCTACAGAGACAATCTTCTGATCGTCTGGGAGGCCCCTTCGTCCCCACAGGGGTTGATCTGGTCATATCGTTATTCTCTGGGTTTATCACTCTCCCCCCACAATAGATACTGTAATCCAAGAATCGTATTTCACCGAGTTTGAGTTATAAAGGGTATAAATGGGGGTGGTGCTCAAAAATGAGACTCAGAGTGACTTTGGCACACCGGGGGGGTGTCCCTGACACAGTCAGTCTTCTGAGTGTCCACTGGCTCATGACTCACCCCAGCCACACACACACACACACACACAAACACACACACACTCACCCCACTTCCAAAGGCAAACCTGAAATCTCACAGACTAAACAGCCTACACCCAGCATCGCAAACCTGAGTGCTTTTTGAGGGAAGCACACAATGACTGAAGCAGGGTAGGAGGCGAGGGTCACACCTTGTCCTAACAGGGCAGCCAACACTCAGCTCCAGTAGGTTTTGATCATGTGGGCTCCATGTTTTTATCTCCTAAATTTTTTTTATTAAAGAAGCTAGAAATTCGGAGTTTTATTTAAATAAAAAGTCCAGATTTTCAAAATGTTGGCACCCATTTTAAAAAGGTAAACACTGCATGACAGATCTAATGGGGTGTATTCAGCTTAAATCCAACTGAGGAGCCCCCAGTTTGAAACTTCTCTGATAAGCACTGAAGGAGAGAAACGTTCCCCTAGCTGCCCTTCAAACCACCAAATAGTATTAGCATTTCCGTGAGTATTTAGCATGATCTTCCAGAGCAATGTGCGTTCCTCCCTTCATTTCCCCACTTTCAAATTGCACTTGCTTGAGTTAAAACCATCACTAGGACAAGGACCCATCTCTAGCTATATACCGATTACGGCTGCCCCTTCCACGGCAATGACTCTAGCAGAAGCTGTGAACTCACCACCTGCCAAAGCCTGATTAAATGCCTGGACAAGACACCACACTCCTCCTCAGTCTCTGTCTAGGGAGGGGTTGGTTCCGGTTTTCTCACCAGCTCAGATCATGACAGCACAGAGTGGAGAGCCAGCTGGCGGCACTCTGTCCCCAGCCTTCTGTGCTAGCCCCAGGAACACCCTTCGCCTTTTGTGTGGCTCTCACCTTGCACTTGGCTTTTCTCTGGAGCCCATATTTCTGGACGTGCCCTGGAAGCCCTGACATGCTGTTCTGAGTGTGACTTTATTCTAAGGCAATAGGAAACAGTTGGAGGTTTTTAAGCAGGGGGGTGACACGTAAACAGAAATGAGCCTGGGAATTGTCAGAGTTGACCTGGGAAGGAGAGAAACTGCAGCCAGGGAGACCAATTAGGGGTGTTTACAACAGGACAGGTATCCAGACACTGAAGTAGGTAAGTGGCAGTGAGGAAGGAGAGAAGAGAGCAGAGGCAAAAAAAAAAAAAAAAAAAAAAAAAAAAAAAAAAATGTGGGGACTGAATCTACAATTTGTGCAACTGTTTTTAAAAGGAGACCAAGTTTCAAGCCTGGGTGACTAGGATGATGGTTGTCACAGAAACAAACCAAATTATTAGCAATGTGTTTGCTTGCTTATTAAATTCGGGTTTTCTTCCCTTAAAAATAGCAGTACTGCCAATTGATATTAACAACATTTTGTATTGGTTTATAATTTTCATTCCTTTAGATTCCAAGGCCCTTGTAAACACTGTCTCATTAATCCTCCTGAAAGCCTGTGAGGTGGGTGGCAGTGGTTTGCAAGACCAAATATACAGAGATGGCTTTTTAAAAAAGTTAATTTATTTTTTATTTTTTAACATCTCTCACATTCCCACTGAAATCTCTTAGACTCTCAATAGCAATTAGTAGAGACCAGGCTTGGCATGTCCTGTGTTCCCAATTATTATCAATAGGTTCTAATTGAGAACATGTGTTCACTTCAGCTGGGATTATTGTCTGGCTGATTACAATGGAGAATCTGAAAGCCGGCATCTGGCAGAGTTATTTTCTGACATCCACCTCTTGGTCCTGTCTTCCTTCATAACTGCTTTCATTTAGTATGTGACCCACCACGAGAGACGGATGTCGGCCCCATAAACAGCACCAGCTTTAATGTTTCTATGGGCTTATCAATACAATTGTTGCATTGTTAGCCAAGCACCATGTACAGTTTCTTAAAGTAGGCACTAGCTTCATTTATCTATTGCTGCGTGAAAAATCATCCCCAAAACCAGTAGCTTAAATCATTAATCTAGAGCTTGGGCAGAGGTTGGGAGATATGGTGTATATCCGCTCCAGGCAGTGTTAACTGGGATGGCTTGACTGGAACAAGAGGATCGACTTCCAAAATGAGTGTCTCACATGGTTGGCAAGTAGGGTCTGGCTGTCAGATGGGAGCTAGGCTGGAGCTGTCGGCCAAGGGCTTCAGTTTGTCCTCTGATTGGTCTCTTCATGAGTAGTTGGCCTGGGCTTCCTTATAACAGGGGCACTTGTTTCCAAAAGCAAAAGTTCCAAGGGACAGAAAGTAGAAGTTACAAGTCTCCTGAGGCTCAGGCCAGTGAGTTGTCATAGGGTCACTTCCTGTTGCATTTATTGGCCAAAGCAATCACAGAGCCTGCCCAGATTCAAAGGGATGGGATGTAGACCACACTTTTCCATGGGAGGAATGTCAAAGACTGTGTGGCCAAATTTAATCTGCCATAGTACACTATAACAGATGGATTTACACATTTTGAAGGAAGGATAGTTTGGTTTGGCATCTTTGAGTTCGAGAGTGATACATTAAAATTGCACCAGTAGCCAATAATTCTGGATTCTAAATACATTTTGAATAGATATTTTCTTTACTCTCCATACAACCTCTCCAAATATCGATTCTGTCATTTATCTCTGATCTTTCTTTCCCCTCAAGTGCCATGCTCTTTTACCTCTGGTTGTGTATCCTGTCCCCACACCTGTAGCCTGGCTGCCAACACTTCTGGAAAGTTCTCTTGAACTCCCATGCTGGACAATGTGTCCCTTCTGGATGCCTCTGTAGTTTCTGGGGTGCTACTTATCAAAAGAGTTATCACAGCATATTGGAATCTGCCCATTGGTCTGGTTTCCTCTCTAAATTGCAGGGTCCCTGAGAACAGGAAATTCATCTTGTTCATTTGGTGTCCCCAGAACAGAATAGTTTCCCTAGTTAGTAGATACTCAAAACATATTTGTTGAATGTCTGATTCACATTCTGCCCGGTATTTTTGCATTCTTGAAATGCTCTGAAATTATCATTGACTTTTGCATGTCATTTGTTACTGTCAGAACTCACCCTCAGCCTCTCCATTTCTGGAATTTCAGTGGTGGCAAAGTTGAAACAAGGAAGCAAATGTCACTAAAGTCCTATGAGAGTTGGCAACGAAAGAAGCCAGACTGTGTTAAAGATGATTCTTTCCATGATGGTTGTGCTAAGACTGTACTTAGCAGAGTATTTCTCTGTGGCTTTCTAGGTAAAGAGAAGCTGTACAAAGCAGCAAGGACATTAACCATGCCTCATTCATCTCCATTGGCCCACTGGACATTTTGAAGCAGGATATATAAGCCACTCTCCAAATTGATAACAGGTGTCTGATTCCAAACAAATGTCGCCAATCTTGCCCTTAATGCGTTATGGCAGAACATGATGGAACATTAGTAGAGTGCAGTAGTGCACATTTGAAAAAAGAATGAACATGAGATTTAGTAATGCTGTCTTAGTTGAATTTAAAACGGATATTAATCTTACTTCTTAGGCCCGGGAACAGAAGAACCAGTGGAATCTTGTATTAGAAGCTGTGGGTGAGGCAGATTGTCTTCTCTTTTAGATAGTGAGGGAGACACAGATCACTCCTGGAGGAGTCCTTGCTCAGTATGAAGAGACCCTGACTGGGAGATTGAGGACTTTAGGGGGTGATGTCACTAGGCCTTTTACATCTACTCAGTTTAACCTCAAACCACGTGTTGAGCTGTGAAGACAGTACTCACTGTGCTGGGTGGTGTATGGGCTGCAGAGAAGAATGCAACACAATCCCTACCCTCGAGGATGCGTGGTCAGTGAATGGGCATGAGAAGAAGGGTGAAGAAGCAAGGTTGAAAAGGGCAGAGTAGAGGCATGAGATTTAGAAGCTGCACCTATTATCCCTAAGACCTTTTAAAATTCTCTCAGCCTCAGTTTCCTCACCTGTAAAATAATGTTGATTATGGTAATACCTACCTCCAGAAGAGTATGGCAAGGGTTAAAGCAGATAAAAGTGTGAAGCTGGAAGCACCATGAGTGTGGGGGGCAAATCCTCAGCTATTTTCCTGTGCTACCTGCCGTAGCACAGAGCACCTTGCAAGTGGTCAGTGAGCATTTGGTGACTGCACTGAATGAAAGTGCTCGGCATACATTAAGCATTCAACAAATGTCCACCATTAAGATACACAGTGGTATTGTGGTAGTGGTGGTAACATCAGAGATAAATAACAGCAGCAGTAATTGTTAGTGATAATAGTAATAGCAGTTGTGGCATTAGTCATGTTTCACTGGGAGCACAGGAAATAAACAGAGGACGAGCAAGAGAAAGCTAAATGGTACTACGTTCGCTATGTCATGAGGGGCCTAGAATAGAACCGTGAGGATTCAGACCTTCATTCTAAGGTAAAGCTGCTATTGATGGCTTGTGAGTGAGGAAGACACCATGACGCTATGGGAAAGATGGGCTAAGAAGTGGAGATTTTTAAAGAAGCTCTTGATTCGAGTCTATTACAGAGTCTATTATTCCTAGGACTTGGTGTTGAGCTAGGGTGGAGGCAGAGAAAATGAAGAGGAGAAAAGAAGTGATGGAGGGAATTCAGAGGTAGAATTGACAGCAATTAATTTTATAGATGGAATATGGCAGCAGGAATGGCCGAATGACTTAAAAAACCGAGAGTCTGGAGTGTGATATTGACATTATCAGAAATGGAGATGTCAGGTTTTGCAGGGAAGATGATGATTTTGATTCAGCATACGTTTGTGTTTGTACTACTGGTAGAAAACCCAGTGAGAAATGGGCTGTGAACAACTGAAACTCCAAGTCTGGAGAGCAAAGGAAAGTTGGAGTCAAACTTAGATTTGAAGGGCTGTTTTTCAAAGCCAAGAATTAAAGCTTGGGAAACATATGACGTTGCTAAGGGAAAGGGGATAGAGAGGAAGATCACTTATAGGGGCTAATGTATCACCTGAGGTTTTTATTGTCTTATCAGAATTAAGAGTTTGACAAACCAAACATTGGTTAGCAATTTTAGAACAGTCACCTATTTTTTCATAATTTATATAATTTTTCTACTCCATGATAAGTTATAGAGTGCAGAGCTTTTAATAATGGAAGCTTTAAGGATCTGGGAAGGACCAGTTAGCCATACAGGTTCTCTATGAGTCCACATTTAACACTGGATTTACATCCTTTTAAATACCAGCTTTTTTTCTCTAATTCAGGTACATAACATTGTTTATTAAATAGGTTGTCATGACAATGTTATGTACCTGAATGTACCATGTGCCAGGTATAATAATATAAGCATTGTGTATGCTTGGATTCAGCATGGATACTTCTATCTTTGCTTTATAGTCAGAGACTGAATCATCCTTTTGTTTGTTTTCAAGATTGAATGACAGACCAATTTTTTTTTTCCAAAAAAAAAAAAAATTAGGAGTATAGCAAAGATCATGACAACAAAAAAGAGACAGACAGAGTAGGCTGAGCATATAGTCAGTAGGGGTTTGAGAAGAGGGGTTTCAGTCAACTGAGAGTTTCCCATGCAAGAAACAGGATCAAATAGAGAAAATAGAGATGACTAATTCTGACAAACATTTTTCTGAAAGTGTCTAAGTGTCAATTAGACAGGTTCAGACATGGCCTTTTGGACTTGATTTGAAACCCCCATCACAGAAATATTCTTTTTCTCTTTGAGAGATTGGTTGATTATTGTCCCAGGAGTGAAGCCTTTGAGGGCTTCCTCTAATGGAGAAACAGTACAGGACAAAGGGAGTGGGTCCATCAGATGGCTGGTGTAAAAACAGAAAAATTATTTTCAATGGCCTGGCTATTTACAATAAAGGTAGACATCTCAGGGCACAGGGCTCTTAAGTTTGGGACTCCTTGATTTTGGCTTAAAATAGGTACTATACAAAAAGGTCCTCTTTGTCCCTGTAGCTATTGTAGCTGTAAAGACACATGCTTGTTTGCCTTTTGTAAGTTTTCTCACTGTGGTCCCTGTAACACTAAGTTACCTTTAGCAAGGTTCAGCCAGGTTCTGGGTCCATAGTTATCATTCACGAAAATGGCTGGAGTTCCCGATGGAGGAATTTTAGTCTTCTTTAATCCAGATGAACTTGTGATTCCTTGTCTTTTAGTAACCTTACCTATCTAATAAACTCAACCAATTTCTGTCTGACCTAGTCAGACACCTGAGATCTCCCTATAAGACTCAGACCTATTTCTGTTGACACTTACGGACCCAGTCTAGATCAAAAATGCTCAAATAAATTAAGAGAGCTCAAAACACAAGTTCGTGGAGCTCAAATCCTAGAGAGAACTTACCTCTGACCCCAGTTTCTGCATGAGAACAATGGGCATAATAAGCCTGGAGAGTACTTTGCTTGGTTCCTTGGTGCTCCTGGGGGTTGCTGAAGATCTACTTTGGATTCCAATTCTGATGACAAACTGTTAAAAGAAAAACTCTAGACAAATTAAATGTAGAAGAGTTTATTTAACACATTAATGGCTGTGTACGTTGTATTTAACTCATGCTAGTTTTGAGCCCGGGGCCTCATGAAGCATATGTAACTCACACGTCTCTTTATCTTGGGAACCGCATGAATGGTTTTTCAAGTTGTGTATAACTCACACACAGAAAACAGGAAAAAATAACAGATTTTTCATTAAATTAGAAAGAATCATTTTAGTTTTGAAGTTTTTATTCTATTTTCATAATAAAACACTCTAGCCCCAAGGAAAAAAAGTTTTTTCTAGTATGGCAGTCAATGTGTTATGCAAGGATCAATTCATGAATTGGGCAGCCTTCACAACCAGAAGAGGTTCAGAGAGTTCCACCCAGCAATGTTGGAAGGCAATATTTATTTATAGATAGAAAAAGGAAGTGGCATCTTGATTGGTTATAGCTCACCATTTGCCTGATTTTGGCTTATGTGATTAGGCATTTATCTTATGTGGATAGGGTCTGATCAGCTGGCAGACTGTGACTGGCTGAGACTCAGCTGTTACAAGAATATACTCTTAAGTTAGTTTGCACACTTTAGTTTACATACTAAATTAGGTTACAGTTGAATGTATGGAGGCATCTTTAGGACAAATTTAATATAATTTAACAGCCATAAGGAAGCAGTACTATCAAGTGTGGGGCTATCAGGATGTTATGCACTAAATTACAAGTGAAAGGAGGTTAGAAGGCAAAATGGAAAAAGAGAAATACATTTTCACAGATTTATCCCAGTTTATATCTAAATAGTCATTTATATCATGAATAGTTGTTTTATAGCAATAAGAATTAAAGCATGTTAAAGCATAAGTAGCTGGCAAAAGTAGAATTTTACCCTTATTAATCAAGAATGCTTTAGCATGAGTTCGTTTGTCAAGTTATCAGGTAAATCATTTAGTTAGTCCAGAGAAAGAGAAGCTAAGGAAGAATAAAAAAGTGAATTTCATCTGTTTTACAGTTGGGCTTGAGTTGGGCCTGAGATTACAGAGTAGTGGGCAAAAAGCCAATGAATATTATCCTCATGTGCTCTATCTGGATGAAGTCAAATGCTATGCATTCCTCATGGCCCAGATTAAAGGCCCTTCTCTACACCCAATAGATAATCCTCCTTCTAGAATCTTAAGAGGTATCATTTAAATCTCTCTGATGGCATTTATAACCATCTGCTTTGTATGATGATTGTTTATGTGCATTGTTATCTGCATATATGCAAACATTATTTTTATATGCATTATGTGCCTGATGAGAATAAGAACCATAAACAGAATCCACATGTGATTCTCTTTATCATCTTCACAGTGTTTTACATAGTCCCTTCATATAAGTGTGCTCAAAATCTATTTATTGATTGACTAAATAAATTATATTTTAGAACTCTACCCACCTATCAATTTTAATTTTCTTTGCTTTATTTCTTTTACAATTTCTTTAGCAGTCAACTTTAAGGTCACACTCTAAAGACGGTTTAGATTGTAGGGCATAACAAATAGAAAGATTATGAACTTCTTTTCCCATTCATTTCAAATTGTGATGTGAAACACACACACACACACACATCCTATGACATCATAAAACATGAAAATGCTCTTGGCTTCATTTTCTTTATTCCTGAACACCTGTGTTAATATCTATTTATGAAATAAAGGATGCAAGTGAAAATTTACAAAGCACCTCTACACACTTATATCAAATTCAGAGTGTAGACCCTGGGAATCACAAACTACAAGTCAGTCTTGCCTTTCAGGAAAAGCATGAACTGCTCACCCAGTTCATCAGAGAAGCTGGACTTTTCCTTTCTTTCTGTATTATAGTTTGAGGCTGATGCAGAGTGGGAAACAGTAAAATTCAGGAGAGGACTCTCTTGTTAAATGATAGGACTATTTTCTCAGATTCACTCTGAGGCAAAATTTTGAAATTCTTTTCAGGATCAAGATTTTAATTTCAATCATTACTCAGAGGTTCTAAAGAATGATTTTCCCTAGATAGTATTCATGTTGTGATTCCAGTTCATAGATAGAGCTCTGTTTTTAATGCAGTCTATGTTTCTCAGCCCCATACTCCGAGGCAAACAGCGAACCTCGTTTCAGAGGTATAAATGCTCCTCCAGGCTCTAATCCCTTCTGTGTAATGGGGCATTTGTTTCTCTTCAGTGAACAGCAAACCTGTAATTCCCTTTAATCCTAAGCGAAGTTTAAAGAGCAGGGATTTCAGTCATTCACTCTCCCACCTACCTTCTATGGGCTTTTCATAGTCACAGAAGACCCTTCAGAATGTCTAAAAATCCCAGAATATCTCTCTAGTTAGTGCCTAAAAAGATGGCCAAATGGAGTTCAGAGTCTAAGTCAACTCCATCAGCTAGAGACTTCTGAACTGAGGTCAGATTTGGCTGGTATTTGTGACTAGCTGATACCTGATCCCACTCAACCCAATTCTAAAACAGTTATGGTTATAATTGATTAAAAAGTATGTATACCATGAAATATATAGATATAGATGTGGATATAGCTATAGCAAGTATATATAAGGAGGAAAAGGGTTTTTGATAAGATGCCCTCCTCCACTCTAAGCTGACAAAGAAGTCCTAATACAATGAAGCGTGGGAAGCTACTAGCAAATTTTCTTATTGAATGCAGCAATAGCAGGGAAAGAAGACAAAGAAAGAAAACAAGTGCTTAAAAATGTCCTTTGCCCTTGGCAAACTTCATAAGGAAAATGTCACTTTGTTTTTAAGTAACATTTCTAGACCAAACACATTTTTTTTTACAAGTCTCTTCCAAGTATGCTTTAACTCAGTGCTAGAGAATTTTGAATCCTCGAACAATCCAAATTTCCCATTCCTCTGGGGGCCAAGAGACTTAGATATTTAGGAACCATGTGGTTTCCTACGTAGTATATTAAATAGAGGACTTCGTGTGACTTTTCATTTGATCCCTGCACAAATTTACCTTTTTAATTATGATGCTTGAGAAGTTGAATAATGTGTGAAATTTCTTCCCCAGTGGCTTTACATTATAGATCTCAAGTGATTCTTCTACTGAGTTACTCAACGGAGCCAATGCTTCGTTCTAATGTAATAGTGATTCTGGAAAGTGATTTTTTCAAAAAAAAATTTTAGTCCAAAGTAATTCATTAGTAATGTCAGTGAAGAATTATGAGGAAAATATATTTTATCAATGATAAATTGCTCTCTTTTTCTTTTATAGATATGAATTAAATACTTATTGCTTGTAGCTACTAAAATTTAATTTTAGTGAAGCACAACTCACAGAGAGACAAGGAGTTATTATAACTGGAGAAGGAGACGGAGTTTGGTTTCAGACTGATCCTTCCGATTTCCTGCACTAACCACTGATTGATTTCTCTTGGCACAGAACTAGACATGCAAGAGATTTCTACTCGAGTGTTAATTAGAATCTTTACCTTGAGTGTGCTTCTGACAGTGTGCTTCTTGCATGTAACCCTTTCTGAATAGAAAATGTCTGAAATTGTTAAGCATCCTTACCTATTATACATGAAGAGGGAAAGGGGAGGTTGAAGAGAGGGTCCATGATGCACAAGTGCAACAGAAGGCAGTTAGGATGATTAGGAGGAGAGTGTCTATGAATGGAGCCAAGTCAGGAGTTAGGGAGTAAAAAGAAGAGAGGCCATTTTTGGTCTAGGATGAGAATGATGACGTGATTTAATTACTCAGCTCTTACAAATGCCAATTGAAGTCACCAAAATAATAGCATAGGAGAGAAGCACAAAGGGACTCTGGCAACAGTGAAAGAGTGTCATCTAAACTCAGGGACACTGAGGAAGTCATGTAAGATGTGGTGCAAGAAAGACAGAAGTGAGAGGAGAACCAATAAGCTGGTGATTTGATGCTTGCCAGGGAAATGACTACTTGGGTGTAGTGAAGGGACCCCTGTCTTGGCAAAACCATCCCAACAAATTTTGGTTGGAACAAAATGAACTGGATAAAAGAATGAACAAAAGAATAATATGAGATGGCACATTTTGATCCTGAAGAAAGAAGACTGAGAAATGTGCTGAATGCTGAATCACAGCAAGAATACAAATAATAACACCAAAGAAACAACAACAGCTAACACTTATATAGTGTTTACTATGTACTGGGGACAGGTTTCAGTGGAGTATAGATATAAACTCACCTAATAATTACAACAAACCTGTGGGCGGGTCCTTCAATTACCCATCTTTAAAGATTAGGAGAAATTGAGTTGTAGAGAGGTTAAATTATCATGATAGGCTACAAGGAGATGATATGATTATCTCCTTTGACAAACTGATTCAACCAAAAATAATTAGAACTTAAAAGAGCTCTAATTATATAACAATTATTTAATAGATTTACTGTAGTAAGTGACCTGTTAGAAATATCATGGGGAATAGAGATCCTTAGCAATAATAATTGGCATTTAATATATATAAGAATAAACTTAATAAGAATATACAGGAGTATTATATAATTAAAAGCACACAAATTTACTGAAGGACATAAAGAAACCCATACATAAATGGAGAGAAATAACACATTCCTGAATGGAAGTACTTAACATTATAATAATATCTATTCTTCTTGTCTAGTTAGCCTTTAAATAAAATGTACTATCAATCAATATTTGATTACAATTTTGAAGGGAAAGATAGAATGTAATAAAAAGTATTTATTTTTATTTTTAATTATAGAAATGATATACAAATATGTAATCTAATGATTAAAAACCATATGTTATGGAAATTGGCCTTATTCTTCATCATCAAGGGGGGGATCACACTCCTCTTGCCAGAGGTAATCATCAGTTTATTGTGAAGCCTTCCAGACTATTTTCCATGCTTATGAATATGTAGATATTGATACAGAGGTAGGGATAAATATATATGTGTAGACTTGTCATTACCAATAATGTTTCCACATCCAACATCTCATTTTCAATTCACTCAATCTCTCATTATCATCTCCTATCCTATCTATCAATAGAGAAATGATCAAAACAAACAAACAAAAATAAAACAGTATATTATATGTTTACTATAGAGTACACTACAAACATTAAACAACAGCTATTTGTACATCAATATGGGAATATCGCCAAGATATATTATTAAGTGAAAATATGAAATGACCATAAAATGCATATATTATAGTTTAATTTTTTATAAAAAAGGAGAAAATTTATAGTATAAACTATACTATACTTAGATATACATAGATATGGAAGATATAGGGAGACAGCTACAGATAGCTACAGGTAGCTATCTATGTCTATCTCTGTCTAGAAATTTTTATGCTGTATATATTTATAGTACACTATTCTATACTATAGATATAGCGAGATGTGAATATATAGATATAGATAGAGACAGAGATCACTGTATATAATTATATCTAGACATAGATTGATATAGTTTTATGTTATGAATTTTCTCCTTTTTTCATAGTTTCATACTGAGCCTATTTTCTGGTCACTCCATACTTTTACTCAATAGTATGCCTGGAGACATTCTTCATTTTTGGTCTAGTAATATCTATGTCAACCTTTTTAGAGTTTGTTGTACACACTACAGTAGGATATAAGGTACCAGGTTTTTTTGTTTGTTTGTTTGTTTTGATCATTTCCCTACTGATAGACATTATAGGAGGTGATGATGAGAGTTAAGTGACTTGACAATGCAATTTTGGAGTTGGTACCATTATTGGTAGTGACAAAGTCTAGGCTGTAACCATGGAAGTGTGTGGCTGAGTTAGAATGGAGGACTTGATGGGAAACATCAAAGAATTGGAAGTCCAGAGCATATGTATGTTATCTGTGTAGGTACTGCAATCATTAAGAATGTTGTGAGGTAGAGTGGTGGAGAGAAAGACAATACTCAAGGTGCTAAAATCACTGATAGAGGAGTGACTTGAGATTATTTGATAATTCTATCAAGGAAGTGGAACAGGTAGGTGGTAGAATCCAAATATATGGGCTTCGAAATAACTGGGATAAGGAGGGATGGAAAAAGACTTAAAAATTGCTAAAGGAGTTGGTGGTATTTATCTCCAGCAGGAATGGAGGCTAGAATATGGAAACATTATTCATATTTTATGCTACTTACTGCTATTTGATTTTGTAACTATATATTCCTATTACTTTGAGGAAAATAAAAATTAACTAAGATAAAGATAAAAATAATATCACTAGTGAAAAGATGCATCCATTTGTCAACAGAAAATATTGTTATAATAATATCAGAAGGCAAAATGTGGATGGATTGTTCAACAAATAGTGTTAGAATAAACAGCTAATCACTTAGGGAAACAGAATTAGATATTTACTTCAAATCAGATCCCAAAGATCATTTCATATTAACCAAAGGTTTAAACATAAAAAATGAAACTATTAGAAGCAAATATACTAATAGCTAAATATTTACATTATCTTGGAATGAGAAAGACCTTCTTCCACTTATCCCTGTAGGAAGCAATCCAAAAGAAATAAAATCAAAATTCAAAAGCAAACAATAAACTGAAAAAAAATATGTTTGCAAAATAGGACATATAAATACTATTTATAGACCTAGAATTGTTATAAATCAACAAGAAAAATGTAGGCACTCCAATTAAAAATTGATAAAGAACGTGAACAGGGCCGGACGCCGTGGCTCA
>VBSM01003176.1:72982882-72998383 GCA_008086735.1 Cheirogaleus medius | reverse complement strand
GACTGCTCATGTCACTTACTATTCAGATAGAAGCAACTTTCTCAAATTCTACCAGCAAAGTGGTCTTTTGCCCTTTGTATATTTAAGCCTCACTATTGTGTTCTGCTCAACAATAGACCATCTACACTAGGTTGGGAACTTGAGCAACATAAAGATTCATTTCTCACTTGATATGAGTTATGTCATCCTATTCTTGGAAAGCAGAAGCAGCTCTAGTCAGCTTAGGTTTTTAATATTTTCTCCCTTTTTAACATTTATTATTGAGTTGTTATTGTTTTAATCTCAAGCCTCGAGAAATTGTTAATCTATTTATGGATTTCAAAATTGGTTGTCTACAGTATGGGGTAGTTGAAAAGCAAGCTATGTAATTCCCGAGTAAATCTGACCTCAGCTCAACGTTCTTCTGTTTTAGTAGACTTGCGAGAGTCACATCCTAGAGCCCCTGCACACTGGATGTCTGACCTGGGATGAGATGTCCATCCTCTAGGAGCTTCACTTTTCTTATCACTGATGAACATATTAATAGCCCCTATGTTTGTTGTGAGGATTAAAGGAAGTCAAACAGGCAGGTGGTAGAGATGTGCAAAGAGATGAATAACACACCAGTCTTCAGATTTGTGGTCCAACTTATGCTTGTGCAGGGACCTTGGTGTCTCTCAGCCTCCAAAGCACTGACAGTGATACCAACAGTGTACATATAAGCAGAAGAGCCTTAGGAATCTTCTGGAAAAAAAATTCCCACTCATTCATTTGAGCCCACAACTCCCTACTCAAAAGAGACTCTCTACTCAAAAGAGACACCATTCAATGGGGCATTCAGTTCACCTAGAAGCAGAGTCTTAATCACAGGCTTTCCACCATCCCTGCGATTCTGAATATTTCTGATTAATCAGACTGCCTGAGAATCCCTCACAGTGACTCAATTCCTAGAAACCAATGAACAAAAAACAGAAATCTTTCCTTCATCCTCCTACTGTGCCCACTTCGCAGCAGGGGGTGGTGACCCTTTCTAAGTCGCTGTTTGAGTGTTGTCCTCTAATTCCCACTCTCCCAGTGAGAAACCCGTCACACTTCTCAGCAACCCCTGACTCAAACTTAGGTGGCATGTTATTCTCAGAAGTTCCAGAAGGAACTTTAGGAGGTGGGTCTTCAGTGACCAGGTCAGGACAGATGCCCCATTAGGGCAGAGCTTGGAATTCCTGATCTAGCTAAATAAAATTACATAATCTTCCATTAATTCACCAGGAAAATATCTCAGCAGAGCTCATTAATTTCTCAAATTAAATTCACAGGGGAACAAATTTAAGGCACAGTTTGTTCATGAATTTCTAATGGCCTCTATTTCTTATTTCAGAAGACAAGTTGGATCAGGTGGCAAGGAAGCATCTTCGTAGAAACAACAGGATTGGAATATGATTCCCTGTAAATCCAAACAGGAATTCCAAAGATATAAAACTCCTGGAGTTAAGAACTATTACCCTCTATTCTTTGTTGGAGTTTGACAAACACTTGATGTAAAGCCTGCACATACGACTTCTCTTTTTTATTTTTTTTCATTTAAATGGTCCAGAATTTTAAAGAATTTAAAAAAATAAATATCAGTCACATTAGATCTAGGAGATCCAAAAGATCTGACTTGTGCTTGTCCTTTTCATTATTCAAAATGTGAAAGACTTGGATTTGAAAATGAAAGCTGAAGTCAAATTTCTCATCCATACAGTGGTCAGTGTGTTAAAGTTAAGTTTTTACTAAATATGCGAGAAAAATATGCTTATATTGCATTTGGGGAATTAGGTTAAATAAGTTAAATAATTGGGACTTTAAGGTTGAAATGAAAGCCACATGTGAGTTTGCAGAATTCTCAGACTTGAACACCTTTTAATATAATAGCTATCATTTGTTGAGCATTGACTACATGGTAAATTCATTATGAAAACAACCCTTAATCCTTACAATAGCCCTGCAAGATGGACATGGCATTTGGGCTACGAATACTCGACCAGAGTTACAAAGCCCAATTTGGGGTTTCTGATTCTAATATCCAAGATGACTTTTAAGTGGAGCACTTGGATTCTTTAACCACACTTACTACCTGACCTAATACCTATTTATGGTTGAAAACTCTGACTTCAGTTTTCATTTCAAATAATGCTTAAAACCAGTGTAAGTCAAATCTTTTGATTCCACTCTAGTGAAACTGATATTTTTAAAATGAAAAATTCTGAATTATTTAAATGAAAACAGGAAAGTCATATATGTAGATACTGCGTCAAATGTGTCAAACTTGAATATGAGGATCTTTCTAGACACATTTTACTTTAAGCTTTGTGCTATTTTGTCATTGTCCCTACAGGTAAACAGAAATCACATAAAAATTCCTAGGCTTTCTTTCTCCTCCCTCCCCTTGAACAAAGCCCCTGTTTCTTAGATACTGGGCTGGCTTTCCTGCTAAGCCTGGCTTCCTTGGTCATGTGGGCTCAAGGGACATACTTCCAAACGCCCCTTTCTGCACTTTATCCCCAAGGGACACAACAATGCAAAGAATTGGGGTCAGTGTGATGTGGATCTCTGCTGCTAAGAGAGGATTGAAGGTTCATTCTTGATTATAGCATCTGAGTTCTGAAGAAATTAAGTCTGAGTATCACTATGGTAGCCAACTGAACTGAGGATTCTTGAACACCCTTCAAAGAAATGAAAGCCGAGTTCAAGATCCACCTGTATCTTTGCTCGACAATACTTGTGGACACAGACTACATCTGCTTCAATCTTTCATTCTCTGAGCCTAGCACAGTGCCTGGGCCATGTTAAATGCCCAAAGGCTTGTGTAAAAGACAAAAAAAATATGATCATCTCATGTTTGAGCCTCCAGGTCTGAACTGTGATATGCTTGTTCCTTTTCACTAAACTAAGAAACCAACAAACAATTGTGGAAAAATCTATATTTGCTTCATGCAGTGTAGACACAAGCTAAAATTACATATGTTACATATACACACACAAACTTTATAATATCCTTTATATATATACTTTATATATATGTTATATATTATATGTTCCTTAAAACATTCATTGTACATTGAATTATTTTTAAAGAGCTAATAAACTATAAGATGTTATGAAGTTTTCAATAAAAGAGAGCTTATCTGAAGTGAAAATTCCCCCTCAATTTAACTTTATTGTGTTAAACAATATAAGTTAATTATTTATCACAATACTGAGCATAATATAGGCATTCTCATAAGTACAAATAGAAACATTTATAATCTAAAATATATCTAAAACTCATATATCCTTTAAGATAAGGAACATCAAATTTCTGGAATACAAGACAAAAAACTGGTTCCATGAATCAATGATGTCTAAGAATTATTTGTGTTTTACGGTTGATGCCATGAGCATGTTGAAAATATGATTTTTTTCTTTTTCTTTTTTTCTTAGTTTAGAAGTTGTTCAAGGATGTGAAAAATGAAGTGGTAAACTTTTCACTGAGTTTGCTTTGGCTTGTCAGTTGATATTGAGACTCAAAAGAAGAGGAAAGACTCATGAACCATAAGAGATATGTAATTTTATTTTACCAAAAGGTGGCAAATCAGGTCATGTGTATTGGAAAATTGTATTTCTTGGGGACTCTATTGTTTATTTTAGTGCTTTCCTGGTTTCCCAAATATGTCCATAGCCCTTTTGTTTCAGTATTTGTGTGAAATCTATCTATTGAATTTTTCAATAGATTTAAGACAGTTTTCAGTGGAGTGATGGGTGATCAATAGCTACTGGATTGTTAAATAACAGTTCAGAGACAGAGGAGGGGCACCCTTTGCTATGAAGGCCTAGGTTGTATGTGTCGGCGGGTAGAGATGAGTCACAACAGAGGATAGTTGTGATGGTATTCCACCCATAAAAACATTTATTGATTCCATTGTCACAGGTGGAATATTAGGCTGACTTGTAAATTACTAAGTAAGATCTACCTTCTGCATATCAGATTGACTTGAGTTTTAATCTAATTTCTACTACTTTTCTAGCATGTGACCTTGAGCAAGTTACTTAATCTTGCTCAGGTTGATTTTTCCAATCACAGAAATGGCAATAATAATTGTATCTGATTCATAGAGTTTTTGTGAAAATTAAATGAAATGGCTTAAGGATTTCCTTGTGGGAATGCATCTTAGTCCATTTTGGCTGCTACAACAAAATGCCATAAACTGAGTAGCTTACAAATAATAGAGATTCATTTCTCACTGTCTGGGGGCTGAAAAGTCCAAGATCAAGGCAGATTCAGTGTCTGGTGGGGGCCCTTATCCTAGTGCGTGGACATTAGTGCCTTATCTTTGTGTCCTCATGTGGTGGAAGTGGCAAGGCAGCTCTCTGGGGCCTCTTTTATGAGGGCACAAATCCCACTCATGAGGTCTCCACCATCATGACCTAATCACCTTCAAAGGCCCTACTTCCAAACCTTGTGGATTAGAATTTTGTCATGTGAATTTTGAGAGAACGCAAACATTCACATCATAGCAGAATGGCTTTGTTAGAAAGAAGGTTACCAGTGTGTCTCTGGGCTTTGGTATTGGGTTCAGAAATAGGTTCCCCATGCAAGGATGAGGGAGGGAGAGGAAAGAGATAGCTAAGTACTCCGCGAGGAAGTGGCAGGGGAGAGAACAGACCATGCAGACCAGGAAGACACATGCCTACTGGATCCTCTATCCCTTAATCCCCAGATAAATTTGCTCAGAAGCTACCACTGGATCTTCCTCTAAAATATATCGTGAATCTGATATTTGTACCATCTCCACTTATCCCATTAAAGCCAATAGCAACTTAAGCAGTAGAAACTAAGAATGAGAGTAGCCATGTCTCCGACATGGCCCTAAAGTAAAAGCAACAAGTACTCCCTTCTGAGAGAACAACTACTAGAATTGCATTGGGGCCACCATAATGACCATTTAGCTTCTTGAATTACTTGTATTTTGAATGGTGATGAGCAATGCTCTAATTCTCTGGGCTGCCTGGAATGTAGCCTCTGAGAATAAATTCTTCCTCCTTAATACATGATGTTTCCATAGAATGTATCCCTACTACTGAGAGGTAACCTACTGGTGCCTGTGTATGCTCTGCAATGTGAAAGAACCCACCGAGTATATGGGTATTTTTCGGCTCCTAAAGGGCCCTGTTGCAATATGTTACACTCAACTTCTCTAATAGGGAATTGACAAAGCATGAGCATAGCACAGGTGATCCTTTAGTTATGCCCGTAATGACTGCCTCAAAGGGCATGCAGGCATGCTCCCTTACTAAAAGACATGCCCTAAGTACACATACAAAGGAGAGAAGAAAGGGTAAAACTGGTTTTTGGGTGATTATTTTGTTTTCTTGTTTTGTTTTTGCATGGAGTCACCTATCAGTTCATGCAGAATGGATCTCAGATGGGCCTGTGCGTATCTTCTCACTCTGATGTCCTCTCCCTTCTCCCTAGGCGGTGCTCTTTTTCTTCTAAGCTTCTCCCTTTCTCTCAGGTCCTGAAATATATGCTAGTCAGTTCTGAGATTTCCAAAGGCACTGGAGGGGCTCTGTTGGGCTCCTTGGGTCCCAGGAATTGCTGGAGGTAGCCCTAAGTCCTTTAAGTTCTTCCCAAGAAACCTACCAAAGAGGACCCCCCCCCCCATGTGCTGGAACAGACAACTTCCTACATGTTATGTTAACTGGGTCACTGTCACCCTGTTTTATCAGTGAATGAGTGGGGAGGAGGGTTAGAGAGAAAGGGTAGGAAAGAAATCCCATCTTGCCGCATATGTATGAGAAGGCACTGCCATGGTTACATTTTTCTAGGTCACAGTTAACAAACACTGACAAATTGCCAAAGTGCATTTTATTCTCGTTATGCTGAGACGTGAATATTGGATTTTAGTTTCTCTGTTTTTAATGTTTGGGAAAGCCTGCATTCATCACAGGAGGGATAAAAGATGTAGACTGTGGTTTAGAGGCACAATACCTGTAACAGCACACCCTGTTGATTTAATAATATATTTTTCCCAAGCAGTATTTGCCTTCTGCACCTATGCCAGACACCCACAGAGTGACTGTCTAATTTGCAAAAAACTATAATGAAGGTGAATGGCAACTAGCAGCAGGCAAGGTAGTCTAGATTCCAGAATCACAATTAAAGTAAAAGGGCTTCATCAATATTTGTCATCACACATTGAGCCATCACTTTTGAAAAAGAACAAAATACCCATCTCATTGTCATAATCACCAGCAGCAATTAACAATCCACGAGCCTTTTTCTTTCCATGCCTAAGCTCTCTGAGTTCACAAAGAGCCTGCTTTCTCTCTTCGCAAACACCCTGAATTCCTTTTTCAGACCAGAGAATACAATTTGTACTTTTGTGCAGTGCCCTACAAAATCAGGGATCAGTGACCTGTACCCCCTGGGCTGGAACTGGAGCTCTTGAAACTGCAGATAATAAGTCATAGTGGGTAAGAAGGTAAGGAGAGATAGGACTGAACTTTAGCTGCGGTTCACCTGGTCAGCATTTGCAAAAGCTCTCAGGGAGCACCAAGTGAAGGTTTTATTGCAGCTAGAATTCACTGACATAAAAAGCAAAATCTTCAGAACTTTCTATATTGCCCTGATGAGGCCACACAAGATACAAACCAGTTATATTGCCCCTTTCTGAGAAGTTCAGAGCACCTCAATGAAGGGTCCTTATTCAAGAGTTACAGCTCCTTTCTCATAGACACCCGTATAGGTCATTTTGCTTGAGGTGTGTGACTCCACCAAAGAGAAGGGTTAGACTAGGTTGGGTCCTTGACCACAGGACAAAACATGTATGCTGGTGAGTGGCCTGAAGGCTGGGATATCATGACGTATGTACCCTACTGGGATCTTCCTTGCTGAATGGTGGCTTTCCAACTCAATTGTTTCCTCTCTCTTAAGGAATCTGAATTTAGAGCCATAAATAAAGCAACATAGAAAGTCAAGTGTTGTATAAATCAGCACACATAGCTATAATAAATAAAAAAATAACTGGATCACCTAGGCTAAAAGAATTTAATGGAAGGATATTGAGTCTCCCAAGATTGATTGAGGGCTAGAGGACTAGGCTTGGAAAACAGGCAGGCCCCAGGATCTCTGAAAGACTGGATAGTGGGAGACACAGAAGGGACCAGGCAGCAGGAACAGAGGGTCAGTCTCTGAGGCATTGTGCTGTAGCAACTGTGAAATGACCTTCAGTCATCTCTTACAACATTGAGTGGTTTGCTCCAAGATTCAAGGACACCAGGCTCTTGGGATAACTCTACATCAAATGTTCATTCCTTGGCTGCCCAGGTATTGAATGGCACTGGCTGGCCCTAGTAGTCTTTGCAGTGGGAATTGGCCACTGGCTCCTTTGATGATCACACACAATGAAAGATTATTCAGAAAGAGAGGTCAAGGTGCCATTTGGAAGACATGCTGTATGTCAAATGCCAACTGTAGTCACTCCCTTTTTGCTTCCTAACATGCCCACGTACACCTTTCTTCCCAAATCTACATGAAAATTAGAAAAACAAAACAAAACATCCCACTGCCTATCCAATGCCACTATCTCTCACATTTCAGTAAACTTCTTGCCTCTCCCTTAGAAGGATTCCACTCAAATTCCTATGAATTACTTGATTCAGCTCTGAGTGGAGGATCTCTGGCCATTCATTGGCATTCTAGGATTATCAAAGTAACCCATCATAATATTCACCTAAGTATCTAATAGAAGGATAAATGCAAAAGAAAGTTAAGGGAAATTAGTGAAAATATATAAACATATCCATTAGCTGTTAAGGAAGGGAATATGGGTGGCAGATACAGTTCTCATTTCTGAAATTATTATGTGCTGTATTTATGATTTCCATTCTCCCTTACCATAATCCCCTTGCATTTGGTTACAATCCCAGACAGTCAGGGTTCTTTGACTGTTAAAATATTGATTTAATTTCTGGTGGATCTGGGCCACAAATGGCCAAGAGGTATTCTTAATTTCCTAATTCAATAGTGTCATTGTTATGTTTCCTGATAGAAGCCTTCTTTGCTTCGGTACTAAGACATCTAAACCAATGGAGCCCAGATCTGCACGCTGACTAAAACGAGTTAGGAACTGTTTCTTGAAAGAATATTTACATACTTGCAAAAGACAGCATAGCTTTCTTCTAAAAATATGGGTCCTCTGTGACTTTCCTACAGAGATTTGCCACAGGCTATGCACGGCATCACAATCTGGCACAAACACTTCAAACAACATTAAGTCTACTGGGTCATAAAAGTTGAATTTCATAGTATAAACCTTCCCAGAACTTTCTCTTGCTCCAAACTCTTAAAACAGAAAGACTTTTGTGTTTCCCAGTAAATGGCTTGAGCACCAAACACAAATACAGTTTGTATTACTTCCAAAATCCAAATAAGACCACCAACCTTCTTGGTAGAGAGCACAGTGGATTTCTCATTTTGGAGGAAATATTCCAAGGTGTCTTAAGCTATTGGAATGCTACAAATTTCACTGAGAAATTGATTTCTTATCTTATTTCCAAGGCATCTAGTGTACTAAAAATTCTTGCTTTCCAAGTCCTATTGGTATGATATTATCAAAATGCTAGACTAAGAAAGCCAAGGTTTCCATTGATTTAACTGTACAAAATTGGGAGGTTGACCTATTCCTGAGTTAAACATCTGCCAAGTGAAAGCAAACTTCCTTATTGGAATAAAGTAAAAAGTATTAACAAGATCAAAAGTAGTGTATCAGGCGCTCAACAGATATGAGCACATGTGTGATGTCAGATCCAGTTGGAAGTACACGGGGTTATGTGGTCCACTGTTGTACTGCAAGGTCCACCTATTTTGCATTATCCAAATGAGAAAATTAAATGGAAATATAATAAGATACTATGCCTCTGCAACTTTCCAGCATTTGATGACGGTCCTAATCTCTGTGACTTCCTCGGGGATATTGAAATGCTTTTTGGTTTACTATATGAATAAAGAATAGCTCCAGTGGAATTCCAATGGCCCTTCTGACAGCAATAATCCTTAATCATGGATCAAAGAGCCAGTGGGCTCACATATCAATAATAAAAAGACAACCAAATTAAAAGAGATCTGTACTGACATTTCTAAAAAGCACATGAAAAGATGTTCAACATCATAAATCATCAGGGAAATGCAAATAAAAAGCACATTGAGATACGACTTCACAGCCACTAGGATAGCTATAGTAAAAAAGAGATAGTAAGAAGCGGTGGTGAGGATGTGGAGAAATCAGAATCCTCATTCACTGTTGGTGGGAATCTAACATGGTACAGCCAGTTTAAAAAAAAAGTCTGGCAGTTTCCCAAAAAGTCAAACACACCATTTGATCCAGCAATTCCACTCCTGGGAATATCCCCAAAGGTACCGAAAATGTATATCCACCCAAAAACTTGTACATAAAAGTTCATAGTAGCATTATTCATAATAGCCAAAAGATGGAAAGAAACCATATATACGTCAACCAATAACAGATAAACAAATGTGGTCTATACACACAATGGAATATTACTTGGCTATGAAAAGGGATGAAGTAGTAACACATGCTACGACATGGGTGAACCTTAAGAATATTTTGCTAAGTGAAAGAAGCCAGACATCAGAGACCACGTATTATGACTCCACTTATATGAATGTGCAGAATAGGCAAATCTATACACGGAAAGCAGATAAGTGGTTTCTAGGGAAGGAAGATGGGAGGATTTGGAGAGGATAGATAAAGGGTATCGGCTTCTTTTGGGGGTGATGAAATATTTTTAAGTTGATTATGGTGATAGATGCCAAACTCAGTTAACATATTAAAGACCATTGAATATACTCTTTAAATGGATGAATTCTCTCTCAATAAAGCTGTTACAAAAAGAAAAAAAAGAAAAACAGAACCAAAGAGTAATCTTTTTTCTCCAGTTACTAAAGACAAATATTTAAACCATACAGTAAGTTGAGAAATAATCACGGATGGGTTTGAAATACCACTATGCTTTTAATGAAGCAGATTTTAGCCAAATTTTATCATCTTCCCCATAAAAGCTCCTCTTGGATGGACAGCATGCAGTGATGCACTGGATCCCTTGAAATTAGTATTTGTTCAGAATCAATGTCCAAAGTTCTATGTAGTTTTAGGGTTTATCCCACTCCCCAGCATAACATTCCCTGGTTAATGAACACAGGTCTCCTTTGGGGAAGTCTGGGAAGAAAGTGGAATGCAATTCTTTCCCCATTGCGTTACCTTGGAGCTTTTGTCAAGGTATAGATGTATGGGTTTACTTCTGCGTTCCCTCTTCTTTTTCATTAAAGTAGCGCTTGAGGCTTACTGAGCTTCTCTTAGACCTATAAATTTATAGCTTTTATAAAATTTAGAATTTTTGGACATTATTTCTTCAAATATTTTCTGTGAAGTCCCCTCTTTCTTCTTCATCAGGGACTCAAAGGACAGGTATATTAGGCCATATATATATGCATGGAACTGGAAGCTGTCCCATAGGTCACTAATGCTCTGTTCATAATTTTTTTTCTCTTTTCTTCTGTACTTTGGATGGTTTCTATTCTATTGCTTCTGCAATGTCTTATCTGCCATTAATCCTATTCATTGTATTTTTTTAAAAATCTCATACATTATAATTTTCATCTCTAGCAGTGGAATTTAGGTCTCTTTTTTTAAATATCTTATATGTCACTCCTTAACTTTTTGAATATATAGAATAAGAGTTACAATAAATGTGTTCCTATCCTAGCTGGTAATTCTAACATCTGTGCTGCTCTGAAACAGTTTTGATCCATTTTTCTCCTCCTGTGGGTCAGTTTCCTGATTCTTTTCATGCCTGGAAAATTTTTACTGAATGCTGGACTTTGGGATTTTTATCATATTGGTTGCTGGATGTGTTTGTATTCCAATAAATATTCTTCACTTTTGTTCTAGAATTGATTAAGTTACTTTAAAATCATTTGATCTTTTTGGGTGTAGCTTGTAATATTTGTTACAAGCATTGCTCAGCTTGGGTCTGATCACTCTGCACTACTGCGGCAAGACTCTTTTGTGTACTCTACCCGACACCCTGTGAATAGTGAGGTTTTTCCAACTGGCTGGGGGGACAGGCACTATTCCCAGTCCTGCATGAGTGTTGAGCACTGTTATCTCTAATCCTTTTACATGTTTCTTTCGCCAACTCTGAGTAATTTCCTCACACAAATGCACTAATGAGTAATCAGCTGAATCCTCAAGAGAAATCCACTCGAGGTTTCCTGATTTCTGTCCCTGGGCAGCTCTCTTCTTCCTGGGACCCTGTCCAGTGAACTCTAGCGCCTTTTGTCACTGTGAATGCTCTGGCTTCTCAATTGGGGGGAGTCTGCTGGGGTTTACCTGGGTCTCCTCTTTCTCAGTTACAGCCTGGACACTCTCCAGGCAATTGGAGGGTTGACTTTGTTTCCCTGGGAGATGGGTCTCTCAGCAATTACTGTTCATCATTGCTTTATAGGCAGGGTCTATAAAACTGCCGATCCATCCATTTGGGGGCTGTTTCAGGGAGGAGGATACATCCAATTTCTTTACTCAATCTTGTCTGAAAGCCAAAGTCATGTTTCATTGATCTATATGTCTAGCTTTATGATAATCTCACACTCTCTTGATTACTATACTATAATTTTATAGTAAGTCTTAAAATCAGGTAGTGTATGTTCTCTAATTAGGTTCTTCTTCTTAAAAAACATTTCCACTGTTCTACATCTTTTGGTTTTAGACATAAAGTTTAGAATCTCATAAAGTTTCGAATCAATTTGTCAATTTCTGTGAAATAGCCTGGTGGGATTTTGAATAAAATCGTATTGGCTCCGTAGAAATATTGGAGAAAATATGTACTTTGATAATATTTGAGTCTGCCAGTCAATAAGCATAGTATATATTTCCATTTATGTAGGCCTTCTTTAGTTTCCTTTGCCAATGTTTAGAGTTTTTAGTTTATAAATATTGCACTTCATCAAAGTTATCCTTAAGTATTCCATGTTGTTAAAATATTATTATAAATAGTATTTTAATTCAATTTCTAATTTTTTATTTCTAATATGTAGAAATTCAATTGATTTTTAAATGCTGATCTTATATCCTGTCACTTTGCTAAACTCACTTATTAGTGGAATAGCTTTTTAAAAATTCCTTAGGATTTTCTACATCGTATTATCTGCAAATAGGGTTTTACTTTTTCTATCTATATATTTTTATTTATTTTTCATTCCTTCTCATATTATCTAGGACTTGCTAGACAATGTTGAACAAAAATGGTGACAGTGGACATATTTGGTTTTTTCCCAATTTTAGGGGGGAAGCATTCAATACTTCACCATTAAGTATGTTTGCTATGGGTTTTTCCACAGATGCCTTTTATCAAGTTGAGAAAATTCCATTCTGTTCAATCTAGCTCAGAAGTTTTATCATGAGTGTGTGTTGGATTTTGTCAAATACTTTCTTCATCTATTAGGATGACAATATTATTTTTATTTTTTATTCTATTAATATTCAAATACATTTTTATTTTATAGATTAATAGGGTTAAGTAATATTTACTGATTTTTTGAACATTAAACACACCTTACATCTGTGGACTATTTTTCTGCCATATTATTATGGTGTCTTATCCCTTTTATATATTGCTAGATTTTATTGCTAATATTTTATAAAGAAATTTCTGACTCTATATTGATAAAGAATATTGATCTACAGTTGTTTTATTTTATTTTTTTCTTATAATGTCTTTTCTGATTTTGGTATCAGAGTGATGCTGGCCTTATGAAATGAGTTGCAAATTGTTTCTCCCTCTTTAATTTATGAAACAGTTTGTACATAATTGATGTTATTTTTTTCTTAAATGTTTATGGAATTTACCAGTGAAGATATCTGGGCCTACCGTTTTCATTATGGAAAGATTTTAAACTATGAATTCAATTTTTTTAAATAGATATAGGGCTATCCAGGTTCTCTCTTTATTCTTGAGTAAGCTTTGAAAGTTTTTGTCTTTCAAGGAGTTTGTTCATTTAATCTAAATTATAGACTTGACATCAAGTTGTTTAGAATATTTCTCTTTGTTATTTATTTATATTTTTATTATCTGCAGGATCTATAGTGATGCCAACGTTTTCATTACAGATATTTTTAATTTGAGCGTCCTCTCTATTTCTTTATTTCTATGGCTAGAGATTTTTTAGTTTTAGTGATTTTTTCAAACAACTAGCTTTTCATTCCACCGATTTTCTCTATTGTATTGTATATCTATTTTCTATTGCACTGATTTCTACTGTTATCTGTATCATACTCTTCTTCTGCTTACTTTTGGTATAATCTGTTCTTGTTCTAGTTTCTCATGGGGAAGGCTCAAATCATTTATTTTGAAACTTTCTTCTTTCCTAATATAAGCATTTAATGCTCTAAAATTTTCTTTAATCACTGCTTTAGCCTCATCGTACAAATTTTGATATTTTGTATGTTTATCTTCATTCAGTTAAAAGTTTTCTAATTTGTCACTTTAAAAAATTTGAACCATGAGTTGTTTAGAAAAGATGATGTTTAATTTGAAAATATTTGAGACTTTCTAGATATCTTTCTGTTATTGATTTCTAGTTTAGTTCTTTTGTGGGCATATAAAATACTTTGAAGACTTCAATATTGTTAAATGTATTGAAACTTATTTTATGAGTCATAGTATGATCTATCTTAGTGGATATCCCATGTGTACTTGAAAATAATACTGTTGTTGGGTAAAGTCTGTAACTGTGAAGGAATGATTTAAATTTGATAACTATGTTGTTTAACTCTTCTATGTCCTTATTGATACTTTGCTCACTTGTTCTACCAATTCCTGAGTAGGAACTGTTGAAATATTCAAATAAAAATGTGAATTTTTTATTTCTATTAGTTTTTGCTTTGTCTATTTTGAAGCTCTGTAGTTAGATGCTTCATATTAATATTATTAGGTTTCTTGATGAATCAATTTCCTTTAATGTCCTTCTTTATTCCTATTTCAGTCTTTGATGTGACTTCATCTTTGATATTAATTTTAAAACTTCAGCATTTGTTTAATTGATGTTTGAATGGTACATTTTTTTTATTTTCTAACTTATTGATGACTTTATATTTAAAATGGGTTTCTTTTAAGTGGTATATATCTTGTAAATGATATCTAGTTGGTTTTATTAATGCAATCTAATCAATCTCTACTTCTTAATTGGTGTTTTAGACCATTGACATTTACTATAATCATCAATATCATTGGATTTAAAACTACAGTTTTACTGTTTGCTTTCTATTTCGCCCTTCTGTTCTTGGTTTCCTTTTTCCTCCTTTTGTGCCTTCTTTTGAAGAGAACTCAAAAATTCTCTTGTACTTTTAAATTATTCCATTGTATCTCTACTATTGACTTATAATTTATACTTCTTTGTGTTATTATTTCATGGTTTCTTTGAGGTTTATAATATGAATTTTAAGTCATTTTAATGTATCTTTAAGCACTATTATACTATATGATGTATAATTCAGAAATCTTTTAACAGTATACTTTTATTCCACTTTTTTGTTTTGTTTCTACTACTGTTCTTATGTATTTAAATTATACATATGCTTTAAACCCCAAATATATTATTATTAATTTTGTATTAAGATTCACCATTTAAAGAGATTAAAAATGGGGAAAAAGTATTTTATTTACATAGATATTTACTTGTTCTGATATTCTTCATTCCTCCATATAGATTCTAATTTTCTTTCAGCCTAAAGAATTTCCTTTAACATTTTTTAAAATGCAAGACTGCTGGCAATACATTCTCTCAGCTTTTGTTTGTCTGGAAAGAACTTGATTTAACATTTACTTTTCAAAGGCATTTCTGTTGCATATAGAATTGTAGGTTGATAACATCTTTCAATATTCAAAATCTTTCATTGTCTTTTTGGATAAAATACTTTCTGATGAGAAATCAACTGTAACACTTATCTTTCTTTCTTTGTATATAATGTGCCATGTCTTTCTGATTGCTTTAAATATTTTATCACTGGTTCTCAACAATTTGATAATAATGTGTCTTGGCGTGGTTTCCTTAACGTTTCTTTTCTTTGGGGTTTATAACGCTGCTAAGACAGGGTTTATAGTTTTCACCAAGTTTTACAAGTTTTTACCTGTTATTTTTTCAAGTGTGTTTTTGTCTCATCTTCTCTCTGTTGCTCTCTCTCTCATTCTCAGTCTAGCTCTAGCTTTCATCCTCAGAATCTAATTACACATTTATTAGACCAATAAGTGTCTCACAGTTCTCTAAGTTCATTTATTGTTTTAAGTCTTTTTTCATTGTGCTGCTAAATTTTGGATAGTTTTAAATGCATTCCAGTTTACTGATTTTTTTTGCAGTATCTAATATGCTGTTAATTACTTCTAGTACCTTTTCATTTTATTTATTTATTTATTTCAGCATATTATGGG
>VBSM01003176.1:72958536-72982782 GCA_008086735.1 Cheirogaleus medius | reverse complement strand
ATTTGGGTCTTTTGAAAATCTTCAATTTTTCTTGTCATTACATCTACATTTTCCTTTCCATACTTACACATAATTACCAATGTATTTTAAGGGCCCTGTCTGCTATTTCTACCATGTCCCTTGCTTCTTTCTATTAATTTTTTTCCTGATTATATATCTTATTTTTTCTGCTTTTTTTCTTCATGCTTGATAATTTTTTTCTATGCTGGACATTGTGAAATAGATTGTGTTTTGGTAGTAAATGCTGTTGTATTCCTTTAAATAGTAGTGAATTTATGACATATAGTTAAGTTACAAGTCAATTTAATCTTTTCAAGGCTTGCTTTTAAGCCTTGTTAGGATGGGTCCAGAGCAACCTCTATTCTGAGTATAATTCTGATTATAACCTCTATTCTGAGTATAACTCTTAGGGAGCTTTCTGAAGACTCTACTCAATCCTCATGTCTCTCCAGTTGCATGGGAAAATCTGTGTGAGCATGGGGAATTGCTCAACCTACCATTTTTTGAGCTTCTTTCTCCAGCCTTAGAGAGTTTCATCCCATGCATGTACAGAAAAGCTTTTGCTCGAAGATTCAAAGACATCCCCTACAGATTTCTATAGCCTTCCCTCTATATAGCTTCCTCCTCTCCAATACTACACCCCATAACTTCTAAGAATGTTGGCTTTCTTGAGTTCCAATCTGAGTCTCAACTCAGCAAAAGCACTCAGTTCTGCTTGAGTTCCTCTTCTTTCATTGCAGCATGGAAACTTGATTGCAAGCACTAGAAATTGACATTGCATTTTATTTATTCATTTAACAAACATTCACTGAACACCCATCCTGTGCTGTTTGATGTACTAAATACTCACAGTGAATAAGCAGAAAAATGTCCCAACCTCATGGAACTTACATTGTAATGTTTTACAAGAAAAAAGAATTTATTGTACAGATATCTCTAAGAGACACAGACAGAATATAAGAGATGTGTAAGAAATGCAGAGTCACGAAAATAAGCAGGAACAAGATCATGCACAGGAAAGATATATACTGCACATGTGATTGCTGCTGAGATAAATAGCCTTCCAACCATTTTCAAATTCTGGCATCATTTGGTCAAGATTTGAAGTCTTAGAAGAAAGAATCATATAGGCAAAATCTAAGTCAGTGTTCAGCCCCCGAGTCCTCGAATAGAGAGAAATTCAGAACTTCTTAATTTCTGCATTGTAAATGAGGCATTATTTCCATGAAGATGGTACACATTTGGGAAGTACTTATAAGGGGAATAGGAAGAAGAGGGGCTGTGAGATGATGGACGGCAAGAGGAAGGACAAAAATTCACTACAGTTGCATAGAGGAGACGGAAGTCAGGAAGTAACCAAAAGAAAGTAGAAGCTGAATTCAAGAGTCAGAGAAAGCAGTATAAAGACTAACTATTCATTAACAGAGACAAAATGAGCAACAGGGAGAGGAGAGCTGAGTTCTGAGCAGCAGGAGTGGCCCTTGCGTCACCCGCACTGTTGCAGGCTGACTAAAGCTACGGCTGCGCTCTGGACAGCACTGGCTCACGTTCCTGCTGCCAGGAGGACGGGGTCATACGACATTTTTCTCTTCCTTTTTATTCTCATATGCATTTATAATGAACCCTATTCCTTAAACAAAGAAACTGGAGTTTGTCTGTTCTTTGATATATGAAAGAGCTAACCAAGCCCTGCTCTGCTAAATAGTGAGAAAGTTACGCAAGGGTCAGTAAATGTCGGAAGTTCTCCAAACTGTGTGGATTCTTTGGTCCCAGTGACTTGGGAATCCCACCCTTAATCTCCCTGAGGACCTCCACATTTTGTCAGTCTACACTGGGCTTGCTGTTCTGGGACTTTCTTTCATTTTAAGGGATGTAACAGAAGATACCAATGGTTTGACTACTGTTTCTCCCTTGACTTCCAGAAAGCATGATTTACTCAAAATAAGTCACTGGACATGAACGCTATCACTCTTATATTTAGATAAATTAAGTGCCCTACTTTGATTTTCAAAACACAGATGATTTTTGCCATCTCAGAGGGCTGATCACAGTGGAAATTCTTTCCAAAGAACTAACTCTCCCCTTAAACACAGACAGCTGTGAATCAGGAGTTATAAAGTGGAGAGGAAAATTAAAATCAATGACAATATTTAGTTTCCTGCCAAGAGTAGCTTGCACAGTTAACAGACTGCACTCAGATGCCTGTGGAGACTGAGAATACCCTGGGCTCGCTGGCTGCCCGGTTGGGGGTGCACTAATTGCTTTTTATTAATGAGGAGAGTTCTCTTCCTGCACTGATGTTTCTTGAACTTCCATCTCATGCTTGGTTGGTGAAGCATAACTACTAAAAACCAAACCACAGTTATAATATTTTTTCTCCCCATCGAAATCAGCAGAGAATATTTTGAAAGAAGAAACAGGGGGAAGATAAGGTTAAATTTGAGTTCCTAATGATTCTTTTAAATCATGAGCATTTTGGAGTATAAAATCAAAGTGTTATCAAATGCATTTTAAATGATCACAACATGCCCCCCTCAAGTTCAAAATGTTAGAACCTGGTGGTTAGAGGTGAGGATTAAAGTCAAGAGCAGTGGATTTGAGTCCAAGACCAGGGCTCCTGTACCAGTTGCTCACGGATGCCCATTGTAGCACTTGCTTCTTTCTTTGTGAAAGGTGGATGTTGCAGGACTAGACTGTCTCATAGACTTGCAGCTGAGATCAAATGAGATACTGCATATGAATAGGTATGAGGCAATTAAAAGAGAATATAATCTGAAATGTGGGTGCTTATATGCATTCACTATGTTTATCCTACCACACATAGTTCAATTACCAAGCAGTGGGCACATATTGATCTTCTGCCACGTGCCCAGCCTCACACTGGTCAAAAGTAGTTAGTTCATGTGTCTTCTCTTACGTTCAGAAACTGTTCATTATACAGAAAAACCAGCAGTTCTGTTCATAGAGCCATGGAAAGTTCAAAAGGAAGATTTTTACTTGTTCCTGTTTCCAAGCACTGGCCAGAATGGAAGGGATTATTTTGAGGGAGATTGTCCTCCTGATAATATTTTCCCTTCAAAAGAAAATTGCCTCTCCTACCACTTGGATAATAATAAGGAAAACAAAGCACTGGGTCTAAAAAAAATATTACAGATACAGGATAAAGTAGACAAGGAGGAAATAGAGCAATAGAAGAAGAGAAGTAGATAAAAATCAGTAGAAGCAGAGAGAATTATGGGAGGTAGGAGAATGAATATGTAGCAACAAAGAGCAAAATTCTAGGAGAGAGATACTAATTTAGAAAGATCAACAGAATTTTGAAATCAACTTGGAAAATCACATTACAAAGAGATGATTTTGAAAGAAAAGCCAACCAATATCTGTGTTGACTCCTGTGTGTGGAAAGAGGGATGGTCTAGTAACTAAATTCTATTTATATAGCTTAATATGTGGATGTAGTGATTTAATACTTCTGTAATTATGTTTAAAATTGACACTCATAAAATGTTTTATTTATTCTTCCGGGCTATGTTTATTACAGACTGTCTCATCTTAGAGTTATTTATGTCCCTGTCTGTCTCCTTTACCAAAGAATGGAGTGAATTGCAGTGAATAAGACGAAACCAGGTCTTCTTTAATTCTATGTTATCAGCAGCACCTAGCACAATGTCTATCACTTCCTAAAGGGTTAACAAAATTTAAAGTAAATTGAATTATTTTAAATTTTATTATCTTTTGTTTATGTATATGTGTGTGCATACATGTGTGTCTGTATGTATAATATGTTAAGTTTTTCTTAAGAATTGAATTTTGGTTTTAACTTATGAAGTTAGGAATATGACAATAATGCACTAACATACTAGGAGGCCAATTCCAAAAATCTGTTCACTACCCAATGCCCAGGGAATAATTATCAGTCTATCCTTGATGGGTTCTATCTACACTCTTACTTAGGGAGTAGAGAGAGAAAGTGTGGCTTCATTCTTGAAAGCAGGAGTAATTATCCCTGCTGGCAGGGAGAGCAGGTAGAAGGCAGTATTGTTGTGTATAGAAAAGAAATATGATACAAACTACAATCCTTACCCATTACAAAATTTAAAATCTATTTGGAGAAGAAAAAGACAACAGAAACAACTATGCAACTATATGGCAGAAGTTAGTCACTCATTTGTTTATATAATGGAGATATTTTGACAATGAGAGAAGGTGTTATTAGTGTCCTCCACAATACAACTAGCTCAGCCTCGTTATCCCCTATTTTTGTTTAGTTATCCCCAGGGAAGATTTCTAGCCCAAATCTTCCTAATTAGTAACTCCTACCTTGTTAGAGTTTGAAAACAGTCCTCTGTCCCTGGAACCAGGTGGCACGGCAGAGATTGGCAGGACCATTAGCCTGCATCAGTGGACTTGATACCCTGAGAGTCCTTTCTCAAATATATGGGAGAAGTAGGATTTGAAAGTAATTCATGATCCCTCTTAAGTGAGAGTAATACACACCTTCCTGATACAAATGACAAAGCTGCTTTTCTTCTCTTTACCCGTATGTTGCAGTTTTTCACTCGGACTGAAAATGTGTGTAAAAACCAGCGGGTGACTGTGACAATTGTGATTGTAGATAGACAGGCTGCAAGTTGAAAGACAAAACCTGTCTGATGTCCTTGGAGCTCTGACTCCCACTGGCTCTGCTTGCTCTAGCTCTTCCGGCTGAAGGGGGCTGGCACCGTCTAGTCATTAGTTTCAAATCTCATTATCTTTATGGCAATTTTTGGTTTTTAGATCTAAAGGATATCAGGAATATTTTTTTTTATTGTAGAAGGCAATGGTAGAAAAGAGAAAAAATATTTCTTTATTATATGAAGAGGGAAAACTACTTACAGAAGACATCGAAAACTCAGAGGCTTTTAATGTTTCTAAATCCAAATGAGGACAGTAAAATACCTAAGGATAAAAGGGCAGGATGTCATAGTTAAACAAAGAATCATCTATTTCGTGACTACTTACATCAATTGGTTGTGTTCACATCTGAAGTCGCTAATGGATTATGCTTATGATACTAGGCAAAATGAGTATCATAATAGAGTTTAATACTGAAAATGTGTGAGGCATATTTAAACAGTGGGAACACAGGAAGGATGGAAGGAAGGAAGGAGACAGGGAGGAAAATAACTGGTTTTGAAACAAAAAAATAACTTTGGAATTCATGTCGTTTCTTCCACCATATTTAAATCTGGGAATCTGAAATTTTAAAAAAAAAAACAAAATTCATACTGCTAACTACTTATATACAGGAGAAGCCTTTGACAACTATTTCTGTGTTCTTCTTTCTCCCAAATCTTGCCATTATAGCAGTAAACATGAGACATGAGAGATTGTGTAGATATAAGTTAAGGACATAGGTTTTGGAACCAGCTTCATGGGTTCAAATTATGATCAACCTCTTGCCTAACTGGGTGACTTGGGGAAAATTACCCAGTCTGTCTGTGCCGGTCACCTCGTCTCCTTATGTGTAAATCTGGAATGCAATAATAGCACTTACCTCACAGAATCATTGCAGAGGTTAGGTTGGTTCAATAATACATCTAAAGCACCCAAACCAACCTGGCATATAGCAAGTGCTCAGTAAATTAGGTACCCCAATATCACAGCTCATTGACCATCTCACGTTATTTGCCTTTCCACTTTAGCAACTTACTTTCTGACCCTTGGTCTTCTATTGTACAAAGAATGACTCCGCTTCCAAATCCTTAAATTTTGATATTCCTGGATCTTACCATACCTATGATTCTTTCATCTTTCTTACTTCCTAAGCTTGGTCTACAACAACTGGGGAATCTACTCTTCACATAAACAAGGTTAACAGACAAATAACAGATTGAGAGAAGATATTCATAATCTATATTGACAAAGGAATGCTGTTCAGAAATATTAATATAAAGGATTTCTACATATCACTAAGAAAAAGACAACTCGATAAAAAAAATAGTCAAGTGGATTGAACAAACAGCTCATAGAAAAAGATGAAATATCCAAAACAAATCAAAAGTAATCAGGAAAAATACAGCAGTAATGAAACACTGTATATTCCAGAGATTGGCAATAATCCAACATCTGGATATACCAAGTAATGGTGAGGATATTTGCTAGGAACCCTTATATGTTGCTGGCAGGAGTTTAAATTAGTATGTATATACTTTAAAGAACAATTTGGCAATGCCTGGTAAAGTTAAATAATTTGTGCATTGGACACCACTGGGTGCCTACCAGCAACCTTTCCCAAACCCTTTCCTTTTCTATAGAAGCCTGACATTATGTGCCCAGCCATTCCTTCCTCAGCACAGTCATGTGCTTCAGTGGAAGAAGATGCAATCCACAGTTCCAGGATTGGGCTTGGTTTTTCCTAAAAGTGATCATATTGCCATTGGCAGTGACCTAACTGCAGCCAATAAATTACAAGGGGAGGTCTGCTGGGGTTATTCTGGGGAAAGGTTACAATTCCTGAGAGATCACCTTAGGAAAAACAGCCTTCCCTCTTCTTCTGGACGCTGCCATATTTGGATGTCACATTTGCAAATTCTGCAATCATTCCACTACCAGCCTGAGAAGGAAAAGGGAATGGCTCCTTGATAACCTTATTGAGCCTTGAATAAACCAACCCTAAAAAGCCAACCCCACCCCAAACCTGCTTTTAAGTAAAATAATAAATGCTTTCATTTTTAAGCCAGAATGAATTGAAGATTTTGCTTCTTATTGTCAAAATCAGACTATTTCTCGGTATATACTCTACAGAACCCCCACTCAGGCATACACAGATATATGCATGAAGACATATTTTATAGCAATCTTTATAAAATCCCGAAATTAGAAACAATTAAATTGTCTAACTTCAGTTGAACAGTTAAATACATTTGAATATAATCCTATGATGGAAAACTATAAAGTAATTAAAATGTATTAAAATGAATACACTTGATCTACTTTTGTGGACATAGGTATATATCAAGAACATAATGTAGAGTGAAAAAAGAAAGTTGATGAACAATATGGACAGCATACCATATGTGCAAACTCTGTCAACACACAAAACAATATTATTTATGGCCAACTGGCATGCACATATGGAGTAAACATGCCAGAAAGGATCATTGAGAACACACATAAACTCAGAATAGAGGGAAAGGGTGTAACATGCTAGAGTTACAATGAGAACCTCATATGCATATTTAATATTTTACTTCTTTTAAGAAAGGTGCAAACCACATATGAAGAAAGGTTAGTATCTGTTAATTTAGCTTAATGACAATATGACAATATTTCTTATACTATAATTTTCAGTACGCTTATAATGATTCATAATAAATTTTTAAAAATAGAATAAATTTTAAAGTAAAAATATTAGCAAAAAGGACAGAAAAGAGACACAGGAAATGGAAATTGGGATAAGATTTCCTTTCACTATTAAATTTAAACACTTCTCTATTGTTTGAATGTTATAACGAGTATGAATTTCACTTACACTTTCTTAAAAACAGAGGATTTTGAAGAGAAATAAATTCAGTCTCTCACTATAGCTCCCTTCTGTTTTAGGCCATCAACTCCCTCTTTGTTGTAGCTTCCTCCTTACGCAGACTGATCAATATGGTGGATGGCTGTAACCACCCCCTCATAGGAATTATCAGCTTCCTATGTGTCTTCGAGAATTTCACAATATGTTGAAAATAAATACCAACATAAGAAACTGCTAGAGAACACTCCTGGCATTCCTTCAAATCCTCCCTGATGGTATCCTCCCTAGCTCAAACCAACAACCCAACTTCTCTCTCCCGAAGCCCAGCTATGAAGAAAATAATCTCCACAGTGCTAATTTAGTGTGGACCTTAAACCATCTCTGCATGCTTTGGGTGACATCCTTCACTCCTGAGGTTTTCATTACTCCCTGTACACTTTTCTTCTCAAATGCATGACTCCAGTCTGCTCTCCACTCTCAGCCTCGGGCGAGGCTCCAGCTTTATTATTGGACTTCTCTGTGCAGTTATCACCAAGCTGAACACATTGTTCCACCCAATATGAGAATGAGCATGGCTGGGGGCAGTCTTAGTAATCCATAAATGGAAGCTGTACATGATGGAGAATCATGGACCGGTCACTGCAATTCATTTAAGGATGGCCTGAAATTTTTGATGCTCTTCTCATTGAGAGGTAGGATCCACGACTCTTGTTCTTGAATATGTGTGGATTTGATGACTGTTCTGAGTAACAACACAATATGCAAATATTAACACTGTACCAAGTTCTGAGCCTAAACCTTAAGTCACGGGCAGCTTGTACTTCCTGGCTCTCAGCTCTCTGTCTCTGTGAATTCAGCCACCACATCAGAAATCCAGCCACCTCATGACCACCATGCTGGAGATGCCACATGGGGTTGCTCCAGTTGCCAGTCTCAGATGAACACAGTCAACCAATCACTACTTCAAGATGCTGGACCTGTGAATGAAGCCAACGTCGACTCTCCAGACAAGCCCACTGAGTACCACTAGGTGACCTTGGTCAGTGCTCTGTGGGGCAGAAGAATCGCACACGGAGCCCTGCTCAAATCTCTGACCCTCAAGATTATGAAATATAACAAATGGCTTCAACTCACTAAGTTTTGGAATTTATTATGTAACAATAGATAACCGGAAAATTCCCTCTTCTCCAAAGCTATTTAATGGGCCTCCTAGAAGTATACATAGTTCTCACCCATAAAACATTTTCCAATTATTATGAGTTACTAAAAAATAATCATATACTATCTCATTGGTAAAAACAAACAAGACATGATTATACAAAATAAAATTTTAAGATCCCACCTTTATTCCCTAATTTCATCCCTTTCCCCATCTCAAAGTTAACTGCTATTCCTATTAATGGATGTTTAGATTATTTCCAGTTTTTTGCTAAATAAAACAGTGCAGCAATAAATAGCCTTGTATATTTGTGAGTATTCTCTGAAAAATTTAGATTCATAGAAGTGAAATTGGTGGACCAAAAGATATTAAAATTGTGATACTCAATACCAAATTGCTCTATCAAGAAATTAAAATCTTTGCTCATTTATATTGTCACCACTATTTTGGAATAGTATTCATTTCTGCAAACACTGGCTGCCAATAGACCTTAACCATTTAAATTTTCCCACTATGAATAAAAAAGTGGTAGTTTATTGTTTTAATTGATATTTCTCTGATTATCTGTGAAGTTTGTAGTAATATGTTTATTACTACTTGGATTTCTTCCTCAGTGCATTTACTGTTTATAATCTTTTCTAAAAAATTTTTTTTCTGTTAGATTGCCTCTTTGTGTTTATTGATTTGTGGCAGCTCTTTGCATTCTGAATATTAATTCGTTGCCTGTTCTATATGCTGCAGATACTTTTTTCTAGTCTGTGGTTTGTCTTTTATTCTTTAATTTATTTATGCAAGAGATAGTTATTGAGCACTTAGTGGCACACATTGCTCTAGTTACCAGAACAACATGAGTAAAACACAGTCGCACTCTCTTGGAGTTAACAGTTTAGTGGGGAAGATACACAATAAACAATGGCACGTAGATATAATGTTGTATAAGTGTAGAGTGGGAGTGAGAGCTATAAAGTGATGGCGTATGCTGTTGTATATGATAGGGTGTTCAGGGGAGTCATCTGATGACTGAAATGAGCTGATATCTGGAGGGAAAACATTCCAATCTGAGGAAATAGCATGTGCAAAGGCCCTGAGGTAGGAGCACGATCATAGTGTTCCAGAAACTGCAAGGAGGCCAGTTTTGCTGGAGGACCACACATAAAGACAAGGGTGGTAAAACACCAGCCTAGAGAGATAGGCAGGGCCCAGAAAACTTAAGGCCTTGTAAACCATGGACTATCAATTTTATTTCGTTGGAGAATAGAAGCAATTTAGAATGGTTCATAGGGGAGTGATGATATCTGATCTCCATTTGGAAAGGATCAGTCTGTCTACTGTGCAGCATAGACTGTGTGTGTGTATATATATAAAGGGACATCAGGAAGAATGGGAGGAGAAAGATCATATGGAAGGCCACTGCCATACATAGTAGGTTGTTTGTCATAGTCTAAGCTCAGATATTAAGTGACAGAGGAGTAGATTTAAGTTGAAGATTTAGAACACATTATTTAGAAATGTGAATGTTTATTGGTTACTTTGAGAAAAGGACTTTAGTGGAGGGAGACAAAATTCTAAGTGAATTGGTCTCTAGAGAAAAATGGCAGAAAGAGGGACACACCAAGTCTACTCAGAAAGGATTTTACTCTAAAAACAGAGAAATACAGAAGTCGCTGGAGGCAGATATAGGATCAAGAGAAGCTTATTTTATTTTTGTAGTATGGGAGATGTTCTTCTAAGATGTTTGTGCAGCAATGGCAATGAGCCACTGAAGAGTTTAAATTAATGAAATAGAAGAAACAGAGGACAAGTCCCTGGGTAGATAAGAGGCTATGTGATCCAGTGCCCAGGTGGAGACTCTGAGCTTAGCTAAGAACACAGATCTTTCATCCATTTGTAATAAGAAGCAACATATACAGGTGTAGAGCAGAACTGGTCAATGCGATGCTGGGAGAGCAAGGAAATTTGTTCTGATTTATTGACTTTATTTTCTCAATGAAATAAAAAGGCCATCAGCTGAGAATGAGAAGGAAGGAAGAGGTATTGGAGATTTGTAAAGAGAGGGAACTGAGTGAGCTATTTGACTTGGACAGCCCAACTTCGGTATGAAACTTTGCAGGGGCAACTGGAGATGTTAAACTCATCTTAAAGTTGGTCTGGTGTTTTCTTTTTCAGGCATGTTTGTGTCTCTAGTTGCATTATTTATGTTGTTTATGGCATCTTTAATCACATGGAAATTTTTTTCTCCTTGTGTAGTCAACTCAAATTTGTTAATTTGTCCTTCATGAATTCTTGAATTTGTACATTCTTAAGAAGGCTCCTGTTTCACCTGGAAATAATAATAAAAATAATCTTTCACTATTTTCTTCTAATATTTTTATAATAAATATTAACATTTCATTCCATGTGGACTTTTTTGTATGCATAACTGTCTAACTTTATTTTTCTCAAAATGGATAATATAATGTTCCAACGTTATTTTTCAGAAATCCACCCTTTCTTCTCTGAAATGTCATTTTGGTCATGTGCATGGGCCTATTATTGGACTTCTGTGGTGGTTTCATTGCTCCTTCCTGCCTTACAACCACATTGCTTTACTTACTGTGGCATTTTTCAGTATCTGCTAGTGAAAGTCACCATTCAAATCTCATTTTCAAAAGTGTCATAGCAAACTTTGGAAATTTTATCTTCCAGATAAAAATTATCTTCCGGATGAATTCAATTCAATACAATAATCACCTTGTAAAGCATCATTTAAAATTTGGAAGGGATTTTGACAGAGATTTCACTGACTTTATAGATTAATTTGGGGAATATTACTATTTATAATCTGAGGACTTTTCATAGAGAAGCCTGTTATTCTCAGTGTTTATGTGGGTCAGCTTTTGTGCTCTTCAAAACAGTTTCATAGATTTTTTTCAATGAAGAAACTTCATGGCATTTTAAACGTATTTATGTTTTATTCTGACACCATAAAACAAAACTCATTTATTGTCTTCTACATAGCACCTTAAGTACTTTAATCTTTTTGTGCCATAGTTTCGTAGTCTGTTAAAAAACGATTGTTATGAGGAGTAAATGAGTTAATACATGGTAAACACTTAAAATGGTGCCTGGTGCTACAGTTATAATTTCTTCTTTTGAAGCCCCCCAAGCCTAAGTAAGCCCTCTGTGTTCTTTTTTATTTATTTATTTATTTTCAAAATATTAAGCAAGTACAAATGCTTTTGTTACATGAATACTTTTTACAATGTTTGAGTTGGGCTTTTAGTGTGCCCAATGCCCAAATGGTGTTTACTGTACCCGATAGGTGGGTTTTTACCCCTCCCCTCCCCCTTCTTGATTTCCTATGACCTTTACATCTCTTTGTGCCATGTGTGCCCGTCAATTAGCTCCCAATTATTAATATTAGAGAGTGAATGTGATATTTGCTTTTCCATTCCTGAGATACTTCACTTAGGATAATGGTCTCTAATTCCATTGAAGTAGCTACAAAAGACATTATTTCATTCCTTTTATGGCTGAGTAGTACTCCATGGTATATATTAATATATACTACATTTTCTTAACCCACTCATGAATTGATGAATACTTAGGTTGACTCTACACCTTTGCAATTATGAATTGTGCTGCAATAAACATTCGAGTGTAGGTATGTTTTCTACAAAATGTAAGTGCTCTGTGTTCTAACTATAGCAAACCCTTGCAGTGCCACAAAGGATCATGGACCTGAGCCCTCCCCCACATTATTCCAAAGGCATCTTATAAATGTAGTTCCCAGACTTGCAACTTCAGTTTTACAGACAAGAACTTAGTAGGGCAGGATGCCACTGGCAATTTCAGAGAAATGAGAAACATTTCACATGTCTTTATAAAAATATGTAAAAATTTATTTTGGAACTGCCCCACAGTTGGCCATTTATATTTGGTATCACATTTTTTTTTTGTATTTTAGATGTTCTATATAATCTAAAAACCATATAAATTTTAAAAAATGTTAAAAGGAAAGGTGACTTTGCAATGGATGGCTTCTCTAAATATCAGTATATTTATGTATATAACCGATAAAGTACAGCTTTTGAAGCAGCTATGTAAACCAATGACATATTTAACAACTGAATTTTATACTATATTATGGTATTTTTCAGGTACATTTAATACAACTGTTTTACACAATTAACAGAGGTACAAGTTCTTCACCAAGAGAAGGAGGCCATGCCCAAACTGCTCTAGATTGCTGTGCTTCTTACCTGATGGCTTGATTACCAGAAGGCCAACACCTATTAGAACCTTTATATGTTGAATTATATTTTTCTAGAACACATTAAATATTCTTAATATCAAAAGCCCCTCGCAGAGGCCTTTACTAGACAGGATGCATATATGTTACATGAAAAGTCTTCCCCATCCTCCCTCCCTTTCAAAAGCAATGCTTTAAACAAAGATTTCAGAAACTTCTAGGCTGGGCTTAGAACTTCTATCCAGTAACCATTGATTGAGGAGGGAATAAAAAGATGGTAAAGAAGGAAAATCCTATCTCTAGCTCCTTTTCTCTCTCACTCTTTTCTATTCTCGCTGCATACACATTCCACACACACTGAAATTAGGAAATACAATTAGTTATAGAACATGATAGGTTCCCCTTTATTCATTATTGTATCGGTGTAATGGCTTAAGGGAGGCATTACCAGGGTGTTTCAAACCACTGCATCTGAAAGCCCAGGGATCATTTTTGTAGGCGTATTCTAACTTCCCAGAGTTCAACACAAGATACATGGCAAACTGAGTTAAGCTCGAAAAAAGACAGCCTCTGTCTCTGGAGGATGGCTTTGGAAGAACAAGGTAACTGGGGTACTAGGTCACTGCAAAGCGAACCATGAAAGTAAGTAAAACAGACAGAGGAGAAAATAGCCCATGTAATATTAATGCATATTGCATTCAAGAAAGAAATATGCTCCGACTGCGGTGACTCTGTGACCTGGTGCCCTAATTATAGGCTCCGTTGGACTTCCACGCTCCAAAACCATTATTAGCCTCTGGTTTCTACTTCTCTCTGATATGTTGATTTCTCAAAATTCTTGATTTCATCTTTTTCAGAGACCAGAATCATCAAGATATAAGTATATTCGAGTAACAAACAAAACAAAGTTGAATCAGGAAAGAAACAGTAATCTCTTGTCTTCTGGGCAAACTGCAATTTGCAAATAACTGAAATCTCCTTGGGAAGGAAACAGCACTTCCCTCCAGTTTCCTCATTCCCAGTTTGCCAAGGCCTGGGCCCTAGAGAGAGACACCCCCCCACCCCCACCATCCTCCCCAGGCAGTGCCTCCTTTCCCCACTCACTTGGAATGTGCTACTTGAGGATTTTCCAAGAGCAGAACAGGTAAGGGTGTCAGAAAACAGTGCTGTGTATTAATACTCCCTTCCTGACACAGTGCAGAGCCCAGGCACAGTGTGTAAATGCTCGGTGCATTTGCCTTTGTGTTTGTACTCATCCGAAAGTCATTATTGACCTAACCATTATGAACAACGAAGCGCCATGCTCTGAATGATGATTTAAAGTAAAATTCAGCAGAGTGAAAATGCAGCAGAGAAGGCCCCCAAACACCTCCTACTACATCATGCAATGGTATAATAATCCCCCAAAGCCCAAACCAGCAAATATGCTGCCACGGAAAACTGGTAAGGCTCTGTAAAGTTACATTTGCTTAGATAAAAGTTCCATCGACATTTTTATTCAACTTATGGTAGTATATGTTATTTCCTTTTGGCCTTCGTAATTTCCCTGTCATTTAGTTTCTAAGAGATCCCTGCTTGGCAGGTTTTACAACTGTTTTCTTGAGATCAGAGGAGAATGATGATAAAGGTCACAGTTCCACTGCTGAGTGTCCTTGAGTATGACAGTCCTAAAGGCACTGCCCCCTCTATGGGCTACACTGACAGAGCAGGGGAGCCATGGTCTGTTAGGGAGAGAAAGCATGTCCTAAGACAGAGCTCATTCTTATGGAAATTCACCTGGTTTAGGATTTATGTTTCCATATAAATCCATAAAACATGATCCACACTATTTTAGAACAACTTTACGTTCATTGTATAAGCAACAAAAAGTTAGCCATATTATTTGCTACTTCCTTTGCTCAAAAATGTCAACACTTTCTACTCCTTGCCTTTTCCATTTGGTCAAATTAATCAAAATAAACGTTAAAAACAACAGTGCCTAAAATAACAGGCACTGAGCAAATAGTGGATTGAAAGAAATAAGAGGGAGATCCACAGAGAAACAAGTGCACGATGAAAAACACTGATGAAAACAATGTAGTCAGTCTGGTGTTTTTAGCTTCCTCAGGTGAAAGTGCTTATCAATTTTTACTTCACTGCATGGAAAATGTGGGTAAATACAATTCAGTTGAAAGTAAAGATCTATAAGATTACACATAGAGAAACAATTAGAAATTGACAAGTTAGTAAGGCAAGCGGAAGAAGACAAAGAGAAGCTGGCAAACTGTAACACAAGAAGAAGCTCATAGCAGTTTTCCAATTCATCTCACTGGCTGTCTCGGAAGGCACCGTTTTCATTCTGCAAAGGTTTCTTGGATGAGGGGAGCTTTTCCATGAAGCATTTGGAGGAAGTGGTGAGGCTGGCTGTCAGAGCAGAGTGTCACTGGTGAGCGGCAGGGAAGAACACCTGCGTGGTAGAAAGATGCAGGGTGGCAAAAAAGGGAGCCGAGCGCCTCAGCCGGAAGGGAAGCCGCAGAGGAACGCAAGAGGGTGCTCAGTGGCGGTTACTCCGCAGCCAACTGGGGACAGCAGGCCCAACAATAATGGTGTCAAAACTCAATTCCATATCAAGGAGGGGAAGATGTGAGGAATTTAAGTCAAATAAAAACAAAGACCGTCAAGGCGTACAGAGAATAGAATATTACAACAATAATGGTATCCTGTCTCTACCTCCTGAATGACATCGTCCTTAAACTTCCTTGCTCTTGACTCAAAAGTCAGTATGACCATGGGGACCACGCGGCACCCTTCGCATTTCCAAAATAGCAGTGGATGATGTTAAGTTTCCCAGTGGGGAACTGGCCATTTTTAGCCTTCTGTCATCCTTAAGGAAATAATAAAAATGATCATAGCTCGTTCCATCCAGTGCTGCGGATTTGGCAGGCAATGCTCTGCACACTGCATGCATGAACTCATGCCACCCTCAGAAAAACTGGATGCTATTTTCATCCCCATTTTTCAGTTGAGGAAAAGAAGGTGCAGAGAAGCTAAGTAACTCTCCCAGGGTACCAGAGCTGGAAAGCAGGGAGGCCTGGCTGATCCCGAGCTGGTACTCATGACCAGTGCATGTTGCTGTCTCCACAAACAGTAAATATGACCTTGGAAAATCTTCCAAGGCTGTCATTTTTGACACATAGGTTCAAAATTGCGTTGTTTCCATCTCTATCAGGTGCACACACCTGGAGACGGAAGCGCATCTGCTTGTGCCTAGGACCCAGGGAGAGCTTGGCACATTTGTCTTTCACATTTGGTTCATTCCAGAAAGCACTAAGCCAGTTTCTATGTCTTCTAGAAGCTATTTTCACCTGCTGTCTCTTCTCAAAATTGAGCACATTATAAATTGAGCTCTTTAGAAATCCTAGTTTGCGATCAGATTTTTTTTTTTTTTCCTGAGACAGGGTCTCATTCTTTTGCCCCAGGCTGGACTGCAGTGGCATGATCTTAGCTCATTGTAGCTTCAAACTCCTGGACTCAAGTGATCCTCCCGCCTCAGCCTTCCAAATAGTTGGGACTACAGGTGCGCACCACAATGCCCGGCTATTTTTCTTTTTATTATTTTTTGTAGAGACAGGGTCTTGTTATGTTACCCAGGCTGGTCTCGAACTCCTGGTCTCAAGCGATCCTCCCAACCCTGGCCTCCCAAAGTGCTGGGATTATTGGGCTGAGCCACTGATCCCGGTCAACAGATTTAATTTTTAAAGTGATAGGATCATCTCTTACAGACACCTAAGACAGCTAACCAAGTACCCAGCATTTTCATTTCCTGTATAGGTTACATTTTAAACTAATCTGGATTTACTTATTTTTACCATTTATTTTCCTGAAGCATGATATTGGGTTTCTGGATTTTCAAATTTGCAAAAAGTGTTCCTTCATGTTTGTCCTTTCATGAACAGTATGATTCATTGCTGATTTACACGAGCAAGTTCACTGCAGGGGACGGCGGTAGAATGGATGGGGGTTAGGAATGGGAAGAGAGGAAGAAGAGACTTTGTGCTAACTGAAAAAATATATATATATGTAAATATAAATGTCTGAGTAGAGAAATATCATCTGAGTAAGTCAGTTATAAAAAGACTCTAATCTTTCATGAGAGGGAAAACTCTTGATAGGAACCCATTTTCTTCTAATGATTTGATAGAGGTCTTCTTGTTGAAGGCAGTATTCACTGCTAAACAGCTCTTGCTGTTCTCCAGCTCTCCATCCATCCTTGTCTTGGTAATTTCGCAACACAACGTGGCATCTTCTTTTTTGGCTCCAATAAGCTGCAGCATTTGCTGCTCATCTTCTTTAACAAGAGTTCTTATCCTTTTATAAAAATGGACATCTGAATATAATGGGCAGTCTAAACCCCTGAAGATATCTTGGTTTGAAGAAAGAGAGAGACTTACAAATGAGGCAATAAAGAATAAATTCCATAACATTAAATTTACTAAGTAAGCAAGATAATAGAGTCTGAAAACCAAAGGTGCTGAGTGAGCAAGCTCCTACCCCACTCAGAGCTGAGCTTTGATGTGCCCTGCATGCTAATCCTGTCGTGTGTAAGACGCATTATTGAGATGACATTCGTTATTGGCATTAGCTATTCAGTGTGTATGACATTTTTCATTACTAACCTTCTCTTTTCCAAAGCCTATAACTCAGTGGTAAAAATTTATAGCTTCTGTTATTTTTAAAGGGCCAAATGGCATACAAATTCTAGTATTTAAAATGGAGTTTTATTTCAGGGAGGAAATTGGGCTTTGTTTCAGTGAGACTCTATTAAATATTACAGAGGGTTACTAGCTTAACTGTTAAATCTAAGGATGAGAAGGGCAACTGATACCACGGGGAATAATATTTTTATTTCTGTGTGCACACTACAAACAGACTTGCAACCATATTAAAATACTGGTCTGGTAAGTTTGGAACCCCAAAAAGATTGAATTCCTTTTCTGTGTGGCCAATAAAGGTATTTCTGGGAATGAGGGTCTAGGAGAAACCCTTAAAGTACAGCCTTCATGTTTCCATGAAAGCCAGGAGACTTGTAAATGTGTAGAGTCCACAAATGAAAACAAAACAGAGATGAGACAGAGATATAAGGCCAGGTGCAGGTGTGCTTGTGTTCTTCCAGCAAAGGTAACCTTGTGTGTGGTGTGGCCTCTCCCCAGTGAGCTGTGGTCCATAGTGCTATCATTGGACATCAGATCACTGGCACAAGACAGCATTTCTCAACATTTTCATACTCATTACTCCTTTTAATACACCTGGTGATCTTGTCATTCTCAAGCTATTCTAGTTTTCCCCATGGCGCTCAAAGTTGAGTCATATTAAAATAGAAATATTAATATAATGGCCACCCCAACACTTGACTTCTCCTCTTTCTTTGCCTTTTAGATTTATTAGGTCATCCTTTATAAACAAGTTTTATAAAAGCTGGAGGGAAAGGAGTTGAAGAGAAAACACCTTTCACGGTGACTGGTACATAGCAAGTCCTCAAAAATGTTAGTCCTCTAGCTAGGCTGCTGGGGGTAAAGGTGGCAAAAGGAAAATCAGTGTTTCCAGCCCTACTGGATTTTGTACCTACTTGACAATTTTTACTCAATGGACGTGATTGTAGGTCTCCAACCATGATGGGGAAATCCCACTGGACTGTCTACAAGAAACTCAAGTTGTTACTAGCAAAAAGAAGAAAGGCTATCAGGGACAAAGAGTTAATGGAATTGTTGGCTCCAATATTTTACATGAGGTTATTTTATCTTCATAGTGTTAATATCCTGAATCTTTATATATTATTATTATTATTGTATTTATTTTGCATGCTTGTTTCTCCCATGGCCCATTCACCTGCAAACTCTTTAAGGAAAGAATTGAGTCTTCTTCGGGAAGGCAGCAAGTGCAGCCTAGATAGAGCTCCACGCCCAGGGACGGCTTCATCAGACTGAAGATCAGTCCTTGCTCTGTACTCTGACCCGCCTCACTCCCCTCTCTGCCGTTTCAAGAAATGCCAAGTACACAATTACTTTCTTAGATTGTTTCAGCACAGTTTAGGTATACAACAAATTGATTCAAGTTGCATTTCAGGTTTGGTTCTGGTCCATTTGATTTGTCCAACAGTGCGTACTCTTTGGATGGAGTAAATAACCAATAACACAACTTCTAAATAGAGCACAAAATGCTCTATTCAAAGCAATGTACATTGACTGTCTCACTAATAAGTTTTGAATCTATCCATCCATTAAGACCTAGGGCTCTAGGAAATCAACTGCTTATGAACTATAAAATCAAGTTTGCATTGTTAGATATTACTAATTTTTTGAAAAAAATTTTGGCCAACTTGGAGAGACTTCACTTAAAGGTATATAGTGCCTTTTGGTCATTTTATTCATTTCTGCATATGGCCTTACTTTAGACCCCAGCCATTTAAGTGCAAATCTATTAATGAACAATTTGTATTCTTGAGAGCTTACTACATTTAAAAGCTTAAGACTGTCTACTTCTTATCAATATATCTCTGAGATATGTTCAATTTATTATTCATTTATAGTTATTTGGGAGCTAGAAATTCCTATCCAGTGAAATAATTTTACTACATTCTCAAGAATTTGGGGTGAAAGGAAACATTGGTTGGATCGGAATAACAATCACCACGTCCGTGCGAGTGGAGTGCATACTCCCAGGCTCGCACTCCCAGTGCTCTGGGCTTCCATCAGCCCCTCCCGCCCAGCAACGCTCTGCTTGATGGATGGAGAATCACACTGGAAAGGCCAACCTGTCCTAGACTCAGAAAGACAAAGTGTGGCCCAACTACACTGTCATATATTCTGGGCCTCCCCAAGGGCCTCCAGAGAAGACACCATGAGTCCAGCCTTCCACGCACTGTCACACAGGACCTATGGCCAAAGCCACATCAGTCTTCATCAGGATTAGCCAGGAGGCAGCGGTGACATAAAACAAGACGAGGTCACTGAGAGTGCTCTGGTAAATTAACGTCCCACTCACTGGAGCTGTGCTGACAACACTCACACGGGCTGCCCAGCATCAACCAGCATTTGAATGTGGGACGCGGCAAAGACTGAGTATGGTGACACCCACGTGGGCCTTCTCCTCCTGCTTCCTCCTCCCTCTCTCCCCCACTCTTCATGTTCTCATGCCTCAGTGTGCCTTCATGTCGCAGAGGAAGGCAAGCTCACTCATTCACTTATTCAGCAAACATTTATGGAGCACCAAATGCGTCCCAGGCTCAAAATTGGCTTCTTACTGCAAGGAGCTCTTTATTTAGCAGAAGAGAGTGCCATGGAAACTACTGATAAAATATTGATTTAAGAACTATATTAGAGGTTTATTCAAAGTGTTGACAACACGTAGAAAGGAGTGAGCAGTTATGCCTGGGAGGGATACGGGGTACCAGAGGCAAATAAGACAGACGAGGTATCAGGACAGGTTTGAGAGGGAGGCTTGCAAGGAAGCATTGGGAGTTTGTTAACCAATTAATTTATACTCTGAGTGCTAAAATGGTTTTTCTGGATGTCCCATAGGTGTTTCAAACTGAGCTAATTGCCGTAAACCACACACCGATCCACGCCCAACCAGCTGTCCCTCTTGGTGTCTCTGTGTTGGTGTCTGGTATCATTAACCAACCATACCAGTCTTGAAAGCTGAGCGTCAACCTTGAGTCTTGTTTCTCCTTGACCTCCCCCATGTCACATGATCTTCAGGCCAATCTATTTTACTCAAGAAATGTCAACTCGATCCATTCCTTCACCTTCTCCATGCCAAGTCCTTGTCAACTTTCCCCTGGACTAGTTATAGTCGACTATTTACTGCAAGTCACTTCTTAGCAAGGAACAGGTGACACATATTCTCAGCCCTCCACTGCGCTGAATGCCCCTCCTCCGCTGCGGCCCCCTGTGCTGACCACGCTCCACTTCTGCTGTGTGTGGAGGGCGGGGGCTGGGATTCCTGCACTCGTGTGACCTGGAAATTTCTCCCTTTTGCTTTATTTTCGGCCTCCTTCCATGGCCTTTTCTTGTGAAAACCTCCTGCTCATCACTGTAAAACAGCTTAAATGCTGCCTGTATAATTTTTCTTACTTCTCTTACCCTTTTCTTTCATAGAACACAACACAATGAATTGTAATGAGTTATTTGAGCAAGCTGGACACAGCAGGATACAAGTAGAGAGTAACTTGATTTTTTTATTTTTGGTCGTGACTACCTATTAAATTTGCCCATTTGGATAGTTTTCCCCTCTATTCCTCTAAGTAATCTTGGGGAGATCCTGTAGCTTTTTTTTGTCATTTTCAGATATTACCAAATAATCTCTTCTTTGAGAAAATAAGAGTCTAGCTAGACAAATCTAAGGTCAACAATGAATTCTGTCATTCAACACAAACTTGTCCTTTCTCCATACAGCTCAGAACCACATGGAGGCTTGGAGATCTGCAGCAGAGACGTGGGTGCCTGGTTTCTTCTCTCTTCTCTGCTCTTGCTTCTCCTTCACTTGCTAAACTGCTGACTCATGATTTGGGCTTGGGGAGCACAGGGGTATGGAGGTGACGGCAGTGGATTAGCAATACAGTCACGGTCTTAACGTGGCCAATGTGATGTATTCCAAAGTCAAGGCTAACTGTGCATCTTAGGTGACACGTGTAGACTCTGTTTCATGGGGATTTGGTGGGGTCTTCAGGGAGACACCTGCCCTTCCTCTGTCACCCGGGATGGGACAAACTGAGCAAGCTGAGTTTCTTCCAGCTGGCCATCAGTGACTTCCCTCCACTCTATCTCCTGGCCATCCACACCCCAGGATCTCCCTCTGATAGTCACCTTGCCCCACAGATGGTCAGCTGCAAGGAATCTTTTTTTTACAATAAACTTTTAATTTTTGAATAGTTTAAATTTACACAAAAGCTGCAAAAATAATACAAAGAGTTCCCATGTACCCCACACTTAATTTCTCCTATTGATAACCTCATACGTTAGTACGGTACATATGACACACTAATAAACTAATAGTGATACTTTATTATTAACTAAATCCAGATTTTATTCAGATTTCCTTTTTTTTTTTTAATTAAGGTCCTTTCTCTGTTCAGACTCTCATCCAGGATACCTCATTACTTTAGTTGTCGTGTTTAGCCTACTGTTGGCTGTGAATGTTTCTCAGACTTTCCTTGCTTGGAGCGACCTTGACAGTTTCGAAGACGATTGGTTGGGAATTTGGTAGCTTGTTCCTCAACTGGGACATGTCTGATGTTCTTTCATGATTGCGCTGGGGTTATGGGTCGGGGAGGAAGGCTACAGAGGCTGAGTGCCATTCTCATCCTATTTCTAAGAGTGCACAATGTCACCGTGACTGACCACTGTGGGTGTGAAATCTGACTGCCTGGCTGGGGTAGTGTTTTTCAGGTTTCTCCACTGGAAACTTCCTCTTTGTGTTCCTCAATTCCATACTGTACTCTTTGGAAGGAAGTCACTGTGCATCGCTCACGATAAGGAGTGGGGAGTTACGTGCTCTCTCTTGGAGGGCAGAATACCTACAGAATTTATTTCGGATATTCTGCATGGGACTTGTGTCCATTCTCATCCACTTATTTATTTACTTATTCAAATGTATATTTATATCAATATATATTCATGGATAATTATTTTACATTTTGGGTTGCTATTGGACAGAATCTGCTCTAAGACAACTTCAGGCTAGCAGCCTTTTGCAGGTCCACCGGACCCAGGGGAAAACTCACCCACCTTTGCCTCTCAGCAAGCCGGGAAACGTAGGCCATTCTCAGCACAGCCTGTGCCTTTGCTGGCACTTTCTAGATAGCCTCATGCCTTTAGATTTTTTAGGCCTGAGTCAGGGCACCAGTTCCCACTTCCCCCAAACTCCAGGGCACACCTATCAAGTAGATTTTTTGAAAATTTCTTCCATTGGCCTCTCTGACCCATTCTCCAGCCTAAGCTTAAACAGCCCTGTAGGACCGGTGAGTGAAGAGTCACAAGCCAGCTTCACAGTCTCTCAGCTTCTTCTGCAGACGTGGCCTGCCACCTATTGCTCTCCAAATGCGTGTCCTCTGCCCTGGAAACTGTAAGGACAGTCATATTAAACTGTCATAGTTTGTTTAATGGTTCTCAAATTGTGTCCCTGGATGAACAGCACCAGAATCACCCGGGGACTTGGAAGTACAAATTTTCAGGGCCCACCCCAGATCTACTGAGTCAGAAACCCTGGGATGGGGGCCTAGCAATCTGTGTTTTCACAGATCCTGCACCTGATTCTAGTGTAGGCTGCAGTCCGAGGAGTTAGTAGCTTGTGTGTTCTCTCTCCGCAACATGACTGGAAGCTCTTTAGAGCCATCAAACAGCCTAGGGCATGACTTGACCCAGGGTATGGGCTCAAACAATGAACTGAAATTGCATTCTGCATTATTCTTTGCTGTTGAAATTGAACGCTGTTATTTCCTAGGAGTCGTGTTAGCTGCTTGCTGTCGGGTGCCCTGTGCCTCGTATGAGCTCCCTCAATTCTGTCCATATCTTTTATTAAAATCTTTCTAGTTAAAACTTTTGGAGTGTGCCATCTGTTGCCTGTCAGAACTCTTGATGGATACAATGTCCCGAGAGTATACTCAGTTCCATGAAGGACCACAAAATGGGATGTTTATTCCAAAGAAGAAAATTGTTAATGGAGACTTTGGATATTTGAGGGTGAAGAACTTCCCTATACCATTCTAAAGAAATAGCAGATTTATTGTGTGTATACTATGTGCCCAGAACTATGCTAATAAGTTCATTATCCATTATTTATCAAATTCTCACAATCATAAATATGGGGTTTTAATTTTTTCCATTTTACTGGAAATCAAAGCTCAGAACGGTTATGGCTTGTATCAGGTTAGGAAGCCAGAAGGTGACAGAACCAGGACTGGAGCAAATATCTGATGACAAAACTAGTGTTCTTAACACCCCTGCAGGCCCCGAGCATCGTCCCTTTGTACAGGTGATTCTGCAGATAAGGACTCAGGAATGGAGTTTCCAGGCAGGCCAATGGGAGGCCGAGGAAGAAACACTAAAGATACCTGGAATGTGACTTCCACATCTGTGGACAAGGGCAGAGAACTTCAGCGGTGTTCTGACCACCTACAACAGTGAAGACAGGACAAGGGAAGAGAGGTAAGGAGGAGTCAAGGTTACTGTGTGGTAACTGGTGCCACAAAGTGTGTGCATGTTTTCAAGTGTTAGACTGGAGAGACAGAAGGAAATAGTGCAGTATTTATGTATGAAAGATGACAAAAATAGACCATATTCCAGCCTGGGCAATAGTGAGACCCTGTCTCTACAA
>VBSM01003176.1:72893083-72943389 GCA_008086735.1 Cheirogaleus medius | reverse complement strand
ATAAATGGATGAATGGGTGGATGGATGGCATTAGATGGAAGATGTATCTATAAAAATTAATGAGGGAGAAGGATCTACCTAGCTCTCCTCTCATTATTTTCAGTGAAAACAAGCCTGAAATCCCTCTAAATCCTGAGGCAAAGGAGTTCCTACCTAAAACCACTGCAATCAGAGAGGGAATACATTATAGAAGTTAAGAACATGGGCTCTGGTGTCAGACTCCTAGATTTGAATCCTGGGCCTAACACCACTCACTAGCTGTGGAACCTAATCTGTGCCTCTGCAATGCCAACTGCCTCTCTGCAAGGAACTGCTATTCCTGCTGCACAGTTGACCTGCTCTTCTGCTAGTGATAACAGGGATACAGTGGAAGTGACAATTATCTTAATGCATTACAGCGGTGAAGATTACCCCATAACACTCAAGTCATAGTACTCTGAAAATCAGTCTTTTCACCAAAAACTTAAATCATGCCTGGGCACAAATTTCCCAGAAAAAAAAAATATTGATGTAGGAGTTGCAATCAAATGTCTGTGATCAGATTGGTTAGAAAATAAAATAAATTTTGAAGAATTTTATCATTTATGAATGATGCATGTAGGAGGCAGCAAGCTGTATTGATAAATTATAAGTTAGAATCCCAGGTGAAGAATTTCCTGTCTGCATGACTCTGAGCAATGTACTTCACCTCTCTGAGTCCACTGCAGATGGAGCAAACTGGTTTTGCTGTAGACAAAACCATACAGCAGATTTGATTCCTTTGGCTCATACATTGTTTTAAACACGTGGGAACTAAATTTTAGAGTTGGGAGATTACACCAAAACATCTCGATTTCTAGCAACACTGGGCCTATATCCCCACGTAGCGCCCACTGGATGGAGCTGAGTCAGGGCTGGCCCCTCTGGGCTGGGAGGGTCTTCTTCGGGTCTCCAAAGCCCCTGCAACTCTCTATTGGCCACTGGACACCTTCTCTTCAGTGTTACCTTTTGGTTCCCAAAGCTCTCGGATTTGTAATCTCTACTTTCATCTGTAGAAAGAAAAATAGTGTCTAAGCTGGGGTTGTGAAAAATAAAGAAAATCAAATAAATGAAGGGCCCAGCACATATTTGACACATTATAGTACTAGGATACAGGTCATCTCCTTTCTCTTCACTGGTTACATATTCATTCAACAAACGCTGTGCTCACTGTATGCCAGATAATGTGCTCAGCGCTAGGGATGGAAAGATAAATATGACACGGAGCCTGCCCTTGCATTCCTGTGGCGGGAGATAGATCTGTGAGCAAAGTTTAACAGTCGTCTGAGCAGCCTGCTGCCTCCTTCCAACCGGTGCTGCTTTCTTGAGGGGATCCAAAAGAGAAAAGAACACTTTGGAGGAGTCTATAAATGACTCCTTTAAAAATACTGCGCAAGGTAAGCCTGGAGTAAAAGGAAGTCTCCTTATGTGGTTTTCCAAATCTGTTTATTTTCCCAAACTAGACACATCCTTATAAAGTGTGTTTCCATTTTGTACTAGCAGGGGCAATTACATATCTTACATGGCAAGAGCGGGGGCACCTTGGAGGAACACCTTGATCCGACTTCACTGACTACATAAAGATAAAAATAAAACCTTGTCACCAAAGTCAGATGGAGGCAATGAATGGAAAATGGAATCATAAAAGCCCAGAATATTAATTCCACCTCAATCTTTCTTTTAATATCGGGCTTCCCTGAATTGGGGTTTGCAGGAATTCACAGGAGCTACAGTCCCCCAGAGAGCCACAGCGCGCTGTGGAGGATGTTACCAAGCACAGTACACAATGCACTGCACACCGTCGATGCCAACGTCATCATATGATCTGTGCTCCCTTCCCTGTTTATCTGTCCTAAGGCTTTTCTCTGCTTACTCATCAGAGTGGCCATGCCTTCATTTTCCTCAAAATCTGCTATTTCATCATTTTATCCCTTTTCTATAGGTTTCTAAGACCAGTTGGTCTGTAGGTATAGTTGGCCCCAATAACAAAGCTAAGACGTCTATATTTCCAGAACATGAATGTTGGGCCTTAGACCTCATGCTCAAATAATATATTCTTTCTTTTAAAAAATTATTACAGTGTAGAGGAAAGAGTATATGGCTTTGAGGCCAGACAGACCCAAGTCCGAATTCCTGTTCTCCCAATATTTAGTTTCATGACCTTGGACAAAAGACCCAACCACTTCAAGCAGTTTTTCTAAATGTTACATAGTTTGTGGCAAAGATAATGAGTAAATTACATGAGGTCACCTGAAGGCCTAACACATAGCAGGCACTCATAAGGCTGCTTATCCATCACCATCAAATGAAGTGTGATTACTGATTTTTTATCATAATCGTAATAGTAAGAGCTAACCATCATACGCTGCCTAATGTAGAAGCAATCAGCTAGGCGATTTCACATACACTCACTGATCTTTACAAGAAACAATTTGCTATTTGAGAAACCTTTGCTCTGAGAGATTAAATAAATGCTGTATGTGAATTAACCTATTTAATTCTCATGACAGCCTATTATTATCCTTATTTGTTAAATAAGGAACCTAAAGCACAAAGAGGTCAGGCAGCTGGCCAGGGGTCACAGTTAGTAAGTGATGGAAATGGCATTCAATCTCAGATCAGTTCTGTAGGGATGCTATTAACTATGTCATGAGCAAAGGACAAACAGCCAAGTCGGGACCACCCCACCCTCAATACACTCATACTCACATGCACACAGACATTCAACACACACACACACACACACACACACACACACACACGTATGCACAAAGTCCAGGTATGGCTCAACTCCGGAACTGTGAGTCCCATACTGAGTGAGGCTGGGGACTCTACAGAGCATCCCACTAGGACTGCCACATTAAGCCTTTCTAAGATCTTTTGAATAACTGACCCAAATCCTGGAGGACCCCTAGAACTAAACAGACTTCCTAAATCCCAACACCTGAAATGGAAGAACTGTGTGTCATACGTATCTATTCTTCTCTCCCTTTTCCCAATATGCTTTATATACATTCACAGATGCCTTAGAGGAGCACATTTTGAAATGGAAAACCCAACCTTCTAAATTATGTTTCAGTTCCATCAAACAATTGGTAATGCTCACTGGTAAGAAGGTCCCATAATGACATTGGACATCCTGGAGTCCCACTGAGGTAGAGCTTGGGAAGATGGTAAGCCCAGTGGGAGTGGAGGGACCCTATGGGCCACAGAATTCTGAGGAGCCAGGACAGATGGCAGAGGAGAGATGTGGCAAGGAAAGAGGGCAGGGACGTTGAAAACATCTCTTCTCACTGGTAATCGCTTGTTTCAGTAGCATTTTAATCCAAGCATGCTTCCCCTGATATAGACAAGGCAGAGTCATCGTTGAAGATGATTCGAGGAATACCAAGACATGCAGCTGCCTGCTCCTACCCTGATCCAAAAGACCTTTCTCCCTGGTGTTGAAATGTCACATTTAGATTCATCTTTTTAGATCCTCTTCCTTTGCAAAAGCATCACCGTCTTCATTGAGAGGGGTGGATGACGGAGGGATTATCATCTGTGTCCACTGAAAAGGCAAAACAAAAGCAACTGAGAGTCACAGAGGAGATACAGGAAAAGGAGAAGGTGCTTCTGAAGGGTTAAACAAAGTTTCAAAGAGGCAGCCTCCAAGGGGCCCCTCCCATCCTCACTGTGTCCTGCAGCCTCTTCCCAGTGCACCGGCATTGCTTCCCCAACCCTGGCCGCCTTACTCAGAGGGATGAGCTCCCTTTTCCAAAGAAAAGCTGCTCACGGGAGAATTCTGCACTTGTCCACCCTTGAACAGAAATGTCTGATAAGATGTAGTACTTTTGGTCTTTGGTAACACAAGGGATAAAGCCCTGTGATAAGGAAGTCTGGGCGGGGAGGTGCATTTCTTTGAACCAAGGCTGCCTCCCAAGGCCCTGAGGTCAGGTGTGTTATAGTCACAGTTTGCATACCCACCACTCTCCCTGACCACAGCCTGGTCCTTCATCTCCTGTTCCCTCTAGAATGTTCCTTCACATTTGTTTGGGTGATGACATAAAGTAGGCAGTGTAAGGCTGGTGGCAGGCCCCCCTCCCCTCCCTAGATCAAAAAAAGAAAAGGCTCATGAGACCAGACCTGACAAGGACAACTGCCAGGCCCCACTGAGAACAACCACACCTAGATGTCCACCCAGATAAGAAAGTTTTGGCTCCTGGATTCTGCAAATACAGCCAGCCTCTCCTATTTCTCAATGACTACTAAAGGTCACAGTGGAAAAACCCCAGCTCTTCCTGCCAAAAGTCCTCAGCCCACTTAAAATGGTATAAAAGCCTTCCCCTCTTTCAAACTGGCACGATTTCTCAGGCCCCCCTCTCTTGGGACCCACGAACCTTACCCGGGAATGCTCAATAAAGCCACATTGTTTGGCCTCATTCTCTCTCTCTGTCTGCTTCTTTCACCGCTGAAAAACTTATAGGCAGCACTTCTGTGGGCTGGCAGAGGTGGGCAGAGAGCCAGCCACCCTGATCCATCCTCTCCCCAGCTCCCAGTCCTTCTGTGGGAAACACCAGCACAGGACGATTGGCATAACGGTGTATCTGAGGACACCGTTAGCTATATTCTCACTAAAACATTACTTCAAACTCCCTTGCCGGGTTAGCTGTGGGAATTGACCTGGGATGGCAGGGGAGGCGAGAAGTGGGAGGAGGAAGCTCAATCACGCAGGGCAGGGCACAGGGAGGGGAGCTGAGCGTAAGGCCAGCATAGTGAGAAAGGAGGTGCGAGGAGGTGGCAGGCTGGCCAGGGCCCTGGGGACACCTCTGCCCTAGAATCCAAGGAAAAGATGGGACCATCTGCCCTAGGCAGACTGTGGTTGGCCACATGACACTCCTCAGCAAATGCCTGCCGAATTCACTTGGACTGACCTGCATCAAAATTCTATGGGCCATAAAAAGTTTTTGTTTTGTTTTGTTTTGTTTTGTTTTAGGAAATAAGCTAGAAGAGGCATGAGAACATATTGGTTTCTTTCCCTGCTGCTCTGTAAGCCTAGCCATGTCACCGAGATCTGCAAGTCATACGTCACAGGCTTCTCTGGTGCTCAAGCAGTTTGTCTAAAGAGTCTGGGCAGGGACACAGGTCTCGGGAATGTGATTAATGACCAGCAGACAGTCTGCTCTTCAGGTGACTCTCTGCACCTCCTGGGGAGGAGCTGGAGCATGAGAGCCGCCCAGGGCAGGGAGTGTGAGCAGGTGCGGCTCCCCCACTGGAAGCTGCCCACTGGCCATCTGCTCTTGGAGCCAAACCTGCGCCAGCCGTGGAGCGCTGGGTGCTGTGCGATCCCCAGCATGCTGTCTCGGGGGATTCTCATCTGCCCTCTCCTACACCACCCCTTACCATGACCTGCTTTTCTGGGCTGGGCATGGAGGGTGTGCAAGGGCATCGGAGTGAGCAGAGAGGTTGAGCCCTCACTAGGGAGACTCCTGGGGCAAGGCACGCCTGCAGGGTATTCTCTGTCTGGAAGCCAAGCAGCCCCTGGAGTCTGCCCTTCCTCCAGCCCAAGCCTTCTTCCGCAAAACTCTCTTCATCCTTGATGCTCAGGCTCTGGTCAGCAAACCAACAGCCTTGAGATCACCTGAGAGCCTGATAGAAATACAAAAGCTCAGGCCCCACTCAGACCTGCTGAATCACGATGTGCATTTGACAAGATCCACGAGTGATGCATATGCACTTGACTTTGAGAAGCAACAGCTCTGAACGCTCTCCTGATATGAACAGGGCAGTCATCCTTGTCTCAGGATTTGACGAACACCAGAAATACAAACCCACCTCCCACCCCATTCTCACTAGTATCAAATGTCACAGACATTTGTCATTTTAGATTCTCTTCTTTTGTCCTAGTGGCGCCATTTTTATTATTAATGAAATTCAAATACTGCTTGGGAGGGCAAAACATATGGGATCCCTCATTTCTTAGACAAAAAGTTAAGAATTTTTTATTGAGCTCATATTAGGTGCCTCCTACAGTCGGGGATGCTAGGAGTAAATGTTTTTAGTATAAATGAACCGCTTTCCCCTGGAGACAAGAGAGCCAGGTGTTAGAACAAAAGCCTTCTCTCTAGAAGGAAACATTATTCAAGGGACAGAAGAGAGGAGGACCAAGATAAACAAGTGCTACTCTCCATCCCTCCACTCCTTTGTGGTTGCACTGAACTTGCCTGTCAGAGCTCACCAAGTTGTTGAGTTGATGTTTCCATTTCCATTCAAAATCATCCTTTGTCAAATTTCAACTTAATGGAAAAAGCCAGTGGCATTTTGAAGACAAGATGTCCAGGTGCATATTTATTTTTAGAAGGAAATGGACCACAACACATCCATTCTGCAAGGAAGAAGCAAGCCGTGGCTCTGCATACTGAAGCAGCGAGCAAGGCTCAGAGGTGGAGAGATCACACTCCTCGAAGAACGCGCCAGTGGCCCCAGCTTATTTATATTCTCCCAGCTAATAGCACAGCACCAGGTATACAGGAAGTGCAGAATTAGCCCCAACACCAAACATACTGGAAGAGAAAACAAAACCTTCTCCTCAAGATTTCTAACTTGGCTCAGGTAGCTATGAATGAATAGCATCTGTTTCTATCCCAAAAACATGTATGATGCATGATAATTTGTTTGCATTTGCCTTTTATTTTACTAGTAACTGAATAGGTCATCTTTGAAGTAATAAGGCAGAATCATCTTTTGTGATCTAATAATAGTCATAATCACTATTGTAAGTTAGGAAGGAGTTTCTGACTCTTTACTCTGTGCCAGGTGCTATTACACACGCTTTACAAGTTAGGAGAAAATGTTCACATTGCCGCATGTCATGCTAGCCCTCGCACTGACTGCCTTTGCTCTGGATTATTTTTTCCAAGATATTTATATGGCAAACAGCTTTGCAAAATTCATGTAGTGTCTCCCTTCAGAGCAAAGAGCATGCCTGCTTGCTGTCCAGTGTTATAAACATAATGTCTCACTCGGAAGCAATGGGAGGCATTCTTACTGCCCACTATAAAAGATTCAGGTTCCCTAAGCTGTGTTCTTCTGTAATGCAACACACTGTGTGTATGGCTGTTACTTGGCCTCTTTGTGTTGCCCTGTGGGAACCGGGGCTGGAGGCACTAGCACATGAGGATGCTGAAACTCTGGCTACTGCTTTTGCTATGAGTAACAAAGTCCTCAGTCTCTGACCCAGGAGTCTCATGTCTTCTGCCAGCATCCATGTAACCATGGCAGGCTAACTCATAAGATTGAAAGTGAGGTTAAAATCTCATACCCTTCTCTCAGTTCTTGACAAAAGCAATATCTCATTTAATCCTCTGAATAATCTTGGGAAAGTACTACCATTTTTTTCTATCTATAATCACAGTTGTTATCACTAAACTACACTAACATATCCACAGCGGGTACCAAGACTGAAATTCCAACCTGAGAGAGACCTCACTTTCTAGGAAGCGTTGTCTTTTTGCATACCATCTTTTTAAATTGCAAATACTGCTGACAAGGATAGTAGTCTAAGTTAGCATCCCCAACCCCTTAGCATGGCTTAGACATAGAAGTGAGCCTAAAATACAGGATGCTGAAAGGAGGGAGCAGAGGGGTACAGAAAGGAGGGATGAAAGACACACGGTTGTTCCCTATCTTAGACTAGGGCAGGGCCAGTAAATGCCCTACTCTCTCCTTCAGGGAGAGTGAAGAGGGTTCTGTGAGTCCATAGATAGGTTCCTCTGCAGGCTTACAAGGGGGAGTGTGTGGCTGAGAAAGAAATACACCTACCTCCTCCCCTGCTCCTGTCCATTCTGCTGGCCTGGTGCATGTGAGGATGTGTCACCTCATCTGTGACACCTCGAAGCCACAGTGCCCTGAAGTGTTGTCATAAATGGGGCTCTATGATTTATTGTTTGAAATAGCCTCATTAGTTCAATGCTCTCCTAAAATCCAGTACAGGGACACTTCTGCACAGGTGGAGGGAGACAAGGCACAATGAGGGGCTTCGATATATACCCTGTGTCTCACTTCTAGGCTGTACACAGCCCTGAAGGTGAAGTGGAGGCAGGCCTGCATTCACTTATTCATTCAGTGAACATTCACTTTCTAGAAGTGCTTTGGTGGAAAGTTCAATAGGAGATCCAGAGATGACTGAGATACAGACCTTTATTCCACCTAAAAAACTGCAATTTAATAGCAAAAATAAAATACAAGTACTCAAATAATAAAACACAGCAAGATAGGGGTATATATAGCATAAAAGTAAACAAACCAAGACCTGTTGTAACCCAGGCCAGGAAGTAATTACAAGCTGACCTGGGTCTGTCTTAGAGGGTGGGGAGGGTTTGCACAGACAGGGATGGGGAGGTGGGCTTTCTGTGTTGAGGAGACAATGTCAGCAAGGGACGGGGACCTGTGTGGGGAGGAAAGTAAGCAGTTGGCATCAGCCAGCACGTAAAGTACAGGAAGGCGCTAGTGAGAACTGACTCTGCAATGCAGGCTTGGGCCACATGGAGGAGAACGGCGAATGCCGGATGAAGGATTCGGGGTTCTATTCCAGGGGGATCCCAGAACCATTCTAGGTTGCCGGGGGCAGAGGACATCATCTGACATTACAGACACTGAAGGCACCAAAGAAGCAAATGTTCCCATACATAAAATCAAACGTTGGAAAGGGGCCTCAGGCCAGACATCAACAAAATACAGAATTATTATTTGCTAAACAGAGGAAGAGGAGTTATTCTTCTGAGGTGTTGAGAGGTAGTGACCAGCTTTCTGCAACATTCACTTGGAGATTACTCATTCTCTTAGAGCCCAGTTTCAAACGACATTAACCAAGCATCTGTTACATTCTTGTGTGTGTGTGTGTGTGTGTGCGTGTGCGTGCGTGTGTGTGTGTGTGTGTGTGTGTGTTTGACTTCCTCAAAGAAGATTTAATAGCACTTCAATTACCCACTATGTAATATAATGTCAGGCACCAAGTAGGTGCTCAATAAATGTTTATTTAATAAATTATATTGAATGAAGCATAAAACAAATTATATCTCTAAAGACCAGATGCTGTTTAATATCTGCAATAGGTATAAAAATTTAGCAAAACCATTCATTCTGTTTATGGTTGAATGTCTTTGTTCAGGGCTAATTTTTTTAATAGTCTGGCTATAACTACACATGTATATTTCCCCAGAAAATTTGTAATTATGGCATTTAATATCAGAAAGCCAAGCTTAGCTAACACTTCCATGTGCCTGAGACATCAATGCCAGACATATTGGTCTCATTTAAACAAACAACAATTAACCTAGTCACACAAATTGTAGTAAATAGAACTAAATTTTCAAAATCCGATAATTTCTCTCCCTGCTGTTATGTATTTTATTTTGTATTTTTTCTTTACCTAGAGCATATGTCTGTATGCGTGCATGCAGGCCTCCAGAAATAGCTATGCAATAAGGTTGTAAAGAAACCAGGGAAATCATTAAGTCATAAACATGACTGTGAATCTATAGAATTCTTCATCACATCGATTAATTCAGAAACATCAAGAGTTACATGCCTTTGAATGCTGAAACTTTCATCAATAAAATAGTGAAACTGTTAAATCTTGGCAGACAGGTAAAAAATGTGGTTCCTCGAGTAGTGCCTGTTGAAATTTTAAATAGTTTAATGAACTTAAAGGAGAGCAAAGATTCATTCTCAAGAGTATTGAAGTTATTTCATCTGCTGTAGAGGTTTAATTAATGACTTCTCTGATTTCCCCAAACTTTTAAAATTGGTGTTTCTGCCATTGGTTCCAGTGCCAGCTGACCATGCAGCCTGCAGCAGGCAGGTTCCCCAAGGCCTGCCACCCCAAAAGCCACCCCCCTGCTGAGAGTTGCAAAGACCCAGGGAAACAATGGGCATCTCTTGATGTCTTGTGATATAGTTTGATGGGTGGGGAAATTCTTGGACAGGCTCTGCTCTCATTTGTGGATGAAGAGTGCATCCCCATGGGGGCAGAAAGGAAGGGAAATGGCAGACTCCCTAATGAGTAAGGGGCATGAATTCTCCTTGTACCAGGAGTATGAAGGTCAGGGTAGTTGAGAGACAGAGCCAGAGCCTAGGACTGAATCTTGCTTACTAGTCTTGTACCTTGAATAAGTAACCTCACCTCCCTGAATCTCGATTTTGTCATCTGTGAAATGGAAAGAATGAAGAGGTGTATGCGAAGGGTCTTATTCTAGGATACAAACACCTCTAGTTCTCACTGTTAAATTGCTACAGAGAAAACACCTGAATCCAGATGTTTACAACAGGAAGTGGCAGTGAGTTCTGGCAAGTGGGCATAACCTGAATTATGATGGAAGAATTTAAGCTGGTTAATGCAAGGAAGCTGAAACTTTGTTTCACCATTAACTCCATCTATATCTCTCTGCGCTGCCTTCTGAAAACACTTGATAGTGGAAGGAGACAAAGAGAAGGCATGGAAAAAGAAGAAGGAAGCTGTGGAAAGAAAAGGTATAAACCGTGAATACCTATATGTCTTCCCGCATGAGCTTTATTTTCTCTTCTTTCAAAGAATGTTTATTTCAGGTACGTGAGTCATATAGGTTGGAAATGTCATACGCGAGAACGTATTGCTGATGTGAATGTTTTATATTAACACATCCATGCAATTTTATACAGGTGAATTGACAGGTCGTTTAAAATCTGGATGAGAGAAGCTCAATGCATTTTGTCAAAGCAGCCACCATGTGGAGTGATTTATTCTTAAGTGAAAAAGGACTTTATTAATAGTGTTCATTCCATCATTTTAATATTTTAATTATGTATTTCTCTAATGTTTTCTGGAATAAATGAGTTTCTTGACAAAATTTATTAAATAAAGGGGAATACTTCACCTGAGCACAACATAATGAGAATTCTGATAAACCATCATATATCTGGGGTGTTTTAAATGAAGGGGGTGCCCAAGAGAACTTAAGTATCTGCTCTTCCCTATAATTATATTTGATAGATCCACACTCTTTCAGAAGCTCAATAAACGGAGCCACTCCCTGCTGGTGCTCTGTGGCTTCATACCAGCACCGCGTGTGTGCGTGTGTGACTGTGTGTCTTTGATGGAGAGAGGGGAGGGCGTCCCCAGAGCAGGAAATGAGAAGACTTTTCTGTACCAGGCGGCAAAACAACAGAAGCCTATCCCGCCATTCCGTGACTGCTGGCAGGTCAGCAGTCGGGCCAGGACCCACTTACAAGTTTCTGGAAAGGAATACCTGAAGGGTTCCTGACTCCAGTGATTCTTAATGCAGGTAAAGAATCTCCCCAGAGGTCACTAATTTGTGTTCTTCCCAGAAGAGAAAGGAATGAGGATCGTTTCCGTTGGAAGAACGAATCGTCAGAGGGTGCACAGCTCATTGGGTTCAGGTGTCTTCATCTCAAGAAAGACATCAGCAATTGTCACCTTCCACAGAAGGGTGAGGGGCAGTAAAAGGAAGATGTTCATTTTCAAAGTACATTGCAGAGGTTAATTCACTCTGCATTCTTACATTTCTGAAATATAGAAAGGCGATCAGCATTTTACTTATGAGAAAGGTTAATCAAAATAATAAAAAATCCCTGCCATCCTATATATATATAAAATATATATATACACACGTATGTATACTTATATATATGCCTACATATAAAACACAAATATATACCTTTATACTTATATATGACTATATACACACATATACAATGGAAGCTTATAAGTTTCTCATTCTGGTTTCTTGTTTGGTAAATCTATATCTGTATGATATTTGCTAATTATTTGGCAATTATTAGGCAAATTTGACCAATATGGATGGCGAAACTAATGACTCAGGTCACAACAAACATCCTAAGTTCCAAATGACCTGCATTTCTGCACACATTTATTTTTTAAAATTGGGGTCTCTAGACATTCATTCCCTTATTACCATGTAGACAGAAACTTATGTGCATATTTACAAGGCTCTTTAAATTAAAGCTTCTGCTTCTAGCTAAGCCACATGCAGCCAACGCCCAATGATCAGATGACTCACACAGCAATCGTATCGTAAATGAAATCCATAGATAATCTGCAAACCTGATTTCAGCCAATGGTTTCAGTTTCTCCCTCGGCACATCTCTTATGAAAGCCCCTCACAGGTTGACAGACATCTTCCATCCTCGCCACCCTCTGGTGGAAGCACTAATAAGCAATGAAACGGCTAAAGCACAGTGCCCAGGAGGAAAGGGAGGATGGGCCAATGCCCTGCAAACCCCCCAGCTGCAGAGCTGCATCCTGAACAATCAACCATTGACAGGAGCTGCTCACACAGAGTGCTTTCCCCACACTCCTGAGCATGCCGGGCAAAGACTGAAACCGCACCGTTCTGCATACACTTGTTCTGAAATTGCTCGACAGGTTGGATGAGGAGGTTACATCAAAGCCTGATTTGCTATCGCTGCCAGTCAGATTCCCTGGTAGCATTAGCTATCTTTAAAACATATTTCCATGGCAACTAGTTTAAAACTGTATTTCACTACAGAGCCCTGTCTGTGATGAGAGCCAGAATAACCCAAGTGGCCTTTTCTCTTCGGTGCCCTTCGCCACCAGGAGAGCCCGTCTGAGGCAAACGGGGATGAATGGGAGAGCTGCGAAGGTACCGGGCCATGAGCATCTGGCATCCCGGGCCGTGCCAGCCTGTAGCTGGCCTGAGTCCCGCTTCTTTCCGTTGGGCCAGCCTCCTCTGCCTCCTTTTCGAGCTTCTCCAAACCCACCTCTGCTGCTGGAGTCCAGCCTCCTGCTCCTGGCTAATTTGTCCAGGCCTGCCCCAGATGCCAAGGCCAATCCGAATGTGATTGTTTCACAGGCTACGGGCAAAACCCTATTTGCTCTATGAAAAGAAAGAAGGAACAAACACTCAGGTATCTTGTAACTCACACCTATTTAGTCTTTTCATAATTGCCATTTCGGTCTTGGGTTAAGGCTTAATCCCAGGATCCTGGCACTCCTGAATTCTTAACCTGTAATTAAGGGAAATCATAAATTTTCTATCAAGGTAGCTTTTAGGACAAGACCTGCAGTGAACATCTCTCAGGGCCAAGGGGGGACATTAAACTCCTGGTTGTAACAAGGTCTTTGTGTGAATGACACTGACAGAGGAGGCCCCCAATGCGGTGACTTGGTGGGGACCACTCACCTGGCTGGATCACCCCCTGCCAAGGAGATGGTGCATACTCTCACTCCTTCAGTGTGAGACATTAGTGTCTAAATAAGATGTTTATCTGCAAGCATTAAATCCTTTTTGAATTAAGGCAAGATAGGTATGAAACAATCAATGAAGAAAATACTCAAGAGTCCAAAAATATGTCAAGCAGCTTGGAAAGCATATTTGGGCCCTGAGATGTTGGGGCAAGTCCATTTTACCAAGAAAGACAAATCTTGCATGTTCTCCCCCCCTATGTGGGAACTAAATATTAAAAACAATTGATCTCTTGAGATGGAGAGCAGAGTGATGGTTACCAGAGGCTGGGAAGGGTAGCGGGGCTGAGGGGATAAAGTGGGGATGGTTAATGGGTGCAAAAATATACTTAGATAGATAGAACGAACAATATTTGATAGCACAACAGAGTAACTATAACCAACAATAAGTTAGGGTATACTTTAAAATAACTTAAAGAATGGAATTGGAATGTTCCTAAGACAAAAAAATGTTAAATGCCTAGAGTGATGGATATCCCAATTACTCTTATTTAATTAATTCACATTGTATGTCTGTATTAAAATATCACATGTACCCTATAAAGATATAAAACTATCATGTACCCATAATAATTAAAATTAAGGAAAAACAGAGCATTTCACTGAAAGGGAAGTGGAGGATTAAAAACATCTAGAATTAAAAAAAACAGATTGAGTCCCCACACATCAGTCCCCACACAGTAGGATGCATCAGGCTTGGAGGAAGACCCTACCATGACACGTCTTCTAGAAGGCAGAAGTGTTAGCTCAAACATTCTTCCCAGTCTTGGACTTGCCCTGGCTTTCAGGATACCCTTCTCTGATTTAGGCCACATCGATATGTGGCTGGTGTCCATTTCAGCTATCTTCATGATAAATATTGATCACCACCATAGATCACTCATTCAGCAATATTCATTGATCATTAAATGGTTGGAATTAATAGAGTAGCCATTTGGAGATCTATTCATTTAATGTGCATAGCCACGGTCAGTGAGTCCATGGGGAGCCTGAGTCTTCGATCTCTCCCACCACCGTACACTACTTCATGACTCCTGGTGAGTGTTTTTATGCGAGAGCGTGTATATTTGCTCTGTAGTTACCGAAGGTGTCTGAATTCTCTGACTGCAGTGACCATGCCCACGCATAGGAGGATGGCTTTGCGTGAGAAGTTTGGTAAGAGCAGAACTAAAACAGCACTGAAACATACAATACAGTAAAACCGAAATTTACGGTGCCCAGGAAACTTGCGTTAATTTGAACATTAATCTGGACATTGATATGACTCAGAAGGAACCAGGGTGAAACTTAATTTTAGATAACCTATAAAGACTTTATTAATTGCATGAACAGTATTTCAGGGCAGATATGTAAAATGCATGTGAGAGAACAGTAGTTTTAAGTAACATCAAGATTCCAATTTCAAATGATGGATAAACAAATTACAAAGCATTTTTATCTCTTCATAAAATATATTCTTATTAGTTTATCAAAACAAGTCCCCTACAAATATTTACTGGAACACTTGGTCATCTGGATTCTTGTACCAGGTGTCCTTGGATAGTGGGAAACCCAGATTGAGGCTAGACTAAGTCCACTCCTAGACTGGGACCTACCAGGGAGTGTGAGCTGGGCTGTGGGGAGGGCCCCCCAGGAGTTCATTTATGTGGGTTGATTCTTCGGGTCTCTTAGTTGGAAAGGATCCACCCTTACACAGTGAGTGACGGGGAGGATGAAGGCGTGAGTCTTTCAGAATCTGTTCTCTGGCAGCCTCATGGAGATGATTTGAGACAGAAGCTGAAGGAGCTGTTTTCAGTAGTAGCTGTATGAGGCATTGAGCTCTTGTCTCTTTGGATGACTCATTAGGTGACAAGATGTAAGGAAGGATAAGGAGAAAGTACTCCTCCTTCATGAAGCACCCCATGATTTCACATTCCCAGTGAGGGAAGGACAAGGTGGTTGCTACTGGGCGGTAGTCAGGATGCGTGCATGAGCGCATGGGACTTATATACTTGGAAGTCCCAGGAAAAATCATGGGCAAAGTACCATGTGGGACCAGACAAAGCACCCTGTGATACAGAGGAGTGATGCTTAAGGATTCAGCCAAATAGGGCTTATTACAACAAAAGTGGCCTCATTTATATCCCTAAGCTGATACTGCCATGAAAAATTTGAGCTGTCCTTATAAATAATAAAACTAAATCTGTTTGTAAAATATTTGGAAGGGGCATAGCATGGTAAAATGAACATAGGCTTTTGATCAACACTGAACTCAAACTCTGATTCTGCCAATTATCACGTGTTTTACCTTGGGCACGTTACTTAATGTGGCAGACTGCTACGTATTCACTAACAGCCATTTCCCCTTCCTACTAAGCATCCAGCTCGATCATGTCTTCCAGTCCCTCTGACAGCCAAGAGTGTCCATGTGAGCAAGCTCTGGCAAATGTACCAGGGACAGATGTGATATATGTCACTTCCAGGTCTGGGCCATTAAAACTTCTTGTGCCCAGGAAGCTTGCATTAACTTGAACATCAATCTGAAATTGATATAACTCAGAAGGGGCCAGGCTGAAATCTAATTTTGGCTCACCTATAAAGCCTTTATTGATTGTACAAACAGTATTTCTAACAGGAACACTCAGATCCAGCTGAAGACTCCAAGTCTTGAAAGGTCAGTAGTGCCCAGAACCCTGACTGACCAACGGAGGGCCGTTCCCCATCCAGGAACATCTGTATCAGACTCTACAGGAGCAAGAAATGTTACTAAGATTGGGATTTATGTGATACAGCAATTACCATCTTTTACATTAGCTAATCCACCTGAATTTCAATGTCTTCTCATTAAAAAAGAAAGAATTGTATCTAACTTATAGGGTAATTTAATATAGAGTGTGGCACACAGTAAGTGCTAAATAAATAGTAGATGTTATTACATAATCTCTTTTTAGGTTGTCCCTTTATTTAGATCTATACCACTGTCTCATAGTTAGTGAGTTAGTGAGTGTTTATTTTCCCATTGTAAGGGAAATATATTACATTTATGAAATCAAAAATGCAGCATCAGTCTTGGAAGGGAAAAAAGAGCAATTTGATGAACTACTGTTGGCATCATTTGCAAGATATGTGATTTTGGATACTACTCTTAAGTTTGACAAACCTCAGTTTCTTCGTTTATAAAGCAACTATAAGAACCCATGCCTCAGAGAAAACATGAGAGGATAAAATGAGGCAGTAAACATAAAAGCATCTTATAAATTTAGGAATTTCATAAAACACATGGTATTATTATTAGAGATTACCATTTTAAACTCACAAAACCAAATAAGATTAATATAAATCTTGTTGTCCCAAATGGCATGTGATTTTCCACGCACTACCAAAGCAGGTGCTTTTTATTGTAATGCTTTTAACGTGGGTGGGTATGTGTTACTAACATTACCTTCCTGTTTTCTAATGTGATTAAGTAAATGAACTAACAGCATTAATGTATCTGAAATTTCCTGTTTTCTTTTTATTTTGAATGAGGAAAAAAGATATTGGTAGCAGTAAATCACGTATGCCCACACTGAATCTGGCGGGTCAGGAAGAAGTAAGATCCTCACTTTATTGCTGTTATTGAAATATCCTTTGGAGAGAGATGTGCTGGGAGCTGGAGCTTTATTAGAATCGAACCAAATCCTGGCAGATGTCAGTTTCCCAAGGCCTGATGTCCATCTATGATCCACTGTAAACTGTTCCATATATTCTCTTAATTTTACAATGTATAATCTTTGAAAACTTACTGTATAAACTTTATTACTGTAAATTGAAGGTTACCAAGAAGTCGAGCCTTCCTGGAACAGTGTTTGGTATGTTCCTCATATCACCACACCATGGCCACACACAGGTGCATATTCTTCTCCAGTTAGCGGGTTGGAACTCTGAATGCTTACTGCATGTATGCCAGGGCCCTGAGGGATGAAACTGCAGTCCCTAATAGATCCCCTAAGATCGTAAAGGGAATCAAGGAAACTACTGAGTGGGCGGTATTTGGAGCTGTGTAAAGGAGAGTGAAAGGAAAATACTTTCAGTTAAAAATTCAACAAACCTGCATGGGGCCTTAAGCAAGTGATCAAGGCTCACGTCATTAGCGATGCCATGTGGATCTCATTCACACTGGGTATGGTGTGATGAGAAGGGCGCAGCGCCACTGTGGTGTTTCTCCAAAACCCATCACTCCTGCCTAATGACGAGTAAAGCATCAGACAAACCCAAATTGAGGAACATTCTACAAAATACCTGACCAGTACCCCTTAAAGCTGTTTTTAACATGAAAGACAGAGAAGCTGTCACAGACCAGAAGAGAGTGAGAAAATACGACAATGAATGCCACGTGGTATCCTAGATTGGATCTTGGAACAGAAAAAAGGCATTAGGGGAAAATCTGGTGAAATGCAAATGCAGTCTGGAGTTCGGTCAAGAGTAATGTGCAATGGTGGTTTCTTAGTTTGACAAATGTATCACGGTAGAGTAAGATGATAACATCAGGGGAAACTGAAACTGAGTGAGAGGTATATGGGAGCTCTTTGTACCTTTGTACGTAGAATTACATTTGTAATATTTAAGTAGATCTAAAATTATTCAAAATTTTATTTATAAAAATATGTATGAATCTAAATAATTTTAGCAAATAAAATGGTGTTTTAAAAATTTTTAAATGAACATTTTCATAAATAAAAATTCTTTTAATAAAACACTAAAATAAATTTAAATAAATAAATATTATTTTTAATAAATACATTTATACATGTAGAAGAATATAGCATTCTGGAAAGACGGTGGTGACCATAGAGTTTTTTTAATATCTCTTAACTTTCATATAAAAACAGGCAAAACAACTGAATAGCAAAACCAGAAACCGATGGATAAAATTCACAACAAATCTAGTAGACACAGAATCTCTATCAACCCCCAGAATGCCAGAGGGTAGAGATGAACCACCCACAGCCACCAGAACTGCAAAGTACCAGGGTCTGTGCAAGAGGAAGCGGAGGAGAGCAAATCATGTGAGCATAGGAGAATCCAAAAAGAGCCAACAGGTATTTACTGAAAGGCACGACTGGCTAATGCGAGACCAGCTGAAGCTGGGAGAGGCTGTGCCGGGACCCCTCAGTGGGTTGTGCAGGGTCTGGAGCAGTCAGTGTCCCTTGTGAACGCCCCAGACTGACTGACAGACCCACCAAGCCACTTGCTGAGGGAAAACTGCTGGGATTGAAGTTAATTCTGAGCAAGGTAAGGACAATTAAGAGGAAAGAAAGAGAAGATCCAAATTAAAGTAGGAAGGGAGAACAGAACCAGCAAATCTCAGAAGGAAAGCTGGCCTGTTTGCTCTTAACACTATCTGACAAACAGAACAAAACAACACACAAGAACAGAAGAGGGTGTTCTATGAAGTTAAAAGAACTACTCTGTTCCATAAGTTCTTCTAAAATGTCAAAGAAAATGACTCAAAATAATCACAGTCGGATCCCAAGCAAAGCTATTATGAGATAAGAATAAGGGGTAGAATAACACTCACGCGGACGATAAAAGCACGCCAGAAAGTCACGCTAACCAAACAGATCAAATTCGTAACTTGCTATTTGAAAATGAACTATAAGACTATGAATAACTGACATAAAACATGAAAAAAAACAAAACCCAAAATTACAAAAATTCTGAAATGAAGTGACAGAACTCAGCAAAGAATTAGAATAAAAGAAAAAAAATCATTTTGAAATGAAGACTGTTAGAAGGAATAGAAGAGAAAATAAGCACACAAGGCAAAAAGAAAAAAATTATTTAATAATCAAAAAAGAGGTAAAGAAAGAGATAAAAAGATTTCAAAAGAAAGTGAAAAAATAAATATAACAAATACTAAAACTACAATTCAAGAACACTAAAATTAAAAATATATGAAAGAAAATACTCATTGGAATAGCACACCATGCACCTGATAATATCAACTCAGAATGACCACCAACAAAGCACATTCTAGCAAAATTATTAGACCTTAAGGATTGAAAAAAAGAAAAGAAAAAGTACTTTGGATATCTAGTCAGACAGGGCAAGTGACTTAACAAGGAAAATTAGATTATTATCATGACACACTATACCAGAAGGTGATGGAGTGACATACTTACACTCAAAGAAAGAAAACAGGAACAAATGTTTTATATCCAGCTGAACTGACTTTCAGGTATAAATTGCACAATGTGTTATAAACATGCATCATATTCTTTCCATGAGAATTTCTTGAAGAACCCTCTAGAAAGCAAGTTTAAGACAATGAAAATGACTGGAGACATTGACATAAAGACTAGTAGAGCAAAAAATATGTAGTTTCCTGAAGAATTAAGATTAAATGAGGGCTAAGAAGTAAACTAATTATATTAAAAAAGAAGATCATCTAATGTCTATTTACTTTGACAACTATAAAAATATGAGGGGGAGAATTAGGAGAACAAATGCAAAAACAAGTAACTTCAGTAATTGTATTGATGATAATGGTATTAATGTTACTATTCTGGATTGTTAAGTGAGTAACATGGTAAAGCAAATGAGTATTTACAGGATCTTCCAATTCTACCATTCTTTCATCCTTGGGAAGCAAAATTTTCTGAATTAAAGAGTAAAAACCTTATAGTCTTAAATTTTAATTGGAAATGCCAAAATGAACATGTGAGGTATGTTATCTTGTAAAATTTTTCTATATTCTAGCTCTGTCCACTAAAAAAGCATAAAAAATGACAAACCCAGTAGTAATGAACATCTCTTAGTACCAGATTGTGATCCTGAAATACCATGTCTTACTAAAAGAAATCAAGCTTTTGGGAGAATGACTGACTTGGAGAATGGTCCTACAACATGTTTTCATAGAAAATAGCAGAGAAGCTAGCAAAAAGTACTAGGACCCAGGTTCTAACTTGAATAGGCTCACACTGGACAAAGAAGGAGCAATTTGTGCTTCAAAAAAGCTAATAGTTGGAATGGATTTAACCTGTCAAATATGTCGAAATTCATGAGTCCATAATGGTACAAAAAAAAATGGTCACCTTTGGAGAATGATAGGAACTAAGTCTATTTATTTTCTTGTAAATAAAGGGATAGTATCAATCACATATCCTCCCTTCCCAATAAAAACTCTACTAATGAGTAAACAAATAGCAAATAAAGAAATGTGTCTCTTTATAGAATTATTCCAACAAATTAAATGAAAGAATTTGAAAATCACTATTGTGTAACCTTCAATGAATTACTGTGTCTAGGCATTGAGCATCATCAAAAGAGAGACAAGTAGACATTCTATGCCTCAGGATGAAAGCACATAACATCATCTATAATCCTGACAATGTTTGTTGAAATTGGACTATGTCATAGACAGAATAATGGTTTCCAAAGATGTTCACCTCCTAATTCCCAGAACCTGTGAATATGTTGCTTTTATATGACAATAAGGACTTTTCAGATAGAGTTAAGGTAAGGGTCTTGAGACAAAAAGACTACTAGTGGAAATGTGTGAGAAAGATAGAATGTTGTCAGAGATTAGAGGCATGAAATTAGGATTATGGAGAATTACAATCGTTGGTGCAGACTCTCAACCAGTCCTCCCTGAGAGAATTAAGCCCTAATGCCTTAAGTTATCTAAAATATGTGATGAATTCATTCATTCATTCCTTAGAAGAGTATGTCTTCTGAAGTCTTAAGCCCAGGTAATGCAAATTGCAGGGGATGAGGAGCTCATTTCTCATCTCCTCTCTGTAGTTTAACGTGGCGCCTGGGGCACTAGTGATTTTCTGGGACTCCCTTTCCCTCAGAGGCCTTTTACTCCGCTCGCCTTGCTCCTGTGCTCTGCCAAAGACTTTAGGAAAGAAAAGAAGAATTATATGGACCACCCTGATTGGAATTAACACCAGTATCTCTAAAATTACCATTTCCCCTGAATTCCCTATAGGCAGATATTATGATTCCTATTTTACTAAAATATGGAGAGATTAAATGACTGAGTCAAGATCATCATGGAAAATCAGAGGCAGAGGCAAGCCTAGAAGACACATATTCAAGCTGATCATAGGGTCTTGAGTTTCCTGTATCTCAAGGTCAGGGCCTGTGTCTGCCTTGTACAGTTCCTATAAAGCACTGCCCACACTAGGTGTTTCTTGAATATTGTCACTATGCCTTGGTGTAGGTAGTGTTGAGAGCTGCCTGCATGGTGGATTTGAAGGGACCCTACCCATCTGCCAGCCTACTTCTCTTCCAGTCCCGGCACAGTGTCTTTACATTAAATTTGTCTTCAGCATATCTGTGTTCAAATGCAAATAAGTTTCCCTGGAAGGATAGCAAATTATTCCCCTTTGAGTTCAGCATATGTCATGTAATCATATTGTCAGAGAAAAAAAAAGGAGTTTGAATCATATCTTCTTAAGTTGAATCCATGGATCTAAAACTGTAAGGTCTACTCATACTAACTCTGCTCTTTTAGTATTAAATTAAGTCATATTTTAATCCTGTAAACTCTGAAAGGCTAAAGAATTCAGACTACTTTGGGTATCTCACCTAATTTTTAAATGATATGATTGATGGTTGTTTTCTAATTTGGAAAGGCACAATTTGCATTTCTTCTTAGGTGTCAAGGTTGGAGAGGCCTTTTATTTGTCAGGATGATAAACTTTGTATGCAAAAGGTTACAAAGGAAGAAGCAAATTGGTGGATTGACATTTTAATCTAATTTAACACAAACATAATTACAGGTATAAAAATCTGAAATGGAAATAAATTAGAATTATGCTCCTGTTATTTTGGATTGTTTCCAAGGGCCAAGAAAAAAAAGAAGAATCTTTTGACTTGAGGGAAGGGATATAATTGAACATGGAGGCCATTACATACAAAGCAAAGCTTTGACATTTGTTTACCTGTATGTACTTTTACTAAATTTAGTAACCTCTCTAGATCTAGACTTCCTGACTCTCACATTCTAATTGGGTTGGCATAATAAACACAAAGGACCAAATCCCTTTGTCTTCCTCCTTCTGGATTTTCTTCTTTAATTGGATTTGCTTGTTTTTCAAAAGGACCATACTTCACGTAGATGGAGTTTGTTGGCCTTTGGCACCAACAATCTGTCATGTAGCTTCCAGATCAACCTGGGGAACTTGCCATAGAAGGCATGGGGGGATTGCTGGTGAATGGTGACCTCATCCCTTGACATCTTGGCCTCTCCCCAGTAGGGCAGGACTTTAATTTCAAGGTCAGAGACACTGGATTTTCTTAAATCAAATTTTTTTTAGAGCCTAGAAACTCAGTACTCAGGAAAGAAGAAAATTACAGATGGAATAATCTTACAAGGTAGGTAGGTGCATTACCTTTACCTTAGAATTAAAGAGCTTAAAGTTCTTTAAAAAATTAATAGTAAGCTAATAAATGGTAGAGCTGAGATTCTAATGTTGGTTCATTGGATGTGAATAATCAATTAAGACTATCTGATATATATTATCCAGCCTTTATATCAATCATGTATTAATATAAATACACCATAATATGTCACCTATATTACATATATACTATACAGTTTCTTCACATATCTATGTTTATATTATATAGCCATATATATAATAAAATCATATGGAAAATCAAGATGAACCTTAAAAATTCAGAACAACAAATGACATGAGCTGCAATTATACAACATCAGCTAAACAGATTTGAAATGGAAGCAGTATAATGTCACCTTGAGGTTATATTTTCCTGGGCACTATTTTGCCTGTACTTGGCATGTGGTTTGGGGCTAAAGAGAGCAGAAAGATTTATTGACTGAGAACAGAGACAAGGAACCAGTGGGAATGGGGAGAGCAATAGGCGTCCTACAGAGCAGCTCTCAGGAGCAGGAGCCCTCCTCCCTGGGCACTCAGACTCCAGCTCCCAGGAAGGAGTGGCCGTCACTGGCTGCAGGGACAAAGTATGATTAATATCCTGGTTGACACCTTGACACCTCGTTAAGCTGAATCAACTCTAGTCAACTTGGGACTTCACCTGAAGACTGAATTGCCTTCCTATTAAATGTATATGCTCTCTAGGAACTGCTTGGCTTCCCAGCACTGATTCCCAGACACGAGTCTCTGCACACTGTGTAAACAGGAGACTCCATGAGGCACACCGCACACCACATGGGCTCCTTGTTGCCTGGCACCACCCCAGGGCTGCTGATATGGGGCAGCAATGACCTTTGTGGATGGTTAGCCTTGCCTACAAATGCAGAAGGAAAATATCCTTCTCTTCGGTCATATTAACTAGTGGCTCAGTGTGCAGATCCTGGAGTCTGGCTGGCTGGACTCGACTCCCAGGTAAGCCATTTAGTGTCTGAGTGACTTTGAACACTGTGTCTTAGTTTCCTCATCTGTAAAACAATGGGGAAGATACTAACAAACTTTAGTTGGTACCAGAATCAAGTGTTAAGCTCTTAGAAAAGTGACTAACACGTAAGGCCTCAAAATAAGACAATGATTAAAATGTGCAAACTTCAGAGAATATCCCCTCCAAGAGTTGCAACATCCTACACTTTGGTAGCAAGAAGAATCTCATATCCTCTTAGTAAATTCCAGATGCTATTTTCCAAGAAATACAAGAATCTCGGCAAAATTCTAATATCATTATCAAGTAAAATATTTGTTACTGCTCTCCATAAAATATATATTATCTTTTGAAATTTTGATAATTAAGGTAAGTAAAAAAAAAAAGTAGTTCTCCATGTTACCTAACCCAGTAGTGATAGGAACAACTTAATAATTGTCATTATATAAGCCCCATATGCAAAGTATATATCATTACATATATCATTTCTCATTGTATCACTCAATTTTCAATCCTAATATTTTCAAGCTCCTACAACGTAGAACAGCAGTATTCAAAGAGTTTATAATTTAATTGAGGAGAAAAGGCATGTGTAAGTGAAAGTTAAATAATAATACAAGACAACAGTTCAACAGATGTTAGATTTCAAGAAATATTTAGTGAGCATCTATCTGCAAGGCACAATTTATAGGAACTCCAGGCATATAATGCTGAGAAAATAAATAGCAGGATCTGTGCTCCAAAGACTCACAGTCTGGTGAAGGGAACAAACACATATACAAATACTTCTAATTTCAAGAGAAACTCTGTTGAATGCTAAAGTAAAAGCTATCGCAAAGTGCAATGGAAGCAATAGGAGCAGTGAAAGTCTTGTTTCAGGACACAAGAAAGGGATGTGGAGGAGAGAGGGGAGTTTCATGAAGACGGAAGAACATAAACAAGCACACAGCAACAGGGGTGCCCAGGCAGGTGTGGCCTTCTCGGTGACAGAAGGGCACGAGGGAAAATAATGGTAAAGACAGATCGAGCTGCAGTGTAGACAGCTTTATGCAGCAAACTGAGCAGGGCCAACGTGATTCAAAATGAAGCAGGGAAGCGTTGAAGGTTTTCAACCAGAACAATGGCATAATCAGGTGTGCCTGTGGGAGTATAACTCCAGTACAGCATGTAGCAAAGACCAAAACATGAGTCATTCGCTGTGTTCCTTTTATTTATCCAGTCTTAAAGTTTTACGTTGGAAATTGTTAACTCTACCTAAAAAGTGGTATTTTTGTGTTACTTTCCATCACTTCCTGGTATCTGAGTAACAGTGATATGACAGCAGATACCACTTAAGTAGTTTTATGCTTAAATTTTTTTCCCTTGCATTTCCATTAGAAATCAAATGAAGGATTTTCACTGTCTTAAAAATGAGAATGAATATGAATAAATCTTATCATATGGCATAAGACTATGTTATAATATTTGAATTTTTATCCAGAATCTATGAACTATATATATAAAATATATATAGTCTACTTTTTATAGTATATATAAATATATAGAGAGACAGTCTACTTTTTATAGTATATATAAATATATAGAGAGAGTCTACTTTTTGTAGCACTTAAATTTGACCCAATTTCTCAGGACTTCCTTTGTATCCATGGGTCATTGTCTTCTTCCTATTAGAATGCACGAAAGTCTTCCAGTACCTCTATTCTTTTCTCTCCCCTTTTACAACTCATAGGCCCTGCCACAGCCTTTATTAATGGTCACGCCGAGGGGAATTCATCTCCAGTGGCAAGCTCTGAGTCTCACACACAATGCTGGTTTGTGCTTCTCGAATACACTAACAGACAGACCCTGTCTTCCCAGTGGAATCTGTCAAAGAAACATACATCTCTTAAGTGTCATTAGGAAGTTGGTTCTACAAGCTGAAGCTGTAGATGTCGAGGTGTCTGTTCCTTTTATAGTGATCCTATTCTTATCTCTAAAGGCCAGATCTTGTCCAATGTCACCTGACTAACTGTACAATTCCACCAGCTCCTATCTTAGGCAGCCCATCGCAGGGCTTCTAAGAGTCCTGTAAAGAACAATTGAGAATTTCTTCCTCCACCTCTTGGGGGAAAAGAAACACTAAGGGCTTATTTCATCGAGAAAATATGCAAAAATAAAAGACGACTCGGCCTTCTGACAACTTAAATTCAAGAAAGCTAGCATGGTTTTTTAAATGCAGAGTTTCAAAATATTGATAAATGCCAACAGGGGAGACACAGCCCTCATCTTCTGATCCCTGCACATTCCTTTGTTATAATACAAACTGGAAGTGGATTATCACTACTTTATTACTTTGATCACTATGCAAGTGGGCAGCTGATCATTGTGTGATCTCTTGGCGTGTGAGGGAGAGAAAGTCTAGCATAGAAATCCCCATGCGAGTTGTACCCCCACCCCTTGACCCCACTCCTTCCTTGGCCTTCCCTCTATCCAGCCCCACCTGCTCTCACCTTTCCCACAGCGTGCTCCATCACACAAAAGCAAGCAGCCCCTGCACGTACAGAGGCGAGTTGGCAAGCCCCCCACCCTCAGTCACTACCCTCTCCAAGTACAAAGAAGAAATTAAGCCAGGAGAAGTGAAGAGATTTTTCTGAATTTTAGTCCAGTAGCTTATGTTATCTGTCTCTCTTTGCTGCATCATCTGTGAACTCTTAGGTAAAGTGAGGGAGAAGTATGTACATACTAGAAAGATATTCTGAAGCCACAGACCCCTGGTGATAAGTGGGCAGCGACTAACCTGGTTACTTGATATATGTGTGTCTGGCCCATATGCTATCCTTCACGGACTCATATAAATGCTATCTTAGTCCACATACGTTTACTATGTACATTTATTATACTGCAGGCATTTTGTTAGTGGCTGGGAATACAATGATAAATAATAGGTCAAGGTCTTCTCCTTATAAGAGCTCTCAGTGTAGGGGGAGGAGACACACATATTAAAATGATAACGCTATCATTCACCATGCAAAGTGATTCATCATGACATATAAAGGCTTTAACAGTTATTGATGCAGTGTCCTGGGGACCCAGGGGTCAGAATGATTAAGGGAGGTGTCAGTTAAACCATTACAGGGGAGGCAACAAAATAATTGGCCTTTAAAGAATGAGTAGCCTTTACCAGGTATCATAGAAAAGAGCATTTCAGGAGAAGGAAACAGAACAGGCAAGGACTCATAGTTACAAGAGCAGATGCTTATTTGGGAACAGAGCAGATACTGGAGGAATCCCTGGATACCAGTACATAGGGAAATAAGGAGGTGAGCAGTGACAAGGGAAAGACTGGAATGTAGCTCAGATTCCAATCAATCTAGATTTTGTCTCATAGCTGCAATCTTTCCACCAGAAATAATCTTTTTTTCTCTGAATCCCCTTAGCAGATTATATGTTATTTGCTGTATTGTTGGTGTGAAGCCATTTGCTTGCCTTATCTATTCTAAAGGATATAAACACATAAAGGCAGAATCTATCGATTACTTCCTGTATCCTTACTGTACTTAATACAGTGCTGCAAATATAGTAGACGGTCAAAAATTATGTCAAATGAATGGTGTTTCTCAGTTCTGGATTATAAAGACAGCGCTTTCGATAAGTTCCTTAAAATACATGACCTCAAACGTTTCTTCTAATGCAAATAAGAAAGTTTCATCTGGTTGGCTCAAGATGCTCCCGTAGTCAAAGGCCAGAGAAGAATGGGAGTTATGTTCCAAAAATGCTGACCTAGGGTTAGAGGTATCAATCAAGCACACTGTCTTCTTATTGAATCCTGAAAGAGCCCGAAGTCTCCAGCAGTTATAAAAATCCATCTCACTGAGAAAAAGAATCCTTTATTGTCATGCTTTAAAAGGTGTGCTGAGAAGAATAAGGTTAAATATAACCGTAACTAAACCTAAGCGTGGTTTGGTGATATGCATGCAGAAATAGCACTAAATCAACAACAGAATAATATCACTACTGACTTTTATGTAACACTGACAAAGGCAGCAGCAGACAACGAATGTTAGAACTGATGTCAGCAGAAGATGCTGAACTTTGAAGCCCTAACACATCACAGGTAAGATGGTTTTATGCCGGAAGTGCATTCCCTTGTAGGAAATATTTTTTTCAGTCCTTCCAAATTTTAGTTCACCCAGGTCATTCCAGAAAATCAAGATCTTACTTGCCATGAAAATGAAATAAGACATAGACAAATTCAAAATAATGAGGAGCAAATTATGAGGTGCTCTCTGGATGACAGGAGAACTCGTACCGAAGGCCCAAGACTCAAGGGGGGCAGTTTGGGGAGGGTTTTAGGAATTAGTTCAAAAGCCTCATTTTGTAGTTTATCTTTACACGTAATCTTCAAAGTGGTCATTCTTGCCCCAGTACAAATGGGAATTTCAAGGCTCAGAGAGATTAAGTAACTTGCCCAAAGTTACTCTTTAATAAGTAGCAGGTATACCTTCAGATCTTTGTTTGTATGTTGCAATCATCTTAATAACATTCTATTGTAGTCTTCTTTCCTCCCGCATTTTTATTATGTTTTCTAGGTCTTGGCCAGTCATTCTAATGGCAAAGGGTAGAGAAATCATTTGACTTTTAATTAAAATTTTTAATTTCCATCTCAACATTTAAGACCATTATTTTTAATCCCACTATGACATTTCAGTAGGAAGAAATTGATATTTTTTTCTTCATTTCTTTCTCTTCTCTTTCCATATTTTCATTTCCTTTCTCCCTTTCTTTCTTCTTTTCTTTCTTTCTCTTTTCTTTTTCACAACTTTTTCACCCCAGATATTCCAGAAGACCATAAAAACAAGAACATATATAGATGAAATAAGGAGCAAAAAGAAATATCCCTTGCCTTTATTTTTTGTTAATATTTAAATTGCACCAGTAACAAATACAACTAGGGCACTGTTCTCACAGAGAGGAGCTGTGCTGGGTATGGTATGCCTTTAAAGCAGGTATACTACTTCCTGCTTTACAGCAGGTATACTATTTCCTACAGCAGGTAATATCAGGTCAGCCATGATGACCAAAGATCATGTGACTAACACCTTAGTTACATTTCCATAGCACCAAAACCTGTTGCTCATTCATTTCTCAAAATGCTTTCTTCTTTTTGCCTCCACCTGGTTCTTTGCTGCCTCTATCTTTGGAAGCTTCTCTTTTCTGTGTAATCTTTAAATGTTGTAATTTGCATAACTTAGTCCTTGACACTCTTCTTCCAACAAAATAGAAGATTTCACCTTACCCTAAAGACTTGAATTATCGCCATATAACACATGAACCAAATTTTCATTCCTAAATTGGGCCCTTCTTTTAGAGACATACATGCAACTTTTCATTCTGTTTCCTCGTAGATTTCTCACAGATACACCAATTTAACTTACTGCATAGCAATGTTTGAATTTGGTCCTCAAATCCGCTTCGGGTTCATTCTTTCTTGCATCGGTATATGACATCTTCCACCCAGCTGTTCCCAACAGCAGTGTAAGCCTCACCCCCATTTCACTGGACTCCCTGTCTGAAGTTCCTAACTTACAAAGACTTAGAAAACAATGCAAGGTTATTTTTATCACTTAAAATACCTGGAGGGAGGCATGGTGGGCATTGGATGAATGGCTTGACAACATCAGGACCAGTACCCTTCGTTCTTGTTACCTCCTTGTTGCAAGATGGTTCCCTGCTCTAGGCATCGTGTACCTGTTCCAAGCAGGAACAAGGGGAAAGACATTACTAGCTGCTCTGTAAGTTCGATCGGGAAAGCAAAACTTTTCCAGAATGTCCACAGTAGACTTCTGCTTATGTTCCCCAGCGGGAGCTCACTGCACCCCTCCTCCCGCGCAGCTGCAGGGGAGCCACACACAAGCAGCAAAGGCGCAGGCAGGGCCGGCCAATCTAGTGCACAGAGGGGGAAGCATACGACAGGTGCCAGGTCTATACAGTCAAAAATCTCGGTTTGATTTTCCTTTCCAACGGTCTGGTTTCCCATATTGTTCAGCCTGGGGCGGGATGTGTGTGTGGAGGGTTCTCCATTCACCTTCCAGATCCACTCTCTGTCCTTTGCACCCTGTTCTCTGCCCTTGGAGTCTGACCACTGGGGTGCATGGGGTGGAGAGGGAGGTGCCAGCAGGAATCCTGAGGACCACAAAGGGGACAGATCTGGGTGTTTACTCCCGGCTCCCTCCGCACCGGGCCTGGGCCGACAACCATGCTTTTTTCCTCTGCTGTAATTTCCCTGCTACAGCTAAGCTCTCTTCAGGGCTTGGTAGCTGCTTTCTTTTTGCCACTGGGGCCAAGGGACAGGGCAGACACACCCCTCTGGTCGCTGGCTCTGGCGCAGTCAGCAACCCACGTGGCTTTCCCTTATCGGTGTCCACTCCTTTGCAAACAGCCCTTCGCTAAACCCTCTGCAGTCACCCCTTCTGAGTGTGCCATCTGCTCCCTGCCCATGCAGTGCTCAACACCGCAGACACCACAGCAGCTCAGCATTCGTGTTGCTCGTGACGATTCCTCACCCCGTGCGGAATGGCGCTGAGGAATCTGGCTGGCTGTGAGCGTGGGACCGCGCGGTAGCGACCTGGGCGCTGGCGAGGGTGCGAAGCCGGTGACGTGCCTTTGAAGGTCCCTTTCCTCCCACCAAGCTCTTCAATCCCTAGATTGGCAGAAAACACATCCTGTCAGTAATTTTTCTTCAATTTAAAAGCATTAACTATCAATTTTTCTGACTCATCAACCCAGCCCCTGACACATAGTATGCCAGTAACAACTAACGTTGGGGCGCTGTTCTCACAGGAACAAGCTCTACCCGGCACGGCGTTCCCTTACAGCGGGCATACCGTGTCCTCAGAATACCGGGTCAGCCCCCATGAACTAGTTTTCCCTTCTAAAGCTCAGTGGCCAGCAGTTTACTTTACAGCTCCGTAGTAGCAAAGCTATTGCCCATTCCCGTCTCAAAATGCTTCCTTCATCTGGTCTTTACCTGCTTCTTGGCTATTTCTACTTTGCTGGGCTTCTCTTCTTATACCTAATCTCTAAATGTTGGAGTTCTCATAACTTCCTCCTTGGCACTCTGCTTTAAATAAGAGATGATGTCATCTTACTCCCTAAAACCCCTGTGGAAAGAAGACTAGAGATTTCTAGTGAGAGTCGCCACAAGATGCAGCCAGACACTGGCTGGAGCACATTGTTCCTGAAGCCCGCTATTCCTTTCTGAGGAGTGAATAAACTTCTTGTGCAGGGTTCTTGTGAAAAGGCTCTCCTTCCAATTTCTCCAGGGTAATACAGTGTTCCTCTGGAAGCACATGCTTTTCAAATTTTCCTGAAGTTTTATGACACCCCTTTCAACTCCTCTCTACCCTGCCTCTGCTAGTAGGTTTGTCTCCAACATGCGGTTTCTTTGCTCTTCACATCCTTCAACAGCTTCCTCGGAAGACAAGAGGAGGTGGCTCTTGTGTTCCAGATCTGAATGTGCTAAAAATAGGGGAGACCAGGGATATTGATCCGTTTGCACAGCATTGGTTTCTGTCTACACAGGCTATTGCTGCCAGCTATTAATTGGATCTAGATTTTCTGTTTTCTTTCCCCCCATGCTTTGTATATTGCTGTTGACACCTTCATTTAATAGGAAAAAATATCAAGTACATTTCTGGAATTCGACTGCCTCATTTCATGGCTGCTGTGCCTCCAGCTCCCTCTGTTCCTCATGTGTATCCCCTCCCCTGGCCAAAGTTTTAGATTTGAATGTAAAAATCTGTGTCTTTGTTATTATCCTGGATACAGTGGCGTGTAGGGTTTCTTTTGGGGGGGGAGGTAAGATAATTCCTTGGGAATAATATAAATGTTGCAATGAGAATTTTGAAAACATAATTAGTATAAATTTTTTCACAGGTTTCTCTGCCAGTGAATAAATAAATCATATTTCCTTAAGGCATTTCTTAGTACACTGATGAAAATTTCAGGGTACAGCCCTGACACTCACAATAATGAAATACATGAGACCAATTATACTGCTACGCTCTTGCTGTATCTTAGATTTAATTTAAATGACGCACAGCCACAAAAGTAGAAAACATAACACACTGGTATGAAAAATTACACTTTTTGAAAGGGGAAAGGACTTTGGTAAGGAGGTTGGAGTATTATTTATGAATAAAGTAGGGTTATCTTTCATTGACTGCATCTAGTGATAGGAGAGGAAGTAACTTTTTATTGGATTACATTTATTGTGATTTTCTTGCCTTCAAGTATGGCATATCAAGGCATGCTAGAATCCTGTGGGGCTGGAAGAAGTGATCAAGTGCACCCAACCAACTCTTCACTCTACCATAAGAAATGGAAGGAGCAGAGAGGTCAATGCTTGACCCGGGTCATGCACTTTTGAATGCTGAGACCAAAACCTAGAACAGCTTGACTCAAAGTCTAGTCCAAGGCTTATTTACAGGGCACAGGCTTTGAGTACTTGATAAAATGCAAATTCCTGGGATGTACTACTACCATAAAATGCAAACATTATAATAAGAATTTTCAGGATAGCACTGAAAAAAATCTACGTTTTTTAAAAAAATTCCCTACAGTAAGTCTTACACACCTTGATATTTCAAAACCACTTTCTGTAGCCTGGTGTTCTCTGCTCCATCTGTGTTTCCCACGTAGCCTGGGGACTGGGTGGGGGTGCAGAGCAGACACCCTTGGGATTAGGGGGTGATGTGGGGCAAGGAGACAGAAGCTATAGAATAAACAAGGAACATCAGCCTGCAGAATCCATATCATGTGAAGATTTGGAAGAAATTTTATGTTATATTAAAGCAAACATTGCACATAACGAGATGGCGAAAGAACTATCTGCCTAAACTTTTAAGATTAGACAAGACTTTCAAGAAATGTGGGGTTGAATTTCAAAGTTTCAACTTCCAGAACACAGTGCTTCAGCTGTCTTCTGCCTGAGGGGCACTTTGCTGTCATTTTTTACCTGGACTTTCTCAATTAGAAATGTCTCAATTCGTCACTGCCATAATACTCATGACCTCTGCTGAATTCTTCCTGCATTAAAATTGACTTAATGTTTTTCTTTAAAGTAACTTACCCTTTATACATAAGCTGATGCTAAATAATTTTGCAATGTGTATATGCTGACGCCAATGCTCCTATACCAACTGGGGATTATAGGATTCAATTCAATTCTGCTACTAGCTATCCAGATTTAGCATAGACCCCACAGGTAGGGGCTCAGTCCCAAAAGACTGTCCCCATTTCAGATGCCAGCCACAAGTCCTCAGTGACCCCAAGCCACCTGCACTTCTGCCCAGCTGGCTATAATTTTGGGGCTTCCTGCAACCCCCTCAGAATTGGTAATTTGCTAGGATGACTCACAGAAGTGCTAAACCTACAATTACAGTTTTTATTATAAAGGGAACAACATAGGAAGGAGATATATAGGGCAAGATGTTCAGGGAGGGTGCCAAAGCTGCTGTCCTGGTGGCATTAGGGTGTGCTACCTTCCTAGTACATTGACATGTTCATCAACCAGGAAGCTCCCAAGCTTCATTCAGAGGTTTTATCAAGATTTCATTACTTAGGCAGGATTGATGAAGTTATTGGCCACATGACTGAACTCAGTCTCCAGCCCCTGTCCCCTCTCCAGGAGCTAAAAATTTCAACCTTCCAATCATGTGGTTGGTTTTCCTGGCAACCAGCCTCTATCTTAAAGCCATCCAGGCCAGTTGGTCTCATCAGCATAAACTCAGGTATGGTTGAAAGGAGTTTGCTATGAATAACAAAAGATGCTCCTATCACTCAAGAAATTCCAAGAGACTTTGAGTTCTATGCCAGGAACCATAGACAAAGATAAATAAATAGATAGATAAATAGAGGGACGTAAATATAAAATTATACCACAGTGTGATCACTATAAGGTTTTCCTAATGTGCCTTTAAGTATGAAAATATTAAAAATGTCCATATGCATCTGTCTGCATTCTCTTCGGCTTCAATAATGGTAGATATATCCACAGCATGTGGACAAAGCCTGCTTTGTTTTACTGTCATGATAAGGTCCCTAAATACCTAAAGGAAAATCTACAGTTTGGTGCATTTGTTTTGGCTTTAAGGTATTACTATTTAAACTCCTATGCCTAAGCAGTAGACCCATTCTCAATTAGAATTTTAATTATATCAGATTTGGCTTAGCAACCCAGGATTATTTTTTATAAGATATAAATACTTTTTGAGGGGGGATTGCATTAACAACTAATCACTAAGATTCACACTTACACATCTGAAATGAAATCTCCAGCACACCCACTAGACTGTGAGATCTCTGAGAGCAAAGACTGTCTTATTCTTGTATCTCCAGAAACTAATGGAGCGTTTGGCACATATTGAATGCATAATTACTATTTTTTTCTAAAAATACGTACCAGCCTATTAAATTAAACACCCAATATAAACAATTACTTTGCTTTGGTACCCAGATATGTAGCCAAATTCAAATTGCCAAAACAAAATGATAATTGGTCCCCACACCTACAGCATTTAGCTCTTCAAAGGTTAATTGAATTAAGCTGGAATAACTAAGTGTTGCATTTTAGATTGCAAATAATAATAATTATTATTATATCCACATTTAATGTCAAATCAACAGTTGTTTTGACAATCTAAATGATAATTACATTTCCAATCAACTATGCAGTAACTTAAACTACTACTAGTGACCTGAAATATCAGAATAATTTTTCTGTATCTTGGATATATGTGATATATAATATTGTCTTGTTTTAACTACATAAAACTGGATCACAAAGTTAAATATTCCTCAATAAATTTGAAATCACCTTGTTGATTATGCAAAAGAATGTCCATGTTTCAAATTAACCTTTTGATTTTTGTAAGTATCTATCTCTTCTAGAATTGTTTGGAAGAAGCTATTTGACATAAATCAATATGTTCTATTAAACAGACTCAAAATATAAGTTAAATTGATTTATTATTTAAGATGAAAATTTGAGTGAAAATAGCAGGCAACACAATTTTAAATGAGCATATCACCTATTTTTATAATAGCTTGACTGATAGGTGATACATAAACAAAAGTATAGAATTAACCTAAAATAACAAAAACAGTAAAAATGAAATGAATCATAATTTTAGTTATCATTTATTAAATGGTTACTATGTGTCTGGTGGTGGCCTAAGAACTGCTGCTGACCACTCAACTCCATAAATTCGGTACCAGTTTATCCCTATTTTGCAGAGTCTTAAAGGAACTAGGTAGTCCCTCCAAATTCACTCAGTGTCTAAATGGTGCAATCAGAAATATTAAATGGAATTTACTATTTAGGTTATTTAGGTCAAACAACTTCAAACAGAATCACAGACTTGTAGGATTAAATGAAGAGCATTAAAAATGGTAATTACGTAGGTAAATTTAAACAAATGTTGACTATATAAAATAATAGCATACTGTAAGCTTTAATATATACAACATTAAAATATACAACAACAGTAATGCTAAATATAGAAAGGATATAAATGGAGTTAAAGTGTCTTAAGAGCCTCACATTGTCCAGGAAAATGTAAAAGAACAAATTTATACAGGGCTTTAAAATTAAGCATGAATGTTTTATTTTCAAGTATCAATTAAAAGAATAATAAAAATAAATCATATAACTAGAAAGCTAATAGAGTGGTGAAATGGAATAATAAAAATTGCCTGATTAAGGGTGAAAAAGCATATAGAACAAAAATAAAACAAATAGGTAGTAGATTTAAAGCCAAATAGATTAGTAATTATATTAAATCTAAAATGACTAAATTCAACAATTAATAGACAACAATTAATTGACAAGATTGTCAACATGGATTTTTAAAAAAACTATTTGTTTACAAAAGACACACTTTAAATATAAGGGCACATAAAGGATGAAAGTGAAAAAATAGACAAAGATATATTATGCAAAATTAACCAGTCAGCAAAATGGCAAAGCAGGAGCTATCTGGTTTTACTCTTCCCTACAGAAAGTCGATTAACAACTATCCAATGAAAGATTATTACTCAGAATATCCCAGAACTCAAAAGCAAGGCTGTGACAATCTCTTGAACTACAGACCAGAGAAAAACTAACAAGGAGATGATAATGGAAATAGTTCTGCTTAAATGAAATGCCCCTGCCCCAAACTTAGTAGGTACCACATACAGAAATGTCCCTTCAACTCATAGCTTCTACACTGGAAAAAGTGAATTGGAGATGGACTTCCAGGTTCCTTATCATCTTGAGTCACTTTGCAAGAGACACATTCCTGCCTCATCCCACAGGAAACATTGCAAGTGCTTGCAGGGCTAAAACACCGGAGGCCAGCTAAAGATAAAGAGAGGAGAAGGATAGCTTAATGCCTTTTGCAACAATATGGATGGAACTGGAGACCATTATCCTAAATGAAGTATCATAAGAATGGAAAAACAAACACCACATGTACTCACTATTAAATTGGAACTAACTGATAAGCACACATGCACATAGAGGAAAGTATAACTCAATGGAAATCAATGGGTGGGGGAAAGAGAGGGAATGGGTGAAAACCCACCTAATGGGTACAATGAACGCTATCTCAGTGACAGGCACATTTATAACCCTGCCTCAAGCATTACAAAAGCAATCCTTGTAACCAAAAACATTTGGACCCCCGTAATACTTTGACATTAAAAAAATTATTAAGAGGGTATATCTCATGTTAATGGTTTTTACCACAATAAAAAAAGAAAAGAAAAGAGTGTGGGTGGGGCTAGCAGTGGCTAGCACCTACATCTCAGACGCTGCTCTCCATTCCGGCCAGAAGAGACCCCAAATCACAGACGGTGTTTAGTATCACCATGGTGCAGGAAGCATGGTCCACAAGTCCACTGGGCATGCATCCCTAGTTAGCTTTCCCACAGATCTTAGGTATCCCCCTCTTGGATCTCACCAAAGCCCACCCAGGTTGGATGCCACGCCAGCCTCAGAGCCTTCATGAGACTAGCAACAAACCTGGGTTTAGGGCACCATGTAGCACTGATAAGGAGGCAGCAATCTTGGACTAAGGAAACACAATGTCAATCTGTACAAGATCTCTAGACAGACATATTATAAAAAGACCTACACAAACAAAGCCAGACAGTGAAGACTGCAATAAATACCTGCATCTTCAATGTGTATATGTTAACATATATCAGTAAGAATCAAAAGCAATCAGGGAGTTATGACATTACCAAATAGACAAAATAAATTGCCAGTGACTGACTCTAAAGAGATAGAGATATGTGAGCTCTCAGACAAAGGATTCAAAATAGCTGTTTTAAGGAAACTCAGTTAACTCCAGAAGAGAGCCTGCACAGAACTTCAGCGATGCTGGTACTGCTCTCTTCTCTGCATTCCTGGTGGCCTTGGTGGATGATATACCTTCTGGGTCTTTTCCTAGAAATAATCCTGTGGTGAGTCTTTCAGCCTCACAGATACCCTGAATGTATATTCAAGCATATGGAGATCCCTGAGCTTTTCTATCCCTTTCTCTGTCATCTTCCATGGCACTCAGGCATTTTTGTCTTCATCAGCAAAGGCCACCACTGTGTCCAAGCTTCTTAGAATCACCCTAGCTCTATGTCTTCACATCCCCTGGGGTCCTTGCCAGGGTGGTAAATCTTCTGTTTCATAACACCACCCCCAAGTCAATGAATTCTTGCTTATCACGTCTTACTTTCTAGCCCCCTTGATCAAGCACCCTCAAAATCCAGTGCCAATGGTCCTCTCCTGACAACTTCTAGGACACTCTAGCAGATTCTTGCAGCTCCTTTCAAGTAAAGTATTCTTTCCATACCACATCCAACACATTCCCAGCAGGTTCCCCTGGGATTTAACACTACTTATTTGCTTGGCATCTAGATTTGGTGGGGCAGTTTCTGAAGGGGGCACCTGTTGCCTTGCAGGGGAGAGGCCCCTGCAGTATCTTCCCAGAGTGGGAAAGCGTTAGCCCTTAGGAGGGCTGGGGGCCATCTCTGTAATCACGCTGGGTGCAGGGGAGTCTGCAGAGAAAACACTCTTCAGGGCATTCATCCAGATGTTCCTAACCAGTCTTTCAGGGTCTCAAGTTTGTTGGTTGTTCCCCCCCCCCATCCAGGGCCCCGTTCCTTGTGCAACAGACCTTCCTGGGCTGAGTGTTGAAATGTGCCTGCTACACAGCTGTGTCTGCTCTTCCACTGCAGGACAAGCTCTGGTAGCTTGCAAAGGGGCCCTCAGGTTCTCACGTATCCTTTAACTATTCCTAAACCACCCTCAGTTCCTCATTACCCCTCTGCAGGTGATCAGTGCAACTTTGGAATAACCAGACAACTCCACCGTCCTTCAACATTGCTCCCCCAGTGCCTTTCAAATGTTGGAATCATGGCAGCAGTAAGAGTGTCCCCTCCTACCAGGATGTTTTCCCAGGTTACCATCAGTGAAAGTTTTAGCAGTTGGGCCACTGCCTTGTGCCAGGAACCATCTGTGTCCTACATACCACTCAGGGCCCTTTCTTGTGAGCCAGTTGGCAAGCAACCTGGTCCCCAAACTCCATCATACCAACTGCTTTTCTGGCACCAACTGTGTCAGGGAGGGTCCTCTGGGAAGCAGAATTAGAAATGTGAGAGATTTGTTAGGAAAAATGCCTGTGAAGGCTAAAGGGGAGAGAGAGCTGGTCGGAGACCCTGAAGCCACATGCAGGGCTGACCTCCATTAGGAGAGAGAGGCACAGAATGAGAATTTGGGCAGAAAAGCCTCAGACTGCAGCTCAGCTCTGAAAAGAGTTTGGCCATACCTATGGGAAGCAGGGGGCAGAACAGAGACTATCCATTAGAGGTGTCCTACGTTTAGCAGGAATGGGCTCGTCTAGGGCACTGGCCACATGTGGTCATTTTGGAGAACAGCTCAGAAAGAGGGTTATGTTGGTGTGAACTGAACTGGGTCCTGAAAGCACAGCACCTGGAGGCTGTCCCATAACTCCACTTTCCACAAGAGGTGTTCTTAAAGGGGATCTGAATGAATAGGGCATTTGAGTGTTTAGAATCTTCTGTATTCTGACCTAAGAAGTAGTCACATACGTGTGTGTATTTTGTGATAATTAATTTAGTCTTACATATAGGACTTGAATACTTTTGTATATGCATTTTATGCAAATGTATATATCATGCAAATTCACTTTAAGAATGTCAGGTAAAGAATCAAAGCCACCATTCCAAATAATTCTACCTAAATGTCTTGGGAACAATCCCACCCCGGAAGCAACCATATAGTGAATTATAAGTAGTTTGGTTTTTATTTGTATTATTCAGAGAATTGCCTCATTTCTCCCACCACATTCTGTAGAATCTCAAAATAATGAGTTATTTCTGCATGCAATATAGTAACTGAAGGCAAGAGCTCCTTTTTTGAATCACAACATTCTTAGAACTTCTAAGCTTCTTAAATATCTATTTTTTTTTTCACATCTGATTTTAGTCTATACTGAAGCACCACATGCAATGCATTCTTCTGGGGTTTCTGCCCAGGCCTGAGGTCTGACTGCTGCTGGGATGGAAAGAGAATAGTTGTGATTTCAAGTCCCGTTGTGCAAAATCTGTAGCTGTTGGAGCGCCTTAGATAGAATTTGGATCAGTAGCCTGGAGTATTGGCCAAGATACATTACCAGTCCTGTTCATAGAGTCCCCTTATCTGTCTGTTCTGACAGCCACAACTCAGAGTCTTTCTCTCAAAAAGAAAAATCATAATAATGACTGGGAACATAAATAGCATGGTGTGAAATTCAGGACCAGTTAGAAAGCAGTTACTATATTGGGAAGCAGCCTCCTTTAGTTTTGCCAGTTTGGGCTCAGAATCTCCGCTTTAGGTCTCAAAAGCAGCTCTACTGTTCGGTCATGGCCTTTCTCTCCAGAAGAAAGATAAAGACATATTCACAAAAGTGAGAACATTTTCCCCCTTCAAAAAAAGAAGAAATAGGAAGTAAACTTGGAATTTTCCAACTGTGAACTCCGTGTGAATGATGTCAAAAAATAAAATGCAGGAAAACCTAGGTGGAAACAGAAGGGCGATTTTCTTTTTTATTACCATTGGACATTCTGCCATTTTCTTTTTCAGACTTCACAAATGCCTCTTAATTAATGACTATATTATCAATACAAAGTAAGAAGTAAAAAAAGAATTGACTTTGTTCTGTCTTGAAAAATGACCCCCAGGTCCCATAAAATGAAATTATAAGAATTACTCTTCTAAAGTGTGTTTTGATGGAACTATTTTTCAAAATGCGATTTAAAAAGTTGTAGCTAAGTTAATAGTTATGACATAAATTCAACACAAGGTTTTTAGAAGGATATTTTTTCTTGCTAACAAAGCCACGTTATTCAAGATTAATGTGACAGGAAACGTGCTCTATCTCTGCCCTGCCTCTTTCAGAGAGATGTTTTCTGAGCTGGCTGCCATGGGCTTCCAGGACAGATGTCAGACACATGTTTTCAGGCATTTGTTAAATGAAGCTGCACGTCATGATCTGGCCCCAGTAGAAAGAATGATGTGAAGGAGTGTCCTTCAGTTGACAAGGGAAGAAAAATTTGGAAGAAAATTTGCAATATCCTAAAAGAAATTTCATACATCATTGAAAACAAAGGAAAGTAAAGCTAAATAGATTGGAGTTGGAGCTCTTTTTTTAATCATGTCAGCCAAAAGCGTTCCAGTCAGTAGTCCGAACACACCACAGATGAGGACAGATTTACCACTTGACTTCACTGAATAACAATCTCAAAGCTTAAAGGAATCTTTGTAAAAGGGAAATGGTGAAGCTTAATGCATTCTGATTTTTTTCTAAAGGCAGTATGTTGCTTAAACATGAAGTCTCTGAATATAAAATGTGAAGATAAAGAAGACTATCTTGAATATACAATGAATTTGGAAATAGAAAAAAAAAATCTGAAATAGTGCCTGGGAAAGTTGTGGAGTCTTTCTAGAACAAGACCATAGAAAGAAAGAAATGCCTAGGGCTTTGGCCTAGAGCTATGTCTATATAACAAGACTGATTCAATTATTCTGTGGCTGTTTCCTTTTTTGTTTAAAATAATCCAATCACTGCAAAATCTATCTGAGACCTTCATGGTTTATGTGATCCAATTTTCAGGACAGAAACGAAAATGATAACCAAACTGCATTTGCCGATAAAACCATTTCTATGATTAAGGTAAGTGGAAAATATTTGTTGTTGCTCTTGTTTAATTTAAACTCCTTTCCTATCAAATTTATCTAGAATACATACAAATTAAATTTATAAGCAAATGATGCCAACTTCTGTATTAAGGTGGTATTCTAGAGAAACTGTCACCTCAGATGACAGTTATATAGCTGACTGTTACCTGGAATTGGTACTTTATTTTTCCATGAACATTTGTAGCATAATTTATATAAAAGTAAGGTGAAATAATTAAGTTGCATCTCTTCTTTTTAATGGAGCATACACATTTCATATAACCTGGGAGTGTGGAGGAGGAGAAAGAGTGTTTATGGGATATGGAACCGAAAAACTGAAAAACTGAGTAGATATTTCCAGCTAACTCATAACTTGGCTGTTCATCTTTTCCTCATTGAAGGCAGGGAAGGCTAGAAGAATCTTTTCCCAGCAAGTCATGAAAAATACAGATATTTTAGCTGAAAGCACCAGCCTAGCTGTTTTAGAGTAAAGCGGAACCACACCCCAAGTCATTATACCATGTATTCAGATTTTAAAGATTAAAGATTAAAAACATGAGCAATGCAAAAAAAAAAAAATGTAGCCCATGAGACTTGCATGATACATCGCAAGACAGAAAGTTTCTATATGGAAGAATTAAGCTTAAGCAATCACAGAAAAAAATGTGAAGAATCCTCTCTATTAATGTATGAGCTCTGAGCCTTGAAGATGGTCAACACAGTATCCGTGGATTAACTTGGAAGCAGAAAAAGATGAAGCAGGACCTGGGGCTACAGAGAAACAGAGGGTTGGGTGAGAGACGCTAATCAAGCCATTGGGAATGCAGGATTTTATCAGTACCCAATTGAGAGGAGGCTATTAACGTTGCAGTCATACCTGCATGGAATTTATAATTGCTGTGAAGACATGTAGACTTGCATGTCCACATGCCACTCCAGTTTCCCGGCAAGATTACAGCCTCAGCAACAACTGTACTAAAATTTAGCCAGCTCAGAGTCCCCACCAGCATCATTATGATGTTGGCCCCTGTCCCTCATCGTGTCCTCAGTTGTTTTTAGGAACTCCCAAGCACACTGATTTTGGGAGGTGGTCATCGCCCCTCTGCTGCACTGCTGGGAATGTACAAAAGCGAACCCTGCTTCCCACTCCAGTGGGCGCAGCCAGCTCCTGCACATCCGAAAATCTTCTAAAGGCTTGCAGCTGCAGTCACTGCATTCTTTCAGAAACAGAAAGAATGTCTTTCTCCCCAACTCTGGGTCGCCTGAGTCTCAATGTGGTACTGGGTGTGCCATGGGTCACCAAGGCCTCTTGTCAAACAGCCCCTGTAGCTTCTGTGGAGTCAGACAGAGACAGCCCTGCCCTCGTCTCCCCACTCGCCATCTCTTTCTGCTCAACACTCTTATCTCCCTCACCCCTCACCCCTCAAAATCCTCTTTTAGCTGAAATGAAACAAGCCAGGAAAAGCTGTCATGCAAGGGGTGGAAATCATCGAGGAAAGAGGGGCCACTGGCCTGGCATACCCGATGGCTCATTACACTGTTGTCACTGCTGTGGGTGCTATAAAGAAATTGCCCTCAAAAAGATGAGTCCTATTGGGTATTGGCTCAGGCAATGTTCACACTTGTGAAAAGGCACATGCCAACTGTTGGCTTCTAGAAGCTTCTATGGGCTTTTGCCCCAGGATAGGAGCTTTCAGAGAGGAAGAGACAACACTGCTGCTCACCACCAAGAAGGGTGGGCCGGGGATGGATTGTGGCCGGTTCACCCTCAGTTGCTGATTCAGAGGAGTGTGGAAAGCATCCGATTGGAGGGCTCCCTGAAGGTGGCTCCTTTCTTTTGTTGATTTAAATAAGGGACAGATCTGATAAAATCTTGAGATTTCCACGCAAAGACCAGAGAAGAGCAGGAGCTCTGGAAATGGAGAGTCCTTGGGGTGAACGCTGGCTCCCCCTTTCAGTAATGGTGTGATATTGGCTAATTTGCTTACCCAGCCTATCCAAGCCTTGGTTTCCTCATCTGTAAAATGGAGAGAAAATAATAACTAGAGTTGCTATGGGAAGCGAATGGTAACTGTGGCGGCCACTGTCAATATCAATACAGACTTCAACACGGGAAAGCCTGGAGCTGACGCACATAAATGTTAAGGTCTCCTGTAGAGAATCTGTTCCCTAAAATTTGTCTTTAAATGAAAGTTGGAGCAGACACTAAATACTGTCATCTACAAAGAGGGACAGATAGATGCTGCAGGCATTGCAGCGAGTTGCTGGAGGGCTGTGGATTCTGATAGAAAGAGGCTGCGGGAGCCCGACCCGGACCACAGCTGGAGCAGCTGATTGGGAAGAAAGGAAAGGGGGCCGTCAAGGTCCCTTGCAAACAGTCTTTTATAAAGTTCGACTTCATGTGAAAGCAAGAGGAAGAAATCTGGTTATATCTGGAAGGCATAAACAGGTCTGATTTTAAGGCAAGAAATGTATACGGCTGGGCGTGGTGACTCACGCCTGTAATCCTAGCACTCTGGGAGGCCAAGGCAGGAGGATGGCTTGAGGTCAGGAGTTCGAGACCAGCCTGAGCAAGAGCAAGACCCCGTCTCTAAAAATAAATAAATAAAAACTAAAAAAAAAAAAAAAATGTAATGGAGTCACATTCAATGCAAGGGAGACTGTTGAGAACGGCATCAGCTGTGGGGCGGCGCGTGGCTCCGTGGGGCTGTGCCCGGAGGGCAGAAGCAATCCACTGACACTACAAGGACTCTCTGAGATGCAACTGACTGGCTTGCATCTTCCTTCCTCCCTGAAGATGATTAGGGAGATGTGAGCAGGGATGCGGAAGGAACACAGACACAGGCTCCACAGTCTCACTGCGAGTCCCCAGGGAGCACCGTGATGAAACACCATCTTGTGCCTCGAAAGGCACCGCATACATAATGCAGGTGCTCCCGGCCACCCGAGAACACCAGTCAGCCCGGTTACTCATCAGCTCAGCTGAACTTTGCACACTGACACCCTAGCACCTGCAGAAACCCAGAGTCCTTGTGTGGGTGGAAATTGGATCACACGGAGAAGCTGCACAAAGCATTTTCCGAAGCTGTTGCAAGACAAACTGAATAGAGCTGAATTAAAATCAAGCGCCATGGCTTCCATTTTGCAGATGATAATCTATGACTGGAAAACCAATGATGAAAAATAAACAGAGACATATCATGGGGGAATATTTTGAAAATTATGAATGTGAATTTTTCTTCTGTCTTTCTGAGTTCATGATCTCTACCCAATTTGGCCCAAGGCAACCATCTGCATGGGGAATTAAGATTCGCCCCAGAAAGAATGAACAGGGATAGACTGAGGTTATACTTTGCTTCTGACACTTAAAAATGGGGACTTTCAGCTACATAAAGCTTTACTAATATTCTAAATTCCTTTATTGTCTCTGCTGGAGAATTCCACTCAATTTATTCCTCTATGACATAAAGAAAATGCTCCTTCTAGCTAAGTTCTGGCTAGCAGAGCAAGTTGATAGGGCATGCAGTTCTGTGGTCCACTGAAGACATTAGATACTAGGAGGGCATGTGGGTATCCAATACATAAGACAAAAGCAGTAAAAGGAATTGAAGAGGGAAGGCCATGACATGTGTGATCTGATTTGTTCCTGTCCGGTCTTCAGCCTAGACTAGGTGTGCACATTCGATAACTGACACTCAGGCTGAGAACAGATAGGGGCTTCTGGAACTACAGAAGAATACTGTCTTGCATCTACTCTGTACCAGCTCTGTTCTCAACCATACCCAAATCAACTCTTTGTCTGGCAATGGTAGGCTTGAGTTTTGGCTTCACTGGGCCACCTATGGTTCCAAGTCCAAAGTATATCTGAGAATCTGGCTGGGGCCATGGCAGAGCAGTGCCCTCCTTGGGGTGATGCAGTGCTGAATCGAGGACATGGTCCAGGTGGGAGACCACTGGGAGTTACCCTCAGGACTCAGTGGGCTTCACCCCACCCATAGGAGAGGAGTTGGGGGTGAAGTCACCTACAGCAGACACCAAGACAAAGAGGAAGGAACAGCAGCGAGAATGCAGCTGTTGAGGCACATAGGACAAAGGGACATCACTCTAGAAGCCAGGGAGTCAAAGAACAGCATGTTCAAGGACGGTGCATTTGCTTCCACTATGAGATCTAGTAAGTCTCACCATTCCCGCCACATACCCAGATGATTTCTTGAAATAAAGCTAGAGGCTAAGCAGAATACTGACAAATAAATGATGAGAAAAACAATGTTTTTTTTTTCCTAAAAGATTGAGTTGAATGTGCTTTTAAATTGCAAATCAGATTACATTTTAACCAACGTATTAAAGTCAGTTGTGAATTATTTCAGTTTGTTTGTTCGTAGGTAACCAGCAGTAGGAAAAACAGATTAGTTACAGAAAACATAAAGGAGCTACATATACTCTGCACAGTCCAGCTAAAGGGAGAGTGAGATTTACTGTCCTGCTCTGTCACTAAATCATATGAGAACTAGGAGAGGATAGATGAGCAAATAGACACACCAGGCAATTGTGCCTCACCAAAATGAACCCCTGCATAGAGCGATTTATAGCAATAACATGGAACAACAAGGTTAAATGTTGAGCCTGTTCCAACATGTATTTTTTGAAAGAATACATCAAAATGGAGTGAATGCCACTAATTAACTCAACCTAAGAGGCAAGACTGATTGATAGCATTAAAAAAATGCTCATGTTGAAGTCCAAGTGAGTGACTAAGCAGCGGATAGGTCTAGTACCTGACTCATGGGCTCAATTTAGGAAGTGACATTTGATAGTGTTTGTCAGTCATTGGTTACGTGCAGGCTCCTGTATCAGGTATCTGTTGCTGCGTAGCTGCGCCTTGACAGATGCTTAAAATAACAAACATCTACGTCACAGCTTCTGAGGGTCTGGAATGCAGGAGTGGCTTAGCTGGGTGGCTCTGGCTCAGGGCCTCTCGTGACACTGCAGTTAAGCTGTGAGCCAGAGCCTGCAGTCGTCTGAAGCTGGGGCTGGAAGCTCTGTTGCAAGGATGTGTCGCTCACATGGCCGTTGGCAGGAGGCTTCAGTTCCTCATCACGGAAGTCTCTTCATAGGATGACAGAGCAGAAGGTCTTTACAACATTGCAGTTAGCTTTCCCAGAGTGAGTGGTCTGAGAGAGAGAAAGAGAGAGAGAGAGAGAGAGAGAGAGAGAGAGAAAGGCACACTGTGTTTTATGACTTCATCTCATACCATCACTCCTGCGGGATTCCACTGGCCACACAGACCAATATTAGTCCCATGTGGAAGGAGATTACACAGCGAGTGAATACCAGAAGGTGGGAATTATCGGGCAATATCTTGAAGGCTGGTCTACCACAACTCCCTTTAAAAGAAAAATAAATTCAACAGACCTCCAGTGTCGGTACAAATTATTTGTGCTATTTGAAATTGCAAAAAACAAAACAAAACAAAAAAACGTGAAACTAAAGACAAACTTCTTTGGCATAAATAAGTTGTACAAAAACACACTATAACTTTTTAAAGCTTTGCTTGCTAGTTCAGAGTAATCAGGCCTCATAAAATCCCAAACTTTGTCAATCCTGGGATGCAACTTTTAATAAGATTTCCCTTGATAACTCTACAACTGTCGGGTTTGTTCACTTGAAGATAAGTTTCCCATTGCAGGGTTATTGAAACTTGAGTTAAATAGATATCTAATCCACTTACTGCTAGAATCAACAGAAAATTCTGCACTGCTTTTTTACTGCTCCACTTTTTGCTGATGAATGGTTGCAAGTTTGTCTGTGCAAAAAATGGAATCTGCATAATACATCTGCTTCCAACATAAATATGGCGATGGCTGCCACAGCACAAATTCTTTGGATTTTGGCATGCCCATATTCTGTAGGCCCCCAAATGATTCTTTTCTCCTATTCCCCTTCCAATTTGAACCACTGTATAATCTTCCTTTTCAGAATGCTATGATATCATTTGCCTTCACTTGGCATAAGAGATCGTAAATGCAAATGCAAAGCAGTTACTGAAGTCATGCGGCAATGCTCAGTTTTAAGGAAAATCACTAAGTGATACACAACATGCTTATATTAATTACTTCTTGTCTCTGAAATAAGAAACAGTGACCACAACTTGTCGTCACTGATGTAAATGTTTTTCCAACATGTAGCTGTGTCCTGAGATTGCAGACCCTGACTGAGGGTCTCAGCATTCATTTATAGACAGATCAGCATATTACCCAAAGAGAGGGGTCAAGAAAGTACCACTGGAAAACACAGCTATGTCCCTACCACTAGCACATATCTCCATCAGTTTTGCAAGTGTGAGGACCATGCCTAGACCCAGGGCCTTCTCTTTTGACTTTCTCTTTCTCATATTATTTCTGCTGTCTAGATTGTGAGACCCTTAGTTCTAGCCAGATGGCAAGACACCATTTCAAAGGCATAACCAAGGGGGCAAAACAGCAGTGGGCATTAGGAAGCTGTTGCCATCATAAAGTTGGCTTGGCATTGGAAAATAGTATCCATATGTTGGAGGAAATTTTTGAAACACTTGGCACTTTACTTCCTTCTATCATCCAGAAAATAATCTCTGGGCCTGAGAGCTTCTAAACAAAGAATTGCCTGGCTTTGACACTGAGCATGGCTTTCAAAGATAATGGGGAGCCTCTGACCCCATACATGTGGACTCTCAGCCAGAGGCTGCTATGTTTCTAATGGTGTATCAAAACTCCTTGATCTAGATCTACAAAAAATGATGTTGGTATTTTAATGGGGATTGCATTGAATCTATAAATCATTTTGGGTAGTTTAGACATTTTAACAATGTTGATTCTGCCGATCAATGAGCAAGATATGTTTTTCCATTTGTTTACATCCTCTGCGATTTCCTTCCTCGGTGTTTCATAGTTTTCCTGTAAAGGTCTTTCACCTCCCTGGTTAAATATATTCCCAGGTATTTTCTTTTCTTTTTTGCCATTGTGAGGGGTATAGAGTCTTTGATTTGATTCTCTATTGTTGGTGTATAGGAATACTACTGATTTGTGTACATTGATTTTATAACTTGAAACTTTGCTGAATTCATTTATTAATTCCAGGAGTCTCTTGCCAGAATCTTTGGGGTTTTCTAAATATTAATATAAGATCATATCATCATCAAAGAGCAAGAGGTTGATCACTTCTTCCCCCATTTGGATACCCTTGATTTCCTTCTCTTGCCTGTTTGCTCTGGGTAGGACTTCCAGCACTATGTTGAATAGTAGTGGTGACAGTGGGCAACCTTGCTAAGCAGGAATGCTTCTAGTTTTTTCTCATTCAGTATGATGTTGGCTGTAGCTTTGTCATATATGGCTTTTATAATACTGAGGTATGTTCCATCTGTGCCTATTTTGTTAAGAGTTCTTATCATAAAATGGTGCTGAATTTTGTCAAATGCTTTTTCTGCATCTATTGAGAGGAACATGTGGTCTTTGTTTTTGTTTCTGTTTATGTGGTGAATCAGCACAATTCACAATTGCAAAGATGTGGAAACAGCCCAAGTGCCCATCAATACATAAGTAGTTTAATAAAATGTGGTATATGTATGCCATGGAGTATTACTCAGCCATAAAAAATGGTGAACTAATACCTTTGATAACAAGCTGGATGGAACTGGGGAGCATCCTTTTAAGTGAAATATCACAAGAATGGAAAAACAAACACCACCATGTACTCACTACTAAAGTGGAACTAATTGATCAACACTCATGTGCACATATGGTAGTAAAATTCAATGGAAATCAAGCAGGAGAGAGAGGGGAGAAGGGGATGGGTAAATTCACACCTAATGGGTACAATGCACACTAACTGGGTGATGGACACAATTAGAACTTTGACTCAAATTGTACAAAAGCAATTTATCTATCCAAAATGTTTGTACCCCTGTAATATTCTGAAATTTAAAAAATAAAAACTCCTTGCTCATCTGAGCAGCTAAAAGAAATCCTCACAAAACGGCTTCCCCTCAGTGCAGAAGGCCCCTTAGCTACTCCCCAGATAAACCCTGCAGAAGGAGGCTCCTGCACTGGCTTCTCTAGTGCTGTCTTCTGGGCTTGTAGCTGACACCAATGCCAATACTGGAGAGACACTGCGCATGTGGTTTTCCTGCTCATCCCCTCTTTCGCCTGCTGTTGGTGGAGAGTATACACATACTCATTGAAAGAGACAGGCACATCAAATCTCTCACACACACTGCCGAGCATGCACCCACTTTAGGCCTCTGTCAAAGTGCAACTGCAGCCTCCTTTTCTCCATGGAGAAAGCTGCCTGCCTGCTCTGCTCTCTTACTAATCAGGATATTGCCTGGGGGTACTTTTCACAAGAACTAGAGAGAAAAAACTGGGAAGCGAAGCAATGTATGTGTGTGCTGATGTTGATTTTGCTCCAGTCCCTTTGGTTTTTAAAAACATTCTTTCAAAACCCTAAAGATTGTTAGGGGGGAAAATGGCTGAAGAAAGAGAAACTGCTTTGTTAAGATGTCTCTTGGGATAAGATTGACTGATAAGGGTCCAGCTCAGGGTGGGGAAGATCCCAGAAAACCATTTGACTGAAGGTCACGTTCATTCTTTGTGGCTGAACTGCTGCAGGGAATCCAAACTAAAGCTTAACAAGAAGGATGAGCAAAGCCTCCCAGCAGCTGAGCCAGACTGGGGCACCCACAGCAAAAGCCAAACTGCCAGCAATAGGCTTGGGTCCCCTGGGCAAAAATTCCATGCAGTTTAGTGACAATCAGATTCCCCTTCCATTGCTAATGCAAATGCATCTTATACATGCCACTATGGGGATCATTAAAAACGAGCTGTTCTGCTCTTGCTTTAGCTGCATGTCACCTGGGTGGGAAGGAGCCAGCAGTGTCTAGAATCACATTAGACCTGCAGCCAGGAAGTAGTTTAAGGCATTACATCATGAGGTTGTCAAGGCAACTGGCCAGGCTGCCTCTCTGGACTCCTGTGGTCCATGATGACAGGTCTTCTTGATGAGGACTGAGCCGCAGCAGGAGCACGTAGACGAGTGGCCTGCAGCCTGAGGTGCAACTGCTAGCAGCCTCTGTGCTCAGCAAGGTGACACTCATGCTGGGATATTGTTGCTGGTCTGGATCACATGGTGAGGCGCAGCAGTCCAGCAATCCTTGCTGACCACTGTGAGATGGGAATGACTAGACTATCCTGGTGTCACCAACTGCCAGGAGTTCCAGAAGAATGCTCCCTTCCCTGCCCTGACATCTGAAACAGGCTGTGAAACTCACAAACAACACCTTTCACTCTCTGAGAGCTCCAGCCTCCAGTTTCCTTGTCCATTCTAGAACAGGACCCTATATCCTACCATGTTTCCCCCAAAATAAGACAGGGTCTTATATTTATTTTTCCTCAA
>VBSM01003176.1:72865355-72892983 GCA_008086735.1 Cheirogaleus medius | reverse complement strand
GGTAGGGCTATGTAACCACAAACTAGGTGGTATTAAACAACAGAAATTTATTCTGTCACAGTTCTCAAGACTAGAAATCCAAGATTAAGGTATTGGCAGGGCCATACTCCCTCCAAAGCCTCTAGGGGAGGATTCTCCCAGTCCTATGTGTTCCTTAGTTTGCAGCAGCCTCTATGGTCAATGGCTTTCTTCTGTGTTTGTGTGTCTGTGGCTTCATGGGGCATTCTCCTCTCTGTGTCTGTCTGTGTCCAAGTTTCCCTCTTCTTATAATAACACCAGTCATATTGGATTAGAGCCCACCCAGTGACCTAATCTTAACTTGATTACACTTGTAAAGACCCTGTTTCCAAATAAAGTCCAATTCACGGGTTCTGGGGGTTAGGACTTCAACATATCTTTTGAAGAGGGGTCACAATTCAAGCCACAACAGTCCCACTCTGCACTCTGCAGTAAGACAAAAACACGCAGGACTTGTCCGAGCCTACAGTAGGAGAGGCCCCAACTGAGCTACTGAACAACAAACCTGCAAAATACAAGATCGAAAGTCTAACCAAAGCCAAGCTATCAAAACAGAACCATTGAAGAAATGAAGAGCAACACTGCAGCCTTAGAAATCAAGTCTGCTTAGCAATTCTGAGTCTGCTAATAGCTTCTATCATTGCTCCTGTCTCCTCTCCTGGAACTAAAGGCAAGTCTGTGGGATGAGGAGCTTGTCAATAAATTCAACTGAGAGGGGCTGCCCTCCCTGTTGAAGGGAGTCAGAATGTGCCACCCCAAAATATGCCACTTTGGCATAAGAATTATTTTGAGCTGAAGGCAATTGAAAAGAAGCAGACATAAGGAAAACCTCTGCCTTCCTTTTTTCTACCAGGAAAAGCAGGAGGAGAATTCTTAATCACAAGAGAGGACTCTAGATTCTTTTCTGAACTGCACCAGACGAATCTACATAACAAACCTTACTCATCAACCCTAGTCTTCCAATATTTTCTCTGTGTGTTTACCTTTCTACAATATGCTGACCCTAGAAGCTCAAAGTCCTTTTCCTTTGTGTTGCTACTTCTCTAAAAAAAAAAAAACAATATTGTTATTTTGCTGAGATGCTATATAAGCTCAAGTTCTAACCACCCCTTTGAGGTACTCATCTCTGTGTACTCCCATGTTTGTGCATGATGCACTTGCTTATAAACTTCTGTTTGTTTTTTTCTTATCAATCTGTCTTTTGCCAGACTAATTTACAGCGCACTAGCCGGAGAACCCAGGATGGGTAATGGGAAAAGATTTTATTTTTCCTCCCTGCACTGTAGTCACCAGGAAAACATACAGAATGATTTCCTGGCTTTCTGTTCAGTATTCCTCTCCAAAAGCTTTAGGCCAGGCAAAGATTTCTCAGCCCTGTGAATCACTCAGCCTGAGCAGCCCTGGCACGATGTGCTTGCCTTCGTTCTCTTTCAATAGATGCTGTTCTTGCAGGGTAAGCACGGAGCTTTTGCATTGTCTTAATATCAGGAGCCCACCAGAACTCTTTGGAAAAGTATTCTTCCTGTGAATCAAGGCAACAAGGTGGAAAATTCCACTCTCAGAAGCATGAAATATTCTAGGCTGTGCCATTCCTCTCCTGTGCCTACTCCCAGGAGTGCAGAGAAGAAGCTCCAAAGATTTTTGCCAGAAGCTAATACTATGCTGTTTGAGACATCACCCTTAACAACTGGATTAAGGCCACTCTGAAGCAGCAATTTTCTCTCTGGAAATAAGGATACTGTTAACTTCAGGTGAGAAAAGATTAATGGGCAATGAAATAGAGTTGGGAGAATGTGATTCCCACAGGGAAGGGAAGGATGCAGAAACAAGGAGAGATTTGATGTCCATGCCAAAGTTCTTCCCCATGTTCAGGGATTATTTCTTCCATATCCTGAAGCCAACTTGGTTGCAGGAAAACTGTGAATATCATTTAGTTCCTTCCTGGATGTTTTACATAGATATCTCACTTAGTCTTCCTAGGCCTCTAGGGAGATGATGTAGCGTAACAGCAAATAACCCAGGATCCTGGGGTCTGATGGTGCAACTCAAGTCCACCCTCCCATGTTTTACCTCCCTATCTGACCCTAGGCAAGTCTCTTTGTGCTGTAAAATGGGAGACCCAAATTCCAAATTCATAGACTGGTTGTGAAGATCAAAAGGGATAACCTTTAGAAATGCTCAATAAATGTTAGCTCCTATTTTTAGGTACTATGTATAATATTCCCATTTTATACGAAAGCTATCTGAGATTCAGAAAGGCTAACTAACATGCTTGGTCACACAACTAACTGTGAGAAACAGGATCCTACCTGAAGTTGTCTGACTGCAAGCTCCACGCCCCCAACCTTGACTGTGATGCATGAAGATGCTGACAATCTGGGCCAACGCTGCCCTCAGGGCTCACTGACCTCCATTTTCAGTTCCGGCTCTGGCCTTGCAGTTTCCTCCTGGGAGTCCAGTACCCTCATGGCTTCTCCTTCAGCCCAGAGCTCGGGGCTCCCCTTTGGAGCCCACCTTCCCCAGAGAGCACCTCGTGGTCAGACCAAACCTCTCCTCTCATCAAGATACTTTCCTGGGAATCCCTCTGTCAGCATTGCCCCTGGCTTTCCACAGTTGCCATACATGTCTGCTAAAATCTCAGCAGCTGTTGGTGGCTTAATTCATTCAGCAACAGTACGAAGGACGGTATTACAAGCCACTATGGGCCAGGCAGCATGTTGGCACTGCTGGCATCATCCAAGTTTGTAAGACAAGGCCCCAGTCCTCGAAGAGTCTACAGCCTCGAAAGAAAGGCAGACATGAAGATAATGAACTCTCACTGCCTAGGGACAGTGGTTATGAACTGGGCTGATTATCAATAATACGCTGTGGAATAACCAAGGTGTGGATGTGCTAGCTGCAAGATTAGCTCAGATTTCACCAAAAGGACATGTGGCAAAGCATCCTGGAAAAGAAGAAAAAGCAAAAGACTGAGTGGCCCTGGAGGTGTGGGCTGCCCAAGGGAAAATGACAGGATAAGGCTGCACATGCAGGCAGAGGTCTGGTGGCAGGTCCTGGGATGCCTTCTGCGTAGCACTTTGTTTTTCCTCCTGTGGGACAATGGTCCTCACACTTCAGCCTGCATCAGAATCAACTAAGGTCTTGATAAAGCACAGATTTCTGGGTCCCACCCCCCTGAGTTTTTGACTCCATACATCTGGAGTGGGGCCTGAGAATTTACATGTCTGACATTCCCAGGGGACCCCGAGGCTGCTCCTCCTAGGACCACACCTCGAAACTATTGCAGCAGAGAGTGGGACGCGGTCAATGGAGAACTGTATGCAAATGTTCACATCTTAAGTTGAGGCACTGTGGTGTTCCTAGGCAAAGCTACTAGGGAACCAGGGGACGTGCTCAGCTACCTTCTCCCAGGCTACTGTCTCACTTGTCTCTGCCCAGGACTGGGGCACTACAGACGCTGGGCAATGCTCCAGAGTGGGGTGCAGACACAGCACCCACTTTGCTCAGCAGCAACCCTTCATGAAGCCAGAACCATTTATAGGCATTGTGCTTCCTGCCAAATGACACTCCAGCCCATGCCCTAATGCCACCTGCTGGCTTAAGGTCACCAGCTCCCCTTAGGGTTCCACCACCCCCAGAGTAGTTGGGGACAGTCTCTGGGCATATTTGGTGTTGCCATTGTGTGTTGTTGCTGCATGTTGTTGTCACTGTGAGTAAGAACTAAGTGCCTCAGTTCAGCTTTTCCACTCAGAACTTCTAGGATCAAAATCAACTTTATTCCCCCTTCCCAATGGAAAGTAACCCATGTTTCACATCGGGTCTAAAAATCCTCTTACAAAGACAAAGAAAATGTCATCTTGGAAAAGATTTGTGGTTTAGAGGTTGGGAAATAAAATGTAATGATTTCTGCATACCTCTGTGATCTCATGTCCTTTCACTGCCCCTCTCTTTCTGCCTAGTCTTGTCTCTGTGATATTCATCTTACATGCCAGGCATGCCTTGGCGCTTTGCACTGGCTGTTCCCTCTGCCTGAAATGCTCTTCCCCCAATATCCATGTGACTCACTCACCCCTTCCAGTTCTGCTGGTCCTTTGTCATTGAAATCTCTCTGGCAACCTGTTTAAAATACCAGTCTCCCACCCCAACACACACACACACACACACACACTATCCCCCTACTCTGCTTTCTTTTTCTCCATTGCCCATATCACCATCTCTCACCTTATGTGCTTCACGTAGTGCTGATCTATTTGTTCCTAGTCTGTGTCTATTTCGCGAGGATGGAAGCCTCATGAAAGCAAGGATGTTAGTCTAGTTCATTCACTATAGAATTATCAACCACCTAGAACAGCACGTGGAACACCTAGCAATAGATATTCAATATTTCTTGAATAAATCAATCAAATTGGTTTTCCCACACCCTGGTTTCTAGACCTAGGTTTGCTCAATAACCTTCTTGTGCAGGGTGGCCAATCAAGCTACTCTATGTCCCTTATTAATAAAATGAGAATAATAACATCTGCTTCACCCAGATGTTGGGGTTTGGGGAGGATAAACTCAGATCTAAATTATCAAAAGGCTCTGAGACAACAACTGCAATACAAATGCAAGTTATTATTTTTAATGATTTTCCAATTTCTCTCAAAGAATATAACATGGATAATCAAAGAAGTCATTAATAAGACCAGTATTTTTTCAGGAATACTCAAATAGACAATTTTCTATGTTTCACTGTGTGTTCATAAATAATTCTTTGTTTGTGCTAGAAAAATATTAAAAATTGAAAGCTACTAACGGTGAAGAAAATAAATAGAAATAAGTCAAGTGTAAGACTACTCAATCAAGTGTGTTTGGTTAATGTGTAAATGATAACAAGTGACATTAAGTTACAAGGCAATTCAGGGGATGTTTGTTCAATATCATCTGAGTAAAGTAATGGGAAAAAGAAAATATACATCAATTTTATTAATACATATAATTCAAAAGTCCCCAGGACTCCCCAAACTATGGCTTTAATTGAGATCCCAGTGACAAGTATTCATAGAGTCTGTTGGCAGACGTGATTATAGGTCCCCAAGTAACTGCAGGCAATTGCAAAGACTTCCCCCATTGGCCTAAAAATCCCTGGGGTATTTCACATCTGCCCATGATTATTTCAGGTTCTTGTGCCTTAGCCAACTTATTAATGCCCACACCCATAAGCCCCTATAAAAGGTGCCTTCTTGGGGGTAGCAAGGCTTTAGCACCTAGAGAACCATTTCTCAGAGCCCCAATGGGTTACATAACCTCTGAAGACCCTGAAGGTCCTACCTGAACCTGAGTCACGCTGTGTCAGATTGCAGAGTGTAGAGTCTGGCCCTCTCCTTAGGTCCTGCAGCTAGATCCTAGCAATGGGCTGGGAAATGACAAACGAAAAGCCAATAGCCTTTTCTCTTGCTTCAATTCACATCATTACGTTTAAGGTAACTCTTATAAAATGGCTATTATCAGAAAACATACCTTCATGCAACCATAAAACAATCCTTACTTTTTTACAAACCATCAATCTACTTGATCTCAGATATCTTGGAAGCTTTACTGTTGTTTTATGGGTAACTGGTGAATTAATTTCTCTAAGAAAGCAAACAGGGTGCTGAAAAAACAGGAAGGAAGTAAAATATACTCTCCAGCTTCAGTGAAACTTGCCACAGCGACACTGGATTGTGATCAGGGGTGCCGCACACCCAGCTATTTTCCAGTAGCATTTCTGGCCTCCCCGTAGCCCACTCTGTGCTCACCACAAGGTTGGCCCAGCTGTTCTAATTTCCTGGTTGCTTTTCTCTGGCAAGGGGACATTTGTGCAATTCTCCATTCGAGCTGTAAAGAATGACTCTCAATCTTTTTGCCTTTGATAGAAAATGAGAGATCAGGACGCCCTGCCTTTCAGAGCAGCACAATGGAGAGACATCTCAGGTAGCAGCTGTCGTGGCAACGCTCCCAGAAGGAATTGCTGTGCACACTCTGCTGCTCAGCCACTCTGGCTACGATGCTTCACCTTGTGCCCAAGCACAGGGAGTCCGGGGGCAGTTGGGTATACCTGGCTGTGGGGTGGTCCATGTTCTAATAAGTGGATATTCTCCTCTCAGTGAACTCATCTGAGGGATCCACAAACTCAACTGCTGTAGAACCTCTCCCCTGAACAAGTGACAAGCTTTTCTTTGTTTTTCTTGGTTTCATACCCACACAAAAATGATCAATTTGGCTGTAAGCTATGATCTGTGCAATGCTCAGAAACTGAATATCCAGTGGTGAAAAGATGATGTGTTACTATCCCTACCTGGAAGTGAGCGTGAAATCCAGCCACACGCTGAAGCCATATGAGTTTGCAGAGTGAGGACAGTCGTTTTGAGGTAATGGGAGTTTTCTCTTTCTACCATACATTTAAGGAGACATAATGCCACTGGTGTCATTTACCTCCACACTTAAATCTATAATCTCAGTGTTGTTGCTTGTGAATAATTTAACAACTTTAAATTTGGTAATTTCTCTTTTTAAAAAAGGTAAAACATGAAAAAGAAATGACAGAACATTGAATCAATGTCATCATCTTTGATTTCTATTACAACTGGTATTTAAAAGCAAACTGACTAGCCTTACGGAAGCTGGTGCATTTGGGGTTAAAAGTAACAAAAAACAGGTTCATGGATAATTTGGAACTTTTAAAGTGTGATATTGGTGTGTTTCTTTTTAATTATTTAAAACTCGTGGGATTAATGTTCAATTCTCTAATTTCCTTTATATCTTGAACATTTCCTTTCAATATAAAATTATTTAAGTGCAAAGTAATAAATGATCATGCTATTCTTTAAATCTTTCCATTTATTTCAATTCTCTCAAAAGAAAATGGTGCCAATAAGTATTAACATTTTTGATATTTTTATTTATGTAATTTCCATGCCTATGGTTATAAAAATGTCCACCGAAGGCAATCACAAAGTCAATAGAGAAGTCAGGAGAGAGTTTACGGAACGGGAATGAAGCAGTTTAAAACTTGTCAAAAATAAGCATATCTTGATTTCTGAAAAATATGAGTTATTAGGTACTCCCTGGTATTATTCAAAGTTGTCCAGAGAAATAGAACCAATAAGATATATATAGATAGAGACGTATTTCAAGGAATTGGCTTGCACATTTGTAGGAGCTGGCAAGTCTAAAACTTGTCAGACAGACCATTAGTCTAGAAACTTAGGCAGGGGCAGTGTTAAGACTGAATTCCTTCTTCCAGAAACCTCAGTCTTTGCTTGTAAGGCCTCCAACTAATTGGATGAGGTCTGCCTACATTACAAAAGGCAATCTACTTACATAAAGATTGTAAATGTTAATCGCATCTGAAAAATACCTTCACAGCAATGTCTAGACCAGGGGTCCTCAAACTTTTTAAACAGGGGGCCAGTTCACTGTCCCTCAGACCGTCGGAGGGCCGTTGGAGAGTGCGGCACACATTCCACACATGCGCACTGTGGGCCCGGGACCAGTCGGCTGCTAAGCAGGACAGGCAGCGGCGGCAAAAACACCCGGTATGCTGGATAAATGTCCTAGGTGGGCCTCATGTGGCCCACAGGCTGCAGTTTGAAGATGCCTGGTCTAGACTGACGTTTGACCAAACAACCAGACACCCATAGCATAGACAAATGGACACATAAAACTAACCATCACATCTCCAAAATTAGGTAGTACGCTAAGGGTGAAGAGTTGGAATTCCCTCAACTACTATTTTCACACAAGAAGCACTATTCATTATTAATCTAGTCCTCATAGAAAGAGATCTCTGTCTTCAAGAATAAGAATCTATTTAATACATACGTGTGTTTGTAAGAGAGTTTATAAAATAAAACAATGATTAGTCATGACAAACTTATAATTTCTGTTGGATTATAACTTTGAAAGAAATTGTCTTTTATTCATGGTCCTTTTTTATGCTACGGACTTGACATATAAATAAAATCAATTATTTTTTAAAAAATCAAATGGCAGTCTGATAATGGCAGTTTCTCTTATACTGAATTAACTTCCACACAGATAATTAATATAAATCGTGTTCAAAAAATGTCTATTTCAAGGCACTGAGACTACCTAAAAGCCAAAGACTGGGGCTGGGGAGGAGATGGCACAGGAAGGAGGTGACTGCACCAGCTGGGGTCCACGTGTGCACAACTTCTCTCCTGAGGACACTCCCTTGTCTGTGAAGCAGAAGAAAGCAACGTTCCTATGGCTTGAGGTGTCAGAGAATAGGGTTTGAGGCTATCAGAGAAGCTGGAAATTAAGGGGGGAAATCTTGGAAAAGAGGTAGCTACATGGATGTGAGGGGGTGTTCCAATCTGCATCAAAACTCCCATCCAATCCTTGGCTGAACCCGGAACTGTGTACCCCCCAAAGAAACTACAGAGAGCGCAGCAGAAAGCCACAGCTGGAAGGCTGAAAGAACTCAGCACACATTCCAGCTTCTGCCTGGTATAAAAGAGAGAGAATTTGTAGTTTCAGTCCTGCAATAACCTTGTTTAGTGGAAGGAGAAACTTGGAATATTTAAAGATTACAATCTGATACAGCCAATATGACTTTGTTGTGGCTTCTGTTTTTGTCCCAGAAAACCTGATCAGTAATAAAGTGGGCAACTGTGGTCTAGACCACGTAAGTGTGGGGCTGATGCATCATCCTTTGGTGAACCATGATGAAGAGTAATTACCAGTGGATTCTCAGCTATGATCGATCTGTGCCAAGGGTGATAAAACGCTTGTATCAAGATGCTATCTGGTGAAATAGGGAGCAGCTCTTTTCACTTGTAGAGTGATCAGAATAAGGGAAAGAGAAGTAGTGAAACTCTAATCATCAAGATCCAGCTTCAAATGACCTTGATACATTGAAGAAGTGGTTAAAATTTAATAGAATGCAACTCAGTGGACAAATGCTTAGGAAAGAGTCCCGCAGAGCATAAACAAATACAACAAAGCAAGTGATAGACCAGGACAATGGTTCTTAAACTTTTGGTATCAGGACCGCTTCTTTCTCTTAAAAAAACTACTGTGGATGGACAAAGCAATTTATTTGTATGTATTGTATCTACTGATATTTAATAAATTAGAAATTAAAACTGAAGAATTTTGAAATACATTTTAAAATTCATGTAAATATAGCAATAATAATTCCATTTCATATTAACACAAGTAACATATTTTCATAAAAAATAAAATAGTGGCTGACAAGGCTAGCATTATTTTACATTTTTGCAAATCTCTTTAATGTCTGGCTTACTAGAAGACAGCTGGAGTCTCAGATCTGATTCCGTGTTCAGTGTGTTAAAATATCATATATCATATACTTTCTGGACAACTCTACACTTGTGAAAGAATGTGAGTGAAAACTACAAATAACATCTTGGTATTGTTATGAAAATAGTTTTGATCTTGTGCACCATCTGAAATGGTCTCAAGAATATAAATATTCTCATGCTCTGGGTCACTTTTTAGCTTTCCATTGGCATACTCTTTTTCTACTCCTTCTTTTCTATTGACACTAACCCTTCAGTCTTCTTCTTTATAACTTTCAGCCCACACCTCTGGTCAACTCTCCTTCTAAGCAAAGTAGGAAACCCAGATGTATCACTTGAAATTCTGACCACTGGGAGAATTTCCCTTCCTTATTGCACATCAGAGATATCTCCCAAGAAAGGTATAAATCTGCATGCAGCACCCCACTTCAGACTGGTTTCAGCTTATTGTAAGAAATATCTTTAAATCAGGCTTGAATACTTTCCTCCATTCCACTGAAAACATACTTGTAGCGTGAGGGAGTCGTAGGCAATGCAGCAAAAATAGCTGCACCGAGAGTGTGCGCCAACTGATCACGCGATACACTGGTGCCTCTAGTACCTGCTGAAATCTAATTTTATAATTTATGATGACCAACTTCTCAAATTTATGGCTTTGTAGGTCACAGAACACCCTGTTGACAATGGAAGCTCAATTTGCATGGTCACTTGGTGTCTCTGGGGCTCAATGGCAAGCCAAGGGCTGTTTCTTAAAAAGAAACTAAATATTTTCTGAAGAAGGTACAACTCTGCTCCAAAACCCAAGGAACTTTCAGCAGGATTATTTTAATGGGACTTTCCACAAGATCCCTAGAGTATCCCAATCCACCATGGAGAATTTGAACAACTGCTGTGGATCTGCTGTGAGATAATGTCCAAGCAGTAGATAGAGGTACTTAGAATGCAGCCTGGTTAGCTGCTCCCAAATGTGATAAATTGTTTCCTTCAAAAGCTCCAAAATCCCTTTCTTAAGAGGTAAGAGTTGTGTAAAATATAGAAACTTGTCTTTCCCTTTGGATATAATATCCTGACATGCCCTGAACTATAGGAGTACCAGGAATTTCTCTGCGATGACAGGCATATAAATTTTCATTGTGTCTGTATTCCACCCTTGACAGGCACGTATCTTACCAGCTGTTTGGGTTGTCTATGGTTGTGTAACAAATCACTCTAAAACGTAATGACTTAGAAGAACAACAATCGTTCTATTATCTTTCATCGTTTCTGCAAAATTCTGGTGGGAAGGTTTTGCCTGGGCATTTGTGACTCCGGGTCTCTCCTGTAGCTGCGGTCAGATCGTAGCTGGTGCTGGAAGAGATGGGGAGCCGAGGCAGCTGGAGGAAGGCTGGGTGTCTCTCTTTTCACGGGGTCCCCGGACTCTGTGTGATCTTCTCACTTCCCTGCAGCGGGACAATCTTTCCGTTCATACAGCAGGTGAAGGCTTCAAGCACTAAGATTCTACTGAATAAAATGAAAGACATTTCATCTTTTATAACCTAGCCTAATAGGACGAATAGCGCTGCTTCTGATGTGCTCTTCAGGTTGAAGCGGTTAGAAAAGCTCACCCACTTTCAGAAAAGCAAACATAGCCCCCCACCTCTCAGTGAGGGGAATGTCAGGATCAAATGGTAAAAAGAGCATGTGGGCTTGGAGACACTGCTGAGGCCATTTGGGGAAAATACAATCTGCCAAACCAAGTATCAAGAGTGTCTACTAATTCTTGTGAACAGGTGCTGTAACATGATATCCATAGAGAAGACCAGAGTGATGTGGAATGTGAGACAATCGTGGTTCAGATGATGACAGCCTGTAGGACAGTTGGCACTGCCCGGAGGCAAAATGGCAAAAGTATACTGCTGCGCCTTTCAGGTGAAAGTACATTGTTTCTAGGACTCTCTACTTATTCAAATATTTTAAAAAATATTTTCCAGAAAAATCACTGGTGCATACCAAGTGCAGAACAGGGGGGTTCTGCTTTAGAAAAGAGACTGCAACTGAAGCAATAGGCATAATTTGAATCCCTACCTGACTGGTTTACGATAATCTCCTCTCATTCTCCTAGCCCTCTTCACCTTCTGCATGGAGAAATATGTGCCGTATTTGGGAATAAAATAGACATTCCTGAATGATTTATGGTTTTGGATGTTGGTTGCAATTCAGTTTGGGGTACAGCACTGCTTGAATTTAGCTTTTTAAGTTAGAGGTGCAGCTCCAGAGTCTTACGGTTGGTCCTTCCTACCACAATAGTCCTCACTCCTCTTGCCTGAGAATGACCATAGGGAATCTGCCAGCAGTTGAGTGTGTCTGTTGCAGCTGGGCTTTCAGAAAACAGAGGGTAATCATGGTAGGTTTGTGGGCACTGGGACCCACCGTGAGACAGACGTGGGTCCAAACTCCACTCAGCCCCTGATTCCCCAAAGCCCCTACAGTCATGTTTTATGTCTTCAGAGATTCACACGGTACAAAGCCAGGGATTAGTAATTCCTACAATTTCTTGGTATTTTCCTTCTCCAGTTCAGAGTTGTTTTAGTAAATGGCTGCAGATGTCTTTGAGAAAGCAAAGAAGGAAACTTATATAATACATATGTACTTGTTTCGATGTCTCAGTGTCTTTCTATAAGGATTTGTGAACTCGTTCCTATCTGGGAATCTAAAGAGTGACCATGATTCTCGATCGTGTGTTTCAAACCACAGCTTCATTTCCAGCACTAGCTTTGTTCGTTGCTGTGGTTATATAGATTAAGCAAGATTTTACAAGCCTCTCCAATTATTAGAGTCCTAGGGATCCCATAAGAAATTGACCACCAGCAAAGATCCCCATGGATCAAACTTGTGATTATCATTCTAGCCTACTATTTATTTCAGCAACAGATCACCTTTTTTCTAGTGATTATTACTACCCCTGGGACTTTGCCAACTGGAGATTCCATCATATGCTAAATCAGGAAACCTGCTTCAAAACCAGGATTTTTCAAAGCTTTCATCGTAGGCCTACCAAAGATAACATCTGCTCCCATGCATTTTTTTAAAAAAAATTGTGCTTACATAGTCGATATATTTTTTTGTCCTTGGTTAAGGTTGTGTCCCTGGGCCCCTTCTGGTTACATAATAAAGGTGAAGGTGAAAGCGTCTCACAGTAAAAATCAAGTTAAGAGTCCTCCTTAAGTCTTTGGATTCCATCTCTGCATAATCTAAGGAATTTCTGATATTTCAACATCATTTAGTGTAGACATCATTGAAGCCAGCAAGAAACAGAAGGTAGATAGAGTTTTGGCCCAGGCCTGTCTCAAATTGGGCTCACAGTGTCCACAAACCTATTCCACATTTATTTCTCAAGTATATTTTATTGTACTGCAAAATCTAGTAAACTAAGAATTATGTTTCCCAGATTCACTTGAGGCTAAGGTTTTGTATATTAATTAAATTTATCTGTGTTATGTAAGATTTGAAGAAAGGGAGAATAAATGCAGATCATCAACTATATTCATTGTAATAGCCATTAAAGCCAAGTAAATGAACTGAGACCCAGAACTTTGAAATACATTCTCATAAAGGCTTTTTTTGTGTGTGTGTGTGTTCCAATAAAACTTTATTTACAAAACAGGCAGTGGCTAGATACAGTTCACAGGCCATTTTAGCAGCAGGAAATAAACAGTAAACTAGTCAATAAGCAAAATAATTTCAGATTTTGTTAAGTGCTATCATAAAGTTTAAAACCAAAATTTTGAAAATTTTAAATTACACACAGCAAAAAGTAAGAACATTTTTCTGCAGTGTTAATAAATAAAATGAAATATCCTTTGTAAGTGTCTATCTTTATGTTTCATAATATACATACAGTGTAGTACAAATAATTACAATGCTGTACATCTATAATATAAATTTGAAGATAAAGGATGTTTGCTTTAAAACAATTATTGCTGAAGAGTGCAATTAAAATAAATTTGAATAACACCCATCTAGGAAACAGCATTAAGCCAAAAATAATTATGTATAGGGTTTTATAGCTCAAAAATCAATCAAAATGTATGTGTGTGTATATATATATGTAACATACAAAACACACACATATGTACATGCACATACATATTTCTGTGAGTGCTGTTGTTATTAGACTATTCAATACCAAAGGCCCAACTTTAAAGCCTTTATCAGAGATGAACATATTGTTGCTGATTAACATATTTCTAAAGTCATTTGTTTCCATTCACCGGGTCAATGATTTTGGCTACCACTGCTATGACAAAGATATTAAGTCATGAAAAAATTTAATCAGTGTTCTCCTTGGAAAGAGATTTGAATGATGTGTGTAATAGATATGATGAACTGTGGGCCAGAAGGTCCAGGTGAAGCTCATCAAACACCTCAAGTTCTGCATTGAGTTTTCAGCCAGATTTCCAAATATGTAAGACCCTTCTCATTATACAGACCAGCTTAATAGCAAAGACTAATGCTTCACTCTCTAATTCTGTGTCATATGGTCTTGTGATGGCTATAATGACAGCAATCCTGAAGATGACTTCTATATATAACAATAATTCTGGAAAGGACTTAAGGAAAGGATGCAGGTCTTTTACAGTAAAATCAGTTTCATCAATGAATATCAGACAAGGCTAGAAAGTTTTCCTAAGAAATATAAATTACCTAATAGTAATGCATTAAGGAAGAGCATATAATACAAAAAAAAAAGTAATACCAACTGTAGCACTTTTCAATAACCTTTCTTATTTTCTTCAGAATGAAATTGGAATTGCAGAATGAAAAGAACAGATCTATTTTTGCCTGAGCCATATTTTTAAAGTCATAATTTAATAGAGATTCTTTACTCTAAATCCTTCTGTTTCTCAAAAGTTATATATTCTTTTCTAGGCATTTTCATCACCCTATAAGAGCAGAGATGATGAATCTTAGAACATAAAATTATTAACCAAAATGACCTCCTGGAGAGATACTCAAATCATAATAGGAAATGGATATTGAATGATTAGGAATTATGAATACTAAAGTAGTTTAATGGATTCTTTCCAACTTTCCCCAACTAGATTGTTTCTTAAAAACTCAATGAAAAACTAAAATAACATGAAGATCTGCCTCTGCTAATTTAAAATAAATCATATACATTAGAAATTTATACTAGAGGAAGACTACATAAGTGATAAAGGTGTCTCCTTAGAGATAACTCACTGTATAGAAACCTAAGGAAACAAGGTATTCAAGATATTTATTGTTCAGAAGCCAATTCCCACTTTTGTGCCTCTGAACATTGCTCACTCTGAGATATGCTACTTCAAACCAACGTGAAAATTCACAAACTATGTATTTCACTCAGGTCTGCTAGCCTCTAGAATGGTCTTAATTTTATTATCCCAATAAAAATTGTCTCTTTTACTATATAATATGAATTACATAAAAGCATATATTTGAGTATCAAGGGGCTTTTCTAGGAGAAAAGTACCTCGATGACACCTTATTCTGAACACTGCAATCCATAATAAATATTGAACTGCCCTTCTTGCCAGCGTCAATATGTTTCTAACCATATCTCCTAATTTTCCTATAGCTTCTCTTACATTTTTCCATGAATGATAATGACAACAAAGCAACAACCCAACATTCTTTATTCAGTTCTTAGTATGTGGTACCAGGTATTTTAAGTGATTTCATGCATTATCTCATTAACTCTCACAGTAACCCTAGGAGGTAGGTATGATTTCAGAGCTCCATCATAGACAAGGAAATGAAAGCTAAAGAAAGGTTAAGCAAATAACCCAAAGTCAAGTAGCTGTGTCAGATCTGCACTGTGGGTGATCTGATCCCAAAGGCCATGCTCTTAACCACTATGTTATTATATTGCTCTTCCTTGAAATAAAATGTTATGTCCTATACAAAGGTGAGAAAACCTTTTTGTAGAGTCTGTTGCTCACCTCTGACTCATTTTCTCTACCACACAATTCTAATAAGGGCACAAAGGGTCCTGGGGTGAGTTCTTTCCGGGCCTCTCATGCTGCTCTTAATGAGAGCTTGCAGAGATTGTGACTCAATTTCCTCTGTCATGCAGATGGGCTGTATGTGACATACTAACACCCCAAACACAGACCCTCACTGCAAGGCTCATGCACGTCCAGGACTGAGGAAGTTCTGGGGATGGGGAGGAGAGTATGATTGAGGAAAAGTAAATAACATTTGCAGAGCACCTTTTCTCTTAGATGAAAGTGGACAGAATTGTGGTCTTCAATAAATTATTTATATACTGTAAATTTTTTATATAAATTCAAGCTATAAAATAGTAAATTATCAAAAGTAAAGTGATATTTACAAAGAAATTTCTTTTAAATTCCCCTTGAACATCTACCTATGAATATTATTTATTAAACAATTATTGGAGATAATTGATTTTTTTTACCAATTTCAGGAAGGCATTTATTTAATAAATAAGGATCCCATATACTTAATCATCAAATCTAAAGAAACTCATTTTTAATACCAATTTGCAATGTTTTATATTTAATCATGAAGAGATGATGAGAGAATGTTTTAAGTTGCATTTTCTTTAGTGATTTGCAAAGAATTCAGATAGGGATGCCTATGGAAAACATGGATCCATTTTCTTGATTTTCAATGCAATATATATAAATAAAATGAAAGCAATCAATACATTAGACTTGTCACTAAATAAAAGTAATTAAATGGAAAAAATTCAGATTTTTTAAAATCAGAATAACGGCATTTGTCTGGCATTTGATATTGATTTAAAATAAATATTTTCTTTATATCTTTGTTGAATTTATCAATGATATGTTACAATAACTTTTTACATAGTTTTTTTTCTATTGCATTTTTCTCATTTTCAAACTTCTCCTACGTAGCAAATTAGTATGTTTGATGTAATAATATAATAATTTAACAACGATCCTTTCAAACTCCAGAAAAAGACCAGAGTTTGGACTTTCTTTTTAAATGAAGTCATCAATGTAGTATAGAAAAATCCCTCATATGTGAGTGTATTCTTCCTTTTCACTACAATATAATCCTAGAAAATACTTCAGGAAGGCAATTCTGGCCAATATCTCAGCATTATACGGGTATATGATTGACAATATGCCATAAAAGGAAGAGTTCAGTTAAACTTTCACAGTTTCAAATATATATGTCTTCAGGAAAAGACATAGTAAGCCTTAGCAAATTCAGTTTTATTGAAATTTATTTTATAAGCCATGTGATAAAAATTTAGAGATATGGAAAATTGTGCATAATGGATAGAAATGCAAAATAGTCCAGGTGGAAAATTATGGGCTATAGGAATGCAAGGCTGGTTAGAGTCACAACAAATAAAATATTGTTTGATCCTCCTCTCACTTGGTTCATCTTATCATATACAGTTTCGCTGCATCATTTCATGTTATATCAATACCATTTTTGTTATTTTTTCCTCTTTCTGGGTATCACTAAGAAATAAAACAACAGCAAGGATGTAAGTGAAGTTTTTAACATAAGAAAATTATTTGAAATAGAAAATGTTCTAAATTAAAACTATGAAAGTATTTTCATTCTATACAAAATTCAAATGGAAAATAAATTTTTTGATTGAATAATAATTTCCCAGATATAGTAAAGTATTTCAAAATCATGCCAAGAGTTTATGTGGTACAGGCAGTTGGTATCCAGTAAATGACAGTTATTGTCAATGGGGTGATGTTGTGAGCGTTTTCTGGGAAGTATTTTTCAAAATAAGGGCTGACCCAACATTTCTTCCCACTTCAGTTTTCTGTCTCTTCAATTTCTTTAAAGCTACAAAGACAGCTTATCTACATTATCAAGAATGTCACTAAAAATAAGACCTCTTCTAAGTCTCTTTCATCAATCACTGCCAAAACGATTGTTTCATTTTGGCTGCCCTGCCAAAGAAATTTGAGCAGATTACTTCTCAATTTCTGCAAAATGTGCTCTACCTCATCACCCACTTTTAGTTCTCACAGTTAGTCCACTGGTAGTACATTCCTTTCTATAACACAAAATTAAGAGGACAGACTTTGAACTTGAAAAATAAAATATTCTCTACATTAACGATACTATATGGTACATACCAGAAATGTGCCCAAAAAAGATGCAAATGACTCTCTTGGTACCTCTTACAGTTCATGATGTTTTGGTAAAATATTGTATTATACAGAGCCTGTAATTTGGGCTCTGTGACTTAGGTTAAGTATCCAAATGTTTTTGAGTCTTGATTTCCACACATAGAGGAGAAGATAGGTAATACTAAGGATGTGATAAATAATCCAAGGATTATTTAGGGAAACAAATAAAATGTGTTAAAATGTTAGTAAATTATAAAATATTCAAGTTATTATGAAAGTGTTACTACTATTATTGATGACTGGGTATATAACTAACTCCACACTGCAGCAAAAACAAACTTGTAATTTATTCTACCTGTGGACTGTTAAGGGGCTACGTGATACACATTTTGAAGAATACAAATTCTTATTGCAGACTTAAGTTTGAAAGAAGAAAATCACCTCCTGGTAATTAGAAAAAGGCACTCATGCAGTTTTACATTCTTGTGAGTACAGAGACACTCTACTGATTTTAAATTCAACTCAACAATTTTCTTTTACCATCCAGTCTGCAAAGGGCACTGAGCTGGATGAGCCACATAAATCAGACACCTGGGCCAGTTCCTCCCACTGCCTATATTCTGGCCAAAGAGCTCACAATTTTCTATTTCTTCTTTTGGATAAAGTGTCAGAATAATTATGAAAGCCAAAGACACTAAAAAGCAAAACAAAACAAAACAGAATTAATCTTAAAAAAATTCAGGGTGTGAAAAGAACTTTATCTAGTACAAACCAAAGCCTGTATTTTGATAAGATTTAAGCAGGCAATGAAGTTCCTCTCCATAGAGAAATGAGAAATGAATAAAACCTGAGGGAGTATTGTTATCTGCAAACTTGCTGAAATTCATGAACTGTTTATGGCTTGGAAGGGTTTCTGACTGTTAAAAACTTCTTACCATGGCATATTAGTGTCCTAGGGTTACCATAACAAATCAAACTGAGTGGCTTAAAAAAATCAACAACAAAGTTTTATTCTTCCTGGAGGCTAGAATTCAAAATCAAGGTATTGCTCCCACTGAAGGCCATGCGTCCACTGAAGTCTCTAAGGAGGAGCTCTTGTTAGTTTCAGGTCCTGGAAATCTTTAGCATTGCTTGGCTTGTAAATGCATCACTCTAATCTCTGCCTCTGTCTTCACATGTCCTTCTTCCTTTGTGTCACCTCTGTGACTCTATATACAAATATCCATTTCCTTTCCCTTATAAAGACACCAGCTATTGAAATTAGGGCCCACGCTAATCCAATATGACCTCCATTTGATTGCATGTGCGAAGACCCTATTTCCAAATAAGGTCACATTCACAGGTACCAGGGACTAGACTTGAACACTGAGGTTGTAGGAATTTTACAAAGTAGCACTTCAATCTTCGACATTTCTAAAATTGAACTGATGATGGATCATAAAGAGAGAAAAAAATGTACTGTCATGCTAAAATATTTCTCTTTTAAAATTCGACATTAGCTTCTTCACTAATGTGGTGTAATTCATTTATTCTACCCTCTTTTTATATATGTATATATTTGTAAATTTCAACAACCCTTGATTTCTACTCCAATTGGTAGAGTTTCAAGGGATGTTTAGACTGGCATCTGTGAGTCCTGTGTGCTTTACAACCGATTCCAAGTATGATTCAGCTTGATATCTCTGCTACTTTAGTCAGAATTTTTTTTACCATGACACTGTAATCCACCAAAATTTACATTCAAATAATCTTATCATCAACATTGATTTTAAAGTAATTTTAGAATAAAATATACAATAAAGGCAGGTGTTATATCTCTAATTGAATGAGCACTCAAAAACTTACTTTGATTGCATAAATTAGTTGAAAATATTGAGCTATGATTGGAAGCAATTTGACTGATTTTCTATTTGAATCATCTGATGACACCAATATAAAACTAGAAACTCTTTAATTGTTTGCCAAGTTTGTCTAATGACAGGGCCAACTTATTAACAACAGTTTGTCACTTTTTGTGCATACACAGGAAACCATAGAATCTAAAATGAGTTAAGTAAATTCAGAGGAACAATCATTTGATCTAAATGAAAAGTCATGTAAGGAAAATTAAATATACTTCCTGCTGCTGTTTATGTTAAATAACATCCTTGGACTTTTTAAAAAATAATTACCAATTTTTGAAGTATATATTGTTGCTTCCTTAACAAATTTGTATCTTCTAGTTTTAATGTGGTTAGTGATATCACTATGGAACCCATAATGGATGTTAAATGTTCATAAATATTCTGTGCAAGTCACACATTTATTATCAACTATTACTTTGGAAATAGAAAATCAGTACCTAATTTTAACTAAACATGCACTTTCATTTTTATTTTAGCTCTTTACTGCCAAAAAAGATTTACTGGGAGGAAAACAAGCATTACCAAATAATAAGAAGCAATAATAAAATTACATTTTAAAATGACTGACAAAGCTAATGAAGCAAAGGTGTTCAGATGGCTGCTGATACACTCTGCTTCAGAACTTCTCAACCTCTGTTTCCTAGACTTATTTCATGCACATATAAGTTTTAAATTTCCACGTCTCCAACTGAATTCAACTGACTCTACCAGATGACAGTTTGGGGGCTTTGGTGCATCTCACAGGGCATTGCTCAGGCCTTGCACAACTTGCTGCTTCTCCCATCATCCAGGTAATTACCAATGTCCAAGTGCACTTCATTTTATCAACAGGTTCCCTGACTGCTTTCTGTAAAATGCAAGAGTTACTTGAGTACATCTGGAAAGGGCTGGGAAACGAGAGAGTAACATGGATCATGTTTCTCATTTAGTCAAGTGATAAAGTGAGAGTTCTGTTTACTGCACATACGTCTCACCCACAAAAAGATCAGCTTGAAAGACAAAGTGAGGATCTATTGAGTCCATCCATATTTATTGTGATACAACTATAAATAATAATACTTTATATAAAAAATAAATCCATACTGAACAATAAACAAGATGCCAGGACAATAGGCTTAAGACAGTGATCACAGGATGTCTGGTCACTATATGTTTAAGGTTTATATAATAAATTAAATAATAAAGATAGCCAAAGAGCTTAAAATGTTACCACATAATCAAACAAGAAAGCTATTAATATGGCCAACCCTTTTTGTTACTATTAGAAGATGAGATTCTAACCAGGTCTCAGCTACCCCTTAGTTACACCTTATTTTATTTCAGGAAAAGTTTCTAAAAAGGAAAAAAAAGCAGTCATTTAAAAACTACAAAGTCAAAAACTGCAAATCTCACAGTTGCAAAGACTAATTTAAAAATAATCTTTTGAAATGAAAGAACCCCTATTTTAGGACAGTAGGTTGAGAGCAGAAGTAGTAACCACTTAGCAATTTTAGGTCATCCAAAATTAGACATGTCTCACATTGGCTGTATGTTTTGTTACAAATGAGACTGGAGAATTTTTGTATAACTTGAAGTTCATACAGAGAGAACTGCAGTGCAAGGATCCTTTCTGCCAATTCTTCTCAAATTCTCAATTCTTCTGGCAGCTTTTATGATCTAAAACATCATAATCTTGCACTTCAAATTTCTAACTCAACATAGTAGATGACATGCAGGATAGAACCTGTGCCATTAGTACAACTATAAAATCTGTTTGTTAACTAATGGTGAATGAGAACAAAGGTGAGCTTGCTAAGACAGGCGGTTGATAAATTTTGAAACCCAGATCATTCAGAAGCCACCAAATTTGTTCCCACATGTCTCTTGTTGCGTGAGCTTCAGAGAATGGTACAGACCTACACATTCCTGAAGTGCTTTGAAACCACAAGGTGTCCTTTTTCTGGGAAAAGTCTATAGGGAAGACAATTAGGCCACTGAAAGCTGAGACCACAGTAGTTTTTTCTAGATCTATAAAAATTCTCTTTCTTTCTGGGCAATCCTTGATTATTTGCCTGGTTTCAACATTAAGAGGCTTCTCTTCAAGTGAAAAGGATATTGTTTCCAAGAGGTACTTAGTATCATCAAAAGAAGATAAATTTGGGTCAAGAAATGATGGGTTTCTCTCCCTGACAATGAGGATTACTCAGAAGATTCTGTTTTCTTATTCATAAGCCACATTCTTTATAAAACTACCAGGTGTTTTGTTTACATGTTTTAGATACCACAGATTTCGTGAAGTGGTAGGTGCTGCTCCAGGTGTTCCTTCCTGGGACCGAGAGCTCTACCCTGGGAGCTCATAGCCAGATCTGTGGAGGGAATACGGGGTGGGGTGTGTGGCCTCAGCCTCTCAGGTTCCATAGCTTAACCCCAGCCAAATGCAAGCAAATGATGTCAGAAATAAAGTTTGCATCGGGGGCCTAGATGGCCTGTTTCCCTTTCTTCCCTTTCCCCACTGAGCCAGCTTATTGCTTTTTCCAGAAAAATCTCTGAAGTCTTCTGCAATGAGGACTTGCTTATGCCCAGAGTGGAGACGCATCACATTCTTCTGCTGACACACATGGAGGCAACACATTTGTAAGAAACTCCTCTGCTCATTATTCATTCTCCAGCACATGTCAAGAGACTCTGGCTTAGAAGAAGATCAGACACTGGCTGCTCCTTTCCTACGTATAATTAATATCTCCATGGCTTTGGTGGGCAATTGCAAGGGTTTCACACAGAATTTTAGGCGCTTTGTAGAGTAGCCAGACCTCTTGCACAAAGAACTAGAGAAACAGCAGCCCTCAAATGCATGACCAGGAAAGGGTAGTGAAAAACAGGCACTGTAAAGAGGAAGCTTTCTGGTTTGATAACATCAAGTTCACTTGGCTGATGCAACAAAAATGTAATCTTTCTTTAAGCACTTACACATGTGGTGGGCAGTTGTATGGGATTCTCAATATTTGTTTCCTCTGTCCAGATATAAACATATCGGAGAGGCAGAGAGAAGGCTCCTGGGATGAGTGGCAGGGTGCATTCAGGAGTGTGTGCCGTCCATCTCTTGCTGAGCTAGAAAAAGAAAAATCAGACTCATCAGAAATAGGGTGTGTACTTGCCTACCTCACATTTTCCAGCTTTTGTTGTGCCCATGTGAAAGTGCTCTTCAAGTCAAAATAAGTTACAAATAAAGAGCATGACTTTCCCCCATGATTATCTTTGTACACCCAACACATAGGTGGACACTTTATCCTATTTGACTTTTTGAAAATTCTACCGTAAAATATCATAGAATATCAAGATCAGCTATAAATATATCCACAGGCCTGGAACAAAATCACCAGGAGCTCCAAATGCCATTAGTTTTTAAAGAGCAACCTACCCAGCAATTTGTTCTGGAAGCCCGATGTTAGTGCTCCCCGTTTAGCCTGCACAGAAAGTCATGCATTGTCAAGGTCATGGGCAGCACGCTTGCACAGGATGGCCCTGGAGCGTGGAAAGGAAAGACTGACTGTCCAGACCTGTGAGAGAGATACTGGCATGGAGAGGGTCAGTCTTAAAGCAATAGGGTAAGAACACAAAAGAACTGAAAATTGAAATCACAGCCTTGCATACCTAATTATCAAGATGACTCCTTTGAACAGGGATCGTCATTCCATAAGACACTGTGCTATGCTGGGAGGCCTTTGAAGGTAAGGAAGGAAACCAACTTCTACTAAGCATAAGCCATTTGGCAAGCCTTCAACTTTTCCTTTTCCTTCAATTCTCATGATAATCTCATGAGGCTCATTAGAAGCATTCTTAACACACCTTCGCATGAATAGACTAATGACCGATGGTCTCCATTCTCCCAGTGTGCGGTTGGGTGTCCACAGACAAGTGCGAGGCTGTTCTCCTGTATTTTCACTGGATTCTGCTCTCCTCATTTGAGTTCTTTGCTACCAAACACCAGTGGCATTTGTTCATGAACCAGTTGCAATTATAATTAGATAATTTAACAGAGTAGTAATCAACATATCAATGAAATAGAGTGAAAAAGAAAGAAAGCTGTTGTTCCTATGAAAACTAAGTTGAATGACCTGGAAGGATTCATTTGAAAGACAAGCCACTAAAATAAAAAAGGGTAATCAAATTAGTTATGAGCAAGACAGCAAGGGAAGGTGTGGGGGTATTGGGAATAGGAATAAAGATCTAGAAAGATTCTGTACTTAAAACAACAACAACAACAAAAAATCATTCCATTTAAAAACAAAACCAAAAACATTTTTAAAAAAACAAGTTATTGGCAGTCCATCATGGGTATTGGTTTTGCCAAAAAAAAAACAAATAAAAAAAAACCGGACTCCAACTCCAAGCAGTGGACATACACCAAGTGAAGTCCTTAAAGCTGCATGAAAATATCAGGTAATAGTTAATGGCAGAGCCAAGACTTGACTTTCTGTTGTATCTAAGGTGGATTTAGCTATGATTCTGTGGTTGTACTTTTGAAATTCCTTTATTCTTCATTTCCACTCTGGTTTTCATTCCTTCTCTGAACCAGCTCAGAGCCTCGCGGGCTCCTTACAGACTGTGGGTGAGGTCAGACAGGCGCCATCAAGTGCTTGGGGAAGCGTCAGCACCGGGCATCTCAGCTGTGGCTTCTCCCTGTGTTTTGCCTGAGCTCTTGGTCCTAGGGTCTGCCCTTCTGTCCATCCTGTGCAGGCTGACTTCCCTGGACAGGTTTACTTAGCTCCTATTGAACCCCCATTAATGCATGCTCTGGGGCTGGAAGACTAATTGTGCCTCCCTTTCAAATCTGGCCTGGCATGAAGGAACTTCTTCTTGAATTTGGTGATCAAAACTCGACTTGCCTTGGAGAAGAGTTTAGGTGCCCATCATTTCATTTCATTGGTGTGGTTCCTTGTGTCCACATGCTCTTGTTTCATGAGGGTCATGTTTTCCTACAGCTTGATGAGAAACCAAAGTAGAAATTTTCTTTTCTTTTCTTTTCTTTTGAGACAAGGTCTCATTCTCTCAATCTGTTGCCTGAGCTGGAGTGCAGTGGCATCATCGTAGCTCACTGCAACCTCAACTCCTGGGCTCAAGTAATTTTCCTGCCTCAGCCTCACAAGTAGCTGGGACTACAGGCAGGCACCATAATGCCTGGTTAATTTTTCTCTTTTTTTTTTTTTTTTAGAGAGAGGGTCTCACTATGTTGCCCAGGCTGGTCTCGAACTCCTGGCCTCAAGTGATCTTCCTGCCTCAGCTTCCAAAAGTGCTGGGATTATAGGTATAAGCCATGGCACCCAGCCAAAATAGACATTTCCTAATTTTCTTTTCATTTCAAAATTATGCTTTTAATCTGAGTTTTCAGGATAATCTTCCCAACTCTAAATACTTTCATGGCTCCATGTTAATTTTGTCTGTTACTGGACCCTGGAGAGATCTTTCCAAATCCCATATACAGACAAGGTTATCAGCTACATCTACATTGCTTTCTTCACTTTTTTCTTGACCTCTTTGGGCCTTTTCACTTTCCATTTGGGTTCAGGCAAAATATCCCTAGCAGACCCTTGACTGGTGGCCCAGTGGTCACAGTACTAGACCAACACCTGCCACCTGATGAAGCTCCTCTAGATTAAGTAGATGTTCTTCTGCCCCCATGCCTCAGTTTCCTGGCTATGGAAAAAGAGAACTTATGTTCTTAGGAATAGTTCGTTATGCTCATTGAGGGCATCCTAACATTTATTGAATCTATGCCACACCTAGTTCTCATATAAAATCTTTTACATGTATTACATGTGTTATCTTATTTGTTTCTTAAACTGGCCTTAAGATAGATGTACTGCCATTATTTCTATTTTAGATAAGGATAATAAAGCAAAGGGGTTGGGTAATCTGTCCTGGGTGGTACAATTAGGAAGTGGTGGCACCAGGATCTACAGGAGGTTTGTCTACTCATAGATGTCCTGGGCATAACAGCTCCTTTCCCCCTGAGGCAGTCGGGAATTCTTCTACGATGAGATGTAGCACAAGAAAGACCACAGGGCATTTTACATAGGGGGCATAATGCACTCACTCTGGTTCCTCAGCCATAGAGGGTACCAGTGAATAAAGGCAGAGAAGAACTAAGTGGGAAAAGGTGATAGAGCCTCTGGACTAGTGTTGGGGGACCTGGTACAAGACTATGGTCACCTGACAAGGCAGTAGCCACTCAGCACAAGAGTGGCTGCCTGGTTTTGCTTGCTGTTTCAGGCCCTGTGTTTCTGCACTTGTGGGAGATGAAATGAGGAGAAGAAACTTGCTATTCTTTCCTAGACGGTGTAAATAGATCGATCATGAGTTGTATAATAATTTTCAGTGCAACTTTATCACTGCTATAGGTCATGGAAATTCTAAGAACCTTGCAAGTGGTTGACTGCTTGTCTTAATTTTTAGTGCTATTGTTGGTTTATGTCTTTTCCTTTGCTTTGTAAACTATTTCCATGGAATACTGAGGAAGATGATGTCAGGGAATGCAGTCCTATGGTGCTATTTTTAGCAGAAGGGCTATTACTCCCCTCTTATCTGTTATAATGGTGAAGTCTTCTGTTCCCAATAAACCTGTTCTCCACTTGCAACTCTCAACTCTATTTGCTTTAGTAACATTGAGCCCTGATCTCAGAAATCTTAACCTCACTTTCTTATTTGTATCACTATCTAAACCACAACTATTCTGAATGTCCTCAACTGTGAAACTCCCCAGGACCCCTCTCCAGCATTCTTGACCCGCTAACCATCCGTCTTTGAAAGCACATTGGAAAATGTAAAGCACTATAGAATATTATTTGATTTAGTTATAACTGTAATCATGATCCATTCCCACTTTTCTCACAACTCACCCCATCTCCAGCTATATATATTCATTCATTCCACAAATACTTATTGAACACCGTTATGCACCACACATTGTTCTAGGTTCAGAAGACAGAGCATTAAAATCAGCCGCAACCCAGTTTTCATGGAGAGTGACTGCCCATGAGAAGAGACAGATGTTTACAAAGTAAATAAATAAGGCACGATAGGTGGTGATAAGCATTTTGGGAAAAAAAATAAGGCATCATGAGAGGGATGTGTTTTTTAGGTAGGGTGGTCAGAGAAACCCTCTGGATGGAAATGACATTTGAGTAGACATCTAAATTAAATGAGGAACCACCCACGATGAAATCTGGCAGAAAAATGATGCGGACAGAGGATGTGGAGGGAAAACACATGCCAACCCCTGAGGCAGGAGCGTGCCTGGTGTGTTTTAAGACTAGCAAGGACACCAGGAAGACAGGAGCAGAATATTAAAGACCAATCACTCCATCATCAACTCTCCCTGTTGTTCCTGAATCAATGATGATCTGTGTTTTGGGGAAAGGTATACAACAGAGCAGACTCGACTCTTGAGATATTATTAGTAATTATTCGATGCTAACCTAAGTTACAGAATTCTGTCGTATCATCTTCATCAGCTCCTGACCTCACTCCTCTTGACAGCATTTCCAAACTTCCCTACCCTCCTTCCACTCCCCCCTCAGTTTTCTCTCCTTTTTAGCTGACTTTACCACTGAGGCCCATTTTCTTGGAAGTCATAATCAAATTGTCCCAATCCAAAAAAATAAATAAATAACTAAACTTTCATTAAATATCACCACTCTATCCAAATGATATTTAAATTCTCTCCTTTCTGTCATCATCTGACTCTTTGAACTCAATGTTTAAACCTGCTACCTACGTTTCCTGACTACTAATTCCTTGTGACCTCGTTTCTGCTTCTACTACTAAAGTTCACCATTCATGCTTCCCCTGCTGTGTCCCCAGTATCACTAATCATCCTTTCTGACTGATCTTAATAGTCTCTTCCAGGTGCTCATCCTCCTGGCACTACCTGCCAAGTGCAACATGACTGGCCACCCCCCTCTTGGGAGGTTGAACGACGAACTCTGCAATTGAACAACTGATCATGTAAAATCCCAGATTTACCACCACCATCACTGTGAGAACTGCGGCAATTTCCTTGACTTTTCCATGGCCTGGTTTCTTCATTTATAAATAGGAGTAAAATCACATCTATTTCATACGATTGTTGAGTATTAAATAAGGTAATTCTTAAGAAAAGCTTAGTACAGGAAAAGGCCATGATAAACAGTTAGTTAGTTTTAAATCTTAGTTATTATTTTAAGAGAATTGAGACTCTTCTTATCTCTTGAATTCTGAGATGATACATTCCTCTTGTCCTGTTTCTTGGGTTTTTTTTTTTTTTTTT
>VBSM01003176.1:72846356-72865255 GCA_008086735.1 Cheirogaleus medius | reverse complement strand
AAAAAAAAAAAAAAAAAAAGAAGAAGCACAATAGCTCATCCCCACCCCCAATAATAAGGAAAAGTTGGGTTCTAAATCAGTTACCTTTTATTATCTAACAAACCACCCCAAAACTTAGTAGCTTAAAGCCACAATTATTAGTTATTCCTCTATGAACCTGTGGACCGGCTGGGCTGTTCTCATCTAGACCAGCTTGACTGGGCTGGACAGTCTAGGATGGCCTTGCTCACTGATGGTGATTGGCTTGATAGCAGTCGGAGTCCAGAGACGACAAAGTCTCCTATTGGCAGGCATCGCACTAGTTACCAACGTGGCAGGCAGCCTGAAAGGAAGCACCATAAAGCAAGCAGGCCCAGGGCAGGCACCACATGGCTGCTATAGGTTGTAATCTCCCCCCAGACAGTTAAGCCTTTTAATAGCAGGGATGCTATGGCCTTAGAGAAAAAATAAAAATCAGGGCCTTTGACCAATGTACTCCACCCTCTACTCAACATCACCACCACAGCTCCCCTGTGAAGGAACTCAGAGTTGTCATGCTGCAGAGGCTCCCTGGACTTTTCAATGGGTCAGAACAACGTCCTTCCTTCCCTCCTTCTTCCTAAAATGGGCCTTTTGGTTTCTAGTGTTACTTCCCACCCACAGCCTACTAACGGCCACAACAGTGGAATTTTCAGGCTCTTTGTCAACACAACGTGAGTGATCTGGGGGAGCAGGTGGAACCGTCTAGACTGCTATTTCTATACCTATTTTGTCAAGATGACACCTATTTGTCATCTGCTCTGAAAATGTTGTTTAATGGTGTTATCAGTGGCTGTTTCTTTGTGTTTTTAATTTTTTCCTTTTAATTCATTTGATTTTCATATCTACTTAATATCTACTCATGTTCTTTTCTTCCCCCTACCCCAATTTATCAGCCTAGTTTCAAATAATGATGATAATTAACAAATAAGAAACTTTTATTGAGTACTCAATGTATTCTTGGCATTGCATGAACCTTGAATATTACTATTTTATTCAATCCTCACAATAGCCCTGAGATAGGCAGGATTATCCCGTGCACCAGGTAGGGAACCGCAGAGATCTGCTCAGGGCCACACAGGCAGTCAGTCCTGGGACAAGAAAGAATATGGAAGGAATAGTTGCCCATCAACCAAAACAACAAAAACAAAAACAACAAAAAAGCCACTTCTCATTCCTATGTTATATACAACTGTGTGTACCCTCCCTATTCTCACTGCCCCTGGAACCAGGACAATCTCGGTAAGAACCTAAAAGTGGGCCTTGGAGGGACTACCCAGCGACCTGCCCTTCTGGCCCTGTGATTAGTCCAAACCCACAGCAAAGACGATTGTTCTCTGTATCACAAGTGCACTCATTTCCACCAAGTCTCCACTCTTGGGGGCAAAAATAACAAGTGAATAAAACTGAGCAGCATTTTTAGTTTCTCTGAAGAATAATTTTGAGTGTGATCTCCTACAATGGAATGTCAGTGGGTTACTCATTTACTTAGGGGTGAGCATTCGTAAGCAGCTAAAACAGGAACGCATAATGGGTGGTCCAGCTGAACCCTAATATTTCACTTCCCCGCATCATCATGACATAGCTGTACAGAACTGTGTTAAATCATCAGAAATAATGAGTTTACTGTGAAAATGTTGTAGGATGAAATCTTAATGAGCTATTTAGGCTGAAATGTTTAAGTATTTCTATTTCTATAGTGACAGCTTATACAAATGAATTTATGGATATAAATATAATATAAAAGAGGGAAACAGGAACAGGAACATTAGGTGAAACTTTCTCTTCCATACATAGTTCTTACATAAATTGTCATATCTGGGCCCAAACCCTTGTCCCATATCCCAGAGCAAAGAAATAACTTGGGCCCATTACCAAGAGCATTTGCTTCTGCTGATGCCATTTCAATACCAGGTGACCTTTAGGGTTACTTGAAAGTAATCTGGAAGACAGGAGATATTTTCCTCTGGAATGTATCTGGGTTTATAAGAAAAAGAAAGTTTGTCTGTGTTGGACTGTTGTACTTTGAGTCTATCTGTTGCAACACTTTAGCAACACACTAACACACATGGGAGTAGTATGGTTTGGGAGGGGAGAGGTGGGATGGCAACCTGGATGGGTCACAACAGCCCAGACAGCCCATCCACCATTGCCTCCTGCCACATACCATGTCCCTGCCCAGGAACCTTCACACCTGGCCCCCTCCCAGGCCCACCTGAGCTTGGAGAATTGGCCTCAGGAGTCACACATTACTCCAGCCCCAGGTGAACTGCTAGAGAGCTGGAACCCTGAAGCCTTCCCCGGGGCCTTCCCAAATTTCTCACTGAAGACAAATAACCTGGACTGGTTTGGAGTGAACTGAGGTTTCCCAATGCCTCAATTGCATCATAAATGCCAGTAATTTTATAACTCATCTCACTCACTTACCTGTGGGGTTTCTAGTGACTCCTGCAGCAACAGAGTCACCAGGTGCTTAGAAAGGAGATATTTAAATATAAGGGCTCCATCAGTGACTTCCTTGATTACCCTGTGCAGCAAGCACTTAGTTTTATGGGACAATTTTTGTCTTTCTTTACTTGTAATTATACAAGGAGGACAGACAAGTTCAAGTATGTGATATTTAGGTGTGTGATAAACACCTACAGTGTGGATAAAAATATCTGCATCCTGAACACAAACCTAGAGTTAGCGAAGGGAATAAAAAGAGAATGGACAATGATCCAAAGATTTTGTATACTTACCAGATGTCAGAAAACAAACACTGAAACTATGATGCTAAACCAAATCCATTAGACACACTTAAAATACCACAAACATTTGAAAGAATCATCTCTTATAAACAGTGCTTATTTTAATCAATCTTTCCAAAGACTCTTACATGTACCTGGTAGATCATTTTAGAGTTCAGATTTTCTGAAATAATGGTTTTAGGGAACCTAATTATTCCCTAAAAACTGTCTGGGACACCTTGGAACATAGAGAATTGAAAAATATTTGTTAAGTTTTTGCAAATGTTTGGGGATTCCCAAATATCTTGATGATTATAGCAGTTCTCTTTTTCATGCCTTAGAATATAAATGGTGAATACACACCCTTAACCTCAAAAGGGAAAGTTAAACACATTTCATATCAACTTTCTAGGGTCCTCTGATTACGCCTGATTATGCAGAGGATAATGGCTCAAGAAATTTCAGAGCAAAAACTAAAAAACTCTTATAAGAAAAATAGGAGGAAAGTCTCATGACATTAACTATGCCAATGATTTGTTGGATATCACACCAAAAGCAGAGGCAACAAAAAAAAAATAGATAAATTATTACAAAATTAACCTTTGTGCCCAAAAAAACACTATCGACAGGATAAAAAGCCTTGAGTGAGACCTTCAGGAAGAGGTACCAGCTAAGCCACACCTGGGTTCCTGTCCCCACAGAAATAGTGAGGTAATAAACGTTTGTGGCTTTATGCTGCTGAGTTTTAGTGTGATTTGTTAGGCAGCAATAGATAACAGACACAGAGGAACAGAGGCAATGACCTTTAGGGAGCTAACAATTAAAACATATAAAGAAGAAAATTGAGGAAGGCCACATTATGCCATGTGAGGGAGCAGAGAAATGGGTCTTAAGAGAAAAAAGAACAGGCATGAGGAGAAGCAGAGACAAGAGTCTGAGTGAGAACACAGTGTGCGTGGCCATCGGCTTCTCAGTTCCCCATTCCAGCCCCTCTGGAGGCCTGGCTATATTCCTGCCTTTGTGTTCTATGAAATCTCTGATACTTTTTAATAAATCCCCTTTGTTTACTTTATTTATCTCAGTTGATTTCTGTAACTTGCGATCAGAATCCTAAAAACCTAGGCTGTATCAAGTTGCACAGCTGTGATCTTTGAAGGCAGCCAGACACTTGACAACGAGTTTGGCAGTTTAAAGATGCTCTTGGCCTGAGAAGTATCCAGATGTTCTGAACCACTTGACTGTGGGTCATAAGAAATTGAGCCAACTTCAAGGGTATCTAGCTCTCAACCTACGGCCCTAATCGATGATCAGCCATGGCAGCATCTATGCTGTGTTAGGTGGTTTAGATAATATTTGTTCAGAACTTAGAGATCCCAGCTGAAAGCTGTTTGAAATACACAATATTGCCATTGACACAGAACAAATTGTTACCCTTTCTTCTAAAGAACACAGTGATATTTTTGGAACTCCCTTATTATGTTACATGATGGAAATACATATCCAGAGGAGGCATATTTTAATTCTTAAAAACAGCCTAACTACATAAAATGTACTATTCTCTCTTAATCCAGTTAAATCTCTGTGCTGTTTTCTGCTGTAAAGTCATGTCACTGCCTAATCACTCACCATCTTAACAAAATCCAAAGCCGTTTACATCTTACAAGCTTGGCAATAAAACGGGGACTTAAAAGCAATAAACATCTTTGAAACAATTCATCAAGCCCTAAAAAGGTGCCAGAATGAATTTTGGAATGATAAGTTTTAGTTTAAAAATCAAAATTTGCTCTCAGGCTGGGACTTAAAATGTCACAAATACATTTTTATAGCTAAGTTATAAAGCTTGAAAAAAATACAGATGCATTGCAGAGGTTCTTCAACGCTGCCAGAATGCCCATCTGTGGTCCATACATGTGCATGTGCACATACGTGTGCATGATCTGCATTTCTGCCTTGTTTCCACGTATTTAACATTCATTCTTATAGTGATGCACGTTTGGCATGATGCAAAAATGTCTGTTTGCCACTGATGCTCTCTGCCTCCACTTGTCCCTGGGCTCCCCAACCATGGCGGGCACGACCTTCACCCTCCATGTCTCAGGCAATAGAAAATGAGCAAAGCCATGATGCAGTAGAGCAAGAAGGCATGTTAAGAGAGGCTGAGAAGCTTGTTGTCCTGCCCTGTTGCTGCTTCACTGTGCTGTATGCCGCCTGAGTCTGCAGCCCCTGTCCCCCACAGCTGACTGCAACAACATTAAGCATCTGACATAAAAGGCATTTTAACCTGAGTTTTCTTTCTTTATTTTTGACACCCAACAGTTTCTAAATTGTTATTTTCCAAATCATCCTCAGAACAAGTCCTCAGGCCTGGAGTTGTCAATCACTGGTCGAGCTTTTCTTTCATCCCAACTCTACCCTAAACTCTACCCTGGTATCTCATCCGTCCAGGCCCCATGTGACCTCTACACTTAGCTGACTGTCCCACCTATCCATAGGCAAGTCCTTGCTACCTGCCCTGATGATCATGTTTGCAGAGTGACTATTAGCGGGCCATGGGAGCCAGGATCTTGCCTGCAATTGCCAATTAGTCTACCATTTTCAGTTATCTCTTTTGAATAATAGTATAAAAATTTATTTCTGGTTCTGAAGTTCATGGTGACAATAAAATTGAGTCTATCTAAATGACCTATAATGCAGTTTGCTAATTTTTTGCTTTGTAAAACATGTGCTTGTGCATGTACTCGTTACATGAATGTGTTTGTCCCGCACGAGACCAAATAGGCATTCTCCATTCCCTCTGCTTGGAGGACTCTTCCCCCAGAAACTTAGCTCCCTCCTTCCTCTTCTTCTTCAGGTCTCTGCTCAGATGTTGACTCACTGTAGAGGCTTCCTGTCACCATCCTTAATCAAATGGCAATCCCTGCCCCTCTGCCACCCACGCGGTCCCTCCTACCCTGTTTCATTTTTCTCCATGCTTCTATCACCCTCTAGCATACCATTGTTCATCTTCCTTCACTAAAGCCAAGGCCCATGAGGGCAGAAATTGCTGTGTGGTCAGAGCCTAGAAGAGATCTTGGCCTTCAGGAGGGTCTCAATAAATATCTGTTGCAGGAATAAATACATGCATTATATACAACCCAAAAAATCAAAACACGGACATTTTAGTAAATTGTGGTTCTAAGGCTTGATGAGGCATAGTTGGGACTATAAGTGTCTTACCTTGACTCTTTGGGATCTTTCTGCATCACTAGCTCATCTTTTCTGCTGTATTCTTGTCCCTGTCACACTGATCTATATCAAGTTGTTCCCTTGTATTGTATCTGAAATACTGATGTGCAGAAAATTCTCTCTCTGTCTGCAGCTACTCAAAGTGTTCATTATAAGTCAAGTTTTGATCAACTCTATGCCTCTAATTCACTCCATTACTGTCAGCTTCTGTACAGTTCTCTGCAATGTTAGAATAAAAAATGTCCTCCCTTCTCAAGTGTACTCTGTGCAACTGGCAACAGAAACAGTCTAAAGTGGCTTCCTCCCAGGCTCTATTTTGTAGCATATGGGTATATGCATCACCCAGACCCATGCACTTGCCTTGGTGTTGCTTACAGCCAGGGAGCTTGGTTGCTGCTGCTACTTCTGCTACAGATGCATGGCCCTGGTCCACTTCCCTTTTATTGCCTGGGTGCCTCTTCTTCCACCCAGCCCATGCAAACACCCTGGCACTTCCCTGTCGCTGCTCTGTGCATACAGATGTGTAACTGAGAAGTAACATACTACACAGGCAAATTTTGATCAATAGGATTTGGAAGCAAATGAAATAATTCTGTTCCTTTCTCCCTCTGGAGAGATTATCGAGAGAGACAGTGGCATCACGCATCCTCTGCAAAGCTTCCCGTGACACCAAAAAATCCATTCGTCATGACATGCAGCCATCCTGGCAACCCTTGTATTTTCTCACTCACCTTTCCTGCCTCTCCCCACTTTTCTCTCATTCCTCCCTCTCTGGGATTCACCCCTCAATAACATGTTGGCATAAAAGCTCAATTTTAGGCTCTGTTTTCCAGGGAACTCAGGCTAAGGTTTTATATATATATATATGTATATATATATAAACACATACACACATATACACACACACACTTAGCTTTTAGAAGAAATATAGTAACTTTCAGGCAGAGAGCCACAAAAAAAGTAAAACAAAATAAAAGTTAAAAATACGCAAAAAACAAAATAAAGCACAACAGTAACCAAAACTGTTTTATTGTCTGGCAATTATTATTGCTCTTATTTCCTACGTCATATGATAAGAAATTTTCCCTAAGTAGAGTGGCTTGGTTTTGTTGTGTAATCATCTGGTTCCTACAATATGTGGGCTTTAAATGTACTTTAGAACACACAACGTGTATTCACATACATCATCTCATTTCATCCTGCCTTAGGAGGACAGGCACTCTTGGACATGTTACATTAAAGAGTGAACTCAGTTCTTCCTCCCATACCACCTAACAGTGCTTTATAAAGAGGGATGATGCTTTATAAAGCACCTCTAACCCTCTAGAAGGAAACAATAATGATGGTGGTTTTAGTCAGTGTGATTGCAGAAGGTTGAGATCTGTGGTCTAGCGAAGTACTATGGGCTCTTCAAAACAGACCACATCAACAATGTTTTAATTTATATGTATTCCTAGCTGTAATGAAGTTAATTCACATTGTATTATTCAGGTTCATTTTTTTAAAAATATAGATAGTTTATGATGTTAATAAAATAAAAAGATTTTTTATTAATAAAAAGCCAAATTAAAAATTCCAGTATAAACAGCATATTCAGAGATTAATGGCACAAAATCAAAAGAGGTCAAAAATGTATTTAATGAGGGTCTAAGTTTGATCCCAATCGTAAACCCTAAAACTTTGAATGTTTAATATTTAGTTGCGAGTTCCTTTAAAAGTCAATATAGGGATAGGCAACCTGTTATTTTCAAGAGTGGCATTCCTAAGTCAGTTATTTGGACATTGGAATGTATTTCTCATGTAAACAATCTGTCACATGGTGATTAAGTCCCAAGCTAGTTCCTCAATGCCTCTTTAACCCATAATGTACTCGAATCCTGTCTCTCCACTGCTCAACTAATTAGCATGGATGTGGGACTAGCCAATCAAACACCACCACTCTGCCAGGAGTTCAGACTGTCAAAACAGGTTGGTTGTATATAAATGGTTGTTAATGTAAGATAATTTTTTAACATATTAGATACCAGAAGAGACCATTCTAGAGCCTGATACACCTGGGATGACCAGCCCCTCTAGACCAGACCATATTGTGGATACATTTTATCGCAATGATGTAGGGATTTCTGAGCACTAAGAGACAAGAGATCTATCACAGGGTTTCAGCTCCTAACTCCTTATCAAATGGTGGGCTGTTTAGAGCAGGCTGGTTTTGCAGGACTCTGTGCTCTTTATCAACTCATCTGAGATGACTCTACTCTTCATGGTTTCTTTGTTTCTGAAATTACAGATGTCTTTAAAAAAAAGAAAAAATAAAGGTTTGATGCATTTTCCCTGCCTCTCATGCTAGTGCCAGGGACTCTGCTGGGAGGTGGAGAAGGCACACAGGGCAGTTGGGTGGCAGTTGTCACCTGGATACAGGAATGCTTGGTAATTGAGGACTGATTATTGAATATGTAAAAGAAAAATATGGACATCTGAGCATAACTTCTGTTTTAGACAAAAATATAAACTTCCTTATTTACTAAAATGCTTGTCATAAAAAAATACCAGACCCTTTTGCACTAAATTCAAGGACTCATGTTCAGTCCTCCTCTAAGTCGGCACAGTGAGCTGCTACGTTTGCTCCTGGAGCCTGGGACCCCCCAGTCCCTGCTGATCTCAGGCCCCTCCCCCACAGCCAGCACCTAGCACAGTGATTTGAGGATAAAGGTGTTTTAATAAATGGGTGTATTAAAAGTCAATTTACTAAGACTCCTACTTATTCCTCTAAAAGCCACTGAATATCGAAGGGTAGAAAGAAGCTGCAAATAACCATTGGCAAAGCCTTTTTTTCCCCCTTAAGCCAGGTAGCAGAAAGGAAGAGACACAGAACCAAGTGCCACACCTCTGCCCATCATCTGTCCAACCTGGTAGTCCTTGGATCAAAATCAATTGTGAATCAGAACCCAGGAAGTTTCTGACTCCCAACTCCCACCAAAGATGAGGGAAAGTCCGCTGGGAGCAGGCAGAAAGGGTCGCAGCCTGGCACTCTACTCTGAGCCTGTCACCCCAACTGGCCTGTTAGAACTCTGCACTCAGCCTCTGAGAAGGCTGCAGGTCCCTGCAGAAAGGTGAGGGGGAAGAACAGAATAAAAGAGGCTGAATGGGGCCAGCATCTTGCCCCCTGCTCAGCAATTCAGGATGGGCTGGACACTCTGAGTGCCTGAGAAACAGGCCACGGCTGACAGTCAGGGAGATCCCAAAAAGGAGGGCTGAGCTGCCATGGTACAATACAGCCCCAGAGACAGCAGGCAAGGCCTGGAGATGGAGCCGCCATGTACCAGGAGCCCTCAGTTTTGAATCAGCAACTACATTTCCTTAGAACATTCCAGAAGCTGCCTTCTCTCTAGGATGGAAGAATCCACATCCTCCCTGAATCTCAATCTCTCTTTCTCTTTTATTGTGTGGATTATAAATTTGGGGTAAAATAAAAGCACTGCTATTAGGTGTGTGGGGGGCACTCTTGTTTTACATTCCTCCTTAGTTGTCTTTTCATTAGTTATGAAAGACTTGAGCAAAGCTCCAACCTGCCTCACTGAGATGAGGAGGGTGAGGTAAGAGGTGGGAGATCTCAAACAAGAGCCTTGTCAGTAACAGCCACTGCATGGCTAGATGCCCCAGAGGAGGGCAGAACTCGGGCTCTAAACTGGGTCAGTAGCACCACCTGCCCTGTGGTTCACCTGTGAGCCCCAACCCTGGAGCTGCTGGGCTCGTTTGACAAAGGAAGCATCTTCCCCTATAGTCACCTTCCGCTTGGTTATGGTGTGAATATTTGCCTTCTTATGTTTTTGATACACAATCAAAAGATTGAGATAAGTGGTGTTTATATAATATCTTATTTATTGACAAGGAACCTTGCAGAAAAACTAAAATAAACCTTATAAATTCAAGCTGGGAGAAGCACAGAATCTGGCATTTGTTCCTGAAGAATGGCCTAATGAAGTAAATGTAAAGGAAATTTGGCTTCATTTAATAAATCATCTTCTCTAAAGAATACATTTTGGAAAAACTAAGTATTACTTTTCCCATGAATTTCAACACACTTAATCCAACAAACATTACTGCATACCTGCTACATGCAGGGCTCTGTCCTAGGCATGGGTCCACAGTGAGCAAAACTGGACACAGCCCTGCATCCCAGTTCTAAAGAAGATGCCTCCTAACTGGTAAGAATTTGGGAACCTCTCTTCCCTTGCCGCCTGTAAGGAAATATCATATTCCTAATAATTTGTCCTTCCTTTGAGATGTGTCATAACTTGCTCAGGGGAAGAGCTCAAATTTACACTTGGAGAGAAACCGTGAGGTCCCCAGTGAGTTGGGGTGACAGTGAAATGAATAATTGCCAGTTCGTCTGCGGAAAGATCTATTCCAAGACACAGGCACCAAACAGAAGGTTCTGGAGCCAACTGACATCTCCACCTTATTTATGCTCCCAGTAGCATCACCATCCAGGGTGCTGTTATGTTTTTTTATTCCTCATTTTCTCTTTTTAGTGGAAACAAATCAGCCTGAAGCCCCACCTGGAGAAAGAAGGGAATGTTCCCTTCTGAGCTAGACCTTTAGATCTGGCCTCGCTGGGCAGCGCCCACTGATGCAGTCGGGCTGTCGGGACCGGCTGCAAGGTCTGGCTCTGCTGTTGCCTGGCTTATTCACTCGCTCTGTCTAGACTCCAATTTCTGGAGCCTTTAGTGACTCATTTTTCAATGAAATGCAAGTAACTTCACTTGACTTTGCCTTCAGCTCTGTATAACCTAATATTTAATGTGCCCTGAGTATACCCCCATCAAAAAGCAGTCTGTAGACATCCCAGAATATCACAGCACTTGGACTTTGTTCCTAATCACATATTAACCGTCTTACAGAAATCTCGGTTTTGTGAAAACTTGTATCGGAGAACCCTGTTCAAAGCTACAGGGTTGTCCCGAATGCCTTCAACAATGCCTTTATATATCTTGGATTTGGTTTGCAATAGCTTAAAATGCCATAGCCTCACTTTAGGTTGGCTTTAGGTCATTTAACCGTTCTCTGTTCCTCTAACACCTAACTCATTATCTTCAAAGCTTAAAACAGTCAGACCATAAAGGCTGATTGTTCGGGGCACCTTAAACGGTCAGAGTACAGCGCCACCAGCCAAACCTTGGGGAGTTTTCCAGTAACAGCCAACTGTAACCGTGCAAACACATGGTTACGAGACCTGACCACGCCATGCTTTCAAAAAAGACTATGTAGGTATAGGGCTGAAAAACTTGTTTGCGATTCTATGTCTCTGGGGCTCTTGAAAGAAAGGGGTTATTCTTTTTCTAACTAGAGGTTGTCAGAGAACTGAAGTCAGAAGCGCAAAGCAGTACTACACGGTGTGTCTCTGGGCATGCCTAGCCCAGCGCAGCGTTGCCTTGTTTATGTACCCAAAATTGTTGCCCTTCCCCCACCGGAATGTCCCCTTACCTTCACTGTGGGACATCCCTCTTCAGACTAACTACGTGTAATATTCAAATCCACTTCCTGAGCTAATTACAGACATTTTATTTTCCTTCAAAACCTTTATTTCTGCTGATTCTATAAGATCATCTGAGACAGGTGTGCCCTGCTCTGGAGTGGACTCCTTCATATACGTGTGTCCTGTGCCTACCCAGCACTCTCTTTCTTTCCCCTCAGGAACCAATTTCTTTGATACTCTGTCTTCTTTCAAGCTCTTCATTTTTATTCATTTATTACTTTCATTTGTAATTTCATGTTTTCAATAAATGTTCGTTGAGGATCCACCATAAGCCAGAAGCCATTCCTGGACCAAAGACATGGTAGCAAAAGAGCCCAGACCCCTGTTCTCATAGGGCTTACAGATGGGGGGATAACAGTATAATAGTTACAATTATCAAGTGCTATAAACCTGACACCCATTGCCTCCTTTAATTTCCACACCAATCTCATGAGGAAGGCAATAGCGTCCCATTTCACAGGTGAGAAAAGTCGAGCTCTGAACAGCGTGACCTGGGGACCCCAGCCATCCTTGCATCTTTGACGGGATCTGCTCCTACCCGCTGCTGCTGGTTGGCCAGACCCAGCCAGGGGCCCTGGTGCTGCCTGTGCTCCACTACCCCAAATCCCCACACGCACGTGGGCCTTTCCCGCTTTGCTTTGGCATCGCAATCACACGTCTCAGTTGCCTTTCTTCTCTGTAAGTCCCACTTACACAGAACCACCACCGTATCTATATTCACGATCACTTTCGCCACGTCATTACCAAATGGGAAAACATCTGTAACATAACAGGTTTCCTTCCTCTCTTAATTATGGGCTTAGCAATCAGAGGAACTTTAATATTTAATATCTAAGCAAAATACTTAAAGATTACCAAGTGATGTACCCCTTTTGATGTAAACTCAGAGTGCAAGTGAACTATAAGCAAAGCGACTCTATTTGCCTGACACACTGGCAGGCCATAGGCTGGAAGAAAGCAAGCATTTAAACTCATTAGTGGGGATCTGCAGACCCAACTTGTGTCTCAGCTCTGGTCCTCCCTTTGCATTTTGCTCATGAATTATGCAGGCAATTTAACTCATAAAGTTAAAGGAGGCCTTTCATTGTCAATACCCCTCCGCATAAACAGGCTGCTAATTATATTAACTTTTTTTTTGCAATGTATGATTCAGTGTTGTTTGCGGTAAAAACCAACCTTCCTTACTTTGAATATTTATTTTCTTGCCCCATTGTGCTTTGTCTGCCATAAGAGTTGGAGGGCTGCCAATATTGTCCTGTGACAGGTGACAGATTTCAGGAATGATCAGAGTAGATCACTAAGTGATCGTTTACACATTAAAATTGAAATACCAGTTCTAACAGATGACAACTTGAAACTAAGGGGGAACAATTTCTATTCATAATAAATCCTAAAGATTCCTACCTGTGAGTATTTGTAGAGAGTCGCTAACAGTAGCTTGATGTTACCAAACCTGTTTTAAAAGCAGCCACCTAAGGATTCTGTCCTTTGTTTGGTTTTTGCTAGTGTCATCACCAGATATGGGAGGGAGATTTCCAGATGTCTGGCTAAGGCCCTGGAGGGTTTACTTTGCACCACATAAGATAGTAGAGCCAAGAAAAGACCTCTCCCAAAAAATGATAATAAATAAATGATGGTGAACCCCAGGTGTGCTGGGTAAGGGAAAGTAATAGGTCAGGGACTGGCAGGACAGCTTCAGATAAAAGGTGGCAACCAAAATTATGAATAATGTAGTGCTTTGGAAACACGTTTTTGCGTGTTTTCCATGTTTGTGCATTTTCCTGATGGCTTTATGTTGGCACAGAAAGAAATCTATTTATTTCTTACTGGGTGCCAGGGGACCTAGTTTAGAATATTGGTTCTCTGCCTAACTAGCAGGGTGGCCTTAGGCTAATAAATTAACCGGTTTCAGTATGAATTAACCACTTCCCTGGCAAAGCTGTTTTAAGGATAAAGTACAATGTGACTTAGTGCCTGGCCCATGGAGGTGCCCATCTGTAGCTTTTTTATTTACTTATAATTTATTATTATTATTTATTGTTACTGCTGTTGTTGCCACTGCCACTTATTTTCTGGGTTGACATAGTTTATATTGTTTTTCCTAATTATTGTCTTCCCTCCCCCTAGGAGGATTATATTAAATATTTCCCTGACCCAGGCTTGGCCATGTGAATTCTTTGAGCCAATGAATGTACATGAAAGTGATGCATGCACATCCCAGCAGAGCAGAAGCTTCTAAGTCATCCTGCAGCGCTGCCATTACTCTTGCTCTGCTGCCACAAGTCCAGCAAATCCCAGACAGAGACTCCTTCAGCCTGGATCCCGGAATGAAGAGGACACATGGAACAGAGCCACGGTTGACCTGCACTTGTCAAGTGAGCTAGAGCTAACACTGTGTTGTAAGTCACTGAGAGTTGTTTGTACCTGCAGCAAAAAACAAGAATAACTAAGTTCTGACACATCTAATACATACCTTTGGTTTACAGGGTTGGGGTACTGGAGTGGCAACGTTTGCAACTATCATCCCACCTATCTTTAGAGATTCTACTCCGAGCTTCTCATGATATTAATACTCAGTGGGTGGGAATCTTGAGGATGCCATTGTGGTCAAACAATAGAAAAATCCTCACCAGTTACTTTTATTTCTCAATCACTTCTCACTACCCCAACACTGAAACCCCCATCCATCCTGTGTTTGCACAGAGCACCCAACTAGAACATCTTCAAGTACAGAAAGGAACTGAGACTAAGAATTCTTAAGACAAATTGGTAAGGAAATGATGCCTATGATACAGGAAGAATCCTAAGAAATGTGTCTGGCAAACATACAGGAGCAGAAAAGAAAGCATTTTTCTCCAGTGAGAAATCTGCAAGCCCTTGTTGAGCTCCCACTGTTCTACGAGCTGTCGAGAATACAAACGTGACTAAGGCACGTGCCCTGTCCTCCGTGAGGCTGTGGGTAAAGGAAAAGAAGACATTGCACAAATCACCACAATTCCAAGTGAATGTGATAAGTCCCATAAAGAGATATTAATACAAACTGGTATGGGATCACAGAGGAGCAAGAAAAGACCTCTGGCTGAGGTCTGAGAAGCTCGTGGAAGCAGCTGATCACTGTGCTGCACTCCTGCAGGCTGGGTAGCATTTCACGTGGCAGATATTGGGGTGGAAGAGCATTCCGGGGAAGAAAACAACAGAATAAAAGTATACGCCTAGGAAAATGCAAGTTATTTTCAGGATATGGTGAGCAATTCTGTTTGATTAGAGTAAAGGGTTCATGAGAAAGTAGAGGGAAGCCAGGCAATAGTTTGAATGTGTTGGTGCAGAGTTAGGGAGGGCACTGAAAGAACCAGGAAGGTGTGAAGACTTCCTGAGAAGACATTCTACATCTCTGAACAGGGAGAGAATGATGACTCATCAGAACTGCATTTGTTCCAAGTTCTACATAAACAAGAGAATCGAATGCCTTGGCTAAAAAAGCAAGGATTACAATAAGATCTGTTCAAGATGATGGCCCAAGCACATATGTTTTACTCCCTCTCTTCTCTCAAATCCTACTAAAATGACAATAAAGAAGTACAAGAGCATTAGAGGAGTCTAGCAACCTGTCACAGATTTCGATAAATTTTGGAAGATGGACAATTGTTAAGATCACATCTGTGCATAAAAAAGAAGGCAGAAAGTCTTCACTCAGCATCAGAAGTAGAGCCACTCTTCTTGGTAAGCTCAGCTCATGCTTGAAGCTCCAAACTGGCGAGTGAGGAGAGGGGAGTATAGAGCAAGGCAAGAGTCTGATGGTAACTGAAGGTCTAGGAAACCATGTCCCACCCTCACCTCTGCTTTCTCAACCCAGCAGTGCAATTTACCTCCAGGCTAAAACTGAGAAAGTGCTCTCTAAAAAGGTTATAACTCACCAAGGGACGGCTGGGGGTACTAGCCTGTGGTTTTCTAAGGCCCTCCTCTTGGGCAGAATAGAATATAAATACAGTCAGCCCTCTGTAGCCATGGGTTCCACATCTGTGCATTCAACCAACCATGGAAAATAGTCAAGAAAAGATGATGGATGACTGCATCTTTACTGAACATACACAGACATTTTTGTTGTCATTATTTATTAAACAATACAGTATAACAACTTACATAGCACTTACATTGTATTAGATATTATAAGTTATCTAGAGATGACTTAAAGTATTATATATAGGAGGCTACGTACAGGTTATTTGCGAATACTAAGCCCTTTCATATAAGGGACTCCAGTATCATGGACTTTGGTGGCTGAGGGAGGTCCTGGAACCAATCCCCAGGCACACCTACTGAGAGATGACTGCCCTGGACATGTTGACAGTGTTAAAGTGATGGAACTGCTATCAGGAGGAATGATAGAGCTGTATTTCCTCTCCCAAGAGGTATCTGGAGATATTGTCTAAAGTTGATGGATTAAGAGAGGTAGGAGTACATTATTTAGAAGTATGAAGGTAATCAAAACAAGATCCAGACTTTATAACACAGCTAACAAAAAGTGAGGAGTGGGAACTGGAAGGAAGAGAAGATTAAGCATGCTGAATCCCTCATCTTTCCTAATGGGAAGTTACTGGATACATTTACATTTTTTTTAAGTACAGTAAGAAATATTGACATTGTCACATGATTTAGATTTAAGGAGGTAGCCACCGAAAGAGCAAAAATAGAGAAAATTAAAAATCATGAATTTTGAGGAGTAAAACTTTGGTGGGGTAGGGGACAGGAGGGACTGGGGGAGAACATTTTTATTTTATTTTGCATCACATTATGTTTGAATGTATTATATTTGAATGTTTTTAAAAGGATAAATATTTACTGTTGAAATTTAAAAACAGAAAGAGAGAGCATTTGAATTTTACTTCAATGCCCAGAAGACAGCATTACTAAAAAGTTCTTTGTGGATCCCAAGAATTGTTAGGAAAAATACAAGTATCACAAGCCTACTATGGATTTGTCTTCCTCCTCATGTTCACGGCCCCACCTTACTCAGTTTTCTTTCCTTAGAAATAAAAAAGCGTGGGGAGCCAAGATGGCTGACTAGAGATATCACTTTCTCCCAGCTGGAAGGTAGAATACTGGACTGAGAAAAGCAGAGAGATTTGCAATTCTAGTGTGGTTGGTTCACAGAGAGAGACAACAGAGATGTCTGGAGACCCAAATGAGTAAAAATGTGAAGCTGAGAAAGAAGAAAACAGAGAAAAGAAGACAGTGGCATGGTCCAAACCCAGAGAAGCACAGAGCCCAGTGAAGGGGGTGGGGGGTAGGGTTCCCCTCCCGCACATAGGTACCTTCATTGAGCATCAGGACATAAAACATTTTGGAGGCACTGCCACCCCCCACGAGCCCAGACATGGTGGCTAAATAGGAATAGCAGGGTGACCCAGCTATCCATGGGAGTTCGGGTGTTCAAAAAGAACAGTTCTCAGGAGAGTGATATGAGAGACTGGAGTGCCAGCTATCTTACACCTAGACACTTCCTCCTCCACACCTCCAATCTCAACATTAGAGAGAGTAGTTTTAGCTCTCAGGCCCACTGGTAGCCACAGCCCCTACCCCCGTTACAACCCTGAAAATACTCTGAACCAAGTAGCACACCAGCGGCTGGGTCTCTACAGTGGGTGCACATTCCCAACTGAGCCTACCACTGAGAGCTGAGAGCGGGGCCGCCACAATTTATGAGCTCCCTGCCACCGGCAACTTAGACAAGCAGGCCAGAACTGATGTCTCCCCAAGACACGAGAGTGGCGCAGGGAGATATAGGGGAAAGAGCTTGGTTCTGGACACAGGTGGCAAGGGAGCCTTTAGGGACATATCCAAGGTCAGAGTGTGGAGGGGTGCTAAGGAACTGTGAGCATGCCCATCCCCTGCCACAACTGGAGAACCACCATATTGGATAAGGATGAGGCACTTGAAGTGAATTAGCACAACCCTTGGTTCTCATGACAACTGAATGCCTCGGCATGCCGGTAGAACAAGAACAGCAGCCCCTCCCCTGACTCATTACAATAGGAAGTTCAGCCTGAGCCAAGAAACTCATGAGCTAACTCTTCGCCCAGAGAGGAGCGTGCCCCTGGCAGAGGTCCCTGTGGACAGATAGGCCTACATCTCTCCCTTTGGGATCTTGTGGCAGAAAAGGCATTCTATACACCAAAAACAGCATAGCTGAGAATCAAATCAAAGACTCAATAACTTTCACAATAGCAACAAAGAAAATAAAATACCTAGGAATATACTTAACCTAGGAGATGGAAGACCACTACAGGAAGAACTATGAAACTCTGAGAAGCAAATCACACAGGATGTAAACAAATGGAAAAATGTATCATGCTCATGGAACAGCAGAGTCAACATTGTTAAAATGTCTACACTACCTAAGGTGATTTACAGATTCAATACAATTCCCATAAAATTACCAATGTCATTTTTTGTAGATCTAGAAAAAATAAATCAACGCTTTGTATGGAATCAGAAAAGACCCTGAATAGCCAAAACAACCTTAAGCAAAAAGAACAAATGAGGAAGCATCTCCTTACCAGACTTCAAGCTATACTGCAAGGCTATAATAACCAAAACAGCATATCACTGGCACAAGAACAGAGACATAGACCAATGAAACAGAACTGAGAACCCAGATATAAAACCACCCTCATATTGCCATCTGATCTTTGACAAAGCACCAAAAACATACACTGGGGAAAAGAATCCCTATTCAGTAAATGGTGCTGGGAAAATTGGATAGCCACATGTAGAAAACTGAAACAGGATCCATATCTCTCACCACTCACAAAAACTCACGATGGATAACAAACTTAAACCTAAGGCATGAAACCATAAGAATTCTAGAAGAAAATGTTGGAAAAATTCTGCTAGACAATGGCCTAGGCAAAGAATTTATGAAGAGGACCCCAAAAGCAATCATGGCAACAACAAAAATAAACAAATATAACCTGATTAAATTAAAAAGCTTCTGCACAGTTAAGGAAACAATAAACAGAGTGAATAGACAGCCTACAAAATGGGAGAATATATTTGCATGGTATACATGCAATAAAGGACCAGAATCTAAAAGAACTCAAGCAAATCAACAAGAAAATATCAAACAACCCCATTAAAAAGTGGGCAAAAATCATGGATAGAAACTTTTCAAAAGAAGATAGACTAATGACCAATAAACATATGAAAAAATGCTCAATGTCTCTAATCATCAAGGAAATGCAAATCAAAACCACAATGAGATATCACCTAACTCAAGTGAGAATGACTTTTATCAAAAAGTCCTAAAACAACAGATACTGGCCTGGATACAGAGACAAAGGAACACTCATACACTGTTGGTGGGACTGCAAACTAATACAACCTCTATGGAA
>VBSM01003176.1:72822262-72838622 GCA_008086735.1 Cheirogaleus medius | reverse complement strand
TTAATACCCAAATGTAAACTCCAACAGTACCTGAGGCGTTTGGACCATAGAAGTAGGATGGGGGTCTCAGGCTTCTTGGCACAGTTGCAAGCAGCTGGAAGGGACACTTTGCCTCTGGGAGCAACCTCCTAAGAAAGGTCCTTACCCCACCCAAGGGAAGAGCCATCTCTGGGGGATGTTGGGGGTCACCAGGGCTGACAAGCTATCTCCCTCATTGTTCTCTCCTATTTTTATGTCTTATTTTAAAAGTTTAATGGTCATTTTATAATAAAGGGGACTAATAATAGCTAACATTTTGGGGGGCACTTACTATGTGTTGGTTTATGTTTTACAAATATTACGTCATATCATTTTCAAAAAACCCTAGCAGATAGTTGCTATTATTATTCCCAATTATAGATGGGATGAGCTGTTTAGCTTGAACAGGAGAACATTCCTCCCCTCCCCAATTACTTTTATTCCTTCATTCAGATATCAAATATATATATTTTATATATATGTAGATACTAATATATATATATATATAAGTATCGACAAGGGATAAGGGTATGTTCTAAGCAGAAAAGCAACATAAAAGACACCATGTCTACCCTCAAGTACCTTGCAGCCTAATGGGGTTTATTAAAAAAAAATTTTTTTTAAATTGTGAATTCAATGTGGTAGATGAAGGTGCTATGATAATGAGGAGGAGGCACAGCTAACTTAGATGGGGGTAAAACCTAGTATTGGGGGGCAGGGGAGGGGGGTGTGGGAGCCAAGGAAGTTTTCCCAGGGGAGGTGATGAAGGCTGAGCTGAGTCTGATAAGACAAGGAAGCATCAGGCATGAGGGTACTGGGCTGAGAGATAAATGACAACTTGGAGGGATGAGCTGGGAATCACATCATGTACAATGTTAAGAAACTGAGATTATCTCCTAAAACTCATGATAAGACCCGAAGTGATTTTTATTGTAAAATATACATAGGATAAGTTGTATCTTTTTAACCATTTTTAAATGTATGGTTCAGTGGTATTAAGTACGTTCACATTGTTGCAACCATCATCACCATCAATCTCCAGAACTTTGTCATTTTTCCCAATGAAATGCTGTGCCCATGAAACACTAACCCCATTTCCCCTCCCCCAAAGCCACTAGCAAACAATATTTCACTCTTTGCCTTTATGAATTTGACTACTTCCAGGCACCTCACATAAGTGAAATCATAAAAAAAAAAAATTATCCTTTTGTGGCTATCTCATTTCACATAGCATAATGTCTTCGAGGTCCATCCATATTGTAGCATGTGCCAGGACTCTGTCTAGACCATCATCCTATATCCCTCTAAACCTAGTATCATTTCTTTTCAAGGAATCAGCCCCCGTGATGTGGTTCTGGATCGAGAAGTGAGGGAGACAGAAGAAAACCCACAGTGCTGAAGCCACAGTGAGGAGAAGACAAGAAAGTGAGCATTTTTATCTTGCCTTTGACTTTATAAAGCCCAATGCTCTCTCCTTCAATAAATCAATAAACATTTCTCACACTCTACTGTTATTGTTGGCTTACTTATCTATTTCTCAGGAGATTTTAAACTGCAAATATATCAGAGAATAAGCAAACTCAGGCTAACCCTGTCAGGGCCAAAATATATGTTAAACTATGAGAGATTTTGTGCTTCTCCCTAACACATGCTTTTTAATTTTCCAAAAAGGAACTTTTAGCAGATATTATAATAAATATAACCAAGAAATCAAACACATAAAGTACTTAGTGAAGAAAATGTAATGAGGATTGTTTTGTGGTAATTAATACTAAGGAACAGTGTTATAACCCCATTAATGTGTCTACATATGGGAGAACGACACTAAATATTATACTAAAATGACACTATGTCACTTTTCAACTCTTTAAGATTATTAATTATTAGGTGGGGTCAAGAAAGTTATAAGGTAGAAGTATTTTATTAGGAAATTATACATTTCATATGATACAGGTTGTCATGAAATTAGCAAGTCTTTGTTGGCAATTAGGATTTGATTATCAGAAGAAAAGTGGAGCTGAGACTTTTTTGGGTTTTGATAAAGATTTTAACTGAGTAAGCTTTTTCTTTCTTCTCTTTTATAGACTGATATTTCTTTACTACACAGCAGTAAAATACACTGCGAAGTTTGCTTATTCATTCGGTCAATAAAAGCAGGTTTTCAAAGTAGTGCTTTTGTAGACTTGAACTTAGAAGTTGTTTCCCTCTCTCTCATCCCTGGGAAATGATCTATCTTCCAAATATAAGGAAACAACCTTTAAGAATTGACAAGGCGTTATGCTGCGATTGTGGAAAAAAAACGAACACTACTCTCAGAAAACAGAGTGTTGTCTCTAGTAAACAAAGTTGCAGCCCGGTAGATGACAGTTTATGGGAAGAAGGAATTGTTTCAAACTTTCCAGCAGCCTTTTACACCCAATAACTGCCTTAAATAAAAATCACATGTGTGAGATGCAATGTCACATAACAAACAGTATACAAGTTTTCTTTGTGCAGCTAAATCAAAAATAATAAGCAATGTTGAAGTTGTTGTATGCTTTAGCTTTTGGTGCCAAATTTACCTCGGCCTGATCCCCAGTTTGATTGGGGTTTTTGGTTTCCAGAAGCCAATTCAGTTGCTACTTTTAGGAAAGAAAAATCTGTTGCATGGTTTTTTGAAATTAGGAGAGTTGACAGTCCTACGACTCTACTTGTTGATGTACCAGTGAGTGCTAACATAGCCATCACTGCAGCACTACCTAGGGCAATTCCTGATTTTGAAAAAGAAAAGCCTAAAATCTATAAGGAAAAAGCACTAAAATGCCAATAGGAAAATGGAAAAGTGGCATGAATAACAATTCACAGCAGAAATGTAAATGACCAATAAGCATATTAAATATTCAACCTCCCAGGGGTAAAATAAATATATTCTAATATAAAAATATCATAGCATTTTGCCTATTAAATTAGTAGATATTACAAAAATGATGATGCCCAATTTTGGCAAGGTTGTTGGGAATGTTGAATTAGTATAAACTTTTTGAAAAGCAATTTGATATGTATTTCCAGAATCCTTAAAAATGCATCCACTTTAGCCCATAATGATTTTGCTGGAAGCCATTCTAAAGAAACAGAAAATTGTGCAAAAATTTATTTATTAATAAAATAAACAATCAGGTTATAAAAAATGGAAATAGTCTAAATGTCCAACAATAATGGAAAAGTTAAATTAATTGTGGTTTATGTATACTGTGGAATATCATTCTCTTATTAAAAATTTTTAATGAAATGGGGAAATGTTCATGCCACAATATTAGATCAAAACAAAAAGGACATAAAATTATAAATATCATCTGATTCTTATTTTGTAAAAAAAAAGACAGATCCATATATATGTAAAAATAATCCTAAATTAATAAAAATTATTATGTATATACAGAGACAAGAAAAAGAATAGGAAATAAATATATCAAAATTAAATCAAAGGTGATTGTAATTGATTTTTGTACCTTTGTGTGTTTTCCAATTTTCCTGTAGTAAGCAATGTATCTATTAATATTTGACTGCTATTTAACTAACTTAAGAAACAAAGTAAATTTATTGGCCTTCATATTCCAATTTCTGGGGTAGGCTTGCCTCAAGAGCAGTTAAATAAATGCAGGGGCTCGAAAGAGTTTATCAGGATTCTATTAAATATTTCTCTCCTCCTAAGTTACACTTCCTCTGTTGAATTCTTCTCACAAAGGCTCTCCCTTGGGGGTCACAATTCTAGGTCCTACACATTTTCAGGTTCAAGTCCACATGCACAGCCAAACTCCGGAGATCCATTCTGATTGGTCTCCCTTGAGTCATGTGGACAAAATGAACCAATTGCATAACAGGGGAATGCTGAGCATTAATTCACTCCCATCATGTGTTCTGTCCTCCCTCCTTGAGGATCCCTACTCAAGCCAAGTTTAATAGAAATAAGGGAGATACAGATTTCCAAATAAAAATCCAAGCTATCATAAAGAAGGAGGGCGATAAACAACGCCATACAAATACGTACTCAATACAAATACATAGTATTCCTTTTATTTATGATTTTCTTATTTATTTTCACTAGTGGATCAGGAACAATATTCCTTTTATTAAGAAAAAGACTTAACTTAATTCTTTTCAAACCCAGGGCTACACTTTTCCCATTAACTCCTATTTTATTCTTCCTTTTCACTGGTGACATTTGTTAATCTGTTGATGTCCTCACAAGGACAGAACTGTTCAGTTTTCCAATGCAAATGTACTGCTCACACACTTTACGATTGCAAGTGATACTTCTCATGAATATTTAGAAAGAGCGACAAGGTAAAAATCATGTTTCCTGTTAGAATTCAAAGTAAGACTTTGACTGAACGAATTAAAAACGGTTATTGTCAATACCTCACTCTATCCCTTTTTCTTCAACTGTTAGGTCAGGTTACTTAAAGAAAATGATTCTATTATATCAAATTGTTGTTTTGAAGTATCATTAGAGAGAGAGAGAGATGAAAAACAAAAAGAGGGAAGTGACTCCAGGCTGTTAGTTTTATCTTGCCTAATACTACCCTGTTTTAGGACAGTTTGGAATCATAACTTCTACTAAGTTGAATTCTGGAAATTGTTTCAAATAAATTGTTTCAAATAACTTATTTAATATCTGTACATTTTTCAGCAAGCAAAAACTTTTGAAATGGAATGTGGACTTCTAAGCCTTTCTTCACTTACTTGGTGAATGATTCAGATGAGTACAATCCTACTCTGCCTCATGAAGGTAATTTATTCTTGAAAAACTACTTGTTAAGTGAATTCTCCTAAGTAAAAAAAAAAAAAACATAATTACCATTACCTTTTATGAACATCGATTTATGCTAAGACAACACCAAACCCCATTAAAGTGGGCTCAATTACTTCAACAGTCACATTCGTTAAACAGCCTAACAAGGGCTTTCCTCTTCATTAATTATACCATAATATGGCTATTCCCCTACTCTCATTAAGTTCCTGTAGAGCTATTAGGCAATATATACTCAAGATTATTCTTACAAATAAACATATTGGATACTCAATTTTTGTATAGCTTGATCTTTATTGCAAAATAAAAACAATAGTAATGACCAAAAATCTCACTAAAAACCATGACAAATTATTTCACGTTCACCAAATAGTTTGACATACTTAGGGCATAAGATTATTACTGTTGTAAATGACACAACACCAGGCCTCTGAGGCCACATAATGCATCACGGGAATGACTGAACATGGCAACATAGTGTGCCAGGTCTGTTCAGGTTCAGAGGCCCATGTGCAATCCAAAATCCAAATTTGCTCACATATAAATTCAAAGAAATGTCTCATAAGCCAGCGCTGGGTTATAAAATGAAACTTTGAAAAAAATCAAATTCCACTTCCACTCCACTTGGTATTCACCTACCTAGTTCCTCAATGTGAGTCTTCGATTGCTTACATCACCATCACGCTGCACCATTCACATTATGAATGCCTTTGGAAATAGTTCATTTTTAATGTTTAATTTGCCTGAACTAGTCGAAGACATTTGTTTTCAATTACTCAAAAAAGAATCTCAGTTTCCCACCCCACTGTTTAGTGAAAATACATTTAACAACACGTGGTCAGAATCGTTGCTCTGCCTTGGGAATCTGCCAAACTCGAATGGCTACGTAGGTGACGAGTGCTGAGAAGCCGCCGTGAGCGTTGCTGCCCCAGGGCACGCCTTCACTACAACAGTGGCAGAAAACAACACTGCTCTGGAGACCTCGTGTACACCTTGCAACCTTTTCCTTCATAGCTACGAGTTAGTGCCAGCCCTTTGTCCAGCTTTATTACTAAGGATAATATCCAGGTGAAACACAGACCAAAGACAAAGAACAACTCCAAAATTACAGTATGACCAACCACACTTGAGAACCATGGAAATAGGAAATGAGCTTTAGCCTGTATTTTTGCCTTATCTGGAAAGACATGCACTAAAGAACTGAAAATGTAGTAGGCTTCAGATTTTAAAGCTAATGATGAACTGGGACAGAGGGTGTCTCTTCAACACTACAGAAGCATCTTCGATCATACTAATAATATTTCAAAGAAATGGACCACAATAGCATCGACCGCTCCATGTTTTGTTCAGTCCATCTACAGTGCATCAACAGGCTTTTTTGCCAAGTGTGTGGACAAAATACTTTGAGCTGAGATCTGTAGCCTCAGCCTTCTAAAGATTATATCCACAGGTTGTCATGGTAACTCACAGGGCGCCATCTTTAAAAGCATTAAACTCAGGAAAAATACACACAGAGAGACATTTCAGCCCTAAAAGCTGTTCCCCCAGACAAATTGTCCATTAGTCTGCACATTTCTGTCTTCTTAAATCTTTGCTTTGCTTTTTATTTTCATAGCAGTGCTCAAGGAATACAGAACTCTTAAACAAGTAAAAAAAAAATTGTCTGAGGTCCTTATTATAAATTTTCCATGATAAATTCTATACTAGTTTTTAAACTGAATGAACACTACTCCCACCACTTCACAAATATTTTCTCCTTTCTATTGACTTTTTTACATGAATTTGTCCCTTTTATCAATAGGCACAATTTTTGTTCTCCTCCTCTTTATGTTGATCTATAGCCAGTGTTAAGGTGAGGGCTTTCTCCCTTGCTTTGAAACCCCAAGGTCTAGATGCCAATCCATTTGCCAATAGTTTGGAGAAATAATGACTTTCCCTCCTCTCCTGTAGCACTTATTTCTGTGGGTCAGCCATGGAGGATTTAGCGAGTTAGACCTCGAATGTTCATTTATCTTCTCATTAGCATCTGCTACCCCCAGCTGGATTATAAACTATTCAAAGACAGCGAGGGTTCATTATAACTCTTCATATCTCTAGAATTAGAAGCACTACACACCTAGGCACAGTAAATATTTTATGACATAGAACCCAAATTTAAAGATAACAGCACTATAAAAGCGTTGGAAATCATGAAATCTACTCCTTATTTTTGTAAATGAGGTAAGTGAAAGAAGGGGAAACGAATATCTTACCCAATGTTATATCTAGTGAAAAATATTATTCTCAGGTCAGCAACAAGGATCCCAATGCCTATTCTGCCAGTAACTGGCAAAGAAACAAAGCTGAGGTTCTTCATTCACAAAATGAAATAGCTAATAGCCATTCCTGGTTTGCGTACCACATTAGGTTGTTGTTTTGAGGTTCCAATTCACTAATACTGTGTACCTGAGAGAGTGTGTTAAGCATTATCCAAATATAAGGCATTACTGTGAGGAGGTGGTATAGATACGGCTCATGAGGGAAGATGAATGAAAAAAATAAAAGAAATTTTTAAAAATTTTATCAGTGATTGTGAGCATCGATCTTAAGTCACAGGCAACATCATACCAGAAAAGTGATTGTGTTTGGAAAACTAATAGCTGGAAAAATTCTAATCCAGCCTTCAAAATGAAGATGAAAATAACCAGCATAAGTCAACAGCTAGTTAGCAATCTAGACTAGTCACACAGGGTATTACAGTGTAGATTCTCCTCCTTCTCTGAATTTCTGTGCAGTTAAGCTTTTGTGGGAAACTGTGCTTGGGAGAATTCATGTGTGTACGGACCATGAAGACCCTTGTGTTTCATTGATTCATTTGCATCTGCGCCAGAAGCAATGGAAGAAAATGATCAAAGGGAGGCAACACAGGTTATTAAGGAAGGATTTATGAAATGCGTGGACATTACACAGATGTGTGTGTGTGTGTGAGAGAGAGAGACAGAGAGAGAGAGAGACAGAGAGAGAGAGAGAGAGATTTGAATCCCTGATATATTTATTAAGAAAGTTAACTAATAATAATTTATAGTTACTCAAAACCCTCACAGTTTACAAAGCTTACCTTTTCTCAGTGAATATTCTCCACAAGTCTCAGAGGTTGGAAGAACACGTGTTCCCATTTCTGTTTATTGACAAGGGTTGGAATGCTTAAGTGATTTGTACAAGGTTAAATGCTAGGGAGTTCTGACCCCAAATCTGGGGCCCAAAGACTTTAGAGAAAGACTGTGGCTTTCTTCTTTACTTTGTGGGCCGCTTTAAGACTATGTTATTACCTGAAGGCTGTTTTGTGAATAATGGGCAATTGTGAGAAAAGGACATAAAATAGCTGTTTCATAACCAATTAATAGGTATGGGAAAGAGGGAATTTGGGGGCTTAAAATAATATTTAAATCAATAAAAAAAATACCATATGTGTCTTCTATTACAAAAGATCATACCCGATTAATTAGAGCTTCTGCAAAGAAGACTAGATTAAAGGACAAATGACTTTGTGTCATTATGAATGTTGTCTAGACAAAATTGTTACAGGGGCCACTTTAATACTAATTTACAAGATCAATGGTAGCAGTGATCATTGATTATGAATCATCAGAGCAAAGTTAAGAATAACAATTGCCCTTGTAAAGCACGTTACCAATTATTAGAATTAGATTAGGGAATAATGATATAACAGTTGTACCAATGCTAATAATCAATAATGAAAGATTAGAAAAAGAATTAATGAATGGTTTTTCAGAGACTGCCTAAAAACACGACTTAGTATATGAGTTCTTGAAATTGAAATCTACCTAGGAAAGACTAAATGACAAACATTGGGACCATCTTGTGCAAGGCTCAAGAGATCAACCATGATCAACCATGTCCCATCACTGGCTGAGCATTGGTCAATAGAGTCAACCAAGGTTGAACAGATTCTGATGCTGCTAAAAGTCAGTTAGCAAAATTATCATCTATAAAATGAAAAAACAAGCTAAATGAAAAGATCTGAGAAAGCTTCTTGGATTTTATAAAAGGCACATCAAAAACATCTAGAGCTTGATGATCCTTCAATCAAATTCTCATTGAAGGTTCTCCCCAGAGATTTGTGTCAGAGGTGACCCCTTTGGATGGATCCTGTAACCATGAACTTCCTGTGCAAAAGGATGCATACATACATGTGCCCTGTAGGTTTGTATGCATGTGACTCTGGAAATAATAAATCTGTAAATAAAAATTTAGTCTTTCAAGTGTGCTTTCTCCCCTTTTCTCTTTTATAAAATTTTGCAGTTAGAGACAATATTGATTTTTCTCTTTTCCATCATCACCTCAGTTATACAATGGTGGCAATTTTCAGGTTGAATGAGCATAGCATGAAATCAGAATACATGGTTAAGAATAAATAAGGTCATGATTTTCATTTATTGAGCACATATCAGATTTCAATAGTGCTAAAGTATTTTGCCTATATTATCTTCTTTAATCCTTAAAATTATTAGGTGTATATGATCACTTCCATCTCATTAATAAAGAAATCAAGGCTTAAAGTAGTTAAATTACTTGCAGACTTGAGATTAGAACCAGGTCTTGTCTGCTTACAAAGTCTGTATGTCAATTGCCTTAATGTCCAACCTGTACTGTCCCCTAGTAGGAAGCAGAGAGGTAAACGATGAGTGTCCTAGTGGATCAAGAAGCTGAGGAGGTTCAAGGCACATTATTACCTCATCATGGGGAAGAGAAGACATTTTCTCATTCCTTTTTATCTGGAAATGACCTCCATATAAAAGAAATGAGGGTTCACTCCAGGGTCCCCAGGCTTTGTTCCTGCCAGCATTGGTAGAGGGATCTTTTCAGTGGGATATTTCAGGTAGTGGGCAGAAAGCCTGGGATGCCCTTTGTGGCATGGCATGCATCCTCCTCTCTGAAAGTGTGAGCAATAAATTCTTCTTTCAAGGGCATTGGCATCCCCATGTCATTACTCGGTCACCTCCGTAAATTAAAATCCCATAAAATCCTGCAGGAACAAATAAGACAATCATCTTATTGTTTAGTGCCTGGTGTCTCTCCGACCCCCACCATCAAAGCAAAGCCAACTTCATCAAGGCAGGAACCAATGTCTGTTTTGTTCCCTGTTTCTAGATGCCTAGAGCAGTGCCGGGCACATAGAACTTCAATAAATATATGTTGAATGAAGGAAAGAATAAATGCTTCTGGTCCCAATTCTGTTAGGCATTTTTCTTAAATTCTACTAGTTCCTAGAGTTCTCAGGGTGGCCCCTCAAGCTCTGGGGCCATTGAAGTTTCCCGTGCTCTGTGGCAAGGACTCTTCTTTCTGGTATCTTTTAAGGGATTCCCCAACCACAGAGTATATGAGCCATGGCCAACAGCAGAGTCTTGCTCTGTCCCTTACATTGAGTGTCCTTGAGCAAGTAAATTGTTTATTGTGAAACCCATCTAGTACTGTCTTCCTGCATGTACAAGTGTAGGGAAGACAAATACACGACCTTTAATGCCTTCAATATGTGTTACATCCACACCCAGCTACGTAACTTCCCAAGATCTCAATGAGCTTTGTGAGTTCATGGTCCATCTTATGGTTGCCAAACATGATTGCAATTTTTCAGTTTTATTGCTCTTCCCAGTTATCTTTCTGAATAAGGCAAAGTTCAGTGCTTAATCTTTACCTTTGGGGGCTGTAGACACATGCCAGGCTCTGCAATGTTCATTGTTCCGATTACGCTGATTCAACTTCTATTTACAGTTACTATATTCTTAAAAATATGCTTTAGGTCCAACTGTTGCAAGCTCACGTTCTTCTCACGTCCACAAATGTGGTCTTGGAATTCCAGCATTCTCTCTTCCAGGGTAAGGAGATTTTTCTCTGACAATAATAACTGGCCTTATTGAGCACTACATGTCTTGCCTTATATCATCCTTATGATAGATGAGTCTAATTTTTAAAATGAGGAACAGAATGCCCAGAGCAGGTAAGTCATTTGCCCTGGGTTACCCAGCCGATAAACGGTAAGACAGAAGTTCAAACCAAGGCAGTTCGTCTACACAGACTGCACTTAGCCACTTACCCACATTGCCTCTGTGGGTTGACTGAACTCAAAAACGTAATCCTTATTGACTAGAATCCATTATCTTTCCTAACTGTATATTTCACAAACACTTTGTATTTATGACACATGCTAAACGCCCTTGAGCCACATATTTTTGGTAGGTGAGTATAATCATCCATACCCTGCCCCAGAAAATAGATGTGTACGGAGGCTAGAGTGACACTGAGGAAGCCAGCGTAGGGTTAAAACTCACAGCCTTGATAGCGCCCACATTTTTACCAGTCCTTGGAGACTTCACACATTCTACTTGATTTTGTAATTTCATGGAGGTGTTCAGGAGCTGAAGGCAAAATCAAGTTTCACTCCTGGATAAAGGTAGTCGCTTACATGGCAAATTACTTTATAGACATTTTAGTACAGGTAGCAGCAGGCGTGCTTGAGGATTCTGAGTTCTACCCATTAGTATGCAGAAATGCCATCAGCTGCCTAAATCATTTTCTAATAAACCAGGTCTTCATTACATCCCAATTGCCCAAAGTGTGTTCGTCTTGTCAGACACAGATTTATAAAAGCAGTTCAGTCTTGAGCCACTTTAGTTAACACAGATTTCTCCCTCCGCATTCATTTGCAGTCCTACTTTCTGGTATATCTCTTTTTCCAATGTATTTGGAAAAGCTTTTATTCCCTTTAATCCCTTTGGCTTTTTCTTTTTTTTTTTTTTACCTCAGTCAGCAATTTTGCCAACCTTATCTCTTTCCTCTGGGCTCGCTCCCACAGTCTGTTGTTTGCACTTCCACAGTTTATTGGCCGCATGTTTTTTGACAAGTCATCTTGAAATCTAATTGAATGCTTCTTGTTTTAAAATTTCTCTCTCAGAGGAACACTAGACTGCTGGGTCTCCCCAATTGCCCTTTTTATTAATCTACCTACATCTACACTATAACCTAAAACAGCTAAGCATTCAAAATGTGCCAGTCAACATATGTGGAACTAAATTGATTAAAATAAAACATTTTGAGAAAATAGGAACATATGGAGGAAAATATTCTACTACCAAAAGGTAATTCCCTTCCACTGCAGGGCAACAAAAGCGTCACTATCGACTAACAACATATAGCAAACCTATTTCGCCTTCCACTCCAATAAACCTCCTAAGTGTACAGGAATATAAAATTATCAGAAAGTCAAAAAGAAAAGAGAGAGAATGTTTTTGTATTCTGATATGTCATAGGATCCAGGCAAACAAGAAGAAAAATCATTTTATATTTGTATTTCCAATTGGATGTAACTATGAACAATCAATATTTTCAGAACTGATGGTCATTGCTAGCAAAGATTTTATTTATTTTCAGGTATATGTTGAAGTTTCGTCTTTTATTTCTTGACTTAATTATGATTCACCTCAGATTTTAACAGCCTATTTTAAAAATAATGGAACATATACCCTCCTAACTTGATGTCATACCTTTCATTCAGCTATAATACATTTTACTCTCTCGACTGCATGATAAATAAGGAATGAAGGACTAAAAAAAAAAAAAAAAAAAAAAAAAAGGAAAAATAAGACTTTATTATTTTGGTTTAGGTGTTTGCTCCTTTTTTATGTCAGTAATAGTATTCGGAGCCATTTTAAATGTCAGTGCACATGTCGCTGGTACATCCAGAAGAAGAGTGCATAGAAATGATCCTAGAAAATTAGTCCTTCCTTTTAATTTAGTGTATTTATTTAATCAGCCTCCTCTATGTAAAACAGTGTGCTTCATCCAGTGGAGGGTATAAACATTGCTGAGCTATTGCCAGAGGGATCTTTCAGAGCTAAGTCAGATCTTGTCACTCCTCTGCTCAAACACTCCAGTGGCTTTGAATTTCATTAAAGGGCAAAAATCAAAGTTGATAGAGGTCAAAGTGAGAAATAAAAATGCTGAAATGGTTCCCTTTTGGGTTGGCTTCCTCTTAAATCTCAACCTCTACTATCCTAGTTCTCATTCCCTTTCAACCGGCTTCCCTATCCTTTCTCAGAAATGCCAGGCAAGCTCCTGCCTCAACACCTTGATATTTCTCTTTGTCTCTGCTTGGAATGCTCTTTCCCCAGATTCCTCATGGCTCCATCTCTTACCCCTCTCTCTCCCTGCCTGCCAGGAAGATCTCCCCTAAATGCCCAGTTATAAAACAAAATTCCCCACCCCAGCAGCTCCCTGTCTGCTTTATCCTTCTTTATTTTCCTGGATAGCACTTATCACCAGCTCATACAGCGCCTCTTTGCCGTCTGTAACTATCCACCGGAAGGTAGGCTCAGTGAGAACGTGACTGCTAGCTTTGTCATTGCATCCCCAGAACCTCCAAGAGGGCCAGGCTTAAAATAAGTGACCAGGAAATATTTGCTGAATTCGTGAATGCAGTTACCTTCCCTGGCTCCCCCCAACTCAAATCCATTATGAAGACAAATAACATGTAAGTAAAATAAACATTGTACCCAATGAAGTAGAAGGACAGAAGTGTTGAGCATGGGCTCAGGATGAAACTAGATAAAGTTAGAAATTAAAATGCTGAAAGAGCTCCCAAGTGTCAGTGGTGTGGCTCATATTCGATTCCTGCCTGAAAAAATGGGGTCAGGAGAGGAGGCCAGATGGACAAGGCAGTTAAAAATTCCTCCCCCAGTCCAATGACGGATAGTCAAGACACTTTTGGCAGCACTCACTGCGGTCTGAGGTGACCATAATTCCAAGCACGTTAGACATTTGCACTGGGAAATCCAGAAGGGCCTGAATAGATTTATGCCAATCAGAAGACATCCGTTTTTAAGATATTACAACTGAAGCAGACTTTTCTAGGCATCCCACTGAGACAAATCTTCCAAATGGCCTTTATAGACCCCTAACAAGTCAATGTGTTGGAAGGACTAGGATTCCGATAGCTCTCTGGTGCTCGGCTCCCAGAGTTAAAGGAACAGCCGAAAATGCCATTAGCCCGCTCAGTCTCTGTGTATCTTTCCCCACTTTTTTTCCAACTTTTCTGAGCCCCCTTTTTAATAAGTGTGTCTTTAAATAAACGTATCCTAGATTTTTGAAATCCAGTCTGAAAATCCCTACTTTTAATTGCAAATTTAAGCCATCTGCACTCATTTTATTTAAAAATTGTGATTGGGATTTATTTCTACCACCTTATTTAGTGTTTGCAATTTACCATTTTTTTCTTTTTGTCCTTCTTCTATTGATTATTGAGTTTTCATTAATCTTTGCTTTTTTTTTTACTTTTTACTGACTTGGAAATTACATCATCTATTATTAAAAGTTACCTTTAAAACTTTAGATTGCATACTTGACCCAACAAAGTCTAAATTTGAACAATGTCTCAATGTTCCTTCTGAACATACCTTTTTCTATTATCCTGTATGCTGTTTTGTTTTAGCTTTTCATTGTTTTACTTTTTAAAAATTCATAATATTTTAAGGAGGTACAAATGTTTTAGGTTTAGGATCACTTTTGTGATGCTTAAGTTACGGCTGTAGGTGTGCCCATCACCCAAATAGTGCTCATTGTATCCATTAGGTAGGTTTTTGCCCCTCCTCTCTGTCCCCTCCCCCCTGGTTGATTTCCACTGAATTTTACTTCCCTCTATGCACATATGATTCCTCAAAGAACTAAAAGTAGACCTACCACTCGATCCAGCAATCCCACTATTGGGTATCTACCCAAAGGAAAAGAAGATTTCTCATCAAAAAGACTTCTGCACTTCACTCAGGACAGCCCAGCCCTGAGCAGCCGTCACTCCTGGACTTGGTTTGAGAGAGTCCCCAGTAAAGGAGAACAGGTGCCCTGCAATCCTGTTAACCCAGAGCCAAGAGAGGAAGAGCCAGAGTGAAGTGTTGGACCTCGGGGAGGTTCTGCAGTCCCATCAGTAGTAGTGAGGACTCAGTGGTCAGGTCTTTGGGTCCAGGAACAACTCTGGAGTCTCAGGGGTGGAGTTACAGGCCCAGTGGGGGCCCCAGAGCTACAGAGGCAGAGCCTCAGCCTCTGGCATGATGAGAGCTTCAGAGCTGGCTCTGGGGATTTTGGGGGCACAGCTGCCTACATAGGGGGGCTGTTCCACCAGTGTGGGGACTGCTGATTCCCAGTCACTCAGCCAGGGTTATGTCTCAGTGGCCCAGGGTCTGCGTGGGTGGGTTGGGGCTGCTGGTTGGCCAAGGTTCTCCCCCGACACCTAGGATCCACTGAGGCCATTGCCCCAGGCTTCCCAAGTGTTTGTATGCTGTTTTGTCCATATTTTAATCACCTTGCTTCTTTGTCCTTCAAATAATCTTTATAAATACCCACAGGCAATGCTTGTTTATATTTAGCTATCTTTGCCAGCTTCTTGGCTCCCAATTGCTTCTTGTCTAGCAATCATTCCTCTGGATTTAATTTTCTACTTTATGAAGTCCATACTGTAGTACCTCCAATAGTTCACTCCTTGATCTCTTAAAACACAAGTGCTTTGTTGCTGAGACCAGCATCGTCAGTCAGAGTAGCTGTGGCATGAGCTAATAGCTTCGGCTTCCAATCTTCACACTTGGCAACTGCAGAATTTTTTTCTTTCTTGCAAGCTCAGCTATGCATTTTAAAAAATGTTATGTCACATTCTGCATTTCAAGGTATTTATAGCCAGAGTCTATTTTGATGTGATCAGAAGTCAGCATTCGTGTTTGTGTGTATATGAATTGGCATTCTGCTGTCTCGGTGTCAGAGATGTAAACATGGAAGGAAACAATTTGCCCCTCAAGGAGCTTATTATCTAACAAAGATAGTTATGAATCAAATATGTGCAATAAAGTCTTTTCAGTGTTGTAGATGCCAGAAGCATCAGATTCCACGCTAGGTTAAGCTTCTTAAGAATGTCTTAATTATTTTTCCATCTCCAGCATATAGGGTAGTGCTTGCAGATAGAAGGTGCACACTACATGTTTGTTGCCAGAATGTACCTATAAGTTACAGAAATCAACAAATATTTTCACTGTTGCTCATTTACCCTTTCTAATTCATGAAATGTAAGATGCTTGTCTTTTTCTAATTATAAGTGAAATTTTTATGAAGATTTTATTTGAAAGATGTTTAATGTTTATTGTACCAATAATGATAGACAACAATTGAATACTTACTTTCTATCAGGCATTGTTCTTAGAGCTTTCCAAGCACTAACTTATGTGAACCTCACAAGAACCCTATAAAGTGGAGACTTTTGTGGCCAAGCCTGGATTATATATTTGAAGCTAAGTTAGGAACTAATTTAAATTAGACTAGAGTTTCTATTATTGAATACAATGTATATATCCATTTCCCAGACTATGGTTTCAGGGGTAATTTCTAACTACAGATCATTGTTTGTACAGCCATACAACATGCTTGCAGAATCTAACTCATTTACAAGTTGACCACTGTCTTCCTGGTTTATATATTACCATTGGTCTAGAAGGCTCATGTTATTTCTGATGACTATACACC
>VBSM01003176.1:72768703-72809337 GCA_008086735.1 Cheirogaleus medius | reverse complement strand
GGAAAAGAAAGATTCATAAGTAGGGTGACCATATCATTGCTCTTCCAAGCTGGGATTCTTTGGAATGAGAAAAGGGGTATTCTTAATACGTTAATGAGAGACTGGGTATAAACTTTGCAGGTTCCAGACCAACCAGAGAGTTTCATGGTCAGCAAATCCTGACTGAAGCTTTGAAGACAAACTGGGAATTTAGATGGCAGGAAAGCCATGAAATGCAAAGGTCAGATTCCACAAGGCATTCTTATGAGCTATGGTTAGAGAAGCCTGATCAGTCTGTGTTAAAGGATTCCTAAGTACCAAATTACTAAATTTGGTTTTATCTCTTAGACCATGAGGAACCTCTAATAATGATTGAGTGGAATAGCAAAATGTAGAAGTGTCATGCAGATGGCGTAGGACAGCGAGAAAAGTCTAAAGTAAGGAGCACGCCCATGTTGTAAAATAGTCTCTATCTTTCATTAGTTCCCCGACATATTTCCTAGTCACTTTCCCCACGATTTATTATCCTTTGAATCCAAATACCCTCTCCTAGCTCTAAAAATTTCTTTGAGTTTCACTTTTTTCTGTGAACTCCATGCACATAAATGTTAATAAAAATCGTGTGCCTTTCCCCCTGTTAATTTGTATTTTGTTAGTTTAATTTGCAGGCCCCAAAAAACTAAGCATAAGAGGGTAGAGGAAAAGTTTTTTCCTCCCCAACATTTATATTAACCATGAGGAAAAATCAAGGAAATCCTAATTTATCTGACTTCAAATCTCTGGCCCTTTCAAATATATTGCCCTGGAGATCCATCTAGATTCTACTTTTTGGCAGAGGCAAGAAATGTGTCCAGGGAACCGATAGCCCTGAAGTCGCGGGAGACAAAGCTTTATTGGGCTGGGTGGGAGGGATGGGATAGAAAATAAGGCAGTTTCTGACTCTGGCAGGATTATTCTAAAGCATTTTGTCACATGATTTCTCCACAGATAAAATTCTTAAGGGTCAAAAAATTGGCTGACAGTCAGGAGATGAATGAATCTAATGATTAAAAAAAAAATTCTCTTAATTATGCCCCTTCCCTGAGCTTTTGTTTTTGTGATACACATACACACAAAATGGAAAGATCATATCTTTGACTCTTGGATCAGCTTGATAAAAAGTAATATTGAAATAGAGACTCATAAAGAAATATGTTAAAATGCTATCCTGCCCTACACATCACCCCCTGGCAAAAAAAAAAAATTCAATTAAACTCTGGATGAGTTGATGACCAGTGGCCCTCTCTACAGAACAGTAGGAGAATCAATTAAAACAGAAGCTAAAAAATGCCTCAGGACATCATTGATAACACAATGAGACAAGAAAAAAATTACAAGTATGAAGTTAAATCCAAAATTTCTTAGCGAAAATGCAGAGGCTTCTCTCATCCCACAGGACCAATCTGGAGAACTATTAGTGTTTCGGGAAGCGAGAACCAGAGAATAATTGTTGTTGTTTGTTTATTCTTGACAGTTTTAAAGGATAATTTCTCTTGAGGGAAAATTTCTGTTTTCTACTTAGAAGTGCCTTCTACGCCCAAGACCGTTCCAAGAAAGTTTTTTGGCTCTTTCTTGAACTTTGGAAACGGATTTTGCATAAACTTGTATAATCTGTTTACTTAATTGCTTCAATAGATTATCCTTCCTCAAATTCAGAGGTTTAGAAACATCACTAGATATGCAACACATTCAGGAAAAGAAAAAAAAGATCAATGTCACAAAGACGAGATGCACGTCCAGTGAACGGCCAGCATTATGTCCACAGTGGCCCCTGATTTGGATGATGGCCATTTCCACCATCGAAGCCTATTTATCGTAGATGTGATTTTTCATAAAATGTTAAAATGGTCCAAATGTTTTTTTGAGTTATAGCCCAGTGAATTTAGGCACTTAAATCTGGCTAAGCACTAGGTGCCAGATTTTTGAGTGTATTATCCACTAAGCCACATGTACTTCTGAGAAAACCTTAATTCCTAATAAAATTTAAAACTTGGTAAGAAGAATTTAGTTTTTGCCCAAGAACACAATAAGCTGTTGTTTCAAATGCAACAGCAAAAGTTTAATAATCTCTAATGTGAAATTTAAAATATAAATTTATTTGGTGCCAATATTATATATTATTTCAATTCTAAAAGAACTTTTCTGAATTGATGGGGATAACTCCAGGAAAATAACTCAGCAAGAACAGATACCTGCAATACATTGCTCTAAAGTTAAGGTAGAATTATTGTACCCCATTAAAATTTGTAATCTCTTGTTAATGAAGTTTAAAAAGACAGTTCATTTATTGCAGGGGAGCTGGGGAAAAGGAAGTAGTAATTATCAGAATATATGCACCAAATCATTATTCTACTTCATTCCTTATGCATTTAAACTGTCTCTCTCCGCCACATGAGTCTTTTGTAATAAAAACGGAAGATTTTGATTGCCTACTTAATGAAAATTTAGATGCAGTCCACAGCCAGTTTTAAGAGAAGAAAAATCTTAAATTTTATTACCATAGCTCCCAGATTAATTAATGGCAGAAGGGTTAAAATTCCAAATACACGTTGGTCTTGTTAACACAATTAATTCTACCTCCTCAAAGACAGTTCCTCCTTTTTATGCCAGACATCTAGGTTGTAATACAAGGTAATGTTAGTGAGAAATACAGCATAGCAAGAAGGGTCTTTATAGGATTCACTAACTTTTCTTTTTTTAAAAAGTTATCTTTATTTTTTTTCTTTCTTTTTTTTTATTTCAGCATATTATGGGGGTACAAATATTACAGTTACGTATATTGCTAAAAAGTTATTTTTAATCATAATAAAACAAGCATTTGAGTGCCTACTATCTACTAAGCACTTCACAAGCACTACCTTATTTAAACCTGACAACAATCCTCTGTGGTACGAATGAATATTTTCCTTATTACACAAATGAAAATTTCATAACCCAAAGAAATTAAGCAATTTGTTCAAGGTAATTCTGCAGGTAAATGACGTACCTTGGATTTGAATCCAGATTCAGTTGACCCTCAAGTCTATGATTTATCCCTGAGCAAAACTGCAATCATCAAAATACCTATAAATTTCTTCCACAAAGTCAGAAAACTTTTCACATTGGACAAGCTATTTCACCAGCATTTTTTTCTTTCACTACTGCCTATAAATGATGAACCTGCCAGCCAAGACCAGGCAGAAGCTTATCAGCTGTTCCGCTTTTAGCAGAATGAGACTCTTGAAACATGTCTATATATCTGAAGTCCTGTATCAATTCTTTATCAAGCCTGTAGCCATTTTATGATCTATGTGAGGAAAAAACATTCCCTCTCTCCCCTCTGGCTAGCCAGTCAAGCCACAGCAACTCTTCTAAATATCCCTAGCTGAAAAAGCACAAAAATCCAAAGACACTTCTTTACTTTTTAAGTTGTATTTTGTGTTTAATAGACACATAATAATTGTACATATTTATGGGATACAGTGTGATGTTTTGATACATGTGTACATCCTGTAATGATTACATCACAGTAAATAGCCTACTATCACCTCAAACGCTTGTCATTTCTTTTTGGCGAGGACATTCAAAACCCTCTCTCTTCTAGCTACAGTCATGTGCTGCGTAATGACACTGCAGTTAAGGACAGACCACATATACGACGGTAGTCCCATAAGATTATAATGGAGCTGAAAAATTCCTGCCAGCTAATGACATCTTAATGATCCCAACCCTTTATAGGCCTAGGCTGGTGCGTGTGTTTGTGTCTTAGTTTTTGACAAAAACAGTTTAAAAAAATAAAAAAGTTTAAAAATAGATAAAAGCCTAAGGAATAAGGATATAAAGAAAGAAAATATTTTTGTACAGATGTGCAATATGTTTGTGTTTTAAGCTGTGTTATTATTAAGAGTCAAAAGTTAAAAAAAATAAATTTTATAAAGTAAAAAAAGTAAGCAAAGGGTAATTTACTATTAAAGAAAATTTTTAAAATAAATTTAGCATAGACTAATTGTCCAGTGTTTATAAAGTCTGCAGTAGTGGACAGTAATGTCCTACCTAAGCCTTCACATTCACTCATCACTCACTCACTCACCTAGAGCAATTTCCAGTCCTGCAAGCTCCATTCATAGTAAGTGCCCTATCTCTCTTATTGTATTTTTACTGTGCCTTTTCTATGTTTAGAGATGTTTGGTTACACACTTACCTTAGTGCTATAATTGTCTGGAGTATTCAGTACAATAACATGTGGTACAGGTTTGTAGCCTAGGAGCAATAGGCTAGGTGTGTAGTAGGCTACATGATCTAGGTTTATGTAAGTACACTCTACGATGTTCACACAAGGTTGAAATCACCTAACAAAGCATTTCTTAGAAGGTACCCCCATTGTTAAGCAATGTCTGACTGTATTTTGAAATATCCAATACATTATTGTTAACTATAGCCACCAGAATTATTCTTACAGTCTAACTTTAACTTTGTACCCATTGATCAACCTCTCCCTATCTCCCCTGCCCTGTATTCTACCCATCCTCTGGTAACCACTATGCTACTCTCTACTTCTATGAGATCGAGTTTTTTAGATTCCACATGTGAGTGAGATCATGCAGTATTTGTCCTTCTGTACTTGGCTTATTTAACTTAATGCCCTCTAGGTTCATCCATATTGTCACAAATGACAGGATTTCGTTCTTTTTATGGCTTAATAGTATTCCATTGTGTATATATTTATATACCCCACTTTTTTTCCTATCCATTCATCTACTGATGGGCACTTAGGATGATTCCATATCTTAGCTATTATGAATAGTGCTATAATAAACAAAGGAGGGCAGATAGCTCTTCAACATGTTGATTTCATTTCCTTTGAATATATACTCAGTAGGAAGATGGGTCATATGGTAGCTTTATTTTTAATTTTTTGAGGAACTTTCATATTGTTGTTCATAGTGGCTATATTTACTTGCATTCCCACCAACAGTGTATAAGAGTTCCTTTTTCGCAACATCCTTGCCAGCATTTGTTATTTTTTGTCTTTTTCATAGTAGCCATTCTAACAGGGTAAGATGATATCTCATTGTTGTTTTGATTTGCATTTCCCTAATGATTGGTGATGTGAAGCATTTTTTTCATACACCTATTGGCCATTTGTATGTATTCAGATCTTGTGTCCAATTTTTAATCAAATTATCTGGTCTTCATTGCTTCTGTGTGGTTTGAGTTCTTTATATAATCTGGATATCAACCCCTTGTCAGATGCAGAGTATGTGAATATTTTCTCATATTCTGTAGGTTGTCTCTTCACTCTGTTGGTTATTTGCTGTGTAGAAGCTTTTTAGTTTGCTATAGTCCCATTTGTCTATTTTTGCTCTTGTTGCCTATGCTTTTGAGATCTTATCCAAAAAGTCCTTGACCAGACAATGTCATGAAGCATTTCCCTTATGTTTTCTTCTTGTAGTTTTTCATAGTTTCAGGACTTACATTTAAGTCATTAATCCATTTCGAGTTGATTATTGTAAGTGGTGAGAGGTGGGCATCTACTTTCATTCTACCGCATGTGAATATCCAGTTTTCCCAGCACCATTTGTGAAGAGACTGTCTTTCCTCACTCTCCCAGAGCAGATGAGGCATTCTCACCTTTGTGCTAACTTAGCACTTAGTCCCTAATGTCATCAGAACACAAACCACACTGCAGATGAATCATCTTCTATGCTAGACCATACTCCAAGCCTATCTCGGTTTTCAATGAATCTGTTGGTGAACACAGGAAATCTGTATCTCAATCCTTTCTTTTTCTGAAACATGTTGCAACAGCTGATTATTAGTGTTGTAATTTTCTCCTCATGAATCTGCCCAAATTATTGTTGCAAAAGAAATTACAGTACCTTTAGCTATATAAATGGGGGAAAAAAAAGAATAGCCACAAACAATTTATCACAAAGTCACAAAGTATCTGAAGCCTCTACTTGAGAAAAGACCCTTGAATAACAGACATTGCACTTAACATATAGGGTTGCATTTCAGTCTCCTCTATACTGTAAATATCTCAGAGAACTCTAATGATTGAGGAAATGCAAAATTAATATTTAGTCTCTCAGAAACTAATTTTGTGAATAATTTCATTATAATAGCCTAAAACTGTGGTTATGAATGAGGAACCACTTTGGAAATTAATCGTTTGGTTGCTGAGACAAAAAGTGATTAACTCTACATCATCAATTAAAATATTATATGGTACCACTAAACACTTCCATGCAGAATAAATAATGAGTATCTTGAAAACTGTAAGTTATATAAATCCTAAAAACCTAAAATAAAAAGGAAATTAAAGACTATTTAGCAAAAGCAAACTTGGTGTTCTCCCTTAAGGGAAAACATAAAGGTCTTTTAGAAGATTAAAGATTCATATCTGTGCCACTTTCTGAAAATCCCTATGAATCATTCAGTCTTATTGAAATGCACAATTACTACTTACATAAATAGAGTGTTCTCATATATATGTATAAGTGTGTGATGGTTTTTACTTTTTTTAGCATCAATGTAACCAGAGCTTTAAACTTTGTTATATTGAAAAGTAAATCATTTGGGATCTTAGCCAGCTTCTCTCCTGCCTAGAGCTGTGAAGCACAGGAGGGGAAGACAAGAGCGGATATTCCAGGAACAAAAGGCTCAGTACAGTAGAGTCAGAAAGTTCCAGAAACTTGACTCTTATCCGACGATGCTCTCGGGAGATCCTCAGGATGGAAGGCAGCTGTTTTGTGCCTAAACAATTTCCAAGACTGGAGAAATCCCAAGTTGAGAAGAGCGCTCGGCTACTACAGACGCTACCAGTAAAGTGCCCCGGGAGAGAGTTCGCTTTTGCCTCAGTAAGGATGCCTTCATGCCAGTAGGATTTGTGTGTTCATGAGTGGGCATGTACGTCACGCAGGTGTAAGTGCTTAATTACTGCCCATAGCTGAGGCAGGAAAGAAGGATACGTAAGCAAGCGCATGCATAGAAGGTCAGTGTATGCTCTGTAGCTGAAGCAGATTGACAACAGGTGACAAGAAGTGGAGAAGAAAGCCAGGTGAAGTGACTGAGTGGTTTAGTGATGATCTCCCTTCTGTCTTTTGGCAGCACACAAGGTCATTTTTCTCATCACTCGGATAAAAATTGTATTTTACACCAGAAGCAATAGTTTGTGGTGGGCAGAATAATGACCCCCTAAAGATGTTCATGTCTTAATCCCTGGAACCTGAAAATATGTCACCTTCCATGGCAAAAGGGACTTTGTAGGTGTGGTTAAAGATCTTGAGATGGGGAGATTCTCCAGGATTTCTGGACAAAGTTAGAGAAGATGTGACCACGGGAGTGCGGCTCAGAGGGCTGCATCCTGGGGCCAAGGAGAAGGGCTGCCTCTGGAAGCTAGAGAAGGCCAGGAGGGGACTCTTACCCCGAGTATCCAGAAGGAATGTAGCTCTGCTGACCCCTCTATTTTAATCCCCCAGGACTCATTTCAGAATTATGATTTCCAGAACTGTCAGATAATAAATTTCTGTTGTTTTATGGTTGTGGTAATTTGTTAGAGTAGCCATTGGAAACTAACACAGTGTATGTGTTGATTTTTGTTTCCATTGCTCTCTTTAATCTAAATACACATTTTCTTTCTACACGGAGTGACCTTTGCTAGTGCCCTATTTTGTACCATAAAGGTACAAAACATTTATAAGTTAGTGTCAGAATATGCTATTATATATCAGGAAATTTCCTTCAACTTAAAAGGCTAGAAATATTTTAAAGTTCTAGATATGGTCATTCGGGAAGTGCTGAATGATAATTTCTATGTTGTTGCAATACATCTTTTATCCCACCTCACCCCTCAACCTTCCATACTTACTGAGAGACTAGGCAAAGAACTCTGGCATTGTAAAAATGCAACATGGGGCAGTGTGGAGGAGGTGGTGTGATGACTCTGGAGAGGTCTGGGGTTATACAAGGCTATGTGGAGTCTGTGCCTGAGAAACCTCTAGATAGCCAAAGATTTCCATCAGCCTTATGAAGCTAACCAGGAAACTGTCACAAAGATCTGCTGCCTACGCAGCATGAAACACCATGATAATGAAATAGAAAACTGAATTAAGAAGTTCAGCATGCCCTTTAGGGGACTGGCAGGAAAACCAGGGTATCAGTGTGATCTGTAGCCCACTGAGCCTATTCCAGTGGGAAATCAAATTGACTGCTATGTATTTATCTTGGAACACTCCCACAACTAGGTAGACCAGTGGGCTACTCTGTGTAGGTGGGTCCACCCAAGCCTTGAAGGATTCTGTCCAAGTGTCCTCCTCAGAGGCAGGAGGTCTGGGGGGCCTTGAGGGTACCAATAGTTTAGGAAACAACTTGCTCCTCAAGATACCTGTGCTTCTCTTCACTTTGGACTCGGCCCTCATCCACCAGGATACTCACCAGCAGACAGGGAGGCAGGACAACGAAGTCTGTGCCAGATAATTAATCATGTTTCTTCCAGGAAATGGTCAGGATTACTCTTAGCACAGTCATCTTTTGTCCCCATGAGGAAAAGGGCCAAGAGAAAGGTAAATGGAAAGGACAAATAGAATTTAGGTCCCGGATGAATAGTTGTATTTTTTTCCTTGCTCTCATCTCTGAAAAGACGTCTCTCCACTGGGATTTCTAACTGCAGGGAAAGAGACTATTGTAGGTCAAAAGGAAACTTCCTGCTAGTCAATAATAGTTACTGTGTCTTGGAGTTAGAACAACAAAGGACAAAAAAAAAAATATTGTTGGATTGACTGTGTAGGGTACAGCTTCAGCTGGACAGAAATCTTGTGTAGTTTACAGCCATTTATGTTCCTTGAGGTAGTTGAGTCTATTACAAGGGACTCTCAATTATTCAGACAGCTAAAAACTGTCTATTACAGGTCCATTCTGGGCCAGGTGCTCTGTTCACCACTGGAGAAACAGACATGATTAGGACAAAGCCCTTCACAGACAGGGATCAGTAGAGTTATACCATTCTGAGTTTGGATCCTGGCTCTATCTTTGAGTATCCGTGTGACTCTGAGCAATTTCTAGTGTCTCTTCATCCATAAGATGATAGATGAAGTAGATGATATTCATCCCTGTTATCTAATTAGGGTTGGTGCATGTTGCTTCCATTGAGTAGCTTAAAATCAGGTGGGGAGAGAAACAGGGACACAAATGCTGTGAGGGAGACATACACAGTGTGTGGAAGCACAGGAGACCAAGCTGGAAGGGTGCTTGATAAATAATTTACAGGAGATGGTAAAAGAGTCTGAAATGCAGACAGGATCTTGATTTATCAGATTTAGGGACTAGGACTCCTCTCTGCTCGTTTAGCCAGACAGGCCCTATCAGAATATCAGAACATATCATTCATTCAGCCTAAAGGCACAGATTGACTTTCCAGGGTGCTCTTCCTTGTTTGAGGGTGAACTGGAACTAGTAAAATGACATAGACTCATCCACTTACCCATTTATTCATTCGGCTGTTATTCGGACAGTGGGAGCTGTGAGCCTTGGTTACATCTGAGAATTTTGCTGAAATGCTGTTTCCCAGGCAGGAGTTCACCTGCCCCTTGGTCCCCAGGTATTGATTGTGTCCGATTGAATTGATTAGAATGGATTTCTTTCTCATTTCTCTACTTAACCTGCTAGTGTAGATTCAATGTCAATCAACATATACTTCAAACAATAAAATTGGACCAACTTAAATTAAGTAGAAAAATTGAGAAATAATTCCTGTAATTATAGTAAAATTACAATCTATTTAAGAAGCTAAATTACACTGGGATTCCCCAACTGGAATTCCCTTGTTTGGGTCATTTTATTAGATGACATAATTCAATCTCAAATAGTAGGATAGATACTCCATAGATCAAATGAGAAGTTTACTGGCAGATTATTGGTTTATATTGTATTCATGGAGCAACATTACTCACCAAATTGTCTGGGTCTAGTGTATACATCTACTGAATATCATTTGGGTGATATTCAAGGCATATGACTTATTAGGATAGAGAAATTTTATATTGCTTTTCAGAATCCTGAGTTCCTATCTTCATGTAACAATTGCATTGAGGTCAGCTTCTGCCCTTTGTTCAATTCTTCTTTTCTCACTTCCTTTATAGTGTGTCTCCCAAAAGCATTCCCCAGTAATCATTCTGCAAGCAACTTTACATCTCAAAATCTGGGAACCCAACCTAACATGAAGTTGTTGGAGCCCTTGGGAAGCTCTACTCAAATTTTAATCAGTCTGTTTTTGCTTAGAACCTACTGAGGATTCCTTTTGACAAACTATTTTTAGAACCAAAAGCACATTTTGAGAGGGATCTACCCCAAAGTACCAAATGTTTATCATCTGGGCGTATGTATATATATATTTTTTAGAAAGAACCAAAAGTCATTCTAAGCTGAGTCTGAAGAATAAATTCTATGATTAAGGTGGGCTCTACTATTTAGGACACAAAATTAGGTGCAGCTAAAATGTTATGGGAATGATTTTCCTAAATGGTGGTCAAACTGTTTTGAAAGCAGTACCTACAAAGAAGGAACAAAATGTTTGGAGCAAATGGATCACCAGTGAAATAAATGTGTAGGCTCCCAAGAGAATTACTTAGCCTGATAAATTTCATGGTCCATGTATAACTCCCACCATTTCCATTAAAATACAGGCTCATCATTTTATAGTTATGCTAAAGTTGCAACTATAAGACACAGTTAGAGCCTATTAGTCTCCTTATAATTATATTTTCAGGCCCAAAGAGCTCCATGGAAAATGGAATCATAAGACCTAGGTTGGAGGTTCTGAAGAAATTAGAAGGTTTAAGTAACATTAGGTATTTTTCTAGTATAAGAACTTGCGTATATTTATAGGCTAATGGCAGGAATTGTGTATTATTCATCTAAACCATCCCTAGCTCCTAGCCCAGTGCCTGATACATAATAAACCATTGTAGAAGTAGCTAAATTATTTAATTACAAGAGAAATGCAAAAGACAAGTGGGATTTCTTGGCTCTAGCAAGCAAAAAACCCTAGAAATTATGCATAAATATAATAATTATATTATTCTTTATATCCATATAGTTTATTTCTTATATCTATGTGGCTTCCTCTTAGATTTTTCCCCAACTTCATATTTCCCCTTAGTGATTAGCATGACCCAAAAATTTGAAGTGGCCTATATGCTTGTTTGCAGTGATATGAGGGGCTGACTCCTCAGCAAGTCTTAGCAGTTGAATAACCCAATAAATAAATCTGGTGGAGGTTGTCACAAAGAGGAGGGAATCCCTAGGGCCTGGAAATAGAAGAAGAGGGGAAAACAAGGAGACACCCCAGCCTGCAAACAAGCCTCAGGCTTCTCAAGGCTCACCAAATAGGAAGCACGGAGGCAGTAATAACCAATGGCCTATGGTTAAGTGTCAAAAAGAGTAAGGTTGACAATTTGTGCCACGCAAACTAGGAAGGGCAAAGGGGAAATGGGAAAAGTCTCCATGATAGAGAAAACAGAGCTGTGGTTTGAAAGAAAGATGATCAAGGATTGTACAGGAAGTGCTGGACGAAGCAAGTGCTCCAGCAGCAAGCATGTAAGCTGGGGCTCTGAGGCAGGGGGCGCCCCGACCTCAGTGGCAGCCCTGCGGTGGTCACGTTCCATGTACAAGTGATTAACGGAGGTAATAGTGGGCCTTGCTAGGCCAGATCTGGGCCAGGCACTGGGAAGGCTGTAGAAGTGTGTGGATGAGCATTTTTATGAGGGCTTCACAGTGAGTCTGAAGAAGGAAAACCAACACATACACAGCCATAAACCCTAAATGCTGTATCCATTAATCTGGGCACAGAAATTCAGGAAGTAAGAGATGAACGTGAATCTGAGAAAGACTCATGGAGGAGAGACCTCAAGCTAAGCTTTAAAGTGTGGTTAGGATTTTGATAGATTGCTGGGAAAAGAAGGAAAAACAGCAAGGGCATCAAAAAATAAGCATAATTTGTACTCTGCAGGACACAAAAGGTGTGTTGAAGAGTATGAGTAATTATGATCGGATGCACATGAGTACTGGGGCCAAATTTCAGATGGCTTTAGAAGCATCAGGGGACTGGGACTGATGTGTAGATGAAGGCACACTTCATGGATGGGCTGGAGTTGGAGAAACTACAGACAGAACCATCCACTGGCAGGCAGCCTCATTTCTCCAGCCCAAAATTGAGGAGGGTCTGGACTAGGGAGTAGAAATGGGAGCAGAAAAAGGGAGATGCTAACCCACATTTCAAAAGCTCAACAAGCTGGTAAGTTACCTAAAAGGATTGAAAAATGGATTAATTCAAAATGATGCCCCTTAGAGAAACTGGATTGTTAGTTAAGGAATGCAGTCTGGAAAATGTATAATAGGTTTGGTTTAAAATACATTAAATCTAGCAAGGGCACAGGCCTTGGGGTGGGAAGACCCTGCATGCTTATTTCAGTCTCAGAGGTTCAGCTGCCTCCTAACGTCCTCACATCTTTGCTGCTACAACTCAGCTGGTCTCTTCCTCCATTTGGGTCCTTCACCATGCTCTCCCAGATCTGCATGTGGAGCCAGAACCCACTTGGCAAGACAGAATCCTGCCTTGGTGTGGATGAGGTAGAATTTTTCCAAAGCTTATACATTATTTCTGTCCAATCATATATAGTAGGCAATCATGAAATACTATCAACTGTTATAGCACCTTCACTACGACCTGGACTCCTTTTCTACCTTATGTCACTTAACTTAAAACACTAACTCAAGCTCATAGATATCATTAACCCAATATGACAGAAAAGGAAGCAAAACTAGAGTCCAAAAAGGTTACACTGCAAATTCGCAAAGCTAATAAAGTAGAATGAGAATTGTAACCCAATTCTTTTTTAACCAAAAGCCTATGTTCTTTCACTAAAATATACAGAGATTACTAGTCAAAACACAATAGGAATAAGTACACACAGAGTTATTTAAAATATTCTCTGAAAGCACAAATGAGGGGGCAGCAATTAATTGGTCAAAAGTTCTACCATTTCTTTCCTGAGACTTTCAACGCTCTTAAGTGGCTGTCATCTAGTATCAGGGATTTATTCATATCTAATTTTTTAGGTTTATCAGTAACTATTTTAATAGTGCTAACATCTGTGTTTCAAAAGATCATTTAGGAGTTAAACCTTATCATATCTTCATCACTAAATCAAAATATATATCCCAGTACAAATGGGCAAAGGCAATTTATAAGGGAATAAATATAAATAGTCAAAAACTAAATGAGATATTTTCCAACATCACTAATAACAAAAAAATTGAAATTAAAGTAGATACCATTTTTCATCTACCAAAAGAGCTCAGAATTTTTTTTAGAATCCAACTGATGAGAGTGAGTGAAAATGATCATTCTCATATCCTGTTGATTAAAATATAAATTGATATAATCTTTCTAAGGGACAAGTTGGTATTGTAAATCAAAATCACCAGACTACACTAACTCTTTGATCCAATAATTTCTTATATATAAAAATATCCATCACAAGGTTATTTAAGTAGTGAAAAACTTTAAACAACCTAATGTCCACATAAATAATGATTAAACAAAATTGAAAGTAGCATACAGTAGAATGCACTGCAGATATTTTTAAAAATCACATTATGTAAGAACATAAAATGACTTAGAGAAATGATTATAGCACATCATTAAATAAAGAAAAGCATGTCTCAAAATAATGTTACACTATAATTCAATTTTCTTGAATCTGAGCTGAAGGTCCACCCCAAATCTTAACAAAGATTCTTTTTGGACAATGGGATTATATTTTCTTCTCTGTGTTTTTCTCTGATTTCCAAATTTTCTATAGTGAATATATATGGTCTTTATCACTGGGGAAAAAGTCATATTAAACATCGCATTTTATTAAATTATCTATTCTACATTTTCAGGAAAGCCATGTACAAAACCAGCTCACCTATGGGACATTCACGCTCGCTCTCCTTTCTCAGGAGCAACTCAGGGCTTCTCTACCCTCTCCTCTTAAAAATCCCAGCCTTCCTTTCTGAGGAATGCAGCTGATTCTAGCCATTGTCCTGATCACAAACACTTCTTTAAGAATGTTGCACCTTGTCCCTTGGGTCATATTTTCATCCTCTTCAATCCAAACCACTCATCCACATGTGAGCTCAGCAGTTATTGAACATCTCCTCTGTGCCAGGCAATATACTAGATGCCAGTGACACAAAGTCAAGTAGGACTATTACAGAACCAGACTTGAATAGAATGTATGTGCTGTACTCGAGTTTAATGGGCACACAGAGGAGGAAGTTCAAAAGCAGACCCAGGAGGGGAGGGAAAGTAAAGAAGAATGCTCAGAGGCTGTGATACTCACCGCCCCCACAAATAAGAGCTAATTATTACAAAATGTCAGGGAAAGATATCCTAGGCAGAGGGAAGGCCTGTGCCAGGCACACAGGTGAGGAAGAGCATCATAGACTATCTCCTGGGAACCCCAAGGGTCTCCACGTGGCTAGAGTGCAGAGTGCAAGGGCAAGTGTCAGGAGACAAGGTTAGAAGAGCATGTTTCAAATTGCGTTGCATAAACTACCAGAACTTGGAAATTATCCTTCGATAAAAAGATATTCCTTGATCACAGCACTTTGGGAAATACTGTCTAGCACATCCACCTCTTGTGGATGGATGGTGCACATTAGCATATTAAAGGCCTGCAGTAGGAAAACAAAGCCACTCTCTTCTTTTCCCCCAGTACTCCTGGAAACACACACTGAGAAATATTGAACCAGAGAAGTGAGAAGGGTCCAGAAAATAATGGCCTGTGTATTAAGCTAAGGAATTGCCTCTTTCCCCTGAAAGCTCTGGAGAACCTTGATGGCTTTCAAACAAAGGAGTCACATGATCAGGGCTGTGAATGAGAGAAAAACACTCTGGCATCAGTAAAGTACCTTGCAGCAACGGGAGTGAGAGAGGAGACAGAAGTCGATGATCAGGAGGCTGTTACAGTAAGAAAAAGGGAAGAAATGTGGGCCTAAAACTAAAGAAGCGGCAGTGAGATTGAGACGGTGGACTAGAGAGAGTTTGACCCAAGGCAGATGATACCACTTAGCGATGGGTAGAAACGTAATGGAAATCAGGGTTCAGCGTGAGAGAGAGATCTCCAACATGCTCCTTTCTAGGACGGGGGGTGGTTGGTAGGGGGGAATCCTGTTTGGAGCAAAATGCAATAAATGGAGTTTTGGACATATACATTATGGGAAATATGAGTCTGGAGATCAGTAGAGAGATCTAGACGGCCAAGACAGATTAGGAGGTCAGTAGAATAGCAGTCAGAGATGAAATCATGGGTTTAGATGGGAAATACTTTACAATGAGGAGAACACAGGTTCCAGGACATAACCCTGGGTAAGACCAAAGTTTGGCCAACAGTAGGAAATCTATAAAAGTGGTAAGAAGTAGCCACAGAGAAAGCTTGAAAACCTCAACAGAGAAATGCCAAGGAAGCCAAAGAAGTTTTAAGATGGCGGTGTGGCCACAGGGATTCAACACTAAGGAGATGTAATGAGTATGAACTGGGACGTGTCTATTGGCTTTGGCAAAATGTCACTAATCAGAGGCCATGTCAGAACCTTGTCAGAGCTGTTTGGGATTGGAAATCAGAGTACAGGGTAAGAGAGAAAGATAAGAGACAGAGTGAGGATGGATTTATCCTTCAAAGTGCTGAAGGAGGCACATGGGGGGTTATGTCAGTGAGAAGGGAGATTAAAGAAAAAAAGAGAAGAATGGCTAATAGAGGCATCTCTGGGGTGTGCAGAGCAGAGCTGGAAAGTAGGGCAGCCCCTAGTTCCTCTTGAGTTTGGGAGGAGGGGGAGAGGAAATTACAGGTTTTAGGGGAGCAATCTGAGAATGCACTCACTCAGTGACTGCAATTTAGCCAAAGCAAAGTTCTGTAGAAAGTGCTCAGAAGGCACAAAAGGGTTCGAGGAAGAAGATTAGGTTCCAGAGAAGGATCAGTTCATCCCCCAGCATCACAGCGGAAGGAAGACTCTGGTAATATCAAGACTGCATTTAAAGCTTCTCAGATTAGTATCAACTCCATATAGAAAAAATGTCAACATTAGTATTAAAATAGGTAAGCATAATTACGAAGGTAGAGTTCATCAGATATAAATATGTGCCTATTTATGTGGTGCAAATGCATTTTACACATATTTATTTTTAAATAGGAATTTTTCTTTAGGTATGTAGATTTGGAGAAATGTAAATGGCAAAACTTGGGGAACTTTCCTTTTACCTTTTCCTCTCCAAAACTGGGATCATTTAAAGGATTAAGAAAACCACAAATAATACGGAGACAATGATTTTCCTTACTAATCTTGTCAATACTCCTTTCAAATTTCCATGTAATAAAGTGTTATCAATTATTAGAGCAATGTTTCTTTATTTTTACCATTGATTTTTTTAAGTCTCTCTCTAAGATAATTTAAAAATTAAGATATCAAGTAAACGTGTGCAGAGAAGGGATGCCTAAGACCATCTGACATTGCAGCCAAGATCTAATCAACCAGGTGGATTCTTATACCATGGCCTGAAGACAAAAATTCCACACCTGGAGTAAAAATGCTAAGCCCATTTAGAAGTTATTTTTGGCTCCTTGATTACAGTCAAATATCATCAGTGCATATTTTTCAAAGAAAAACAAAATGTAGATGTATGAAAGCAAATCAAGAAAGGTGGTGCTTCTAAAATTGCCTATAAACTCCACTACCACCGCTTCCTCTCCTCTGCCCTTAGAAAAGGCGGTGCTTGGTCCCAAGGGCAGAATGACATTGTAAACTGCATAGGAGGTACAGACCCTGGGAATCCAAGTGTAAGAGCAAAGAACTAAAGATTAGTGGGTTGGAAAAGATCAAGAGTTCAAGAAAAGCTTCAAGGCCCTGCAATTCAGATCTGCTCATCTTCCCTACAAACCCAGATTCTGACATAACCAAACAGTAGTCATCACAATCCTACTTGTTTTTTTTTTAACTCAATGTGTCCTCCTATAGCCTATTTTGATAGCAATATTTATTTAATTTATTGGCTATCCCTTACTTTATTTAGAATTCATAGAGGAGTTAACTATCTCTAGAAAAGCCTTTAGAATAAAAGAAATACATTTCATCCATCATTTCTGTAAATCCACATTTCATGTACTCTGTTAGCGTTGCTTAAAGAGAGGCTGACCTGTAATTATAATGCATAGGAGCCAGGTACCATCTTTTTGTGTTTAATTTTCATTAACATCATTTGATTTGCACTAAAGCACTTTGGAAGACTGTTTCCAGTATGAATGAGAAGCCTGTAGAACCAGGTTTGGAAAAGTCAGGAGCTGTGAAAGTTTAGACAGCCAGAAGTGGATCCCAAACCATGCCTTATAAAGAGTCTGGCCAGGATGCTGTGGCTGTCATCGCTGCTGGTCAGTGCACATCATCATCACTGGCACTGACACCATGGCCAAGACTGAGTAAGGGATGTGATGCTGCTACCATAGTATCCTGCAACTTACCCTAGGGTGCCACCACCCACACCACAGAAAGACTTCCCAGCCATTCCCATCTAGCGACATGACAGGCTGTGGACTCAATACCCTGGTAAGAACACTTGATGGGCTAGGTGAGTTCACTTGCCTACTTTCTAATAGCCAAGGAGCTAGGAAAGGAAATATATGCCCAACTTCAGCTTTCTTGGGATTTTCCCCAAAGCAGGAAACATAGATGAATGCTGGGCAGCTAATCCCAGCAGAAATCCACTGCAGGGTACTAACTTGCACCCAGTAAGTGTCTAAAAACTGTTCTGGGAATGATGTAGAGATATCTTTTTGCACTTTAAAAAAAATGGATAGGAATTTTGTTTTGGAAAATGTGTGAGAAAGCATGCTAGTTCTCTTTGCTTGTTAATGCCTCAAATGTATTTCTAAATAATGTTGCAAAGAGATGTTGATTGTATGGAAACTTTTTGGAAGAGAAAAAAGGCCAATTTGCACATTCTGAGCAATCTTCATAATTTGCACATTAGGGAGAAAATAAAGGCATAGTAACCGCATTAGAATACAGGCTTTAATGAGCTAATGTATAATAAATTGGCCCCCAGAGGAGCCTGAATAGAGAGAGAATGGAGCAGCTATGGTTCTCCCTATTCTCTCCCTACTCCTTAGAAGCTTTGAGGCCCAGCACAGGCTTCTACAGAGAGGACACAAAGGAGCTGCACTTCACTTGCCCAGCCTCAGTAGAGGCTCCAGAAGAAGGAATCTCATTCTCACATTCAAAGAAAGAGGAGTCACATGTCCTTTATGGATCCAGAATTCCTGAGCTCACTCACTCAATTATTTATTCAACTGCATGCACTAACTGTGTTCTCTGCATTGTGCATCATGCCATAGGTGGGTGAGCAACGCAAACAAGTCCTTCTTTTCTCTCTGATCTTGTTCTTTCAGAAATGCCTTCCCCCCCCCCCCACAAACGGACACTGCTATGTGTTTCTTTGGAAGAGCACAAGATGCTCCCTAGTGCAATCAGTACAAATGAGGCAGAAGTCTATCCATTGATAGGATTTGGGTCAGGAGAATGCCCAGTTCAACCCTGAGGAGCTCCTGCCCATGACTTAGTTGTCCAAAGGTCTTCTTCTTTTCCCTGGTCAGGTGATAAATTCACAGATTAGGTCAGAAAGACAGAAATGACTTTTGGAATTCAAGTTGTTTATATGAACAATGCATTTACCTCTGAGTTTGGGCAGGTTAAAAGTATAGGCAATCCAATCAAAACAGAACACTTTCAGTCCCATCCACCAGGAGATACCCTCCAATAAATTGTCCTTGTACACTCTGTGTATGCGGATGACCCCAGACCAAAGTGACTCTCACAGGATGAGATGAAGGTATTGTGAGGCATCAATAGTTTCTTTCCTCATCAGATCTTTCTTATTAAAGAATTATCATCTTTGAATGACATTTTATAAATGTCCTTAAGGGCTTTGTGCTATGCCAGACACTAATCAAAATATATTAGTCATTGAATTGCAGAACTCACATTCAAAGTAGTTTACAATGACCTGGATTTGCTACAGGTAAGGGAAAGGGAACAAAACACAAAAACTAATCTACAAAATAATGCAAAACGAAGCTAAAATAAATGAATAATAATAATGATAGCATCAATTGCTAACATTTACTGAGTACTTCCTACATTCCAACATTATTCTAAGCTCTTGTGTTATATTGTTTTATCATCACTACAACCCAATGAGGAATAGAATGAAGTATGCTTTGTATTCCATCTGTTAGGGCTAGAAGGTTGGAACCATGTTAATTCTCCATTTAACCACAGATTCGATAGAGACAGTGGTATTTTAGCCATCACTGGCAGGCACAGAGGAGGATGGTGCACAAGGCACAGGGATGTGGTAAGCAGGAGAGTCAGAAACTGTGACCCATGATTTGTCTTTGACTGAAAAAAAAAAGCGATGAAAGATAAAAACTAGGCAGTATAGGGAGCTCAATTATGCTTTGAGATAAAGGTAAGAAGGAAGTTTCCATGGAGAAAGTGACAGGGATTCATTGTCTGGACAGAATCAGAAGGAGACCAGCAAGGTATTAACAGAAATGCGTCTGGGGAGGCTGCTGGCGAGACATGAATGCCAGGGCAAGAGGTTGAGGCCAGGTGAGCCAGGTGGGAGAATCGGAGCCTAGGCATGGATGTAACTCTGTGATTCGATGGAAAAAGAATAGAGACACAGGGGTGTTAGATACAACCAGCACCTAATGTGACAGACTGGATGTGGGTAGGAAAGAAATAAATAAAGATGGCTACAACCCAGAACCAGAAAGAGGGATTGTGGTGTCTGCAGCAACGTGTCTACAGAGCTGTCTTTTGTCTGTCCTCTCCTCCTGATCAAGCAACCACTCGAATTTTCAAAATGTCCTAGCACCCTGTTCTATACAGGCTGATCTTGCTTTTGCCAGCATTTCTCAGCAGTCAGAGTTGCGCTGGCAGCTGCCAGTCCCTGCCCATTATTATTTACTTCAAACCCTGGTCTCCAGCACAAAGTTCGCTCAGCCAGATTCTTCCCTCCACGGAAAGACACAGACCTGGAGGCTCAGAGTGGCTCAGATGGCTGCAGAGTTCACTGTTAGAGCAACTCGCAGCCCAAGCAGCCAAACAGCTCTCAGCAGTGTCTGGAGAACCAGACAGCCCAGCTGGAAGGAAGAGAGAAGCAGGAGGCCAAGAGGCTTGGGGTGGGCTGGATAACAGTCCCCAACGGTATCCAGGCTAGAATCCCTGAGACCTGCGGCGCTTACCCTCTGTGACATAAAGGACTTTGGAGATGTGATTAAGTTAAGGAACTGGAGATGAGAGACTATCCTGGATTACCTGATGGGACCTAAATGTAATCATGGTGTCTTCATAAGAGAGAGGAGGAGAAGGATTTGAGCACAGAAGAGGAGAAGGCAAGGTAATGACAGAAACGAAAACTGGGGTGATGATATTGCAAGACAAAAAATGATGTAGCCATCAGAGCTGGAAGAGACAGGACCAGATTCTTCTCTGGAGCCCCAGAAGGAACTCCGTGATATTTTGACTGTAGCCCACTGACACTTATTTAGGACTTCAGGCCTCCAGAACTCTAAGACAATGAATTTCTGTTGTTTTGTGATTTGTGACAGCAGCCATAGAAAACTAATACTAGGCTCTTCCCTCAACTGGCCTAGAGAGACAGGCCTGAATATTAAAGAAGAAGATACTCCTCATGTCAGCTTGCCAGCATTGACCCAAAGGAGGGACATCTTTCATGTTTTCCTGAAGAACTAAAAGTAGTACATATACTTACCTGTTTTCAACAGGGTGCTGAACAATCTGAATCCTCTTCCCTTCCACCCATTCCTAGTCCCCAACCCCAAGTACTCAACTACTCTGCTGCTCTGCTCACACGGGAACTCCAGCAAGAACTGTCCTGTCCTCTGTTCTTCATTCTTAACATGCCCATCCCTCCTTTGAGATGGCAGGACACTCACTTCCTTTCTAATCCTTCCTTATATCTATTAATACAAAACATGTTGTTCTCTCCTTTGCATTCCCGTGGCTAGAGAACACTGAGCACAAACCACATCTTATTCATTATTTACACACCAGACGGTGAGCTCCTCCCATCTTCCTTCTCAGCGGAACACCTGCTATATGTGGGGCATTAAACGGATGGTCGTACTTGATGCAGGAGGGGGAAGGACGGCGTGAGGCTTTCTTCTCTCCCCCATGCTCACATTCGAAGCTTAGTTTTTATTTCTTACCTTCCTCATTTTGAGAACTGATGCCCCATAGACATCTTCAAGTTAAATGGAAACTATTTTCTTAAATTAGTTAGAAAATTCATACTACATTAAAAAAAAAAAAACACTAACTGCAATGGCAGCATGTTATGTCAAAGGAAAAGAATTGACAATTCTGTTCTTGTGAAAACTTCCTTTAAGGTTGAGTTTTGTTCCAGAGGAAATTTGATCCTTCTGATCAAAACAATCCCAATGTATTGTTTCCCTCTACTCCCTGGTAGTTCTAGTTTAGTCTGACATATAGATCTAGGTATTAACAAGTAAATATATAAATATTTAGCTACGGATGCTGTGCATTAGATCTGCATCCTGTATGTAATATGTAAGGCCACATGAGTGTACGTGTTGTGTAGTGTAGATGTGTTTGTATGTCAAGATTCAACGGTGAAGGAAGCATGGGTTTCATTCAACACTTTACCATTTTTTTTTTTTTTTTTTTGCTGCATGACCTTAGACAAATTCTTCAAAATGAGGCTCAATTTCTGCAACTGTAAAATGGTGATAAATAGCTACATCTTAATGCTATTGTAAGAACTATCCATCATATGTAATAAAGTTGAGCACTCAGTGAGTGTTCAGTAAATAATATCTATTCTTAATATCCTCCCTTAAATGTCCCCTAGTTTATTGACAATTATGTTCCTATCACAACACTCAATGCAAACGTGACATTGTGAATAGGTCCTTAAGTAGCTGACTCAACTGGACACCCACCTACTGAGATTCAGCCCCTTACTTCAACTGTTCTTTAGCTCATTTAGATCTACTCTTCCCCATTGTCATTCTGATTATTAATAGCTTATTTGCATCATACTATAAGTAACCAAAAGTGACTAATATTTTAGACCTTACCCTCTAGGCATTTAAATTTGGGAAAAGCACAGTCACAGGACTGACTACTGGGGTCAGAAAAGTAGAGCTCATCAAAAACTACAGGATCAACGTGGGTGAACATAAAAAACAAAACCCTGCGACGGCACCAAGACTCACAAATGAGCCACTGCCTTCTGTCTTCTCCCCCAGCTCCCCGCCTGCTAACAAGACTGTGCTGGTCCAAGGCCTAGATCTTTCCGTCATAGAATCTGGAGAGCAGATTGAGAGACAGAGAACAGGAGATTGAGAAGGAACCTGCAAGAGCAGTCAGCGGGTTCACAACATAAATAACAAGGGGCTCAGGCAGGCTGGGGACAGAGGGAAGGAAACCTTGTGAGGCTGAGCCTTGAGGGAAGGTTTGGAGTTTGTTATAGTAGAAGCTGCAGGGTCTGGGAGAATTGACAAAGTGAGGCTGATGTGGTTTTGGATCCCCTTCAAGTTTATTTTTATTTAATTAATTAATTTATTTATTTATTTGAGATAGAGTCTCACTCTGTTGCCTGGGTTAGAGTGCCTCAGCCTAGCTCACAGCAACCTCAAACTCCCGGGCTCAGGTGATCTTCCTGCCTCAGCCTCCCATGTAGCTGGGACTACAGGCATGCACCACTATACTCGGCTAATTTTTTGTATATATATTTTTAGTTGGCCAATTAATTTCTTTCTATTTTTAGTAGAGACAGCTTCTCGCTTTTGCTCAGGCTGGTTTCGAACTCCTGACCTTGAGTGATCCACCCACCTCGGCCTCCTAGAGTGCTAGGATTATAGGCGTGAGCCACCACGCCTGGCCTAGGATCCCCTTCAAGTTTAAAAAATGAAGGTAAAAAAAAAAAAAAAAAGGATTTCATTTTTATGTATATTTTGATGCCTAATTGAACTTCTCCAACTTGATCTTTAAGAAAACAGAAGCCCTGGTTTTATAAGGGTTACAGAAGATGCATTTGCTCTACCTCTATGTAGACAGAGTGGTTTAAGAAACTTTCACCCCACAACATGCCAGCAACCAGCACCTGGGGAGCACATCTCTTTCAAGGTCAATATGTTGACCTGGTACTCCCCAGATGGTATTGTCCCAGGTTCCTGATTTGGTGGTGTCGTCCCAGGTTCTTGATCCCAGCCTTGTGTCCTAATTACAGCCATTAAAGTCCACAGCATTCAAATCTGACTCTGTGCTGCTTTTCAAAACTAGCCTCTGGATTCTTTTCCTCTCTGACTGGCTGTCATCCTTGCACTTTCAGCCACTTAGGATTGATCTAGATGAAGTCTTAGGATTCTTCCCCGGGCAGAGCTCACTTCAGCCCAGAGGAGATTTAATACCAAGAAGCAGTTCAGGTAATGTGGATGTTTTGATTAATCAAGGATGGCCTTGCAGAGGGCAGAGAATCTCATAAATTCTTTGAATGAGAGCTTGGGAATTTGAAAGAGAGATTAGGAAACAACATTAAGATAGTTTTGTTCATCTGGGTTGGACTTTGTCGTGAGTGCTTAGAAATTAGAACAAATTGCAAATGGGACTCTGTGCAAACTTGCCTTATAATGACAGCAAAGGCCAGTGGGGCAAAAACACTAAGAATTCATATTCTGGTCTCTTTGGAAATGGTACTTTTCTTCGAGTGACATGCATTCCACTCCTGTTTGGGAATTTTGCTCCCTGGCTGAGAGAGCAGTAGGCGAGCCCCATTTTCCTCCACTATCAAAAATGGCAAGTAATTAATGCAGCCAAGAGCTGGATTGTCTCCGGGTCTGGTGGACAGAGATAGCAGGCTGGCGAAAGTGCAGCAGCTGTCTCCATTTTTCTACAGAACTCTCATTGGAACAATTTTTTCCCTTTCTTTTTATTTAAAATTTTTGCCAAAACACTGCCACTCTGCCTGCCCATCCTTTAGCCAGGCATTTTGTGTGGGAGTGATTGAAGTGGGCAATTAGATTCTCCTCTTAGCTCCTCTTCATTTTCCTTTCATGGACATTTATTTCTTCGTGGTGCAGCAAAAATCATTTTTCAACAGGAGGGAAAAACTCATTTCATTTTATCCTATTCGGATTCAGGATAGATCGTGGAGAGAGACGTGTATGTTTCCTGATACCCTGATTATTTTTGAGAGGAAGAGAGAAGGAGCATTTTTATGAGCCGGCATGAGACAGAAAAACACGAATATTCCCTTCATCTTTGGTCCATTTTATAGGGCTGCTGGCCCAGGTACTTCACAAGTTAGACAGAAAAATGTTCAAAATCACATGTTTTCAAATATCCTAATTATATAGGGTTTCTACATTGAATTTTCAGCTGAATGTAAATACTGCATCAAAGTATTTATCCATTCATCCTAACATTGTCAATAATTATGCCAAAATGTAAATTAAGTCTCTACCCCAATCACAAGTGCAGAAGTGCTAAGTCAATGTTCTCCCTTCAAGCTCTCCATTTTATCATTCCTCTACTAACCCCATCCACCAGGAACTCACACCTCTTAACTCCTGGAACATCCAATGCAAATAGTGCTCCTGAGTGGATACTTCCAAAGGTTGCCCAGAATAACTAAGGAGAGAATTGGAACTTGCTCACACCAACCCCTAAAGCCTCTGATTTCCGCAATCACATTCGCAGATTTCAAAAGCTTTCCTGCTGAGACCACAGCATATGTCATGAATTTGCTATGGCTTTGTTGCCCTTCATTTCCCAAATTTCCTTGGAGTACCAGCAAATGAAACCTAAATGTAAATCTAATAAGCTAAATAGATATTTTCCATCTTAAATTCCCAGGGCCGACTTAATGAAATTGTAGAGGAGAGGAGAGGCTCGATGCTTAGTGGTTGGTCCTCCCTTTGCAGAGTTGGCTGGCCACGCCATCGTGCATTTCAGAAGAGAATCATATGAAGAAAAGATGATTTGGCTAAGTCTCTGTATCATCATTTCGGCACCAGATGCTACTTGTATGTTCACACTGTGTAAATGTCTGTGTCCCCGTACTCAGGACTTTCTCACGGCCCCTTGGGGGCACCTGATCAAACTTCATTCCTGCAGCCTACAAAGGGAAGTGCTTGGTCACATGGAAATGTCCTTCAGGTCCTCTGAGGCCGGCAGAAAGTACTGCTTATAGAATGCTAAAAATATATATTGATAAGGAATTTTACTTTCTTCCTGGGAAGTCATCATTTTACAAATAAAATTACACAAAGACTGTTGATGGCATGAATTTCTAATCTCAGTTCAACTCCCTCTTGCTACCACTGTAGCCTGGGCTGCCCCATCGGCTAAAATCAATCACTCTGCGTTTAGGAAATGTAAACCAATTTAAATATAAGCCCAAACTAAAGAATTGCTAGAGTCCATCTGCTGCCAAAATTATTCTGAAGGATAAATAGGGCCCAACACAATGCTTTGCCTGCAAGACTTTTGATAAATGTGGATTGAATCAGCAAATATTTTTAAATAAATGAATATTAATGAGTTTTGCACCCATCTGTGGTTTGGGTTATCTGTCTCATTAGATTATTCTCACCATTTCTCCCTGCCATTGGTTAGGTCATTGGAAACGTACGGTAATCTGTGTTGTCCTAAGAGCACACAAAATGGAAATCAGAATGTCAGGAGGGAAAATGCATTCTCCGCTTCACAAAATCTGTGTGTTATCTTATAAGGCTCTCTGGATTTTTTGTTCACGTGCAACATTAGATAACCTTGGAGGACAATCGACCATAATGTTCAGGATGTCCTGTACTTTTTAGATGTTTTAATACAGAAACAGAAAGGAAGGAAGGGAGAACTTGCATTAGATGCCTCTAACGTGTCTTTGCTTTCACATATATTATCTCATTTACAACTGTATCCAACCTTGGGAAGTATTTAGCATCATTTTCATCTTAAAAATAAACCGAGACTCAGAGAAGTTAACTAAGTAGAATAACTATTCTTAAAAATAGCCCAGGAAAGGACAAAGCTGGCCACGGTCAGTGTTTGTGAAAACTGTGCCCATACAGGCCACACGAGCCCGCCCGAGGTCCCAGTAATATTGCTTTATTGAGGGTTCCGTATGGTCAGGCACGACTCTCAGCGCTGTCAGTGGATTTGCTGATGACGTAGATACTGTGTTGTTCCCACTTTGCATGAAAGGAAATGTAGAAACAGAGAAGTTAAGAAACTTGTCCCAAATTACATGACTAGTAGGCGGTAGTAGATCCAGGGTTCAAACCCAGGCAGTCTAGCTCCAGAGCATGTGTTCTTAAATATTGTGTTCTAGAGCTCCCCCAAAGGACAGGATGATACTATAGAGAAACGACTCTCTGTACGGCTGTAACTTGCAGCAAACCCATTGGAAATAAGTCTGGTGCAGTTTTACGGATTCTGTTGATTCTGATTCTGTGTACCAGTCAATGTTTTTGGGATTGGTGACCTTTTCGCATCAGTTGATCGACCAATCAATCGATTGATAGGTAGAAAGATTCAAGGTGTCTAAAGACCAGTGATGTCCCATAATACTTTCTACAAAGATGGAAACGTCCTAGGTTGGCTGCACTTGTCCAGTATGGTGGCTCCCGGCCACATGTGCCTGCTGAGCACTTGAAATGTGGCTAGTGTGACTGAGTAGCTGAATTTCTAACTTCGTTTAATTTTAATTAATTTAAATTTAAATAGCCGCATGTGGCTAGTAGCCATATTGATCAAAGACAGCAGCTGTAGAGACTCTACTGAAATAACAATGGCTGTGGTAAGAGCTAAAGTCTATTGAGATCATTCAAACTTCAAAACAACTCTATATAGTTAAGTACTATAATTAACATTATTTTGCAAATTCAGAAAACTTATTTTACAGAGTGCTGTAGTTGGGATGTTTGGCCCCTCCAAATCTCATCTTAATATTTGATCCGCAATGTTGGAGGTGGGGCCTAATGGGATGGATTTGGATCACAGGGGCAGATCCCACATGAATAAACGAATGCCCTCCCTGGTGGGGGCATTAAGTTCACTCTATTAGTTCAAAGATCTCATGTTATTAGTTCCCATGAGTGCTAGTTGTTAAAAAGAGCCTAGCACCTCCCTCCTCTTTCTCTCTTGTTTCCTCTCTTGCTATGTGGTCTCTGCACAAGCCAGCTCCCCTTCACCTTCTGCTACGAATGGAAGCAACCAGAGGCCCTCAGCGGAAGTGGATGCTGGCAACATGCTTCTTGAACAGTCGGCTTAACCTAATCTGAATAAACCTCTACATCACCCAGCCTCAGGTATTCCTGTGTAGCAATCAATACAAATGGATTTAGATACAGGCTATGGTTGAATTGTCCAATACCACACAGCAAAAGAAGTGGAACAGCTGTGGATAGAAATTAGGGGTTGGAAAAATTGATCTAAAAAAAAAGAAGAAGCAAAGATCCTTTGGCCATGAAAGTAATTGCAAAGGATTGAGGCGTGTCTGATTTTGCTCACTATTTTATCCCCAGATCCTAGCTCTTAGTAAGTAGTAAATGGTCAATAAAAATTTGTTGAATGAAAGTAAATAAATACATAGTGATAGTCTTGTTCTATTATACAGAGAATTGTAGGCAATTGTCCTTCATCTTAGCTAAGAACAGCCTGGAAGATTTAGATAAGGTGAAAAAACTTTGTGACACTGAAATGTGTTTCCGGAGGATATTAAATCTATATTCTGAAAGTATGTAAAAATAAGATTTCTCCTGATCAAAATGCAATGAATTTGATATGCTCCCACCTACAGAATAAAAGATTGATTAAGTTCATCCCTCATCCATTTGAGATGATCATTCATTTTTAAACGTAAAGAAATAGCAAGCATTTCCTGAACAAAAGCAATTTCTAAAAAGAAATTCTTGCCAAACATATTTCAATCAGAGAATGAGTCAGAAAGAGGGCACATTTTTCCCCTAATTACAGGTCTGTTGATTAAGAAGGTTACAGCACATCAGTTTGGGGTTATTTAAAACTGTAAATTTTACGATTCTTTTCATTTCATTTATAAAGCTGTTTAGACTAAAAACATCAGTGGTCTCCATCCAGTTTTAATGAGAGCTTTCCACATGCTTTGTGATCCTCAAAAATAATTACATGGCCATTTACTAATACTGACCTAGAAAACTTAATGGACATTTTAAAGGAAATGGGAATATTAATGGAAGTGCTAACAGAGCTAGCATCCTCTACGTGAGTGTGATGCTGCCTGAGACCTTCACTGAGTGAGGACCAGGCTTAGGATGCTGTGTAGTCAGAGCGGGGCACTTAGCCCAGCCTGAGAATCCAATTCAAGGAAGTTTTCTGGAATCTCAGAAGGTAAGATAGAGTCAGGTAAAGAAAGGCGGAAAGGGAAAAGCATGAGCATAGGCAGAGTTGTAAGATAAGTTTCTGCCCCTTGTTGAGTTTGACCAGAGATGATGTGTAGGCGTTGAGGCTGGGACCAGTCATGAGAAGCATTGTAAATGTTTAGTCTGCAGGCAACAGAGAGACACTGAAGAGCCCTAAGAAGAAACTAATAGATCAGATGCTTCCGGCTGCAGCATGGAAGAAAGATTTAAAGTAAGACTGAAGACAGTCAAAGAGTATTGCAGATCCTACAGAAATAAGACGACCAATACCCCCAAATCCATATGTATAAACATGTTCACGTCAGCATTGCTTACAATAACACAAAGCTGAAACCTAAATGAATGTTCATGCTTTTTAAATTTTTGCATGTCAAAAACTGACTTTGCACTTTCAAAATTTTATGTCAAAATGTGATTTTTATAGTCTCAAATTCTGACTTAGAGAGCTCTGTGTGCTGAGACTACATTTTTGTGGAGTGTTATCTACTCTTCCTTTGTAACAGATGATTTGCAATTATAATCGTTCAAGGATTCAAGTTTACAATGCCCTGGATGCTGGATATGAAAGGCAGCCTGGTAGGGTTGATAGGGAGATGGACAATTGGGCAGGCACCTCACAAAGCCTGGGGCAGTTCATGGGACGAAGCTTTCAGTGTAAAGACCCCAACATCCCCTGGTCCTCCTTAGTCATAGAACTGTAACTATTTTTTTCCATGAGCTTTATAAAATTTGCTTTCTTAAAGTCTGGGGATGTGTCTGATTATGTCTAACATTCCCTCATCATGATGATCCCTAAGTGATGTGGTCACTTTCTCCTAAATTTCAGTAATTTTATATATGATCAGAAGTTAGTTCAGTTTAGGTGGCTGGAATTAATTCCCAACTTAAAGTTGTACTATTTTCTCTATGTACTTAGAGATAAGTTTTTCAGACACACAAAAAATTAAATATTTATTAGCATTCTGGAGATTGTGATTATCTTATTAATTTTATATCTCTGGTATTAATTTTGTATCTCTGGTCTCTCATGGCATCTGGCCCATGATAGACAGTGAGTGAGTGGGTAGTGAATTTAATAAATCAAGTTATATTTTTAAAAACACAATTTGTTTTAGAGACAGGGTTTTGTTCTGCTGCCCAGGCTGGAATGCAGTGGAGCAATCACAGCTTGCTGCAATCTCAAACTCCTGGGTTCAAGTGATTCTCCTGCCTCAGCTTCCCAAGTAGCTAGGAGTACAGGCACACACCACCATGCATGGCTAATTTTTTAATTTTTTTATAGAGATGAGGGTCTTGCTATGTTGCCCAGGCTGGTCTTGAATACTTGGCCTCAAATGATCCTCCCACCTCGGCCTCCCAAAGTGCTGGGATTGCAGGTGTGAACCACCATGCCCAGCCTAAAAACACAATTTCTTACCTGAATAAGTAAGTATACCTCTTCTCCCAAACATTTTATTTCTCACCTTTGTACCAATTTTTATTTTAAAACACTTTTTAAATCTATTTTACCATCTTCTATCAAGTTGGGCATAGTATGCTACATGCCACAGTGATTCCAATGTTCTCATGGTCCATTATGGCTTGAATTGTGACCCCATAAAAGATATTGAAATCACAAGCCCCAATATCTGTGAATGTGACCTTATTTGGAGCTAGCATCTTTGCAGATGATCAATTTAAGATGAAGTAGTTAGGATGAGCCCTAACCCGATATGACTGTATTCTTATTGTTAACCAGACGAGAAACGTGGACACACACCTGCACATAGGGACAGCACTGTGTGAGATGAAGGCAAAGGTTGGGTGATCTATCTATAAGTCAAGGAAAGCCAAAGATTGATGGCAAACCACCAAAAGCTAAGAGAAAGGTATGGAACAAATTCTCCCTCAAAGTCTCAAAAGAAACCAATATTACTCATGGTTAATTTCAGACTTCCAGCCTCCAGAGTGGTGAGACAGTACATTTTTATTGTTTAACCCAGTCTATGGTACTATGTAATAGCTGCCCAGGAAACTAATACATAGTCCTTCAGACACATCAGCAATAGCTCACATCACTTTTACTTTAGTTAAATGTTTATATATTCATCTCTGCTTGTGATGGTGAAGTCTTTAATATCAAATATTATGTCTTAGTCATCTTCATATCTTCACATCCTCTACACAAGCACCCTATTATACCCCCAGTCCTCATCACCAAATTTATTTCCTTGGAAAAGTGTGTAGTCTTCTATTATTTTGGTTCACTGGAACATAGTGATAGCTATGAGACAACTTCTACTTCCTTGTATTAACATTTTAAGCTCATTTTGCTTATTCTCCATTATTTGGCACTTAAATGTTTACAAATTCAGCCATAAGTTACCCTTCATGACCAGTTTCCCTGCTATTGTTCTTGTATCAAAGTACAAGAAATGCTCAGTTACTCTCAGGAGACAACAACTAAGCACTCTTGTACTTAAGTGTGTTGTTGATTTTTGTCTGTTTTTGGTTTATATTTCAAAGTATTATGGAGGTACAAATGTTTTTGAATACATGGATCACTTTTGTAATGTTTGAGTCAGGGTTAAAAGTGTGCCTGTCACCCACATAGTGTTCATTGTACCCATTTAGGTTTTTGCCCATCCACTCCCCCACCCCCACTTGATTTCCATTCAGATTTACTTCCCTCTGTGCACATGCATGCTCATCAGTTAGTTCTAATTTAATAGTTGACTACATGTGGTTTTTGTTTTTCCATTCTTTAGATACTTCACCTAGGATAATGGTATCCAGTTCCAAATAGATTGTTGTAAAGGCATTAAGTCATCCTTCTTCGTGGGTGAGTAGTATTCCATGGTGTACATATTCCACATTTTGTTAATACACTCATGAATCAATGAGTATTTGGGTTGATCTTTGCAATTGTGAATTGTGCTGCAACAAACATTCAAGTACAGATGTCTTTTTCATAAAATGACTTTTTTCCCTTTGGGTAAATACCTAGTAGTGGAACTGTTGGATCAAATGGTAGGTCAACTTTTAGTTCTTTGAGGAATCTCCATACTGTTTTCCATAAAGGTTATACTAATTTGCAGTGCCACCAACAGTGTATAAGCATTCCTTTCTCTCTGAATCCATGCTACTAGCATCTATTGTTTTTTGACTTTTTAATAATGGCCATTCCAACAGGGGTAAGGTGGTACTTCATTGTGGTTTTAATTCGCATTTCCCTTATGATTAGTGACGTTGGGTTCCTTTCTCTCTGCATCCACAGCAGCATCTATTGTTTTTGGAGCTTTTGAAACCATTTATTGAATAGTGATTCTTTTCTCCAGTGTATATTGTCTGCTTTGTCAAAGATCAGTTAGCTATATGTGGATGGTTTTATATCTGGTTTTTCTGTTCTATTCCTTTGGCCTGTGTCTCTATTTTTGTGCCAATACCATGCTGTCTTGACTGCTATAGCCTTGTAGTATAGTTTGAAGCCTAGGAATGTGATGACTCCTGATTTGTTCCTTTTGCTTAAGAATGCTTTGGCTATTCAGGCTCTTTTCTGGTTCCACATGAAGCATAGAATTATTTTTTTCTAGATCTGTGAAATATGATGTTCGTATTTTCATGGGGATTGCATTGAATCTGTAAATTATTTTGGGTAGTATGGACATTTTAACAATGTCGATTCTACCAATCCAGGAGCATTATATGTTTTTCCACTTGTATCATCTACAATTTCTTTCTTCAGTATTTTATAGTTCTCTTTTAAAGATCTTTCACTTCCTTGGTTAAGTATATTCCTAGGTATTAGATTTTCTTTTTAGCAATTGTGAATGGTATTGAGACTTTGATTTGATTCTCAGTTTAACTGTCATTCATATATAGGAATGCTACTGATTTGTGTACATTGATTTTGTAACCCGATACTTTGCTGAATTTATTTGTCAATTTTAAGAGTCTCTTGGTGGAATCTTTGGGGTTTTCTAGATATAAGATCATATTTTCTGCAAAAGCAGCAGTTTGACCTCCTATTTCCCAATTTGGACACCCTTAATTTCTTTCTCTTGCCTGATTGCTCTGGCTAGGACTTCTAGCACTATGTTGAATAGAAATGGTGACAGTGGTCATTCTTGTCTTTTTCCAGTTCTTAGTGGGAATGCTTTCATCTTTTCCCTATTCAGTATGATGATGGCTATGGGTTTGTCATATATGGCTTTTATAATTATGAGATATATTCCTTCTATTCCTAATTTGTTGAGTGTTTTTATCATGGAAGCATGCTGAATTTTGTCAAATGCTTTTTATCCATCTATTGGGATGATCATATGATCTTTGTTTTTGCTTCTGTTTATATAGTGAATCAGATTTATTGACTTACGTATGTTGAACCATACTTACATCCTTGGGATGAAGCCCACTTGGTCATGGTAGATTATTATTATTATTTTTTTTTGATGTGCTGTTGAATTCGGTTTGCTAAATATTTTATTGAAGATTTTTACATCTATATTCATAAGGGATATTGGTCTGTAGTTATTTTTTTGTTGTTGTGTCCTTTCCTGGCTTTGGTATCAAGGTGATACTGGCTTCATAAAATGAGTTGGGGAGGATTCCCTCCTTCTTAATGTTTTGTGTTTTTTTCATACCTATTATCACTAATAGAATTGAGATTTGTAGTTTCTGTTGCTTAACATTTTCTTCTCTCTCCCTATTAAGGTCTTTTAATTTTAAGCTCCTAATATATGTAAAGCACTATACTAGAATATGAAGATGCAGAGATTAATAAAATATGGTCTTTGTTCTCAAGACATTAAGTCAGCTACTCTGCTGAACATATTCTTCACAGTATTCACAGGATGCTATCTGTCCCTTATAATTTTGTTACTGTAAACCACACACCCAAGGACCAAATTATTTTATTTTCCCACTTATATCCTACCATCAATTACTTCTCTTATCTTTCTACCTACCTTTTAAAGTCATGAGTTTGGAAAAAGAAATAGCATATGCTATACCTCTAAGTCCATCACCTTCCTACTTAGGTCTTCCAAGTCACTAGAAGTATGCCCCAAGTTCCTTTTTGTAGCAATATTTATTCCCCAGTAAGTGTATAGAAAACAAATGGGTTGTGTGGTTAAAAATGGGAGGTATATTGAGTTTTGTCAGGCTCCCTTCTATTTTCATGCTATGAACTCCATATGCTCTTGGTGGGGTGTCATCCACCATCATCCATCACTGAGGAAAACAGTGGGGTTGGGAGACTCACTTCCTTAAAGAGTTATCACAGGATTCTGCTTACTCACTAATGCTTGGGAGTGATTCTTCATGTATCTAGAAAACACACTGTTTTCTCTTCAAGCAAAGCATTATGTGGTGCTATACTGGTGATAATTTTCTTCCTCATCTTTATTCTCAATGTCACATTCATTCACTCCTATACCTCTTAACACTGGTATTGATTTTCTCAGTACTTCTTCTTGCCTCTTTAGAGTATATTTATATTTTTAGCATGCTTCTTGAATTTTTTTCTTTTTTCTTCTTCTCCAGGGATTTTTCATTCTCCTTAGTAAGCTGGAGCACAGAGGTATATTCTTGACATCCTTTAACCTTCCTCTAAAAGAAAAATTAGTATGCATTTAGAGCACACATAATTGATGACTATCTCAGCAGAGAAGACAAACATAGCACATATTCTACAGGTCACTGGAACAGGACTCTTAGTTCCCACACTTCCTGTATTCACTGGCTGAAATGTCATCAGTAGAAGCTGACTTTCAAGGCTCTCACATAAAGAGATCTCAGAATTCCCATGTCAAGACATAAACACATCTACTTAGCACAATACACATGCAGGGAAATTTTCAAGTAGACACTGTCATGTTCTGTTATATAGAATGACCCTACCTTAGAAAAGTATCATAAAATAATGTCAGGGCTTGATTAAATAGATAGATTTATAACCTCAAAAGTTTACCTGCATAACTATGGCATTTTTATCATTACAGTATTCTTTTCTTGGAAAAAGGAGATATTTATTAAATATTTATACTTCCCTTTGCATTAATTTCCAGATTCCTTGTGCTTCAAACACTTCTCTTCTAGGGCCATAGATTACTTAACTTCTTTTGGCCACAACTACATCCAACTCCTTCAGTTCTCAGCAAACCTCTCAGTTCCCACCTCCTCACTTTTTCAAACTCAGCTATTGCACTCATACCTACCCAAATTATCTTCTTGACAAACAAGCTCCAGAGGCTCCCCTATTCCCTGATGCTTTTATGCACTGGGAAGCGTGTTCAGAGCAATTGTACATTTGGCAATCAGTCAGGATTGGACTCAAAGTATTTGAGCTTCCTGTACTCTTCATTCTTGATTGTCTTTAATGTGTGAAGCTCATTATGTGAGCCTTCTTCCAGTGCTTTTTCTTTGCTTATTTTGTGTCCTTTTCTTGAATATGGGAACTTACACATTATAAATTCTTAGAGAATAGGGATAAAACTCAAAATCCTCTTTACTAGTATCTGATGTGACCCACACAAAATAAATTGTTGACGGTAATGGTGCCTTCTGTGTGTAGGAGTTGGATGGTTGACACATGCTCAAACAGACATCTATCCCTTGTGTTGACATTATAGCTACTATTTGATGACCATTTCTTTACAAATTATATTGCATTCTTTCAATTGTACAGTTTTATATCATTCTATATAGTTGTGCATAGGTGCTATTTAAAGTAAACCTAATGTCTACAAATTTTTTATTACTTATTTAGTGTTCACAGTATCCCCAACACTAGATTTGGAAAATGAGATATATATTGAAGATTAAGCAAGGACCTTACATTAGAAGACTTTATCTTGTGCTCCAAACCCACTGGGGATCTCTTTCTCATGTCTTCCAAGTACCTCAAATTGATATGGCCATAAAATACACATGCCTTGTCTGTGTGATTTCCTTTGGGCATATATTACCCTCTCTCTTTCTTCCAGGCCTTCTAGGGAGCTCTTACTTCTTCCTCAAAGTACTGTTCAGAATGCATTTCTGTCCTGGTTCTTAGATCAGTGGATTGTAATTATTTATATACTAAATTTTCTGTTCCCTTTTGTCTGTGTTGTTTTTGAATGCAGAAAACTGCCAATTTGGCCCATCCATTCATTTGTTCAGATAATATTTCTTTAGTGCTTAACTAAGAGCCAGACACTGTGTCCTATGGGAGGGAGTCAACAGTGAACAAGAAAGTCATAGGCCCTCCCTAAAGGAGGTTACAGTGTGGTGGGGAGGGCAAATATTAATCAACAAACAAGAAATAATAGCAAAGTGCATCATATCTTCAAAACCTGGCAAATATAGGCTCTCAAAAAGTGTTGCTAAAATGTGTTATTTTTTCTAAAGTCAATAAGCTCTCAAAAACATAAGGCAGAAACTACTACATAAAGTTGATAGTCACATAAAGAAACTTTTTATTACCGGGCCTGATTTGTATAAAGTAAGAAAGTGCTGATGGATTCTTGGCACATATCCCACTTGGTATCAGGCAGAGCAAGGTAGATGATCAACGGTCAAATGCTTCATTCATATTTTTTTGTTGCCCAGCCAATGATATTTTCCACACCAAAATTTAGAAATGGAAATATGCTGAACTGGCTTTAACTTAAAGAAGACAAAACTCCAGCCAGAGGAAAAGAAAGACTTCCAGCCAAAAACAAAAACACTTTAATTAGTTGTTTCATTTCAAGATGTTGAACCAGCTCCAACCCATGGAAACCAAGGCCTTCAGAGTCAGAACAGCTTAAAGAAGAGAAAAAAGATGTTTCATTTATTTAGGAGTTTGATCTCAATCCAATTTGGAAAAGAAAACCTAAAACCTTTTAGAATAATAAATCTGGTGATAAAGGAAGTTTGTTTTCCTTCATATAAGAAGATTTAGGCTCTGCATTAAATCTATTTTAAAATTTTTAAATTTTATAACCAGGGCAGGTGTTTGAACAGTTACTTTAAATGGTTTAGTTAATACTCAGCATTGCTTTCTGTGAAATGTTCTGTTTAAAGTAAGCTGTTTGTAAACTCATTACTAAACGCTTGATTTCAGAAATCTCCTTGCAGACAAATGACTTTCTCCTGGCAGGTAGTTCTGAAGTAGAAAATATATCTGAGAAAGTTTAGAATAAGTTATCATATTTTAACTTAAAGGGAAACTTTTAGTTCTTAGATTGTAAGTGCATTGACATTAATCTGAATAGGAATTTAGAAGGAAAGTGTTTTATTTTTTTTTTATTTTTATTTTTATTTTTATTTTTTGAAAGTGTTTTAAATATGGTTTCCTCCCACCTGTCAAACCCAACAGAGTCTTACCTTTAAAATGAAGATGGTAAACTATTGATCTTTTTATACTTGAACTTGGAGAAGAAAAAAAGAAAAAAGAAATAATAGAATAAGCCTATTTACAGAAGATGTTTCAGATTACTCAAAAACCTAAAAATAATCTATCAAGAAATTCAGACCCTTATAATTATTTCATCTATATACAGCAAGTGTCATATTTTAATCCAAATGTGTTCTTCTATTGTCTACACTATTCATTATCTGATTAATTTATATTAAAGGAAATTATGTCAAATACTTCATTCATATTGTCTCTCCTTGCATAGCCAACAAGATTTTCCATGCCAAAATGTATATTCTGGGGAGTAAAAGAGCCTTTTCATATGAGATTTTCATCTTTCTCCACACACTTCTGACCATGCTCCAAATGCTTGCCGTTCTCCAAATACGCTGAGTGTTTTGATGCCTGTCTACTTTGGCACATGTTGTCCCATCTGTCTGGCCAATCCTGACTCTTCTTTCAAGCCTTCAATTGCCCTTCCTCTGGAAAATTTTCCTAACATTTTTTTTCTTCCTCTGTGTTCTCATAGCAGCTTATGGAAACTTGTGTGATAAGTCACTGTGATTAATCAGTTTACATGTCCACCTCCTTCAGTAGAGTCTAAAGAGCGAAGTCTGTGTTCCATACATCTTTGTATCTCTAGAATCTTGTGGAGTCTTATAACTAAGTGTTTAATAAATTGACAAGAGAAATAAAGGTGGAATTGGAAACCTCAGATCTTGAGCAATGTTTTTACCTTGTAAGCAAATCCATCTAAGTTGTCAACCACAGATTGTTTTTATATTGAAGAAACCTCTCTAGATATTTTGCAACACAAAAGAAAAAGGTATATTTGAGCACTCTCAAGTTCATTTCTCACACCTCTATTCAGCATACAGAACAGGTGGTACAACAAATAGTCAAGAGAAGGCCAACTTGCACTTTTTGAGGTAGACATTGAAGTAAGCAAGCATAGATCTATTAATATTCAGATTTTAAAGAATAAGCTGTTTTCATCCTTTCACCAAAACAATTAGGAAAATACTTTTCAGAACATTAAATGCCTTTTTAAAATGTTTACCACCATGAAGAAAAAAATCTCCAAAAAACCAGAAGAACATAATTTATATCATATAAACACATCAGAGAGTAAAATAAAATGGTGCCATGATGTGAAGTAAGATATATACACACATATTATCATTTTCTATCACATAAAAATTCATAATAGCCGCTACAATTTTCTAAAGCTGCATTTTGCTATCTGTATCTATAAAATATGAAAACATCTGTATTAGCACTGTGGGTTTTTTCAAAGCATGTTTTCAAATCATAAAAGCCACTTTATTAAAAAAAGAAAGCAATTCCAGGGGAGGAATTACATGGAAATATGGAAACTGAGCTTTGAAATCCTGCTCTTCATTTTTCCTCTCAAGTCCCACAAGTGTGATCACGATAGGGGCAGGGAAGTGTCCCATCTGGTCATCCTCTCCTGTGAGAGCACTCCCATAGCTAAGCATCTGGTACGTCACGGTTAGTCTCCCACCCTGATGCTGTTCAGCATCCATCAGTCTGCTCTAACCACCAGCCCTGTGGCCGCCTCCACAGGTGACAACACACCTACTCCTGTTCTTCCCTCCGCACCACCAGTCCCCCATGCCCCAGCATCTCACACACGGACTCCACTAGCGCCTACTTCCTAGACTCCTCACATCTTTAATCTATTCTCTCCTCTGCAGCAAGAGTGGCCATTTAACAACAAAAATCTGACCGCATCCTTGCTTAAAACTTTTAGTGACATACCCAGGCTCTTTACACTAAAAAAAATGGAGATACAGTTCATTCTTATTATTCACAGTAGTCATGTTCTATAAAGTCACTAACAACACGGAATGCATGAACACTGAACCATTGCTCCTAAGGGAAATACAAGGTTATGTTCCCACAAGCCTTTGGTCACACATTTTCATCAACCAATCAATACAGAACCTTGATTTATGCATGTTTAAGACACTTTATTTAGTAGATGTTGCTGAGTCATTAATATTGAACTCACAGCCCACTGCACTATAACTCGTGGCTGCTGAAGCTCGTCTGACGCACATATTTTCTCCGCGAGGCACAGCCCAGGTTTCTCAGGCTTAGGAAGCCCAGACGGCACTTCAGCACCTTGTTTGGGGCCATTTGCAACAGCAAAATCACCGATAGAGAGCATGCAAGTGCAAAAAACACGGCACTGATTAGACTGTGAAAAGGACGCTTATCTACAGTATGAGAACTAAAACAAAAAGACAGTGTTACCTTTCTTGACTCCAGCTGGAAAGGTGCACCTCAGGTGACTCAGATCTTTTACCACTCTGCACGTGTCCACAATTGTCTGCAGACGTTCTGTGGATATTGATTTGGTGGTTACAAATGAATTTTAGTGAGTAGGGGAATTCACAAATGCAGAATCCACAAATAATGAGAATCAACTGTATTTGTTAAAAGCCCGCATGGAGCATGTATATGGGTTCCATGCCTGTGTACTGGAAGACTGGGAGTGTACAATAGTATCTAGGCTTATCCTATGCAGTCCACAACACTCTATAGAAGTGTAACAAATACTAGACATTACCATATCCAACTGGAGAGGATTAAGCCTTCTAAGACTATTTTATTCAACTGAGTTAGCTACTTAAAACAAGACTCTAGTGCATCCAGTTAGGAGAAAACATTATAACATTGTATTCATAAGAAGAATATGTAAGATATGAAAGTATGCCAGCAGATCATTAATTATATACATCTTTGTTGTAAGCACTTCCATGCTTTCTCATTACAGGATATTTATTTATTTAGAAAACAAATGAACGTGTGATTCCTGGACAGTTACAAAACAACAAAACCAACTCTGAACTCATTCTGTAAATAAATAATCATGCCAATGTATCCTATGCAAATAAATCTTAAGCCGAAAAGACATTTTAATACCCTGGTTACTCTTTAAGTAAACCCATGTGAGAATTTTAGTACCTAAAGTGAAAATGGCGAGTTCTGGGCTTCTCGCCAACTTCATTTGGGGTGTGAAATTTCTAACTTACGTGTTGAAATTCTTGGAATCTTATCAGCAATTTTTTTATATATATATAATTGGGAATGGTTCTCCCACCCACAAAATGACCTACTTCCCTTTACCTAGCAGTTATGGGGGAGCAAGAGGGACAGGCATGAGAGGGACCTTCGTGGAGTCGGGACCTCAGCCCACATGCAGCCCACGGCCCTCTCCTCAGGGCCGGCGGCCCCTGGCGCACAGCACTCCACAGCCCGGGGAAGTCACCGCACCGCGTAAGGCAGGAAGCCAGAGGCACCAAATCGATCCCCATCCCGGGCTATCTGAGGTAGAGGGAGAAGTGACAGTCAGAGGAAGCTCCAGCCTCTACTTCCTCAGTCCCTTCTCCAGCATCTCTCATGGACCCTTCCTCTGGGAGTATCGTATTGTTCTTTCCTCCAGAAGCTTCACGACCTTCTCAAGTTTGCTGCCTAAGCAACCTCCTAATGTCACTTTGTGTTTTCTCACTTTGGAGTATTTTTACCCATGAGTGTGAGGAACAAGGAAGCAACATGGGGTGGAAGGAGAGTCCTCGCCCATCACTCCTGTACCAATGAGAGCGTCGGACGAGAGGAAGAGAGCTCGCCAGGGGCGGACGGCGGCTCCCACACCTTGGAAAGCGGGGCCTGGGCCCTCTGACATTCCAGCGTGCGGGAAT
>VBSM01003176.1:72680503-72768603 GCA_008086735.1 Cheirogaleus medius | reverse complement strand
CCTGGGCTGAGGAAGGAGCCACATGTGGCCACCCAGAGTAGAGACTTATCCTTTCCTAAAGTCATTTCAGGTTAGAGAGTCCAACCGAGAACCTACAAGGAGCCCAAGTATACTCCACAGAAAGAACCAGACATCTGCCAGGCCCAGGGTGTGAAGCCACCTGGCAAAGTAAGAATTACTCATCCCCTTAGCTTCCCCTTTCTTCCTCCCAGGGCAGGAACAGAAGCAGAAGCGTGGGAGATGACCAGTTCTTGCCCCTCCCCTCTGCTCCTGCCTTCAGGCTGACCCAGGTCTACGCTAGGAGAAGGTCAATGCGTTGACATTAAGCCAAGTCAGACATGGCGAATAATACCTTGGACTGGACATTAAGTATTTGAAATTGAGTCCATGTCTACAACCCCAAATCACCATAAAGATGGACATTTTCTAAGAATAAACAGAAAAACTCTGGGATCTGTCAGAATTTTCATCCAGGATCCAAGGAGGAAAACCTTCACTGAATCAAGTTTAAAGGGACAGTGAGAGGCAAAATAAAGTTACGCTTGTTTTAGACCTGATTCCGGTTTGTTCAGTTTACCTGTTATAATACATTCCCACTTACTTAGTCAGAAACAATAGGGAGGATAAGGTAAAGTGGGAAATTGACTCTCTGATTACCAGACAGAGGTTTAAGAAACAAATTTTTATAACAGAATGTTCAGAAACTTTCAAATCTGTGTCTCCAACCAGACTTCTCCGAGTTAGAGCCATGTCTATTTCAACCTAAGAGTCCCACAGGCTTTTGGGTTGGAAGAGTACATTCAAAGAGGAATGTCCCCCACCTCACACCTCTCTTCCTCCAAGGCTCCATACGTGGGATCTTGCACTGGCTTTTTTATTCATACTTTCATTAATAAATAAGTCGGAAAATGCCTAAAGAGCACTTGGTACTTTGCTGAGCAGAAAATGTACATTTATTATTATAAACTGATTAAGGGAAGGAAGGAAGGAAGGAAGGAAGGAAGGAAGGAAGGAAGGAAGGAAGGGGCCAAGTACATACTCCATCACACATATAAGTGTGTGCCAGCCCATATCCATGTTCATGGCCAAGGGTCCACAGATTGGTCATACATGAGGGCATGGCGTTTAGTCACAGCCACTCACCATAAGAACAGGCATTTCAACACTGCAGGTGGAGTCTGGTCTTCACTTGGTAATGTAGACACCTGTGGCAAGCAAGCAGGGGTGGTGATGTGGTTGGCAGGACACAGCATTAGAAGATGTCTTTGCAGCCTTGATGCATCACGCAAAACCTTGGGAATTTGAGTAAGCTATTTAACCTCTTTAAACTTCAGTTTTCTTATCTTTGATGTGGCAATGACAATAACAACTCTATCTACCTCTGAAGTCGATGTAGTGGATGCTGTGTCCAGGTTCCCCTTGAGGACAAAGTTCTCATATCCCCAGGCCCCAAGAGTGTTGCCTGATGATGGTTCTCCCCTGAGTCCTGCTCTGGGAATTGCTCTCAGCCTTTCCTAAGATCTGCCTATCCAGGATCTTCCTACTCCTGAATGAAACTTTCAAAAGCCTGTGGGACTCTTAGGTTGAAATAGACAAGGCTCCAGCTCAGAGAAGTCTGGTTGGAGACACAGATTTGAAAGTTTCTGAAACTTTTTGCTCCTTCCTCCATGAATCCAGGTTCAAAACATCTCCAGAGCCCAACTCCTCTTCCACGCCTTTATGTTTACACCATAGGATATGCCTCCATCATCTCTCACCTAAATTCTTCCAATTCATCTCCCTCATTCTGCCCTAGACCCCTTGCAGCCTGAAGGATCCCTTTAAAAACAAACTAGGCTACCTAGGCCATGTCCTTCATGTCTTCCTACCCCCTTAGCATAAAAGCCAAAATCCTCCCGGTTGCCTACAAGACTCTGCAGTGTTCTACCCTGGCTCACCCTGCCTGGGAACCTTGCAATCTCATGTCAAGATCCAACACTCTCTCCTTGTTCATGTAGTTCCAGCCACACTGGCCTGCTCGCCCTTACTCAATGACACGAGGCACGCACGCTGCAGACATCACATCTTGGCACTTGTGAGTCCCTCTGCCTGCAATGCTCTTCCCCACGTGACTTGCTCCCTCTCTTTCTTCTAATTGTTTTGCAGATGGTTCCTGATCAATGAGGCCTTCCCTGCCCACTGCACTGAAAATTTGCAACACCTTATTCCTTGTCCTGTTTGAGTTTCCTCCTTAGCATGCATATCCACCATCACACTAGATATTTAACTTACGTATTTGTTTATTGTCTGTCTCCTCCCATTAGGGAGGAGGTAAGTTCTGTGATGGTAGGAATTTTTGCTTTGTTTTGTTCACTGCTATATCTTCAGCACCTAACACAGTGATAAGTGTTCAATAAATATTTACTGATAGAATGAATGAATTAATAAAAGATGAGAAATTTCCTTTAAAAAAGCAACTTTTTTTCTGTGATTAAATGTTCAACAGAATTCAGATACTCCTGATGGAAGATCATAGTACTTGAACATAGCATAGTGATATTGCATCCAAAGGCACATGAAAAAAAAAATCTGTGGAGTTGGTTAGGCAACGATAGCAATGAATCCTGAGAATTGACATTATCAACATCTAACTCCTACTTCATCTTATTTCTGTGAGACAGAGCCAAGGAATGACACATTTGAATTATTGTGACATCTTTTTTTCTTTGCCAAAGAAACTGATGAGAAAGGTCTGTGAGATTTTAAGGGCAGATGCTACCATAGAGTCTGTAATTTTTTTCTTTTCTACCATTTCTCAAAGCACTAGGGTTTACGAATGTTCAATCTCATCATTGTTTTCTATGAGAGACACTGAGCCCGGGTGTCCTTTCCAAAAGACAACTCTAGATGATAGAAACAAATCCTGTCTTCTGCAATTTCCCTGGACTCTGTGTCCCGGCCCCAGGGCCAGCTTCTCAGGATTTAGATGAGATTCCTCACTCAGTTGACAAAAGGCTGTGCTGGAACCATTAACAGAGTCATCTCTGGCTTTCTCTATTAGCCCACAATTTGCCGTGCTGTGTTTGCCAGTGATTTCTTTGCCCTCCCAAATTGCTGGAGTTCACATAGTTGGCAGTGGTTTGGAGGGGATGGTTCTCCCAGCAACACCTGACAGAAAAACAAATATGAGTCAGAAACTCTTTGGTCTCAGGAGTCTCAGTGTCTCCAGCTTTGCCAAATCTCTGTGTTTGCTAGCCAGTCACTCTTTGCAAAGGGAGAAAGTGGATGAAATACGGAAAGAGTCACACTCACATTCTTCCAGGCATTCTAAGAAATGTGACTGTGCCATCACAAGCCCTATTGAAGCTTTCGCATAAACTCCTGGGATCAATCTTCCCCTTGGCGTGTGAGACAGCTCTGATTCAGACGCTGGGAATAGAAGAACCCATGGATTGTCCTCAGAGATCATGTCTCACACCCCTAAGGGAGTTCATTGTTGTACATCCCTAGAGAAAGGGAGTCAATGATTTGAATAATGAGAAATTTCAGGCCTGACCATTTGTGGGGATAAGGGACTGGGGAAAAAGAAAAGAAAAATCCATTGCTAATATAGAAGAAGGCAAGGCAAAGGAAAATTATATTCAGTTGCCCCCCAAAGCAGGTGCAAAACTGTAGTACAGTAATTTTTCAGTCTTGGGAAGGCCTTCAGGGATTCCTTATCAGAAAAGTAAAAGATGTATATAGAAGACTGACAGCAGAAACAGAGGTTTTCATGCTGGGGTCCCGCTCTACCATTTCAGAGGGGTCACAAAGAGCCTGATCATTCCGAACTTGGCAAATAGTCAGTGGGAAAGCAGCCCTGTCTATCTATCCTCCAGCCCCCGGACATGCAGGTTGCCTGGGTGCTGTTTATGTTTTGATTGACAAGTATATGCTCTGTCTAGGTAAGTAGAGAAGCATCTCTTGCAAGGATGTTTCAAAAAAATGGCTGTCTGGAAAGATGACGCCACACCAGGCAACGCAAGAGCCCATCCAAATACCGGTAACCCAGGTGAACATTAACAGATGAGGCAGACACTTGCATAAGGAGACTTACTCTAGGATCCCACAGTGCAATGGAGATAGGCAATGTGATACATATTTATTCTTAATTATTTATATATCTTAATCATTTGTATATCTTCCAACCAAGAATTATTTGTCTTTAAGGAATGATCTTGGTTTGTATTATTTGTGCTTGTCATATTGTTCTCAAACTTAGGAAGAGAAAAAATTCACTTTACTTTCCCGTTCTCTCAAACTCTTTAGCATGGCACTCAATATTCTTAATGATCTTGTGCCACAAGCTTACACATTCCTCTACTGATACTCCCATCATCCATACAGTGTATATAGCAAAATCTGAGTGCCTGTCATTCCTTAAACATGCATAAACCTTTGCTTACTCCCTTCCCTTTGCTTCCCTGCAACCCCACTGGATCAATCAAACCCTATTCATTATCCAAGGCCCAGCCAAAATAACATCTCTTTTGGGGAAACCAAAATGTCTTCCAAAGCAGAATGTATTCTTGAAAGGGTGATCCTTTAGCATATTGTGCTAGCCCTACTACAGCATTTGCCATACAATGGAAGAGTTCATTGTTCATAGGCCTCTCTCTCTCTCACTTACTCTATTATAAAATTTTTGATGGACTGATCTGTATCTTATTCATATAACCCATGCCCATCATTAAATGCTTGATGAATGAATGTGTGAATGAAGACAGAATTTATCTCTTTGCTCTCTCACTTTTTCACTCTTTTTTGTTTTATAGAAAAGAAGTCTATAGTCCAGAGAAATTCAAAGTCTTTCTCTACATAATATTATCAAAACCAAAAAGTCAGAATTAAATCAAAGAGCCTTGTTGGTTCCAGGAACATATTTAGTGTTAGGACAACTATAGTTTTGCTACCACTGACAAGAATCAGGTATATAGTAGGAAAATATCATAGGTAGTATAAAGAAAGCAATATTTTTTATTAATATTCTGAAACTTTAGGTGAAGGCTTTTACATGTTTTGTAAAACGTATGTCTTTAGCAAAAAAGAATATTCCTTCTAGATTTGACCTCTTCTCTCCCAAAACTCCCAACACACACTCAAACCCACAGACACCACCAAATTCAAGTGTTGATAGTTCTTGAGTGATACTGATGTCACCAGAGAGAGGACAAGAAGTCAATTTTCAGAATCATCTCAATGGTGATTCCTGAGAGTGGGAGGTTGAGGCAGGGATTTTGACTCTACTTTCCATTATTTACACATTATAATCCTTCAAGTACATGTGAGTGGTCAACCCTCAATCTTTGGCAAGTGGAAGCCTTCATGCTAGAGAAAAATAATCTGATACTATAAATAATTCATGTAAATTCAATGGGTAGAAGGATCTTAAAGGATTCAAATAATATTGTGCTTATATGTCTCATAGAATTGTCAGAATCTAAGACCAAGGCAAAGACTACCCTCCCTCTGGGCTCCAATTCCTCCAGTTCCCAGGACCTCAGACAATGTTAGGAGTGATGATCAAGGAGTTTCACCTTACACCAGAAAGTATCTCCTTGTGAGCGACTTTTTGGATGCTACTGAAAGTGAGAAAGTGTAATTTCATCATTATCACATCAACATGAGCATTGATGTGTTTATAATGTACAGGAGTATTCCTAAAGCATTTGGCCATAATTGCTGGGTCAATTCACAGGGCATTCGAGATTCTCCAAGAGAGCTATGGAACAGGATGCTAATGGCATGTAGCCTTGATGGAATGTCGAAGTGATAGTAGTTTAAGATACACCAGATATCAGCAAGGGTAATGGGCAAAAGGAGAAGCAGAACTTTGCCTCTATAGGAAGAGAAAAGGGCTTAGTATAACTATAATGTCACTTTTATTCCACAATCATCATCCTCATTCTAACACTAAGTAATCATTATCAGCAGCCACAGGGTCAGGATGCTGCTATTTCACACAAACACACACACACAGACATGCACAAACATGCAAATGTATTTAAACAACCTCAATCTCTGCTCGGTTCTTATGTGTGCTAATGGCATGTAGCTGTGATAGGAAGTCAGCATAAAGATAGTTTAAAACACATGAGATATCAGCAAAGATGGCAGGCAATCTTAAAATAAAATAATAAATATACACACACACACATTACAACAAGAGTGATAAGGGTGCACAAAGGTAAAGTGGTATGTGCACATCAGAATGCTTGGAAGAGTAAGTCTTCTTCATTACATGTAAAGTCATAAGATCATCAGCTTACTTTCACCGGAGTCTTATATATTCTGATCTTTATACCAGCATCCTTTACCTAAGTATCTCAGCCACTTCTATGATGCCTTCTATGTATTGATAATATCCTAATCGCTGAAGTCTAGACCCACAATTCTAACTACCTGTTGGTATTAGATATTGGTGTTATACAGACACCTCAAATTCAATACATCCAAAAACAGATGACTGCAATGGGTCAAAACTTAGGTCGTTTTGATACTTAGCAGGTGGACTGTGTTATTGTGCTCAATGATAAAAAATTTAGAGCAGTGTTTCTCAATCTTTCAGTGCCCCATAAGCTAACTACTTCATGAGTACACATGAACCAACAACTTTTATGTTTTTAAGAATTCATCGCAATTTTGAATAGTTAAAAATAAATATTTTAAATTAATATTAATTTATTTATATCAGGAAGAAGGAGGATGATATTATTTCAAATTGTAACATGTTACTAAAAGGGAACATATTCCCTGTTTCAACTGAGGCCCCAGGACAATAGCTGCCAGTACTGTTTCCTTTCAAGGTGAAGTGATATACTATTTATAAAAGTGTTCATTAAGGCCAAGAAGGGAGTTTGAGATTGAGAATAGAATTTCATTATGTTGTAGTGTTGTGACATTTTCCTTGTCCACCCCTAGGGGACATAGGGAGATGGTCCACCCAACTCACTTCAAAGCTAAAAAGAAGGGTTCAAGGAGAAAACTCACAGAGCTTGAGATGTGACCCCCGAGTTTGTGGGACAAAGTAAACTTGTGTTTGACTCACAGCAGAAAGATATAAAGGTAGAAAGGCTGAGTGAAACAGAGTGGAGATTGTAATTACATATTTACATTTGCATCTATGATAAATCAAATATATATGTTCACAGTAGACAAGAATATTATTTTACAAAAACCTCGATATTCAAGAAAATCAAATAACAAAAAACTAAAGGGGAAATGGGACCCAAAGAAAAATGTCCAGACACATAAGAAGATCAAATGACCAAAAATCAACAGATGTTAAAAAAAACAACAACACTGTTAGGTGAGCAGAAATTAGTGTTATCAGACATGGATTTTAGAATATCCGTGATTATTATTCAAGTAAATAGATGGCAAGAAGGTGAGTTTCACCAGATAACTGTAATCTATAAAAAGAATCAAATGGGAATTATGGAAATCAAAAACACAGTAACCTAAACTGAGAATTTGATGTATGAATAAACAACAGATTAAACATAGTAGAAGAAAGAATCAGTGAACTGGAAATAGACCAATAGAAAATATCCAGACTGAAATCACAAAGAAAGAAAAGGAATTGAAAGTACAAAAAAGACTATAATTGAAAAGACCACAAGAGATAATGAGACACCATTAAAAAAAAAATCTGACAAGAATTAGTCTCCAAAGGAAGGGGGAGAAATAATGTATCAGAAATAGCATGTGATGACAGACTGGCTGCATATTTTGCAACACTGACAAAAAACACAAAACCATAAACACATAAAAATTCTAGAGGTTTTACCAATGTCAAGCAGTATAAGGACAAAGAAAACCACACCTAGGCACATCATAGCTACTCTAAAATCCATACCTGATAACTCTAAGAAATCTCACTGAAAACTAAAGTCAGTGAGTAAAGGTTCATTACCTTCAAAGAGCAATAATAAGACTAATGGCTGACTTTTCAACTGAAACTATGTCTAGAAGACAATGAAATGACATTTTTAAAGTGCTGAAAGGAAAAAAAAAAAAAAAAAAAAAAGCCCTGTCAATCTGCAATCCTGTAGAGAAAATAGACCTCAAAAGTGAAAGTGTAAAAAAATAATGTTGTTCCTATCTCATGACATGCATAACAGTCCATTCTAAGTAGATTGCAAACCTAAAGGTAAATTTAAAAAAGAAAGAAAGAAGGAAAAAAAAGAAAGCTAAATTCTGAAAACAAAATTTAAGAGAATATCTTCATGGCATTAAGGGTAACCGTATCTTTCTTACACAGGACACAAAAGTTACTAACTATAAACAAAAAGACTGATAAATTATATTTCAGAAACTTGGGAACTTCTGTTCATCAAAAAACATCACTAAGACAGTAAAAAGACAAGCTCTAGCCAGGGCAAAGATATTTTTACTCCATGTTGTCTGACAAAGGATTTACATTTACAAATTGTAAAGAACTCCAGTAAAATAGTGAGAAAAAGACCAAGAGCCCAATTTTTAAATAATGGCCGGAAGACTTATTCAAATATTTCATAAAATATGATATCCATATGATCGGTAAGCATTTGAAAAGGTGATCACCATCACTAGTTATCAGGGAAATAGCAATTAAAACAATAAGATATAAGTGCTAGAATGGCAAAAATGAAAAGGATGGAAAATATCAAGTGTTACAGGGATGAAGAGCATCTGGAATCATCATTGATGCATTAAATGGGTACAATGAGTTTGGGAAACTCTTTGACAGTATCCTCTAAAGCTCAACACATACCTATCCAACAAAACTGTGTACCAAAAGACATGCAAGGAATGTTTAGAGCATTATTTGCAATAGCCAAAAGTTAGAAAAGTCCAAATGCCCAGCACTTCATACATACTTTTCAAATAGCATTTATTCATTCTGCTCTAGCAGACAGTTGTTCATGCACCTGGTCCCACTGACCCTCCACCAGCCCTCAGCCTCATTAAACAAGGACCTCCCGTTACTCAGGGACCCTTTAGTGAATAAAGAGATCTAGGGTGGATTCAGCAAAAGAGATCTAATTTGTCTAAATGGAATGACATTATAATTTTGATTTCAAGGTCAAAATTAAAAGTTCCCTTTGAGCACTCATATTCTCATTGGCCAGCTATGGGGCTCTATGCTAATCTAGCTTTGGGAACATTCTGCTGAGATTGGAAGAGAAATGAGATTCTACATCTGTAAAGAATTGATATGCATCTACGCAGAGTTTATCTGGGAAACTTAGCTTTCCAATGATAATTAGGCAGTGGAGAGCAGATATATTTCCCAAGCATTTCTGTGACAAGCATATAAATTGTAGGAACTGCATTATCAATTACTCAGTTCATTAATAACAGAAAACAGTTAATGAATATAAAAAAGAGTGAAAATTTAAATTGTAATATGTTTTTCCCCTTTTTATTCTATTTACACTATAGCACACCTTATAGTCTTTTGGAAATAAAGTTTAGTGCCTAGATACATTATTAAGCATAGACATGGTGTTCTAAGTGCCCTGTGTTTTTTAATGCTAGTGAATAACACCTTTCAAAGATAAGCTTCTTTCCTCACATTACCTTTGCTCAACACCTACTGAATAGAGAGCCTACAAAGAGGACGCCTTCCACACCTTCTCTCTCTGCCTGCACGAGTCCACTTAGAAGCATATACAGCGTTGCAAATTACAAAGGAATTTTAAAGCCTAAGTGGCTGATCTTTGAATTCAGACAAATTCCTTATTTGTCCCTAGAACTTTCAGAAGCATTTTCCAAAGTGCACATAGATGATCACGTGCACTAGGAGATGTAAGTTGAGGGTGTTTTCTATCAATCTTCAAGGGAGGGGCCTTGGCACGTGCACACTGATGATAAAGTTCCAACAGAGGGTTAACTTGGAGACAAGGCACAGGAGCATCGTGGTCTTGGTGAAATCACAATGAATTACACCTTGTTCAAACCCTGGACCCACAATTTTCCATCTGTGGAAGCTTGGGCAAGGAAACTGACCTTCCCACATTTCAGAGGTTTTCATCTGTCAAAAGGAAATAAAAACGCTTGCCTTAAGATGCTTTTGTGCAAATTAAATGAAATAACTCATAGAAAATACTTTAGCCTGATAAGGCTTGGTACAGAGGAAGCATTGAATAACTATTAGGCTTATTATTATTATTATTATCACCACAAAGATTATTATTATTCTATTATCTCTGACACCTAAAGATAATTTCCATATCAAAGCACAGCAGCACTATTTGACCTCATTTGGGATAGAAATGGCCCTCTTTTTATTCTATATCCTTTTTTGTACTCACTTATTCACCCACTATGAATTTGTTTTGTCTCTTTTTATAATATCCATGGGACCAGAAATATCTTTTGAATGAATAATAATAACAATAATTAGCACAAACTGAGTCCTCATGTGAGCCAGGCACGGATCTAAGGGCTTTATACACATTATCTCACAACCACCTTATGCTGCAGGTACTTTCATTATCCCCACCTGACAAACTCACTAAAAGAATTTGAATTTAAACCGTAATATTTGTACCCCCATAATATGCTGAAATAAAAAACAAAAATAAATAAATAAATAATAAAATGAAGGGCTCATGTGATTAAATCAGGGGGGAAAAAAAAGAATTTGAATTTATTTCTTCTGTCTATTGCCCAGACTCACGTTTGTTGTTTGGCCTCCAGGAAAGAAACTCTTTCTTGCATTGCTCTGATGGTGGTGTGCGTGGGGTGCAGGATGGCATAGAACTTGGTGGGGGTGGGGGGATGCCAGGCAATGACCATGGAGGCCAGCAAAGGTGTCACATGGGAGAAACGTGTGAGCTGGGTCTGAAAGGAGGAGGAAAGGCTCTCCAGGCAGAGCAAAATCAGAAAAGGCAAGAGCAGCCTAGGCCTTCTGGGGACTGGAAGTCCTGCAGGGTCTGGCACTGAGGGAGTGACACAGGTGGGTACAGGGCAGCCAGGGGCCAGATTGAGGAGGACCCATCACCAAGTTACAGTGCGTGCACTTTGCATTGTAGGATGGTGGCAATGGAGCATCCCAAGGGTTTAAGCTGGGGTTTTTACATGGTCCTTTCCATACATTTCCTCTTACAAGGATTCCTCAGAGGTAGTGTGGAAGTGGTAATATCAGAATCTAAGATATAGAGGAGATAGAATATATGGAAGAAGGAAGGACCAGCAGGAGGTCAGTGGTGGTGGAGCTAGAAAGGAGAGACAGATTCCAGAAAGACAGGTGTCATGGCTGATGGGATGTGGCTGGTGAACAGGTGGGCACAGTCTAGCAAGATCCCCAGTCCCTGTAGCCTGGGGGATGGTGATGACAATAAACCAAACAAAAACACAAAACAAGATGTGGGATTTTTTTTCTTTTTAGTTGGTGAGGAAGGTAATGACTTCAGTACTGGACATGTTGAGAGAGAACTGATGAGAATTTGCTAAATTCCTAAATTTCCAGGATGCCAAATGTTTAAAAGAAGACGTCTCTGCCATCTACTCTATCTCCTAAGTCACTGTCATCTCATGTAGTTTATTTCCTTTTTATTCATCAAACATCTTAAACATCATGAGTGTCTGCTTCCCTGTCTATCAGATAGAAAGGTTATGAGTATGGTGGTAACAATGAAATGAGACCATTTGTATTAAATGAGATAATACGTAAATCCATAAATATACCTGGCATGAAGTAAGTGCTGAAAAGTTGCCAGCCTTACCATTATTATTTTCCTTTCCTTATAATTCTGTACTATGTATTTGTTTTATCTTCCTAACATCACTTTCAGATCATTACAAAGTCACTTACAAATATAGGTAAATATTTTGGTTGAAGATAATGAAATGTTCACAAATATTCAAGGAAACCCCAATATTTTTCTTCTTTTTTTTTTTTTTTTTTTGGGAGACAGCGTCTTACTCTGTCACCCAGGTTGGAGTGCACAATCAATGATCCTAACTCACTGCAGCCTCAGACTCCTGGGCTCAAGTGACCCTCCTGCCTCCGCCTCCTCAGTAGCTGGCACTACAGGCACATGCCACCATGCCCGGCTAATTTTATTATTTTTTGTTGCCCAGGCTGGCCTCAAGTGATCCGTCCACGTTGGCCTCCCAACATGCTGGGATGACAGGCATGAGCTACCATGTGCAGCTCCTATTCTTTCTTAACACAACTAAAAAACGGGCTATTAAATCTCTTTTCATAATGAAGATGTTATTTATTATATATACATACACACATATATACATATATACATAAATAACATATTAGTGGTTTATTGAAAAATGAGTAGTGGAGTTTTCCTGTATTCAAATATTTATGTTTGCCAATCTTTAAAAGAGGATTTTCCCTGTGATAGTTATCACTCCACAAATTGCTTTCACAAATTCATTTTGCATTGCCTTCTCTTTTTTTTTTTTGATGTCTTAAATAAAGACCAGTATTATTTGAATGCCATCAATGTGAATAACAGACACATTATTTTTCCTGTATTTTTTGTCTTCAATCTCCTTTGTGATTCTCATATTTTTTGTGTATCTCCTCTATTTTAGTGAGATGAATGTCCAATTGTTCTCCCATAAGAGAAATGACACATTAATGAGAGTATGCTAAATATACAAGGATGCATGAGGAAATGATCTTTCCATGAAATCTGGGGAGTCCAAAGGGCAGGACCTGTCTGATATGGGGGGAAATTTTTGATTCTGGTTTCAAAGGAGAGAAAGTTGTATTTTCAATTCCTTGAGATCTATGTATGAGAAGCCATTTTGCATGGCCATAGGAAGGCCACCTGATAATGCTACAATTGAAAATTCACTCCTTGGGCAGAATTTCTGATACACTATAACAATGAAGCAGTCTGCACACTTAATAGCATGAAATTTGGGGAAGAATTGACAGTCTACTGTATATCTAAAAAAGCTCAGCCTAATTTGAGGGCAAATTTTGTTAATAATCCAGGACATAAAGGTTTATCTCCCCCTTCCAAAATAAAAAATAACTACAATGGCAATAAAATGCCTTTAGTTAAGCTCTGCTTGCATGAAAGTATTGCCCATAGCATCAAATCTTTTATGCTGGTGGATAGCTATGCTTCAACTCCTCTAGATCTTAAGCAACATACATTTAACAGCATGACACGTTAAAGGGAGAACAAATTTCTTTTCTTCACACCAGATGGGAATAAGAAACGTGAGTGCTGTGCACAATGAAACAATATCTATAAATCTAGCATTTTATCATCCGATTTCAGACTATAAAATTAGAAGATTCATCAGTTACGACTCCACTCATGAAATATACCTGCCGAGGTTTGGGGTCTCTGTGGGAAGACTGATACAGATGACACCTTCTGAGGGGTGAAATCATACATCAGTGGGTGTCACTGCTAGCAGGAGCCGTGACTCTCGTACCCAGCTGCAATTACGCTCTGCTATGGGATGTCACGATTGTGCCCGGAAACAGAATTATCAGGAATCAGCTTATTAACAACTCTGTAATTCATGGACCTTATGGAGATCTGATCTGACAATTTTTCTACATGCAGAAATATTCCCAAATAATATTCATGTCATATTCAAAATTGACTAAAAATATTTTTCTATTATCAGGAAATTTGTTATGTTTCTTAGGAGGGAAAAATAAGCAGTTTTTCTCTTATTTCTTCTCATCCCTCTTTCTCCCAGTTTCTCATTATTCTAAGGCACATTCACGCCATTTGCCCTCGTGGTTCTAACAATGACGTGATATTTATAAGGTGTTAAAGATTTTTAGAGAACTTTCCACATTCACTATCTCATGTTCTCCTCAAGTAACCCAGAGAGGTTGGAGCAGAAAAAGCTTAATGATTTGGCCAAGAGTTGGGATGAAAAGTCACATATTTTGAATACTTTTCCAGTGTGTTTTATTTTCCTTTATCGTGCTATGCTATGGCACATCCTTTCCCAATATCTTCGTGATATGAGCAAACTAGGTAAAATACATGTCAGAGGTTCTTTGTTTTCTGTATTCGTTTTTTCTTTTTCTTTATGACAGAATACCTATGGAACACAAGAAAAAGAACGTAGAATCCTCTGGAATCCTCTGCCCATTTCCTCTCTATTTGGGTCATATCAGATGGGCATTTGCCTCCAGGTGGGCCTGTACCTTCTCCTAGCTTAGTCTGTCTCCTCTACCACCCTTTGGATTCTGTGAGCCAACAAATTCCCTCTTATGTACAACCAAGTCTACCAGAGCTGCAATATTGTTCACACTACAACTCTAATGCAGAGAAAATGTAAAATATAAATTTGTGTGGTCTTAGCAGGGAGAAAATGTACTTGATTTTCTCTAATCTGGGATAATTTCTCAATCTGTCCTCTATCTGCAAACCTCTCTCCTCATGGTTGGGGGTTGGATAGAGAGAAGAGAACTCGCCTGACTGGTAGCTCTGGAGCACAGAGGTTCTTGGAGCTCCACAGCTCTTCTGGCCTCTGATGAGGTGTCTTTGGTCCACCCGATCACTGTTTATCCCAGCATCCGTCACGGCTGCGGCCCCTGGAGGGTGTGACCATGAACTAGCCTCACCCTGCTGGCACCCTCGTGGCCCCGACCCCACTGCCAAGTCCTCCCCTCAGCTTGCTGTGTGTGGAACACACCGAGCCTTTCCCACATCCTCTCTGAGGTGGTCTTCCCAGCCCCTGAAGCCTCCTGGGGTGACAGACAGAAAACCATCATCCCCAGCGCTTCTCATGACCTGCACCTGCCCTTCTCCGGCCCCTGGTGGAGGCTTTCCCTCTCCTAGCTCCTCTCTTCTCCCCTTTCCCCTGTCAATCTGCAGCAGGACCCAGTGGTCTCTCCACCTCTCTACCACTTGGGGCTTCCCTCACATAAAACCCTAGACCTCTTCCCAGCCTGACTCGCAGGCCTGCTCTGCAGCTAACAGGGTGACAGTCATCATCCTCCTACAGCAAAGGGGACAACAAAGGAGGGCTTCCGTGGGAACAGGACTCGAGAGGAAAAATTAAATAGATATGCTTAATGTTTGTTTTACACAAAATAGCCCTTTCAGCAAATTTACATTCTATAACGCAAACCTAGAATCCTAACCAATGCTGTCAGGTAGCAGAAGAACAGGTGACAGCGTTGAATCACTCAGCCAATTATCAACAATCTACTGAGCGTTTACTGAATCCAGGAACTCGAGTACAGCTCATCCCCCATCATTAAATTGCTCACGATCTAGACAAAGAAATAGATACTTGTGTTAAAAAAAAAAAAAAAAAAAGAAGGAAAGAAAAGAAAGGAAATGGATTCATTATGTTCCCAGAGGGGATGATCAAAAGGCCCCCACGGATGTGCAAGGGACCAATTGCACAGGGAGGAGACGAGGCCCCCTTCACGGTGCTGACAAGATGGCACCAGCCCAGCTCTGCAGCCCGGGAAGCTATCTCCTTAGCAGATTTGATTCCATTTATTAAATTCAAATCTCCGAACAAGGTGCCTCATAAGCCTGAATTCAAAGTGGGAGAAGGATCAAAGAAGATTATATTGTGCCTTATGTTTGGACCGTACAGAGGTGCAAATGCGCAGCTCAGGTCCACATTCTTGTTTACATCAATATAAAATGCAGTGAAATGGTGGTAGAATGTATTGGCAAGGACTCAGGGACACAGGCCCACACACTACCGGGGTCTCTGGTATGGTTCTCCTCCCAGAAGCTCCAGTGGCCCCTGGGCTTCCCCTTGTGTGACATTCAGATATGTTTGCATATTTAAATATGCTGCATTGTGTTGTCTTCTTCCCAGCCTATGTCTCATGTCATAACATAATCCTGACATAAACTAAGTGTCCAGTTAGCAAACATATGTTGAATGCATGGACTTTTTAGGATGGCAACTTGGCAATATGTATCAGAAGTTCTCAGTTTTCCTGAGGAATTTATCCTAAGGAAATAATATTGGATGTACTTGCATAATTATTTACAGAAGAGCTCAGGACATGTGGTTACACTAGGAGAAACCCAAAAACAATTGAAATGACAGCAATAGAATTTTATTTAAATAAATTGTGGTACTACTTTAAAAATGGCTACTTATGCAACCATTAAAAATGACAATAGTTGTAGTTAAATTGTATCACATTTTGGTAAATCTGTGTTTGTGTGTGTGTGTGTGTTTGTGTGTGGGGGGGTATAAAGGTACATGTTTAGGAAAGAAATCAGAAAGATGAGCCTTAATATGTTAATTGTGGTTATCTTTCGGTGAAAAGTTTTCAGTTCACTCTTACTAGCTTATTTTTGTTTCTTTCCTCAATGTTATAAAATGGACATATATTTCTTTTGCTGTAAGAGTAAAACGACAATGACAAAATATAGATTAATGGCCCCTCAGCATCTTGTACAGAAAGCCGGTTATCCAATCTCAAAGTCATTAGTGTGTCCCCATTTGCTGTACTGGTTTCCCAGTCCCCCATGGGAAGACATCCAAGTGTTTATAACAGGACTTACGCTTTCTGCTGTCCTTCCATCCTGCTCACCAGAAGATGCACGGGAGCAGTATATTAGGCAAGGTACAAACACGTCTTCAGTAAAGCATCCCTTTATATATGCAGGGACTGATCTGGACTATCCCAACCTGAATATCTCTTGTGCACACAACTACCAAAACTCGAACAGACCTCACTCCTAACATGAATGCAAAAGAAATAAGAACACCAACACTGACCCATCCCTCCTCTTAACAGCTAAACCCCTGGAGTGCCTCTGTTCAGCAGGCCTGCTAGCCTAGACCCGGAGCCTGCTCTTCCAAAGTCATTTTAGGGTGGGTCAGCACCCGTAGCCCCTCTGAACTCCCAGAAGATCTGTACTGGGCCCAGGCATTTGGTGCATGGGGAGTGCAGCGTGTATCCCAAAGCCACAAATGTCAGTTATCAGACTGTTCTTCTTGATCATGTGGAAAGAGATAGAGGAGGAAAGAGAAGGGGAGGATGATGACCAGTATTTTCTGAGCAGGAGGAGTAACTGCCTCAGGTACAATAGGGAAGTGTAACCTCTAGCCTTTTGAGGGTCCATCTTAAATCTCACTAAGCCTTGGCCATTGCCACCACTCTCTGGTCAGCCTTATTTATCTACATGTTTCACCTTGCCTTCTCCTCAGAGTTACAACTTGGAAACTCATTGTTTCATGCCATTTCGTGCATTTTTGTGCCTTCTTCTATGAAAGCACTTCTAATTCATCTTTTTCTAAAGGATTCATTTTTAGAAAAGCAGATTGGTGATAGAATTCCTAATGAAATGATTACTTCTTTAAAGCAATAGAAATGAGATGTCCTGACGGATCCTCCGGGATAATTGTTTCTTCAATAATGTTTACCATCATTATCTACCCTGAGCTTCAGATGCTACAGCTTTGGCCCCCAAAACAGCAACACAATTAATATGATGAAAAAGGAAGCATTTATAGTCACAAATTGCCTTCATCTTAGGTTGATCAAAGCACTCACTGATGATAACTTGTTCTGATTCACTCTAATTTTTGTGCCGCTCATTGCTACCAAACTAAGTGCTTTAATCCTTATAGGTTTGGTGGGGTTTTTTTAAACTGAATTACAAATTGAGGTGTCATGTGAAAGTTACTTAAGAATTTATTCTTTTCATAGTCAGCCTCCAAGTTGATAATCCTTTTTGCAAGGGTTCTCATTACAATTCCCTTGATGGGGGCAGAGCTCATGAAAACCTGTGCAAAGAAAATAAAACATGGCTTAGAAAGGGAGGCAGAAGAGAAGGAAGAGGAAGTTGCTAAATTAAAATCTGCTGTAAAACATTAGACACGGATTCCAAGCTTTTTTAATAGAAAATGACTGACTATACAGACTCTAAGAAGATTCCTTTTCAGACCAAAAGACAAAAGTGCAGAACTTTTTCTCCCAGTTTTAACCTTACATGCTGTTTTTTTGACCTCGCAAACTCTTTTCATGCAAACTCTTTGCCTGTCTTCTGTCGGCTTGTCTAACGCAAATTATATTGTATTGCCTGTACAAAAAGAGGGGGTGGGCTCATGGTTTTCAAATGGGTATTCAATTCACCTCATAATGCCCTGTCAGGACATTGCTGACAGAACTTGACTAAATAAATATTGAATTGAAAAGCATAGGCTAGAAAAATTACTTCTATCCAACACATATAAAAATAAGCATCTAGAATTCAATGCAGTTATTTTGTCCCTTACAACTTGGGTCCCCAACCGCCCTGGCTGAGGTCTGTGGCCTGTTGGGAACCAGGCTGCACAGCAGGGGGTGAGCGGCAGATGAGTAAGGCTTCATCTGTATTTACAGCCACTCCCCATCACCCACATCACTGCCTGAGCTCCACCTCCTATCAGATCAGCGGCAGCATTAGATTCTCATAGGAGTGCGAACCCTACTGTAAACTGCGCATGCAAGGGTTCTGAGTTTCACGCTCCTTATGAGAATCTAATGCCTGATGATCTGAAGTGGAGCTGAGGCGGTGATGCTAGTGTTGGGGAGTGGCTGCAAATACAGATTATCATTAGCAGAGAGGTTTGACTGCACAATAAATGTAATGCACTTGAATCATCCCACAACCACCATGCCTCCGCCCCAGTCCATGGAAAAATTGTCTTCCATGAAACCCGTCCTGGTGCCAAAAAAGTTAGGGACCACTGCCTTACAAAACCTAGGGTGACTCCCTTTTCCTAAAGAATAACTACACTTTCATTCCATGGCTCAAATTCTTTCCTAGAAATTTGCTGCCAACCCAGCTATATTTGGGGATTCTGAGTGATACGGAGGAAACTGGATTTCCTTTCTGGGCTGAAAAACAGCCCTTAGCATGAACACAGAGCACAAAGAGCTTTATTTCTTCTTTCTCTCTGAGTTTTCTGACACAGCCTGGCCAGACCTAAGAAATGCATCAGGTTCCATCATATCTTGTTATTAAATGAGCCCAAGTCACGAAACGCCCTTTTGACACATATATTACTGGGGCCCCAGAGAAATTTCTATAGTTGTGTACTTCAGGGGATCTTCCCAATCCCCAAGTCTCAAATTCCTTCAGTCTCAAAATGGTCAGGGGAAGTAGCTATAATATTGTTTTACTAATAATTTTATATTTAGATAGTGGTTTAAATTTTTAAAAATCTGTCCAGAGGTAAGGCTAACAAAGTACCATAACGAAGTACCACAGACTGCAGGGCTTAGACAACAGAAATTTATTTTCTCACAATTCTGGAGGTTAGAAGCCTAAGATCAAGATGTTAGCCCAGTTGGTATTTTCTAAGATCTGTCTCCTTGGCTTGAAGGTGGCCATTTTCTGCCAGTATCTTCATGCTGTGCCTCTCTGTGTCCTAATATCCTTTTCTTGTAAGGACGCCAGTCATGTTGGATTAGGGTTCGCCCTTTGGCCTCATTTTACCTTAATCACCTCTTTAAAGCCCCTGTCTCCAGATATAGGCCCATTCTGACATGCCCAAGTCATATGTTAAGACTCAACATATGAATTTGGGGGTCTCATGCATGGTCTCATTTTATTGACTAGGAATCTAAAATTCAAAAAAGAAAATGGCATCGCCAAGCTCACCCACCCATTAAGTAACATAGCTAAGATTGGCTTTCTGGGGCTCTGATTCCAAATGGCATGCTCTATCTATTAAAACCGGTTGCCACTCTAAAAACTAACATGTTTAACTGTTCAGCATGCACATGTAATGCCCTATCTCACTGAATCTCCTGAGGAAAGCAAATCAGATATAACCCTGGAATCACTTGGCCATCTCTTATGCATCTCTGATTTGAAAAGCCTAGGGCAGGAGAGGAGATTCTCCTAGACTCCTCCAGTAGCCTACTCTACCCACAACCTTTCCCCACTAGCTGGACCTTGATATTGAGATATAGTAGGACAATTTGACCAAATCCTGACTCTCAAAGAGGTCCCCCATTATTCTGACTGCAGCTCAGAAGCAAATTTGCCCAAGACAGCAGTAGGCTGGGGATTCATCACCAATGTTGCTCCCAACTCATCTCTGTCAAACTTCAGGTGGTCACCAAATCTGAGAGTGGACACACAGATCTAAGCATGAGGGGCTGGAAGATACACAGGTATTTCTGACTCTCTGGTGGAGTCAGCCCAAGAGGAAAGAATTGATTCCCATCATTTCAAAATGCCAAAATGGCCCTTGTATTTTAAATACAAAGAATACTATTTTCTTGGAGGGTTAAAAAAATGTCAACAGAAGTATCTGAATGCTTACTGAGTTTCTTCTAAAAACCAATAAAGCAAAATTGTGTTGCTAGGACTATGTGTTTGGTGCAGCCAAAATTTTTTCTCTGTGTGGCTACATAGAAGTCAGAAGACCTTAATTCAAGTACCTGATAGCAGTGTTAATGAGGACATCAGTAGATCTCTCCAGGCCTCAATTCTCTCACTTATGAAATGCAACCTAGACTAGATGATCTTTAAGGTTCTTACGGCTCTAACTTTTTAGTACAAACTCATCTTTTATCTTTTTTTCATATTTTTCCTCACCAACTCTACATAGATCCAGTTGGTACAAGATGCATAAACCAAAACGTGTTTCCTGGGTCCCTGACTAAGCCAATATTGACCTCCCACTACACTTGAACCTCCCATGTCACTCACGTGGCATCAGGGACTCGCCTAGCAGTGCAGGAGAAGGGAGGAGATCCTTTAGGAACAGAGGCTAAGAGGGCAAGGGCTCACAAAATGCTCAAGGCGGGGAACTGATGCCCAATTTAAGAAGGGCACAAATCCAGGAGGAGCCAAGAGTAGCAAATTCTAGATCTGGACCCACAAATTCATAACTAAGAAAATAAAAACAAGCCAAAGTAGGATGGGATGGAAAGGGACAGGGCAGAAGAGATGCTGCACGGACGGGTGTGCCTGGCTAAACGGAGAGGGCATGGCACCCACAGGGCATGCCACTGCTTTCCTTGCTTTATTTTTTAAACGATTTTATTTTTTTCAGAGCAGTTTTAGTTTCATAGCAAAACTGGAAGGAAGGTACAGAGATTTCCCATATACCACTTTTCCCATGCATGCATAGCCTCCCCCATTATCAACATCCCCCAACTGGAGTGTAATAAATTACAACCAATGAACCTACACTGATGCGCCATAACCACTGAAAGTCCACAGTGTCCATTAGGGCATTCTGAGTGTTGTGCATTCTATGGGTTTGGACAAATGTAGAGTGACACCTATCCACCCTTACGGTATCATGCAGAGTACTTTCACCTTCCTAAAAATCCTCTGTGCTCTGCCTCTAAATCCCTCCCGCAGCCCCCAACCTTTGGCAACCATCAATCTTGTTACATAGTTTTGCCTTTTCCAGAGGTCATATAGCTGGAATCATACAGTGTGTTACCTTTTTAGATTGGCTTCTCCCACTTACTAATATGTGATTAAGATTCCTCCATGTCTTTTCATGGCTTGATAATTCATTTATTTTCAGCAGTGAATAATATCCCATTGTTTAATGTACCACAACCACAATTTGTTTAGCCATTCACCTACTGAAGGGCAGCTAGCTTCCAAATTTTACCTGGCCACCTGTGACAAATTGTATTTTCCAAAGAGGGCCACAAGAATATCTCTTGTTCCTAAGCTTTTCTTTTCTTTTTTAATGTGGCACTCCCCCCTCAAGACATGGATTTTACTTTCTTAGGCAGATTTGTGACTTACTGGTAACCAGTAGAGCAGATAGAAATGACACCGAATGATTTCTGAGACTAAGGTATAAACAAAGCAGCTTCCACCTTGCTCATTGACATGCTGGCGTTAGCGCCCTGAGTCACCATGCAAATGTCCAACTGCCCCGAAATCACCATGTGTTGAGGAAACCCAAACTAGCCATGCAAAAAGATGACGTGGGGAAGCACTGAAGCTGCATCACCAGAGAGAGATGCCCAGCCACCATGCAGCTGCTCCAGCCCTCCTCCCCAGGCCACTCCACTCCACCCTGCCCTTACCCCACCCATATCCCACCCTATCCCCCTGCAATCTCTCGCTTCAACCACAGTTTGGCTGCAAGAGAGTGGATTCCGGGCCAGTGCACCCAGCTGAGCCCTTCATGATGTCCCAAGTCACAAAGGTTGAGAGAGATAATAAGATGATCGGCGTTTGAGTCATTAAGTTCTCCGTGATTTATTATGCAGCAATAGATAATCCACAATATCGGCTTTTATTCCTTGCCTTCCTTTCCCAATTTTGCTTCCAGTCTAAGTTCTTAAAGTTAGGTCTACAAATTCAGTCCTTTCTCTTCAAAGAAAACTTATACTGTAAACTGAGGCATCCAAGAGAAGGCGATCAAAGGTTTTAATATCATTCTCTGCTCTCTTCATTAAGAAATAAATCACCCTAGTATGATCATTTCTTCCTCCTGTTTACATGTAAATATTTTTAAGAACTGAACTGCAGCAATTGTTTATAATCGCATCCATATTATTATCCCAAAACATTCATAGTATTATTCCCAAACAGTCCAAAATTCCAAAAAACTGAACAAAATCAGTGATTTATTAGTTCTGAATTTCTCTCCTCCCAGAATCCATTGAACCAACCATATTTTATTGAGTTTCTCATTTGGAGGAGGAAATGGTTTGTCTTGTTTTTACCTTTTCCTTGCTCTTATCTTGACTATTAACTATTAGATTATTTGCCAATTAGATAACTGACATCTAAAGGCACTTCATTCATTAAAAAAGTAAAACAATAATGGCTCATCACTTAGGGAAAAAATGCAGAGGAGAAATGATCAAATTTTATAACATCATGGCTGATGCCAGGTAGTTGACTTTGGATATGTTTATCAAATCTCTGAATGCAGGCTGATGCTCTTAGTAGCTAATTTTAAGATGAAGAAATGTTTGCTTATCCAAACTGTCCTTAGGAAAATGACTGCACTGCATGTGTTTAATAAGAAGGGAAGAAGTGGAATTGGTTTGCAGTGTGACTCTTCTCTATGACATTCCTTACTCTTAGTGAAATCAACTACAATCATAGGAAGAAAAAAATCCATGCCATTTAAACTTATCTGTTAGCTCTGTAACTCAGAGAAGCACAATCATTCAATGTGGTATTTTCAGCATCAAAAAAATCCCCACCCTCAAAAAATGTTCATTTCCCCTGGAAATTGTTTTTACTATCACCACATGAATTCTGAAGAAAGGCTCGTTGAATATATTGTTAAATCAGTGTTGATTTAAACATGGATCGACCTCCCACATAGTTACCATCTCTGAGTTGTTGCAGGAACTGAAAGAAACAGGATGGAAACGACCACAATTTCCCAAAAAGAACTCCCTCTGCACAAATTGCCCTGGTATGAAAAATCTGAGTCCCTCCAACCCAGCATTTAAAGTAATTTGGTCTACAGTCACACAGGGAAGGAACACATAAGGGGACACTTTCTCATTTGTAGAATTCTTTTACCTTCCATAGAAAGCGTCTTTCTACAGTAAGGAAAAGGCCAAAGATCTTCCTCACACAGCTCAGGCTTTCTTCTTTGGCCTCAGCATTTGGGGCTGGAGATACTATTTGTGGAATAAGACTGAGGAAATGAGCCAAAATGAATTTCAGGCTTGCCAGAGCTTACAATCTTAATGTAAATTCAACAATTAGCAATGCCTCAGCTGTGAAAGCTGGAAAAAATTCCACCCATCAGATGGTGAGAGAGATTGGGTGGGAAAATCGCTCCCATCTTACTGTTGTTATTCTCCCATCTCCTGACTCCGCTCAGAACCTTGAAAGCAGACCTGGACCCTATCAATCCTAAACTCATGAGGCTCCGGAAAAGTAACCTCCTTATTAATCCAAAGTAGAACTATAAAGCTGTAAAAAGCCTAAGTAGGGAAAGAGATTTAAAATATGATATAAGAAACAGACTGTATCATCAGCTTCAAAAGCTGCCTAGGTTAACAGACATGGTTGAATGCCAAGAGGATCCAATTAAATTAAGATACTTGTAAGAATAAACAGCTTGAACGTGTTCTTGTCAACTTGAAGTATATAGTAGGTGTTATTCTGTAATAAGGCAATTTTTGTTCCTTGAGATGTTTGACGAAGGCAGAAAATACATGAGCATTATATTCCATGGGGTCCATGACCCCCTCTCCCCCAAGAACATTGGGATCTCCTTGCCTTATTTCCCCACCTTGGTCTTTTTCTAAAGAGAGATGAAAGATGTAAATATGTCTTTGAATATTTTCACCAATCCCACTGGAAAGAATACAATGCTATGGGAATTTCAGGGAAAAGATCTGAAATTCTAAGGACTTTACATGCTAAACACATTTATGGGGTTTTCCCTAAAAATCTTTCCTCCCTATTTTCATTGACAGTTATTATAGATGATGCAAACTTTGTGGCCATCCTCAAAGCCAAGAACCATGTTCCATTTCAACCTGTTAATCAAACATATCAACCTGGGCGTAAATCTGGCCACTTCCCTCAACCATTCCTCTTCATGACTTTTCCTCATTCCCTTCTATAAAATATTCCATTTCCTATTAAACTCACTTCTTCTGAATGCAAATCAAACAAGATCAATATTTTTTAACACAAATGTCCCCAATTTTTCTTCACCAAATATTCACTCAGCCTGTGTCTGAGTTTGTATCCCTCCCCCCAAAGTTGAGCCTGAGAAGACATTCCAGTACACGTCATTTTCTTGGGAATTGCTCCCAGGAAGCACAGTGTAGCTCTAGGGAAGCCAGATAAGGAAAGGAGGAAACTACGCAAAGGGTTTATTAACCAGTGAGCTCCTACTGTGGGCAACTGTGCCGAAATCCAACTGGGGACCTTCTGAAATACCAAATTTCACATCCCAGAATTGTCCCACCAAAGCACATTTATCCGGAAACTTGTGTCCCTCATTGTTTGAGGGTGACTTCCGAGAACTTTCTTGCTTCCCCAGAGCTTCCAGCCTGCACACTGCACGGTCAGGGTGCACTTCTGCAGCCAGAGAACATCCTCTGACAGAAAGACCTAGATGTTTGAGGGAGAAAGTCCTTAGTGTGGTTGGGAACTGTCCCCTACAGCGGACAGTGACCTTCAGAGAGGGCTGCCGCATATAGCCAGGGGTCCCACAATGATGCTTGCTACCACATATGCCTGATCCTTCAAATGCTCAGCTACACACAAAGGGGGTAGTTGTGTGTATTGAAAGAATAGTCAAATATTCTCTCCCCTTTTATTCTCTAACTGAATTATGATCCCTATTTGTATCTTTTTCCGGATAGAACCTTTAACCCAATCATTCATTTACACTTCTTTTAATCTGTACAAAAAGCTTCCTGCCTCCGTTCTGCAAACACTTGTTTTGAACCCAATTATCTCAGAGCTCTTCTCTCTCTTATGCACTGTCAAGGCAATTTACTTCAAATGAGCAAAGAGCTCCAGCTCATGGCCCTTGCTTTTGAATCTCAGAAAAAGATACTGGGGTATCTTTCTTAAGCCATGGGGCTGTATCATGGGTCTTTTTCAGAAATTTAAAAAATGTTTAATTATTTGACATTCACATTATTATTCTCTACCTCTTATATTTGCATAAGTGAAAACTAAATATGTTTATATTAGCCTCTTATTCAGTCAGCAAATATAAGGGCAGGGAATTTCATCATAGAAAATTCCTTAGGTTTTATATTTTAATCACAATTGCTTCTTTGTAAAAGAGTTTGTAGTAAAGTCCATACAGAACTAGACAAAAAATTATACATGTACCAAAAAATGTAAGCTACCATCCAGAAATTCATTTTATTTTCCATATTGCATATTAACTATTGATTTTTTAATCTTGCCATGTTATCCTCTTCTTATAACCTAGGCTGGTTTATTAACCCTTGTTCTTGGAGACTGTACCATCACTTCACCCACCCTCAAAAGATTTTTCTACCCGACAGTGACTTTTTCAAAGTAACAAATATATCTAAGAATTTTGTTGCTATAAACATGAGTTTACAGGGATTCAAGGATATCATTTCTCACCCACTGACATGGCCAAAGTATTATATTATATTTAAGATTCTTAAAGGTTGAAGAAACAGCCCTAAGGCTGTTGATGGGAGGGCACTGTAGTGTCTCCAGTCTGATTCATATTTGGAATGAACCCGCTTTTGGATTGCAGCAATAAAAAGGACATAATCCTTAAGTAGGTCTCAGAGAAGCTCCACTAATTTATGTGGCAGGCCTCAATCTCTTGTGAAGGTTTAATGAGAACCACATGCAGCAGAAAGTGTGCCCGGCATCTGTTGTAGCAGATAGCTCTGGAAAAGCAGAGGAATACTTCATGAGAAGAAGATATATCCAGACTTTTTAAAATTACAAGGATGACCCTAATAGAGAACTGGGGGGAAAGAGAACTAAAAATAGACAACTAGTGCAGCAAATATCAATCCGTTATATACTTTCTGGTCATTTCTGAATGTCCCCCAAAAGAAAAGCATGACATGGATAATTTATGTGCCTATTGAAAGTAATTTTCCAAGCATGAATGGCTGAAGGATTGTAATTTCTTTCGCCCCAATCATTATAGGTCTCCCAGAGGTCACACAAATAACCAGCATCCTTTCATCCTAAACACGACAAAGCTCAGGTTGAGATATGAGCCTATTAAAATTCCGTTTGAAAAAGAATTTTATTTTGCCAATGATCTCATTTATTAATTGCTGACTGCCTCTTAAAACCTTCACTGGAAGACAAAGAGACCTTCAAATCCTTTCTCTGAGAATTAGAGTGTTCATTTAAGGATTCCAGATGGGCTGTTTTTCAAGTATTAAAGTTTGAGTATTTTAACCACCAAAAGATGAAAGGAATTTTTACCCAGTTTTGTTCCAGAGTTGCCAGCCAGTAGTTCTTCATTCCCAGCCAAATTGAGCATCACTTTAAATTAGATTTACTCATGGGACCCTCAACAATCACAATCAACACAAGATATTAGGGAGTTTAGGAAATGGGTCTATTAAAGGACAATTAAAGCTGTCAGCCTTCGGGAGCTTATTTTCAGTTAATTCGATCCTGGTAGACAGTCAGCCCTAAACAAAGAGGTTTGCTTTACAACACAAGCTGAGATCCAGAGCTGGTTGTCTGAGCCCTGGTGATGGCTTTTGTTTCACTTTCAGCTGTTCCTCCAAATAAACAACTTCGGAATCATGTCAACTGTTTAAGTCCTCCTGGAAGCCCTCCCAATCACCAAGGAGGAATCTAGCCTGCACCCTTCAGAGAAGTCAGCAGTCAGAAGTCAGAAGCCCTGGGTATTGATTGGTTTTCCTTTTTGTGTGAAGTCTCATGGAAATGCTTTAAGACTGGGTGCTCCCCATCTGGCATATAGTCAATAGCAAGGAGTGCTTTACAGCCAGAGCGTGCCTGAAATTGCCCATCAAACGCTCAGGTTATTCATACTCTTTTATACAGTATTTTCACGTACAGTATGTGCCAGGGATTTATCCTGAAGAAACAGGTATTTGTGCAAAGATTTGTGAACAAGGCTGTTTGCTGCAGAATTAGATGCAGGCAAGACATAAAGTAGGTTAGTTTTGCCACTCCCTCCTGCCTCCTTCTCCTTAACCCTCCCCAAACCCCTTACCACTTCCTCCACCATAAAAGCCTCTTTAGTGTTACTGTCCTCTAAGGCCTTTACCTGGAGAGCTGTGTCCTCCACAGGTTGGAAGTTTGCCAGGACATGGGCCTTCCTCCATCAAAACCCACCTGTACGTCCCCCGTACTCTTGGTTTCATGCTCTCTGCGTTCTGCCAGGCTAGAAAATCAGGTACATTTTTTATACTAAGCTATTTGTGGATTAATATTCCCTCTACTATGTAGTATTTTATATTTTAAAATGAGATCTTCCCGAAGATAAGACTTTCAACCAAAAATGAGAATTGCAGGCTTCACGTAAACCTAGTCACTGGATTTTTGAGGTTTAACAGCCTTTTTAAAAAATATATTTTCAGTGTGTGTGTGTGTATGTGTGTCTCCGTTTATGTTTCTTTATGAAAAGATATTCATGCTCATTATAGAAAATGTGAGAAAAAGAAAGTGAAAGGAAGATAAACTTCATCCATATTCCTACCATACAGAAATGGTATTTTTTTTATATCCTATTATGTTTCCTTCCAGTCTTGGTAATATGCACAAATGTTTGTTTAGTCTCTGGCGTCATGATTATCATGTATGTACAATCCTGCATTCTTTTTTGCATTTTGCATATTTATTGAAAAATATCAGAAGAGCTGTACCCCAACAAGGTCTGCCATGAGGCCACACTTTATAGCAGTTCACCCCTTTCTTTGCTCATCAGCTTATCTAGGTTTACCAGGAATACTTTAAAAGCACTTGCCTAGTCTCTCTGGGTTTCTTATCCATTCCAATCTCTAGATTCAATTGGAAATCTTTGCCATGTCTAGCTGGTAAGCAAATTTCTCCAGGTAAAAGCACTCAAATACAGTTCTGGAACAGGGAAAGGACTCGTGTGTTAGAACAATGTGGATGCAGCTGAGGCAGGGAGGACACCAGGACACAGGCTAAGAAGGGCCACCAGCAGGAGGTTAAGGTCACAGTCTGCAATTGTGGTGGGAGCCTCCATGCCATAGCTCTCCTCCATGGCTGCTTGGGAGAGTGGGATGCTGCCCACCCAAGACCCAGCCTCTGGTCCCCAGTTGCACTGGGCAACGTAAGAAGCCCCTGTGATTAACACCCACACAGAAACTGTGTTATAGCTGGCCCCGAGGACAGTTCATTCCTACCACCAAAAATGAGCCTTCCCTCCGCTCCCTCACTCCTCTTCACTCAGGAGTGTGGGCCCGGCCACACCCACCTCCTTAGCGCACAGGCTGAAGGTGAGGGTATGAGTTGGGGGATCTCACGGTTGTTTATGGTTCGATGAGCACATTCACCTTTCTATCTGGGCTAGATATTTTTCTGGTTTTGCCACTGACCTTATGCAATCCTACTTGGTGAACGATTAATCATTTTCATAGCAGTCTCATTAAATGGAGAAAGTACAGCCAAACATTTCTGAAGGAAACAAGACGGAATCTAACATTTTTAGAGTCGGGCCCATTAGTCATACTTTTTGAATAATGTTCAAAGAGGACATTAAAAGGAGAAGAGGATGGGGGTGGGTCAGGGAGAATTAGATAGACCTCAGTTGATGTGAGTATTTTATTTGTAAATGGCATGTCATTTTACTAATGGATTTGAATTACATCTAACTGTTCTCTAAGTGTTGGTTTGTATTAAATTTAAACATGTTATAAAGAGCCTTTTGCTCTTTTTGAGCAAGCAAGACTTCCCATAGGGCAGCTTTAATGATGTTTAATAATAATTAATAAACACTTAGGAGGACTATCAAATTTCCAATAACTAACAATGTGATTATCTACCCAGAGACTTGGAAGGAGCTACAGTCTCAGTATATGATGACTGGCATGTTTGCTGTATTTCACATGGGAGACTAAGTACACACACAGTGAGAACACTAGGAAAAGGACGGCTCCCTACCCCACCCAGCAACCATGGACCCCGTTTAGCAGCAAGTGGGGTCCCCGGAGCTGCCTTATGAAGCAAAACCTGCTTCTCCCAAAAGGGACTCAGGGGGACTTGGTAGAATGAAATTCACAGAAAGAGTTTCATTCTGAAGCCTTGGCCATGATGATTATGTGAGTCATTCAACTGGGCATCATTATTCTTATCCATCTGCAAACAGGGTCTATTCAGTCTTCTCATAAATACAGATGAAGGGGGCAATCACTCAGCATAAAAAGGCAGAAGGGGCTGAAATGGTCAGGAATATGCATTGTCATCCCACTAAATGACATGACATATGCGTAGCTCAGTAGAGTAAAACGAATGGCATCTTTCTTTTTCCATTTTCTTGTGCGGTCAGAAGAAATTTAGGAAATGGCATAGAATCTCCATTTTGAAAACAAATAATTATTATTTGATTCAATTTTGTACAGATATATTGAATTGGGTTTCCCTGCTTCTGTAGGTTTTTCTTCATGAAGATGTCTCTGTCAGAGACGTTGCTGCCCAACTGCCTGATGAAAGTATAATTTCAGCACTTACGTTATTCATGGCTTTATGGGATGAAGTGACCTCTTCAGTTTTTGTAATAATGATGCATCTATGTATTTTACCATAATAATATAAAATTCAAAATAAACTGATGTACTGAAAATGCATGAAGAGATAACCTGAAATCCTTTCTAAAAATTCTGGGAAACCAGAGATTTTGTGAAATTATTTGAATCACAGTGAAAAGACATATCGTTTACTGGTTAAAAGTTGGTTCGTTTTAATGATACAACAAGGTTTATAGGTCGTGCGACCCGTTTGTTAATCTGTTTAGTGGCATAGAGTGTGTTCAGGGTTGCCCTTTCCCAAATGACTGAGGACTAAGCAGAGAGGAGCTCATCTCTAATCATGGTCTAAAGACTTCAAAGAGGTCATCTCTGGCTACTTTCTCTTTGCTTCTCAGCAAGCAGCCGTGCTGTGGATTTTTCAGTGTCTCTGAGGGAAGGACACCCACGCAATCACATTCATGTTCAGTGAATTTGGGGTTTTTTTTCTTTCTTTCTTTCTTGTAGAATCCAATAGCTATTAGCCTTTCGTGGAAACCACACAGCAGCAAAAGCCACAAAGGCAAGATCGACGGATTTGCCACATATGCTATAGATAGCACGGCTTCTGCCACGTTCCACCCTCATGCTCATTTCACCTGGATCCTTTGTAACATTGTGCCTTGATTTTCACTTTGTGTTTTCAGGATAAAAGGCTTTTAGGCTAAACCCAGCCAACCAACACTTCAGCACCCCATCTGAGTATGTGCTTTCCTGGTACCTCTGACATAGCATTTCTGGAGGTCAGGACTCAGTTTCCCCACCTTTTTATACCTGTGACTGGCATACAAGAGGCCTCAGTGGGAATCATAAAAGAAAGGGGAAGGGAAAAGAGGAAGGACAAGAGGGGACTGGATCTAGATATAGAATATGCATACTTCATTCAGTGAACTTTTGAAATATATATCTGTTCATGTGTCATATACTGGATTTTTTTTCCACCCAAGAAAAGAATTGAAGAAAGTGCCAAAGATCACACACTACAATATTGAAGCAAACACCAATTGTAACAATGACAAAGTGAGATTTAGACCCTAAAGCTCTTTATTCTCACCCCAATAGTCTTATGTTTCATGGCATGTCTTCAAACTTATAGGAAATGGTCCTGCTGACATTATTCAGTTGCAAAAATTCAAAGATATGAATAAGTATAATGAGAAACAGTACATTTGTATAGTCTTGAAGGATCTCTCCACAACATACTTAGGAACACAACAAAGGGGACAAGAGAACCGTCACAGTGGCAGGTACCACCTTAACCGAATGATCAAGGGTAACATCACTGGCAGCGAGACACACCGACTTGTATCCCTGACGCACGAGTAGGGCACGCATCGCTATTGTAAATATTCTTGCCCTAAATGCATGATCTGAATTTGATCATGAGGAAAATACAGACAAACCCAAATTGAGGGACATTTTACAAAATAACTGCCTAGTATTTTTCAAAAATGTCATGAAAGATAAAGGAAGACTGAGAAATTGTCCCAGTTGGAAGAGACAGGTCAGGACAACTGAGCATGATGTGTGGTCCTACATCAGAAAAAGAATACTAGTGGGAAAACTGGAAAAAATTGAATAAGTTCTGCAGATTAGTTAATAGCATCATATCATATTAATTTACTGGTTTTGATCATTATATGAAGATTATGTAAGATGTTAACACTTGGGGAAGCTGGGTGAAGGGCATATTGGAATTCTGTGTACTGTTTTGCTACTTTTTGTAGTCTGAAATTATATCAAATGAATAGTTAAATTTTTTTAAATAAAAAAATTCTCAAGATCTAGATATTGGATTTCAGGGTATATCTGCGAGCATGTATCCGATGCATTTCTGAGGGAAAAAAATAAAGATTGAAAAGTTGCTGGCATTTACGTTAGATCAGTGGGTGATGTGAACATTTTGGCATTTAAGTAACAGAGAGAAAGAGATGCAGAGAGGCAGAAAGACAGACAGTGAAAGCCTAGGTTGGTATGTCTACATTGACAGATCATTTCAAAGAGAACCAGGGCTGCGTCTTACAGCCACACCAAGGAAGCCACGGCTGGCCCGTCTGAGCTACCAGAATCAAAGGCAGACTTTTCTCTGATTGGCTGGGTCAGGCTGCTAATGAGGCAAAGGTCATGGATCGGATTCGTCCTCTGGGCCTTGTGAACGTCACTTTGTCCCTTGCCATTTCGCTGATCACAAGGCAGAGAGGTGTCAATGCCCGACTGCATCAGCACAAGGCCGGCTCCACGGCGGGGAAGAGCTAAAACACTCACCATCCCTAAGGTCACCTTTAAACATAATGGACACACTCGGATAGAAGCACTGTCACCTAAATATGCTTCTAAAAATAACTGCTCCAAGAAAAGAACCATTAAGATAAGGGTATTAGATTTGCCTCCCCCTCTAGAACCTGTAATTAGGCGAGCTGGAAGGGTGAGGCTGATTGGCCTCCAGGCAAGCCACAGACACCCAGAAATTCTAGAGAGCCTTGTCACCTCTTTAGCAAAAGCAAGGGATGGCTTTGAAGGCTCTGCTCTGTGATTTAATATCACTTAGGCAGACACCAAAGTACATAAAGCATGAGGCTGCCTGCCTTGCTGCTGACAGTCAGATACCTTTCAGCTTTCACGATCCAAAAAATTATTGACAGGGGGCTTCTTTCAAGAAGATTTTCTCCCTGAGTCTCATGTGTTTACTCAGAAAGCTTCCTTGATGTACTTAGGACTCCAAAGTGGGAGGTATACACGTGTTGGAAGATTTCAATTTCAAATATCAACATGTTTCAGAGCCAAAGGCAGCTAAGGAACTAGAATAGGTTTCAACATACGATTAATTTTGGAATCATAAACAAACACAGTGATTTGAAAGTAAATTTACTTATGGGATGAAATTAAAAAAAAAAAAAAAAAACAAAGTTAGTGGGCTTCATTCACTCACTTCCACCTAAAGTTAGAACAATTAAATTACCACTGCATGAAAAGTTATCCCCTTAAGGTTCTTTAGACATGAGAACGTGTAAATACACAAAGGCAAGGGAACAGGGAAGCACGCAGCCCACCCCTCTGCTTTTCCCACCGAGCTGTGCATTTTCAGGTCCTCCCTAGCACTTAGCAGACAAGGCAAGGATGAGAAACATAAGCAAATAAACTAAAGAACATTTTTTGAAATCCCTCTTGCTTCTCCTGATATCAAGGTACTCACTGGATCGCAGGGAAATAAGATGTTTCACTAGGTTGAAACTTATCAGAAGGTCCTCATGATAACAGAAGAAACAGAATAAAAACTGAAAACATCTCCAACTAAAATTTGTGAAAAGGCATTCCATCTCTGCTGAGTGAAGCCGAGTACAGCTACAGAAATCAATGTTGGAAAAACCAACAACAGTGAAGTAGGAGGGAAGTAAAATCCCTCAAGACACCAGAGCCACTGGGTTGTAAATATTCTTAAACCCAGGCTTACGAGACAAAGATGCCAGCTCATATTAGACTGAAATCGTTGTGTCATTTCAGATGAAGCAATACACATTTGACCACTGCATCTTGATCTATATTTCCCTAAGGGCAGACTTGAATAGAAAGCTCCGTGTTCCTACTTATAGACTTTTATCGTCCAAAAAATAGACTAATTTTACATTTCTATCACCCAGTTCCTTTATCGGCTATACCAGATATAAAGAGCAAATAGTCTGAATTATATCCCTCTCTGGAAATATTTATAAAAGTTTATCTCACTACACATACACATTTTGCAAGGAAAGGTAGAAGAAAAAAATTACCTAAAACAGATGGGTGCATGAAATAACATACAATGTCCTGTCTCTGGGGAAAGCATGAAATATAATGGGCCCAGTCTCCCTGCGCTGTAAGCTGAACTCGTGACAGAAGGTGTAGAATCACATCTATTGTTTGAAAGACAGACAGTAAAGCAGTTCCCCACTCAGGGGCTGGATCCCACTGACTAACCCACTTCATCCTTTTTTTGTCCTTCTTTGTATTTGGGAATTATGAAGCATTTCTTTCACAGTATACTCAACACATTTGCATGCATTTCCTCATTGAGAATGAGGAGTATGATGACCATTTTACAGATGAGGAAGCTGAGACTCAAGGGCCGAGGTGACCATGGTGACACAGCCGAGGCCTTCGGAACTGTGCAGCCCTCCTTAGTCCTGGAATCAAGTTCTGTCTCCCATGCGAGAGTTCACTGCAGGTCAGCATCCTCGTAACCACAGGCACGCGTTGCCTGCTCAATATTCTCAGTGTCTGTACTTGCTGGCTCCTTCCCTCACCTCTCTTTTCCTCTCGGAATCCACAAAATGCACATTTGCTCAAAGAGTCCCTATTAATCATACTAAAATGTCACCTCAAACTGAATGCAAAGTGTCCTTTGCTTCCTAAATTATCTTCTTTTTGAGACAGAGTTCTGCTCTGTCACCTAAGCTAGAGTACAGTGGCATCAGCATAACTCACTGCAACCTCAAAGTCCTGGGCTCAAGCGATCCTCCTGCCTCAGCCTCCCACGTAGCTGGGACTACTGGTGTGTGTCACCATGACTGACTAATTTTTCTATTTTCAGTAGAGACAAGGCCTCACTCTTGCTCAGGCTGGTCTCGAACTCTCTGACCTTAAGCGATCCCCCTCTCTAGGCCTCTCAGAGTTCTGTGATTACAGGCATGAGCCATTGAGGTAGGCCCTAAATTATCATCTTAGTGTTATAATGGCCCTGTTGGTGACAGAGTGATTTTCAAACCTTATCTTTAACCATGAGGATCAACCAGCTAAAAGCTCACATGCAGGCCCAGGTACACACAAACAGGTACACATGAGCTTTGAGAAAACCGGCTAAGCATTGGGGCTACAGACTTAATTTGTAATCTGAGTGGACAGACTCCATAATGCTTATACTCTGGGAGCTATCACAGTGCAAATAATACCCTGCAGCTGGTGCAAAGATTGCCCAGAGACACAGAGTGGCACTCACACATGGCTGATGCTTGGATGACTGAGAATCCAACCCTTCCCCTCGTCTTTCCCGATGCACACGCACCCCCAGGCCCACTCAGACTTCCAGGACAAGCTCCTGAGAATCTGTGACACTATAATTCTCCCCAGTGATTCAGGAAGGGATGTCCCCTCCACAGAGACAGCCAACGGAGAAGGAACCACCTCACCTGCTGCACTGAATGTTTGGCAGCTCCCCCCGACACACACACACCCCTGTGACCATGACGGGAGATGCTGAAGCAACCAACAACCCACCAGAATGGCATAAAGACAACCTTAAACTGAAAACATCTGGGCACACAGCAGCTGAGAAAGAAGCCTTCTCTGAACTTCCCTCGTTCAGCACAGCTTTCTGAGAGTTCAGCCAACAGGCAGGGAGCAAGAAGAACAACCCACACTACCTAGATGTGAGAATTCAGCTGCCATAAATCCCTCTCCTGGGAGCTTGCAAACCAAAAGGAGAATGACCATTAGCACCTGGGATGAGAAATCCTGTATACAAGCCTTATAAGAACCCCCCATCCTTCACCCCTGCAGCCCCAACCACCCCTGTAGGATGCTGATACACAAACCATTACTGGCTGTGTGAAGAGATACTCTCAGAGTGCCCCCCGCACTGCTTGTTCAAGGGGCAAAAATATCTTTTCCTCTACGCATCTTAGGTTCCCCAACTGGAGCCCTGTGCACTAGACTGCCCAAAGACAGATTAACAAGAGAAAAACAAATAGAAGTTCATTAACATGTGCATCATATACGGAACACATGAGTGTATCCAGAGCTAGCTAACTCAAAGCGGTGCTTAGTACCTTGGCTTCCATATCATCTTGTTAAAGAAAAAGGAGTTTGGGGCTTCTGTCTGCAGAGACAAATCTAACGAAGGTAGATTTATATTAACAGGAGAAAAACGTTTGGAAGAATTCATTCTTTGGACTGAAACTCTTGTGCATCTGGTTCTGAGCACTCATTGGTTATCTATTCTTTCCCTCCCAGGAAGAGCTATTGCTCTCCCGTTTTTCTCGTTTTGTGTCCTGAGAGCGTGGCTTGGCTTTCTGCCTACCTGTGCGTCTACAGGTCCTTGGGCCTGTGTCTGCTGGTTCTCAATGGCCTTTATCTCGAAATAATCCATATACCAAAGAGGTATGTTTTGGGGTGGCACATTCTAGTACCCCTCAATGTGTAATCAACTTTTTTCCTGTTGATCTGTTGTTGATTAAGTCATAGGGTCTAACCATTCAGAATTAAGTTGGTAAAGGAAAAGTGTTCTTCCAATATCACTAAGCCCCTAAACCAATTCTGCTATAGCTCACTTCCAGGATTCTTGTTATAAGAGAAAAATAAATCCTAATTTGTTTAAGCCATTATTGGTTGGGTTTTCTGCAGCCTAAACTGAAAGTAGAGCTGATTCATTCACCCAGCTATTCTTTTGAGCCAGGACCAAGGCCACTGAGGGTCAGGATCCAGGCGCTGTCTCTTCCCCAGGGGCTCTGGCTGGGATGGCTTCCTGAGAAGGAGCTCCAAGCACGACAGCATGACGTGGGGTCGGAGCAACCACAGGACTCCAAACGTAACAGGAAGAGTCATGGTTCTGCCTCTTGGACCCCAGAAGAATCACGAAGCAAAGCATAGCAATATCCGATCACATCAGTGTATGACCATGCCATACACATCCTACTCCAAAAACCAGTGCACGTGAGCTTCTCACAATTTTTCCTTGAATAATCCATGACAATTCTAGACTAATCTGGTAAGATGGACAAATAATGTTTTCAAATGCTGCTATAGTTTTCAAAAACTCCCCTATCCAGTTATTCCTATTATGAGAAAAATGTTCAGATATGAAAAAGAAAATCCTATGTGTTTTCATAATTAAATAACAGTCTCTTCCCTGAAGTCCCCTACATGTAGAGGTAAGCTCAGAGCCGGGGATGACAGAGAGTGGATGGAGAAATCAGAGGGAAGCTTGGGCTGAATGTGTGTTTCTTTGACTGTCCAGCAGGAGAGGAGGAGGCAGAGGGTGGGAGAAAGCTGAGTTCTCAGTAAGTGGGCTGAAAAAGCAGAAGAAAAGGATGGAAAATGAAGTGCGCCACACCCAGACCTGTATCAGCGTGGGAAAGGCTCATGATATGTAAGAAATTAAATGGGAACTTGAACTACAAAGCCCACACCTTTAAATTAACCTGGCAGTTGGAAAGACTCTTAAAGAATATTTTCACATTTTAAGAGCTGTGTGGAAACTATCTGAATCTTGATATCTTCATCCACAAAATAAAAGGATGGGAACAAGTGGGCTCTCAGATTCTCTCAGCTCTGACATCTTATAATTCAATGATTTGTATTCCCAAAAGTATTCTGGCCATAGCTTTTCAAGTTAAATCTGTATCTTTTCCTCCAGTCTGAAAAAGAAAGCATATGACTTGGAAAAGAAATTCTCATATTATCTTCTACCAGAATGGCTGGTGCATTTACTTCTAGCCCAGTGATTGAGCCTCATAAACCAACAAGCCCAGCAATTCATTCTGTAAATTTTTAAAAGCACCCACCATGAATAAGGCACTGTGGTTGCATTTGGGATACAGAGAGAGAGAGGACACAGTGTCAGCCTTCAGGCCAACAATATTTTTCCAAAATCTATTGCAAATGTTGTTGAATAACTGAATGAATTATTACTGTGACTTTGCAATAATTTTTGTAATGGGCAGATCATTCCCTCTTGTCCCTGTCCTCTGAGGTTGGTGACACAAGGGATCATGTTCCTACTCTTCCCCAGCTGGGCATCTGTGTCCTGACACCCAGTGGCCCACGGCTAAGGTGGAGACGGATGTTTGGTGACTATTAAAGCAGGGCATGCCTACCCACTCCAAAGGCTTTCTTGCTTTAACAGTAATGAAGGTTTGGGTAGTTCTTTGTTGAGGGTTCAATACATTTCTCCAAAACCCTACAGAGCAGGTGATGGATGGAATCAGTTCCTGCACCACTGGCTACCTCACTCTCTTGAGCTCTCAAAAGGAAGAGGCTCCTCTGTCCAGTTCCTCCAAAAATGTTCCACATGGATGATTCATTATCTTTTCCAGCCCCATTTCTTCCTACTCTTCCCTTCTTCTAAGTCTCATCCCCAGCTAGTGACCTACCATCATCATCTGACCACCTACCCCAGGTATGCAGTATCCTCTGCCAAATCATTCTCTTAATAATCAGGTCAATTTCTCTTTCTTGCAGATTTCCCAGTCTGAGGCACCCACTGAATAGCAATTGCCCTCTCCCAGACAGACTTCTGCTGGTGCACAAAGCAAGGAGAGGTTTGCCAGCTCCTCTCAAGGAAATGATGCGCTCTTAACCCTCGATTTGGGTGGGTGCTGAGGGGAGAGAAAGAGTACAGTTTTATCTCTAGGCTTTAGTGACTTGTATTCTAAAGTATCCCAAAATAACAGCAATAAGAAGCACCAAAAAAAGAAATATAAGTCAGTTAATTTCCCTCTACTGGCAGTAGATATTCTTCTTCTTAGCGTTGCTTTAAGAACTAGTGTTTAAGCTCATCTATCCCACCACAATGTGAGAATAAAGAGATGTTCAAGTGGACGTTGATAAACAGCCATAGAAAAGATTGACTCCACTTGGTGAGAGGGAGGAAAACTTCATAGACAGTGTGGTATTTGACCTGATTTTTGAAGACAGTTCACCAGGCACAGAGGTGATATAGGGGTGGAGAAGCTTGGGGTTATATTCTAAACAAGGAGAAAATATGAGCAAGGCGCAGAGGCATGAATCTGTCTGGGGCATTGAAGACTTTATTAAAAAGTTGGCCATTTGCAAAAGTATCTTGAGAATCTTAGACCTGTAGCCTCCTCCCCAGCTGCTGCCCTGGGAAAAGACTTCTGAAGGTGCACATGACTTTTCAGAGATGGCGATGGGAGACTCTGAAATGATCCCAAGCTGACTTCCCAAACATCCTCCTAGTGTTAAACGAAGCTGTCTAGAGGATAACAGATGCAGAGCCAAGAAGGGAAGAACAAAAGCTATGTGCAACACTATTGGTACATTCTACATCCCAAATGAAAAACAATTCCATCTGTTATTCTGTGACTTCTTAAAGTGAGTAATTCAATATGATCCTTATTTTCCCCCAAACCACATTTAAGTTAAAAAAAAAAAAGCTATTAAGAGCACAAGATTCTGTGGGGTAAAGTAACTTAAGTCATGTTGCTGACGTCCAGGAATGTACAATATGGCAGGATGAAAGCGATCATGGAACTATAAGAAATGTATAATCTAAGTCATGAGAAATTATGTCTAAACAGAGGAGTCAGGGACGGCTTCTCGAAGGAGGTGGTAAGCTGGGCCATGCAGGCTGGGTAGGAATTTGGCAAGTGAAGATGTGGGAGGAAGGCAATTCAAGCATAAGGAGTGGCACAAGATGGTAAAACCCTAGACGTGTATAGAGTTGTCCAATAAACCTTCTGAGATGATAGAAATGTCCCATATCTATGCTGTCTCACATAGTAGCCACTAGCTACATGAGGCTATTGAGCTCTTGAAATTTGGCTAGTGTAATTAAAGAACTAAACTTTTAATTTTATATGATTTTAATTCATTTAAATAGCCACTATGGAAATAAACAAAGACCAACCAATGAAAACAAGCTAAGGCTACTTACTCAGAGCCTGCTATAGCAGGGAGTCAGACACCACCACTTGTGCCCCAGCAGAAACTCAGAGGCAGGCAGAGGAGGCGGAGAGCTTCAGAGTGGAAAAATGGAAGGCTTTAGGTGTGCCTGGATCTGAAGCCGTAGGCGTGGGGAAGTTGTAGGCAGGCTAAATATTAATAGAAGTGGGGCATCCTATGTGATGGTTAAGGATGCATATTTGGCTTTTTCTGGCTGGTCTTAAATTGGAAACAGGGACAAAAATTAGAGAAGCTGTCAGTATGAATCAAGTCCGGGCTGATTGTTACAAGGGCTATTGTTTGGCTTCCTGGATTGTTGCTAGAGATAGCAGTCTGACTGCATACGAATCTAACTTATGGATAGGCAGCTGGCTTCCTGGTCTGGTTACTGCAGATAATGGCTTGGTTTTCAGGGCTGGTGGCTGCGTATTGTGGGTCAGAGTTCTATTTTTATGTGTAGTCTATCACTGTCCATCTGCGTATCCATTCTCGCATCAGTAGTGGCTAGCGGCCACAGCACTGGCCAGTGCAGTTCTACAGCGACATGAAATCCAGTTTAGGGGAACACAGGGTGTGTTCCAGGAAACTGTAAGAAATAAAGCTGAGACTAGAGATATGACCCGAATGTAGAAACATGGGTGCCAATCTACTGAATTTGTATTTGTTTTGATATGGATAAAGTATCATGGAAAATTTAAGAACAGGAAGCTACATGATCTCATCTTTGCTTTGAAATGATTAATCTGGTTTTAACATGCAAAGGAGAATTGAGAAAGAAGCTATTGGAAACAGAAGATCAAGTTAGCATATTGCAATAGTCCAAGCAAGAGGGAATGAAGCCTGTAGATATGGGAATATGGACGGAAAGAAGTGAACAGGGGCAAAAATAATTTACATACATAATGTGGAACTCTTGAAATCTGATTGGATGTAAGAAATTTACTGGAAAAAAAAAAAAGAAGAAGAAGCCTTGAAATGACTTTTAAACCTAGGCTAGGTGGAAGATTACAGATCTTTTCAGAACTAGGGAAGTAAGAAAATAGCATGGTTGCAGGATGGGTCAAAGGGAGGGGCAGTGATCAGTTGGAGTTTCAAACTAGTAAACTTTGGCAGATTGAAGACAATTAAAAAGTAGGAAAAACACATCAGAAGAAACCACAAGAAAATGTGCTTTCACATGAAAGAAAGGACCCTAAAAAGATTCATAAAAGGGTATGCCAATAATAAATTACATAATTTCATTTAGTAAACAATTATGTTTTCTACTTCACATCAACTGGTTATGCTTGATAGTTTTCAGGTGATCACAGTTAAATTAGAATAGTTCTGTTCAACATAAGCAGTAACACCAGGTGTCTTTTTTTAAAGACCTGATTTTGCTCTCTGCTCTGCTTGGGCTTTATTAGTTAATTAAAAGTAAATAAATCTAAACAAGGGTTCTTAGTAACATGCCGCATTATTAATTAGAAAAATCTTTATAAGAAGAGCACACCCACTCTTCTCAAGAGATTGTAATCAAGGAAATATGCTCTGGCTTCACAGAGCAGATCTGAGTGCTCATCAAGGGTTTGGGGTCAACCAGCATCTCCTTTTTCTAGTTAGTTTGTCTAACTTGGTTCACAGTAATTTTTCTTATTTCCTTGTATTCCTTTTTTCTTGGTGCCTTTGTTTCAAATGGTATTCAAATTCAAACACATTGGCTCCCTGGTTAGCTGGTATCCAAACAGTCAGGACCATGACCCCAAAGCCAGTAGCATCCTTCCAACATCGCAGGTAGACACTGATCAATGATGCACCAGATTGTTAGAAATGGGAAGATGTTACTTCCAGGTAGCCAGCTCTCAGCCTCCACTGGCCCGTGAAAACACATAAGCCAGGGACTCTTGTTTGATTCAACAACACCTATGAGTCCCTGAAACAAAGTGGTCCTTCACATACTGTTGCTTAATGAATTATCTTAAAAAAAAGCTACAAAACCAAGTGAAAAGCTGACCTATGCCATAAATCCTCAAAGATCATTATATCATTCATTCATTCATTCAAATACTTGCTGAGTGCCAACGACAGGACACACAAGATGCTAGCTGGGTACCTGAAACACACAGATAAATACTTTGCTAGCCCCTGTCCTCCAAAATACTTTAAAATCTTTGTTATCTACAGTTTCATGTAACGTTGACAAAAATCATGCTTAATTTCTATGCTGTTCAATCATAGTGTTGCACTTATAAAGTAATTCAAAAATCTTTATCGGAAAAAAAATCGGTGTTGAAGAATACCTCTGTTATTTCCCAAGAACGCCTCGCCCTTCCTGTTTTCCAGCTCTCTCACTGCAGTGTCTTCAACATTAGGGTTTGATGGAAAAGGTAACAACATGATTCAGTTATTTTATATTCAGAAAGTAAAGGCAGTGGTTTAGAGAACATGTTTTCCAATTGTCTCATAAAATCCAAACAAGCTAAAAATCAAATGGAAGTTTCTCCATTTCACTAATTCTCTCTTAAAAATGAATTCTTTGAAAGCCAAACAATATAATTTCACCATCGTTAAACTGTCCAGCATGATTTCTTTCAGCTTTATCTTACCTAAAATCAAGATCCTCTCCCAAAAACAAGCCCCCCCAAAATGTGTATTTAACTGATTGATATCAAAAACACATACTTGAAGAAAAGTAATTAAGAGATACTGATAACAGATGCAGAATAATAAAATGAGGTCATTTATCTTTGGTTGCCTTTTCCTTCTACATTCTGAATATATTTCACAGAGAACAAAGCAGTCATAAACAGGATTTGGTTTGAAATTGTCACTGCAAATTTTTAGAGCAATTTCAGTTATCACTGGGTGTAATTTATGCTAATCTGAAGTTGAATACAGCCTCAGGTGTTATAACATTCTTGTTCGCAGCCTGAAGCAAAGGCATTAATTAACCTGCAGTTCTGACTCCCAAAGCCAAAGTAGGATATCTTACTGCTGTAGTGATCCAGAAACCACTAGTTTTATCTGAGCATTTTCAAAATTCCAAAGATGCCTCTAAAAATGGATATCATTATGAAGGCAATGACCCAAAGCCATTCTCGGTGGTAAATCCTCTCTCTGGGATTTTTGCCAGTCTGGCAAGAAGATCAATATGGCGTTCAGATAGATTTATTTCCAATAGACAAATAACTCACGTATGGGAAAGTCCCTTAATGCAATACTGAGCTTTCATACTCCTCCACGCCATTCTGCTCCCTCTGATTGCATTTCTTGGAAGCAGGACAGGCCTTAAGGGAAGTCTTTGAAGCCTGTGGACTCCCCTTCTGTGCCCTGCTCTCACCTTAGAAGTGCTCTGCGCTCACCCTCTTGAAATCCCGTCATATGAATAAATGCTTATCTATCCTTTAAGAAATGAGGTCAGCAATTTCAGGAAGCAGCTTGTCTGGTAAGGCCAAGAGAACTTAGACATTGAGTTCCTTTTCATTTCAAAGAGACTGTCTCTATTGAGAGGTTTTTGGCAAATCAAACAACCCAATTCAAGCTAATGTAGGCAGAGAAGATTTAATCAAAGCACACCACATAGCTCACAGTATCAAGATCAGGAAACCAGGCCTGGAGGACACACAGATGGAAAAAATGCCCCTTTCTTGCATAGGACAGGACCGTCATGAAAACAGCAACAAAAGCACTGGAGAAACCGCCCCCCACCATGCCCACCCTCTTTAGACTGAGCCTAGCCAGCTAACGTGGGCCCTCACGTGCCATGGCTGTGTTTTCTGTTGTGTCCCAAGTTGGAGCCTCTCTGACATCCATAAGCCAGTCCCGATTATAGTGACAGCACATACGCCCAGGTGAGGCACAGGAGGGCCGTTGCATGATGGAGTGTGTAGACAAAGCAGCACTGAAGTTGTCAAAGGCAAAAGAAAGGCCAAATCAAAGTTAACCAAGGCTGTCGATTCACAAACCTGCAGCCAGGGAACCCATCTGCCTTGCTTTCGTTTCATCTGGGGTTCCAGGGTATTAGAAAGGGGAGGAAGATTTATGGAGTAAAAGGAGCTAATACTCACACTGTGTCCTATTGGCGAGGGCTCTATATAAGGTGGGATTTTGGGAAGTGGAGACACTTTCTAATTGGTCTTCAGATACATGTGACAGTCCACTTGGGGACATTTACAAAAGAAAGGATTTGTTCAAGGTACAGGTGGAGGGTTATCTGTGCCAACTGTTTCCTGGAACAAGATGGGGTCCAGGGGGTGCTTTGCGGCAGTGGGTCTCACGACAGGCTGACTGCCAGGGCAGGTGGTGGCTCAAAGTCTAAGACAGAAATTGGGTCAGGAACCAAGGGAGTCCTCATATGGCACAGACACTAACTAGAGAAAGCAGGTGCAGGTTGGTGCTGACATTCCTAGTCCCGCCGCAGAAACAGCTCCCCTCGGGAGGGCATCTTAATCCGTCATGTCTTGCCTGGTGTTTCAGATATGGCGAATGCAATATTCCCATCATTTGACATCATGGGTCATCAGAATGGCCGGTTGTCTCTTCATTGTGTTTTTCCCTAAGCAATCAGATGATAGAACCCTCGGATATAAAAGTAAAGATGCTACATGAAATGTGTTTGGACTAATACATCAGTAAGGCTGCCATGATAAGGGTTAAAGACGTTTGGTACTGATCCAATAATATAAAATTATATGATTGTTCTCCAAACTGGCCAGGGGGCACTAAAAGACTTTCAGGTTAATAATTTTAATGGTTTACCCCCATCACCTCTTCCTGTACTATTGTGCGCAGGGATGTGTGTGTGTGTGTGCGCGTGCACGCGCTCGCGCGCGCTGGAGTTGAGGATCAAGGCAGCAAAGAATAGAAAGAAAAGAGTAACAAAATCTAAAAAATCTAAGAGCTTTAGAGAATAGCTGTTAAAAAGTCTATGTTTCTATACTGCCTTATGTAAACTTTACATAGTTGGCTTCTATGTAGCTTTCAGTAAAAACCAACTGATGACTGTTATCCCTTAGCATTCAGTTAGCTGCTTGCCGTATTCCTTATGAAACTACCCAGTCAGTGTTCTCATGCAATATTTATCTTGAATGCTTAGTACGGTACTGATCCCTCTGATACAGTGCCTCTTGCAAATAATAATTTAAAAAAGAAATAAAAGTTGTTCAATCTATTCACTTGTTTTAATTAAAATTCAAACTTCTGGAGGAAAGAAGTGCCTTAATAAAATACTCATCCTGCAGACTTTTAAATAAATATCAAATATTACTGTGTATGAAACACCCACATCTTTGACAGAATGGACCAACAAAACCCCTCATGAATTCAGCAGGATCTAATACATAGTTTGAATGGCATGTTATGTTTTCTGTGATATTTTGTGAAAATGAAGAGGAGAATATTAATTTTTCCAAAAACACTTTCTTTTGCTTACCAGTAAAAGTTAGTTTGAATAAAGCAGCTTTTCATCCTCTTTTTTATTAAATTCACATCTGTACACGAATTGTTCTTCTCGTTTTGAGTTTTGTTGTTCCGATTTTTGTTGCTTTTTCCTTGTTTTGGAATTCCATAATGTGATGGTTGCCTTGGCAATAGAAATGTGGGTTCAAACCTTTTAAGATGATAACCATCTCTATTCCACATTATTTATTGGATTTCATTCAGGTATATTCTTCTTTTGATTTTTTTTTTCTTTATGAATTTAAAGTTACCCCTTCCTTTGTCATCCTGATTTTCATTTTCTAAATACTTTTCCAACTGCCAGTATTCTATTGAAATGGAAAATTGAGTCCATGACTTTACATGCAATTGAAAAACAGGCATTTGCATTTGAAATGCCCAGTACTGTGACTAAGCCCATACTCCATCTGCACAGAAAACCATGCTAGCCACTGTGTCTGTGAGCTCCACTGGTCAGGGGTTTGAGGAGGGCTATGGTTTGGGAGACAGAGCAGTCAGGACCAGTGGAGCTGGTGAGCACATGGTGAGGGGACTCCACTCAGCCCCTAGCCAGCTCCACTCCTTAGGGAGGCAAAGAGTTGTTGGGAGCAGCTGGTTTCTGCAAGTAGCTGCTGTGTGACAGGAAGGAAGGTTACTGCAGTGGTCTAGTCTCTCCCTTTTCCATGAGTTGGAATGGAGAAAGGCTATGCATTCAATGTAAAGCATAAAGCCCCTTAAGTGTAAAGGGATGCCAGGTGCTGATCTGCAGCCCAGGGCTGAGCACTCAGAGTGGAAAGTGCCCAGAATTAACCGTACCAATAACTCATGGTATCCCTTGATCACCATACTAGACTGATAGAATTACAGAACTTTCATGAAGAAGAAACTTAGGGTAATTTTGCCCAGGAGTTCTTAGTCTAGGAAAGTAGATTCCCTAAAATTCCACAGATAGATTTAAGTGGGTCATGGACTCCTCAAATTGTATGCAAAACTTAGGGTTCATGCATGTGTGTGTTTTTCTGAAGAGAGAGAGCCTAGGACTTTATTCACACTTTCAAAGAGGCTTATGAGAAGCAGAGTGTATGTCACAGTTTGCTCGGGACAGTCATGTTAATGCCCATTGTCCTGGCTTAATTTATTAATAACGCCCCCTTTCACTCTCAAAAACATCCCAGTTTGGTTGATAAATTATATAGATTCCCTACGTTTGACCTACAAAAGGACAAGAACCACTGATTTGGCCCAACCCTCCACTTCCACACAATAACTATTATACAACTATTTTATACGAGAGGCTGTCATGGCATAAAAATTCATAGCAGACAGATTTATTTGAATTAAGTAAAGTGTAGTTATATTACACAGAGATTTGAAAACCAAGCAAAATTCTTCAGACTTCACTAAGATAAATATTTATTACCAACATCAGCATTGTGGCAAAGTTAAGCACCAACTTGCTGATGGCAGTATTCTGGGTTCAACTCAAGATGAAGGAAGTCCACTTATTTATTGCAGTTCTGGAGTTATACGTTATACCCTTTCAAATTGCTTTTTTTTTTTTTTTTTCTGTTCCTATGGTTTGAAGAAGTAGCAAATTCTATGATCGGCAACAAACAGGTTTAACTCAAGTTAGCAAATACCAATCGAGCTTTGACTGGGTACCAGATACTGAGCTAGGTACTTATGAGATTTAGACAAAAGATAAAGATGACAAAAGATAAAGATGAATAAGACCACAGGTAAGCCTTCAAGGACTTTAGGATCTAAGAGGGAAGAAAAGAAAGATGTAAATAACTGCAAATTTTTTAAGATATAATCATTTATAAAGGATTGGTTTCAACTGCAACAGGAGGAGAATCTAAATAACGGTGGCTTAACAAGATGAAAGTTTATCTTTATCTATGTAAAAATACGGAGGGTACCTGAATTCCTGGCTACTCAGGAGGCTGAGACAAGAGGATTGCTTGAGCCCAGGAGTCAGGGCTGTAGTGTGCTACTATCATCCTTGTGAATAGCCTCTGTACTCCAGCCTGGGCAACACAGCAAGACTCCAACTCTAAAAAAAAAGAAACAAGAAAACAAATTAAAACCATAAGAAAAATGGGGACTTAAAAGTTTTATGATATATTACATAAAAATTTATTTTAAAAAATAAGAAATTAGGCAGTCCAGAGCTGGGGTGGTATTCTATAGAGTCAAGAGTACAGGCTTTTATTTTTTTTTTACCATTGCTCTGTCATTCATGGCTTCTATTTCCAAAATTATCACAGACCTGGAAGGCTATTCCCCTTCTAGTCACCATTTCTATATTCATGACAATAGAAAGGAACAAAGAAAAGGAGAAAAATAAACCCCTCCCTTAAGAACATCCCAGAAGTTACACAAACTACCTTTCCTTAATTTTACTGGTTAGAACTTGGTTACATGGCCACACCCAGTTAGAAAGAAGCTGGAAATATAGCCTTTATTCCTGACATTCTTGTGCCCAGCTAAGACTCAAGGATTTTATTACTATAGAGAAAAAATAAAGCCACTGGAGGATAATTAGTAGTATGTGTCACATCTGCAATGGAGCAGTTGGAAAAAAAGAGACAAAACCCTAGATGTTGACAACAAAGGTGTCCAATAACTATTTCCCAGTGAAGAGGCAAGTTGTGGGGTCATGTGTCTATTATAACCCATTTAGTGTTCTTAAAACAGATATATACTTATCAATGAATGGAGAAAGTTCCTGGAAGTAACATTCACCACTGGTTTTATCTACGAAATAAATGGGATTAGGGAAGGGGAGAGAACAGGAAGTGTGTCTACTCACTCAACATACTTCTGAATTCTTTAATTGTTGGAATACTCTAAGAACTTGTATTCTTTAGTAATTTTTAAATACAAGGAGGAAAAAAAAAACACACTGTGATAAGAGCTTTAGTGGTAAAGTGGCAAAGAACAGATGAATGCCAACTAAGGTTGGCTTTGGGGGAATATGATATTTGAGTTGGCCTTCTAACATAATAAGATTTTAACTGGTATAAATTTGAGGAGAAGAAGAAAAGATTGTCATAAATCATGAGTTAATTCAAATAATAAGGAACCTGAAGGTGTTTCCAGTGTGGCTGCATGCAGTTTGCAATGGGTTATCATAGACAAGAAGACTAGAAGGGTGGATTGAGACCAGATAATGAAGAGCTTGACGGCCTTGCTAAGAAGTGCAGTTTACACTCCGAAGCTAAGGGAGAGCTTCGAAGATTTCCAAGCAGGGGAGTATGAAGAGCTATGTTTGAAAAAACAATCCAGATAGTAACTGAGAGAATACATTACTCAGAAGAAATACTGTTAGAAGGCCATGGGTCCTAAGGCCCTGGACAGTGAGGTTCTGAATTTAGGCAGAAGCCCAAGGAATGGCAAGGACTAGACAAATTCAAAGTACATTTGAAAGACAGGGCAACAGGCCTGTTAACCAGTTTGTTTAGGAGAGTTGAAAGAGGAGAGTTGAGAATGACACTCAGAGTGTCTCAGAGAAATGTAGATGCTATTAACACAAAAGGAGAAACAGATTTATTTGAAGGAAAGGTTTCATTTCATTTTGCATATATTGAAAACTCAGGTCTAGTGCTCAGGGTGAAAGTTAGGACTAGAAATGCGGATTGTGACAACATGATATTAAGAATAGGTGCAGTCACAGGAGTAAAGAGGGAGGAAAGAGAGCAGAAGGGAAGGAAGAGGGAGGAGAGGGGAAAGAAAAAGAAGAGAAATTTACATAAGAGCACAAATTTAATCTGAAAAAGAAAATGTCTCATACATTTAAGTAAAATATTGATTCCACTAAGTCTTACCTTTCTATGAGCTGGCAAGAGTTATGCTACTCATTTCACATGGAAGAAAATAAGGTCCAGACATTTATTAATTTAACAAGTATTTATTAAGTACCTACTAGGTATGAGCACTAAACAAGGCCCCAAGGATTCAGTGGTGAGGAATTCAGCCCAAGACTCTCCTCTCTTAGCACTTATATTCCCATGGGATAAAAAGTCAATGAATAAGAAATGAATAATTAATCGAATAATTATAATACAATTTGAGTGTTACAAGGGAAATAAGCAGGTGATGAAACATAGAACCTGGGGAAGCCACTTTAGGCAGAGGTTTAGGGAAGGCCTCCTTGTAGAGGTGACCTTGCCTTGAGACTTAGAGAACAAGGTGAAGAGAAATGGCAAAAATCACTACAACTCAAAGACGAACACAAGGTCCTGAGGCAGAAAAGGACTGAGTGTGTTCAAGGACCATGAACCACCCAATGTGCCTTTGCTTATGAATAAATTGGAGAGTGGAATGAGATAAGGGTGGAGGAGCAGCACCTTGTAAACCACAGTAAATAATCAAGGCGTTAGTATCTGGAGGAATGAGAAGCCAAGAGAAGTCTCTTAAGCAAGGAGGGGATATAATCCACTTAATAGCTGCAATGTGAGAAAATTAGAGAACAGCAAGCGTGGTGGACCAAGAGTAGGAAATGAGGGCAGCCTGGCCCAAGGTAGTGGACTGGAGACAGAGAGAAAAATAAGGGTCTGAGATACGGTAAACACGACACCAACAGGACTTGCCCCCTGGAAGGGAAAGAGAGGGGAGAGAAGGAGTCAAGGATGATTTCTACATTTCGGGCTTTCAGCACCTAAGTAGATGATGGTGCCACACACTGAGAAGGAGAAGAGTAGGGAGGGAGCCTCTTTGGGCACGGGGACAGTGGGGACATAGGCGTGGGTTGAAGAGCAGTCTATCAAAGACTCCGTGATGGAAATATTAGGTTTAAGAGGAATTATTAGGTGCTCAAATAAATGTCAAGTTGGTGATTGACTGTACCTACATCTAAAAGTTTGAAATTTGTTGGGATATAGAAGGGATTTAAAATCTTGGGACTGGATAAGTTTATAAGAGAAGAAGAGAGAATGGATGGAGAAGAAAATCTGACCAGGAACTAAGTCCCAAGGCTGGAGGACTCACTTCCTCTGGTCCCTTCCACAAACTGGGGTCAGACCTGGCAATTTTTTTACATAATCAAGTAGTATCTGGATGGCCAGGAGCCAAGAACTCAACTAAGGGGAGGTAGAATTATGAATATTTCTATTTCAGTGAAACCATATTTCGCTGGCTCAGTCTCTTCCTTGCATAGTTAAGTCACTGCTAACTGCCTTGGTGTAAGAAGGGCTACCTGGACCTCTCTGATTGCCATCTTACTTGTAGATTCTACATTATGTATGACAGGCACAGGCAGTTAGCAATTATTGTGCCTTTTATAAGGAAAACTCTATAGAAATTTTTAATTCTTTCATCACCTGAAGACATCTGAAATGCAAAATGTTTCTATATTCAACAAAGTGAAGCAAGTGCTGAGCAATTGTAACTGTCATTGAAAGACCGTTCATGGACAGCCATATGACAGTGCGACTCTATGAAGTGGGGACAAAGGGCTACAAGCACTGTTTTAAAACTTTAATAAGTATTCTGAATATGTGCCTTTCATAGCTCGTTCCCTTAACAGCACTGAAGAAAAAGCTGGCACCACACCTAAAACCATTGACTACTTCAATAGGTTGCAAGTTAGAAATATGCCACCTTGACTATTTTTTAAGAATCTAGGTGTAACAAAATGTTGTCCCTATTATAAAGTTGTTCAAGCCTTACAACATGGGTACAATGACATGGTGAGGACCCTAGAATATATTTTTAAAGAGTTAGAAGAGAAAATTGAGCATAAACAAACAGTTTAAAAGGTTACTCTAAAAGTTAATGATGTTCCAATGCATCATTTTAACTGCAATTTTGAAAGACATTTGAAACTGTAACATTTCAGTAAAATAAGTGAGAAACAACAGAGTGAATTGGACTAATATGAAAAGTTCCTCCTTTTGGTATCTTTAAACTTATTTATTAAAGAATTAAAGGGAAAAATAATAAAGATAAAAGATGAAATCAGTAGAAATTATTCTGACATCAAAAAGCAAATGGTAACAAAAATAATTTTAGATCATACCAAAAGCAGGTATTCATTAATGGAAAAGATAAATTTAAAATAGAAATAAATAATAGGTTTTGGATTGTTTGATATCCCATTAACGACAGTAGTGAATCTTTTGAGTACATTGGAAAGAAATTAAATTTCTTGTTGATTTGGTGCAAAATACTAAGGATGATCAAGATAACATGAACCTGATACTACCCCTCTGCAATGAAGATATCGATGACAAATGGTTAACGAGTATTGTTGTCATTTCAGAGTAATTGTGATTAATCACTGCACAAGAAATTTGAAATGTCCTAAAATTTTATAACTTAATTATGAATGAAATTTGACAGAAGTTGCACAAGTTGACCATCCTAAAATTTTATGTGGCATTACCAATATCAAGTTAGAAAGCTAAAAGGAAAGTCACTAAACGTAATATACAACAAATTCTGTTCAACTAGAAGAAATACTGAATTATTTTTCTATTTTCTCTACAGAAAACATTCCAAAATCATCATTCTATAAAGAGGTGACCAAAAACTATGCAGCCAAAACTGTAGGGAGAAATGTATTATAGAATCATGGCAGACAGTTAGCTAACAAAAAATATTACAGTATGTTATTTTTTGGGATTTCATGATGACTGTGGTATGTATACCTTTTTCAAAAATAATTGTCATTTCTTCTCTCTCTCTGAATAAATATTTACTTTTATACTTAATTTTGTATTTGTAATTTTGCATCTGTTTATTTAAAGAATGCACCCTACATTGTATATGCTTCCGGCCCCATGAATCCTGGTTACACCTCTGTCTGAGGCCTTCCATTATTCGGCTGTTGAATAGAGAAAGAGGAACACTGAGAGAGTGTGCTCTCTCAAAAGCCCAGAGAAGAGACTGTTTCAGGAAGGATGGCCGCTGTGCCCCATGCTCCTGAGAGTTCAAGACAAAGGCTGTGATGTGTTCTTTGGATTCAGCAACTTGAGTGTGCTGTTGACCTTGACAAGATCAGTCACTGGAGTGGGGAAAATGAAGCCATATCGAAGCAAGTCGAAGAGCAAGCTGGTCATGTGTAGTATTCAATTATACTGTGCTAGGTTTTCTCTGGTTTCCTCTCCAAATCAATTGTCCATCCTCTCCTGTCCTGCTTGCCTTGAGGGGCTGACTTCAATCAACCACTTCACCACCCTCGCCCCTGGCTTCCCTTTGGGTCAGCCAATTGAAGGCGTTGGTGGAGAATGGGCCATGGTTGGTGGCTGGACCCCTGTGCCTGTGATCACACAGCCTCTGAGTGGCTACAGCTCTCCTAGGGTCCAAAAATAGTGGCTCCTTTTTCCCTTCAGGCCTGGGGGAAGGAATAGCTTTCTGTTCTTGCCAGCACCTGAGTATTTCAACATTCCATACTGGTTCTCTTAACCTTACCCACTCCTCCGAAAATAATCCCTCCTTAAATGGTCTCCAGTTAAACTTTTGAATCAGGGTCAATTGGGTTAATTCACCCTGCCAGGACCCGACTGATACACACACTGACTTTTCCGCTTATAAATCCAGCCTGTGTAGCCCTAATTGGCTGCAGGCATTGAAGACCTTTATAAGAGCAGCTCCTGAGACAAGTATAATCAGGTGTGACAGCGTAAGAGCTCCAGCAGGGACAAGGGTTGGAATTAGTTCTGCAAGTCTAAGGCAGTGTCTGATATTTCTAGGTATGGACATGATTCCTGAGATTTTTTTCTAACCCTTAACCCAAAATGTTGGTTGGATCTTGTGGCCAGGGTCTACATTGGTCTTGTGAGTAAAGGCAAGTGCTCATACTTTTGCTGGACCCCTCTCCCCAAGCCAGGCCCCTAAGCTCAGGCCCCTTCTATATACCTAGCTCTCTCAGGAGGCTGCACCCTGCTTGTGGACCCTCAGGCAAGGCAGGAGTCCTACCACTCTGCAGCCAGACCCACATTTGGAACCGCAAAATTACCACCCACGTAGGTATAACTCAGCCAAACACTCCCAATCAGCTCTCCACACAGATTCTCTTATGCATTGAACCAAACCGAATCAACTCAGGTTTGTTATAATAAAGTTGTGGTTTCAGTTCCTGTGAAATGCCAGCCCCACAGTCGGGTTAATCCCTCAGCCCTGCCTGTCCACATTCCCAGTGACTCCCTTTTCCCGGTCAATCCCATCTCCTCCTCAGAACTGCTGGTCCTGAGAAAAGTGATCAGTTCTGAGAATTAGTTCTTCTACTCAGAGAGTGTATTCTGCACAAAGTTTCCCTGTGGATGTCAGGAATTGGCACTAGTATAGCTATACATATTAGAAAAGAAAAATCTCATCTGTACACCATCTATGATGTATCCTAACACTTTCTCAGGAAGATGATTGGAAAATGGAAAATGGCTGTCTGATCCTGTCATTCCTCTATTTTTTTTTTTTTTTTCCTGAGACCAGTTCTCACCCTGTCACCCAGGCTGGAGTGCAGTGATGTGATCATAGCTCACTGCAGCCTTGAACTCCTGGGCTCAAACCATCTCCTGACTCAACCTCCCAAAGCGCTGGGATTACACAGGCATGAGCCACTGTGCACTAGATCCCACTCCTCTACTTTACATCCTTTACTTATTCTCCAAAGTGTTGGGAGACAAGTTTAAATTTCCTTGTTTAATACACAGACCCTTCGTCACCTGAACCCCAGCCACCTTTTCAGCTTCATTTCTTGCCATTCTTGATCTAAGCTCTTGGATACAGCCATTTCCAACCACATATTTCCTAACTATGTTGTGCTCTTTGTTGTTCTTTGGCTTGCACATGGTGTCCACTCTACTCTAAATTCCCTTCCTCTACTACTTCCCTCTGTAAAATCTACTCACTCTTAAAGACTCATCTCCTGCATTTCCCTCTCTAGGGAACTTTCCTTTATTCTCCAGTGAATAAAGTTTCTCATACTTCATTTTGCTATTTGTACAGCACATAAAACCATCACACTTATTGTAATTACAATTGGTTACTTATCCATCTTGATGACTAGCCTATACATTTCTGAGGGAATTACTCATTTTGATATTTCCAGCATCTAAGACAGTGCCTGACACTTGGCAGCACTTACATCTATATAGAATAAATGCATGTACACATCTGACTGAACAGATCAAGAGGAATGAGGAGAAATTGGGGAGGGGGAAGAGGAAACAACAAAACTATGAGAAAAGACATGGATTTGTGAAAACATGAGAGGAAAATGTTGAGAATATGTCTTCTGGGAAAGACAGGATGTAAGATACTTATATACTTGTGACACATTATCACAATATATATGTGACACGTTATCACAATTATAAATAAGTACACTTAAAGAGATGTGCTGGAATTGTATCAAAGGAGTGTACATAAACATGAAAAAATATTTTTACCATAACTGTGACTACACAAAACAATTTCCTTAATACATTTTTTAAAATGTTATGCCTAGAAATATTAAAAAATAAAATGCAAAACCATCTTGCTTAATAGTTTGAGTAGCCATTGCCTGAAGGAGAAATGGAAACGGGGTCATCGTTCTAAAGTTGCAAATATCAGCCAGTCTACTTAGCTGTGTCGGGAGAGCGCGGCAGCATAGACCGCAGACTCAGAGTCCGCTCTTATCCTGGTTCCACTGCTTGCTACGTACTTCTTACCTCTTTACTACTTGCTAGCTTTGTGGTCTAGGTTAAGTTACTTAATTTAAATATGCCTTGGTTTTATTATCTACACAACAGGATGATAGTTGAAGCTACCCCATAGAGTGGTTGTAAGATTTCAATGAGATGACACAAAAATGTAGCAAGTAAGATCTCAGTAATGTCAACTTTTATTATCACCAACATTATTGTTTTACATAGCAGGAAGCTATGTTCCAGAGGGATACAGTGACATACCCACGGTCATATAACCAGTTACTGGTTGAGCAAGGACTAGAATCAGGTGTCCAGATATGCATTTCACTGTCTTTCCATGACAAAGGGGCTAGTAACTATACGAACCAAATATTGCTTAGCTCATGTACAGTACAGAGTGAAAAACTGCAGTAGGAATTGAAAATTGGAATCATCTAACCTAGAACTTTATTAGTAAAAGGATTAAAGCTTCATTTTTTGTTAGCCTTAACTTTTTAATTATAAGAAGCAAAACACTTTTCTGAGGCAAGCTATTTAAACCCTTCTTTCAATGACAGAAGCTTTCACATGGCTCCCTTACTGAAAGCTAGAATTTTTTAAGGCTTTGAAAAGGAAAGTTGAATTGACATTATGACCTCCAAAAAAGAACTGAAAAATTTTTGGCCTTCTGAGTTCATTACCTACAAGAAACTTCATATCTATTATTTAGAAAAAGCTGAATGATGGAGTGTTTCTTCTTCTACCTGGATGTTTGATGTCAAGTAGATCGAAGGAAAGCCATGCAACTTCAATTCGTACGCTCAGTTTAGGAGATGCGAGTGCTTTGTTAGACAGCTGGAAGCCCAGAGCTAGGAGGTTTAATGTTAAAGTTTAATATTTTTCTTTTGATGAGTGTATCTGGAAAATGGTCCTTAGCCATCTTTCTAAAATTCATTTTTGCTTGGAATTTTTTCTTTAAGAAATAAAATGTAGCTCAAAAGATTATAAATAAGAATCATGAAGATTCATGAAATCATCGATCCATTCATATTTATAGAATGCATGTGCCTCTAGTATTTCTAAGATGATTATTTCACAGCAAGGGTCAAGATTTCCTCTTAGTAATCTTTGCCCTCTAAGATTCAATTCACAGTAATCTTTTTCTTCCTACATTGCATGGATTAAGTCTTCTCATCCAGTGTGACGGATTTTTTAAAAACCTAATGACTAGGTGATTGCAAATCTTTTCTCCAGTATTATAAATAACAATGCCTCATTTCTGGTTGAATATTAAGAATTTGCACTGTGCTTGCTGTTTAAAATATCTTTTAAATGTCCACAATTGAATTAAAGCCTTATGTTCAATCATGAACCATGAAATTAGTTGGTATTACCAATGTTCTGCAACTCAGGCCTTGAAAAAAATTAAAAGATTGCAATACAAAATTGCCAAAAAGAGTCTCAACTAAAAGTAGGCTTTGTGCTTTCTAAAGGCCTTGACTGCATCACTAACCTTGTCAAAGGGTAAAACAAGAAACAAGCAAAAGAACACCACCCATGTACATGATTCTTCATTTTACAAAAACAAACAAGCAAAAATCTCCGATTTTAAATGAAGTAAAAATAGATTTTATGTGACAGAGAATGTCAGAAACTTAAGTACTTTCCTTTCAATTTTTAAAAATGATGTTAAGATTGTGTTTACACATAAAAGCCTATATATATTTTGGGTGAATTTCTGGTATATTCAGTCAATGTACTCATTGCTGCATCCAAACCACAGGACATTAAACAGACTACTCATCCTAGTCTGAACTGGCCTGAAAACCATCCCATTCCTGAATCATCAGGTCCTTAACCAATACTCCCTCTATGTGGCAAAAACCGTTACCATGATTTGGCTGCTTGCTATACAAGAGAGGCTTATGGGGATTGCAGACTCAACATCACCTGGGAGTATGTTAGAAATGCAAAATTTCAGACCCTACCCCAGACCTCCTGAAGCATAATCTACATTTTAACAAGATCCCAACTAAATCAAATGCATATTAATGTTTGAGAAGCACTGATTTAGTTGATTGCCCTAAAAGCGTAAATTTCTTCCCTAATTGCCTAAAATAATACCTGGGAAGAAAACTGAGCAATGCGTTTGAGAGCTAAAAGTTTATGAGACGTGCCATGTGTACTTTCAGACTTTACACATTTCATCTTCTTTTAAAAATCTCTGCAAGGTATATTTATTCTCATTTTTACATTGTAGAAACTAAGTGCCTTGTCAAAGATTACACAACTCATAAATGTTGGAGCCAAGATCCCAAATAAGGTCTGTCTGGCTCCAACATTTCCCATCTCTTTTCCATTATAGCACACCACCCCTTATCTTGCTCATTTTTTTTAATACCACTTAGAACCATTAAATGTTTTTAATATGGGCCTTCGATTGAACTTTATCATCAAAGCTCATTTATTAAACTCGCTTGCTTTGCACTTACGTTTTTGCATTTTGTGTCCGAGGCTGCCCTGTGTTGGTCATATCCTCAGCATAGCAAGCTGAACTGTTTGTCATGTTGCCTAAGGTCTGTTGATGGCATATCCTTTCCCACTGACCTCAGAATTTATCCTTTCAGTAATTTACAGATGCAAATATTTTCAAGGTTTTTTGGCAGATAAAATGGTCTTAAAATCTTATCAAACATGGTGGTTAAAAATTACCTAGGAATCCTGCAAATGATCTCTGACTAGCTACATCAGCAAGAATTATCATTTTTTCCTTTGAAAGGGATGTGTATCCCATGTAAAAGGTCCACCCTGGGTCACCAATCATGCCATTGCCCTTCAACACCTACAGATAAATTGTAATTCAGTCACCTGCCAGATTAGATTCTAAATCTGTTTTTCAGAAATCCGGGGTACATAAGTTAAGAATTTCTTTTTAGGGAAATCATAGAAGGCTTCTGGTGACTAGTCTGCTCTTGAATTAGGAATTTTAATCTCTGAGCCCATCGTTATTTTTTCTCAAAAAGTGTCTGGTTTACTAGTGAGTGAACATAGAAGCAACTGGTCAAATCTACTAGACTCTTTATTCACAATAAAATATTCTATGGCAACAAATACGGGGTCACCCAAAGATTTACCTTCTTTCAATAGGACACCTGATTACCATAGGGAACAAGTTAAAAATTAAGTAATTGTTTTGCCCTACTTGCCGTGAACTACCAGTGCTGTCTTTACCAATGTAAACAAGTCATTATTGCCTTTAAGTCTAATCAGATCAGGGACTCAATTTCAGACAACCCAGAACTATTTCAGAGACATCCCTTTCTAAGGTTCTGTTCCTCTGAAAACACTTCTAATACTGATTTCTGTATCAGTTCGGCTTTGACCAGAGAAGCAGAACTATTGTAAATGATAGAAACCAAGAGATTTGCTATAGGATTAGACCTCATTCAACCATGGGATTTATGTGGCAGTCTGTAAAGGCTGATACCTCTGCATCTAGGGTTGAGGCTAAAGTTGCTCCATGAGAGCCAGCCCACCAGTCAGGAAAGAAAGCTGGATATGAATGAGAACAGAGAAACTGGAACCTACAGGAAGGTACCGAAATCCACAGGAAACTAGAACCAGTATCTCTTACCAACTCCAGGCTCAATGCTGGGGGTGACTTCTGATGGAACTGCACATGTACTTGGCCCAGAGCTCTGCAAAGCCGAAAGTGGAGATCTCTCTGGATCTGTAGGAATTGCCAATCTAGGGACTGCTCCACTCCAATAAGGAGGGCAGGTAGATGACTGTGAACTGCCACAGTGATTGGCCCTAACCTAATCTTCAGAATGTTAAAAATGTAGCTTCTCTTTTACTTCCATCTTCCAAATTGTGTGCTAAATGCCTCTGTGGCCAACATTAACCCAGGACCACATGGTAAGAGAAATTTCTGGGAAATGGGAAACGTAGTTCCATCGTAAGTTGAAGCTGTACAAAGCCAACATAAAAAGCCACTAGCTAACACAATGGAGAAAAGATGGCAGGAGTACATTTACTAACATTGACCTCTATGGCAATAGTCAACCTCAACCAGCAATAATCTCAAGTCTAGAACCAGGGGGAAATACTGAACCCCATGAAACTTACAAAAAATGTATAGATTATTCTTCTAAACTGGTTTCTTATTCTATTTCATTTCTTTGCTCGCTGAGTTAACTGCTTTTTTTAAAATCATTAAATCAATTTTATTTGAATGAGTTGAATTAAAACAGCAAAAATTGACTCAAAGGTATATCTTAACTACGTGCCATATATTAAATTGGACTGTATATAACCTAATATTAAAGAAATGTTATTATATTTTATATTTTATTTGTAACTTCAAGTTACAAAAGTTCTTAGGGAATAAAAAATTTTACCCATATGCAAAGCAAGTTGAGTGTAGAAGGGAATAGTAACCCAAGAGAACAATTTAAAAGAACCTATAACTTAGTATTGGATTGAATGTCTATTGAGTTAAAAAGATGAGTTTCCTTTTTTTTATAGATACAGGGTCTCATTTTATCATCCTCACTGAGCTAACCCCTATAGCTAAATATTCTTTACTCCTGAGCAACCTTTCATACCTTCTCTAGTGAGATCAAATTTTAGTTAAACTTATTTAAAAGTACCTTTACTTAGCTATATTCATTAATAAAATAAATGTATATATCTCAAGTATTTATTTTGGTATGATTTATTCTGATTTATACTTTGACCAAATATTCTATTCCTAGGAACTTGAAGTCAGATTGTTGCATTTATGAGATTAAACAGGTGTGGTTTGTCTTCAATTGTCATCAGTGCCTACAGATCAATTTTAGGTAATGATATTAACAGCAATTAATATTTATATGGAACCTTGCTATTTACAAAGCAATTTCACAAGCTTTATCATATTCACAGGTGTAGGTATAACTTCTGATGTTCACAAAATTTAAAAATATAAAGAAGTCTATCAGGAGATGTTTTCTACCACAGTTCTCCACATTTTAAAAATCTGAATGAGGCTAAAAAGGTAAAAATGTAGAAACACTCTAGCCAAATGCTCACTTGTGCACATGACAGTCTCCTTAATAAGCAGATATTTCTACAGAACAGTGAAGTGTTACAGTTGCCTTGTTTATTCAGAGCAACACAGAATTCTATTCTTGGCTCATTCAAAGCCAACTCGGAAATTCAGATAGAGATTGGAACAGTCAGAAGTGCTTCCTGTAGTCCACTAGAAAAGTTGAGTTCATGATGAGAGCTGCTAGGTCAAGTCTCACACCAAGTAGAAAGCTAATGATTTCACAAATACCTAGTTCAGCTTTAAGTACAACAGATCCTTGTAAATTTTAAAGTTCCTCCTTTAAGTTCTGATTTCTAAGAGCCATTGAGAGCATCATGGTTTTAGAATCACTTCTCAATTCATGGACAACAGTACATCTTAAATATACATGTCACATTTTAAGAGGAAAATATTAAACTGCTATATCCTGAACAATTTCATCTGTACCCACAATCACAAATAAGGCTTGCCTTCAAATAGCAAATTTGCTGACCTAAAGAAAAAAGGGGATAAAATGGCAGCTCAAAGTCTCTAGGGTCACAAATGGTGCTTTGACAGGAATATGATGAAAATTTTGTGAGAAACTTTGACACTATTCTTGCTGCTGCTGTCCTCAAAAATACTCCTGCCACAGAAGCTGTTGGTTCCACACAGATGTGCTTTTCTGGGGCAGTCCACCCATCCCCCAGCTGTGTGGGTACTGGCTGCTAAAGGCTGACACCTCAGCCTGCTCCAGAGACTGCCTTGACTGGTAGGAGCCAATTCACCTGGAGACTCCTGGGAGGTGACATCCCCCACCAGAGGTGGCCCATAGCTAATACCAGCTGAGTTGGGGTACAACAGTTCAGCCCCTTACCTCTGGGCAAAACACTTTCTGTGATGCAATTCATGCTCTAGGGCTTGCTATGGAATTAGGCTGAGGCTAGACTCCTCCTGAAACTATATTTCTGCCTAGTGCATACTTCTGCCCTATCTTGTTTCCCTCAGTTTCTTACAGGTTACTCCTGAGATCACACCCTTATTTAATCATTTACAAAGGAAGCCTACTAAGAAACTACCTTAGGCACTTAAAAATTCATTGCTGATAACAATATAGTTTCCAAAACTGGCAATAAATGTAACATGGCACAAACAGATCAATGGAAAAGAATAGAGGAACCAGAAATAGATCCATACTCTTATGACCAACTGAATTTCAACAATAGCATCAAAGCAATTCATTAGGGAAAGGAAAATCTTTTCCAAAAATGTTCTGGAACAACTGAATAGCCATATGGAACTTTGACCCTTATCTCACACCATATAGAAAAATTAATTTCAGATAGATAACAGACCTAAACATAAATGATAAAACTATAAAACATTTAGAATAAATTATATGGAAATTTTATCTCATAAAACCTATCAAAAATAATCAGTGGTGGGAAAGGAAGGAAGCATGGATGAAACAAGAATGGCAGAATACTAAAAATTGTTGAGCTGTGTAATGGATTGGTGGGGTTCATAATGCTACTCTGTTTATTCATGTACAAACATACACATGTATAACTTATATATGGTGAACTGATTTTCAACAAAGGTGCCTGGGGGAAGGAATAACCTTTCCAAAGAGTAGTACCAGAACAACTGGATATTCATATGAAAAAACAAATGAACCACAATCCTATTCACATGATACACAAAAATTCTTTCTTAATGGTTCATAGGCCTGAACATAAATCCTAAAACTATAAAAACTTCCAGAAGAAAACATAGGAGAAAAATTGATGTAACTTTAAGGTAGGCTAAGACTTCTTACATAGGGCATGAAAAAACATGAACCCTAAAAAATTTGATAAATTGGATTTCATCAAAATTAAAAACATCTTCCCTTTTAAAAGACTGTTAAGAAAATGAAAAGTCCATGGCTGGAAGAAAATATTCACAGTACATATTTCCAATAGAGAACATGTATCTAGAACATATAATAAACTTCATGATAGGAAGGATAAAAAGCCAGTAGCGTAACAGGCAAAAGATTTGAATATTTACTTCACAAATGAAGATATATGAATGGCTAATAAGAACATGAAGAGATATTCAACATTGCCATAAAAGTTCAAATTAAACCACACGAAATCAATACAGCCATTATTATGGCTCATATTGAAAATGTCTAACAACTCCACGTGCTGCTAAGATATAGGACAACCAGAACTCTCATCCATTGCTGGTGAGAATATAAACTAGTACAACCATTTTTGGAAAAGATTTTATAGTTTCTAGGAACTTAAACACACACTTACCATAGAACTCAAAACTTTACACATAGGTATTTACTCCAGAAAAATGAAAACATATTTTCAAAAAAACTTTCATATGAACAATTATAGCAGTTTTGCTCAGTACAGCACAAATTGCAAGTAGCTCAAACGTCCATCAATAGGTGGATGGATAAACAAATTGGGAGTATACTCACGCAATGAGAGAACAGAGTGAGGCACAGATGAAATATGAATGGCAGAATGTTGATAGTTGTTGAAGCTGACTAATAGATAAGTGGGGTTTCATTGTGCTACAGATGGGTCCCCAACTCAACGATAGTTTGACTTAATGATTTTTCAACTTTACCATGCCATGAGCAGTCAGTAGGAATTGTACTTCAAATATTGACTTTTTCTTTTCTTGGGTTAGTGATCTGCAATATGATACACACTGCCCATGCTGGGCAGGGGAACCGAGCTAGTCAGCTATGAGGGTAAACAACCGGTACTCTAAAGTTTAGTCTGTTGCCAGATGATTTTGCCCAACTATAGACTAACGTAAGGGTTCTGAGCACATTTAAGGTAGGCTAGGTAAGCTATGATGTTTGGTAGGTTAGGTGTATTAAATGCATTTTCAACTTATGATATTTTCAACTTAAATAGGCTTATCAGTTCACAACCCCACTGTAGGTAGAGAAGTATCTCTATTCTGTTTATTTTCTGTATGTTTGAGATTTTCCATAGCATTAAGTATTTTTAAAGTAACATGGCAATCCTTTTCAAAAATTATAAAAATGATCTATTCATTGATCTAGTAATTCTCCTGTTGAAAAACTTATCCTAGAAAATAATCAAAAATCATAAATAAGCTACATGCATGAAAACAATTTAATCTGATAGATAATGTTGGAAAAATTAGAAAGAGCCCAAATATATAAAAACAAGGAAATGTTCAAGAAATCATATTTGCTCTATATAATATGATGCAGTCATTATAAATGAATAATAGCTAACATTTTTTTCTGTGCTTTCAATGTGCTAAGCCCTATTATGAGTACTTTCGTTGACCTAACTCATATAATATGAATAACATGTAAGAATATTAGTTCGTATAACAAATATTACCTATAAGCACAAATATTATCTGCTGTGCTAGATGCTGGGAATACAAGAATGAGCAAGAAAATGTCATCCTTCGTCTCATGGAGCTTTGGAAAGTCTTTTGGAAGATGTGAATAAATACAGAAACAATTGCAATACTATGTAGTAAATGCACTGAAAGAGGGAAAATGCTTTTTTTGATTTAAGCAGCAAAGTGAAGACATAAGTGTAGTTCCTATATGATGACAGCTAAGTAACAGACCAGGACTAAAGGGAAAAGTTTGATTTCTTTTAGTGATATAATTATAGGAGAACTATTTCATTTTTATTTTGAATTCCATTAAGTTTGCTCCAATACTTTAGTGTCATAAAATCAAATTACCTATATATCAATGGATGACTTTAGTAGTAAGCAGGGTTTGTAATATAGCACTTTTATTTTTTTAATCTAATTAGTTTGGCAATTTTTTCTCGGGTTTCTCCTACTAATCAGTGTAGTAGAAAATATAGTGATTGGTCCTGACTCTCTGTATGCTAAAAGTCTGGCTGCAAGTTGGAATCAGCAAGGGAGCTTTAAAAGTCTAATGAGGCTTGGGCCCCACCCCAAACCAATTAAATCCACATCTCTAAGGAAGGAACCCACTGATCTGCTGGCTGAGCAAGGGGTCACTTCTTCCATTTCTACTTAGGTCTTTGTTGAGCTCTTTCCATTCACACTTCAAAAAGTGATTACACAAAATATACACCTTTTATCCATTTTTCCATATTCTAAACTTGTGTGCTCAGAGGATTGTGCCTTTTGGATTGATTACTTGCCACATGCGAAGTGACAACAGGATGCCAAGCCCAAGTAAGAAAGCAAAGGCAGTCATCCTCCCCCACCAGTATTTTCATCATTCCTCAATCTGCAGAAGAGACATGACCTACAAAGAGAATGGAGAATGCGCACAAACTAAAAGAAACATCAGAGCTCAGAGAGGAACCCAGAAATGACAGGCTTGAGTGGGAATGGTCTTGTTACGAGTGAAATGACAACAGTGACAATTCTCCCAGCCCACCAACCCCTTCTTTCCTTCCAAATCCAGTGTACCAACTCACACTTCCTCACATAGAATTTTGAGTATTCAGGAGGTGCGTGATGTCCATATGTCCTCCTTCCTTTAGAGCTGACTTTTCCTCCACGGGGTGCATAGCCGCTCACCTCTCCTGTGCTCATGCAAGCTATTGTGACTATCCAGGACTGATGTTGTGGAAGGCGAGGATAATAGCTATTTAACTTGCTTGATACAGCACTTAGTCCAGTAACACATGCATGTGGATGCCTAATAAGCCATGGAGTAAAATTAGCCTAATTCTGCTTAGATTCCTTGTTTCATCAGCCTTTGGGGAGACAATGATAATTAGTTGAAATAGCTGGAGAATAACACTTAATCATAGAAAACCAATGCAGAAAAATTATCAAAAACAAATTGTCTTTGCCTAAGGTACATTTCCATCAGAGAAAAAGAGCAAAATTAAGCAACTGCCAAAATCCTCCAAGCCTTACGTGCCAAAATGTTGGGTTTTTTTTTTTTTCTTCTTCATCTTTTGAATATAATTACTCTGGGCAGACATGTGATTCAAATTCTCAGATGGGTCAAGCTTTTCTCTGACCTTAGCAAAATAATTAATGTGAGATATTTTTATAGAAACTTTCACAGTTAATTTTAATCATTAATATAAAATATATTTAATTGCACAGCAATGACTCTCAATTGCTCCATTCTTACAGGTTTAGAGTTAAGCACTTTTTCTTATATAAAGACAAACCAATATTTTGTTTTTGATGCACTGACTTGCATGATGTCCAACATAGGAACTAAATTAAAGTAAGCTTTATCTAAAATAATGCAACCAGTTCAATTGCTTGAGTTCAAATCAGGCACCTTTCTGAAAATTAAAAGTATGATTAAACAAGCGTATGGTTATAAAGTGTGGGTGGTTAGATAATCAGAATTGCAGAATAGGTACAAGCTGTGCTTTTCCCATCCTAGGCAACCCTTTAAGGCTTGCCAAAGACGATTAAGGTGTCAATTGATGAAAAAATAAGTTTCATGGCACAACTTGAAAGGTAGGGAATCTTTTCCATACACTTCAACAACACAGAGATACTAAAACACAAACCCAAAGAATATTAGTTGCAACACATTTTAAATAGTTTGCTTTCATTTCCATGCAATCATTTTGTAACACTAGAAAGAATGACAACTTCCAAGGGCCGCTGCTCCCCACCCACACAACACAGGATGGGAGACCGGAGAGTTACTTCTGCCTGCAAACTTCTCATCACCCTCACGTGGGCTGCAGCTTGCCAAATAAAGAGAATGAGGCCTGGATGGCTTGAATTGTTCTCCTATTTCTTTTTCCTTTTGGAAAGTATTTAAGCAGGATTAATGCCTGCTTTAGTCTAATATGGTTATGCAAAATGATGACTTTGGTTCTGCCTCCCTATTGCCTTTCTATATAATCTTTAGTAAAGTCATATATTGCAAAGACAGGCCATGGAAAGGAAACAGGCTGTGTTTGTGGAGCACCTGTTACTGCAGACCTTCAGGGTGAGAAAAGCAGGAGTGGGAGGCACATCTACAGAATTGCTAATGTGAGGGAGCTAGAGATGGAGAAAATGAAATAGATTCCAGGGAGCCATCTGCCTTTGACAGAACTTGCAACCATGTCAGCAGTAAAAATCATTTCACAGGCACAGGCTAAAAATCAGCTCTGACCTCTCAAGAGCAAAGATCGGCATCGGTTCTCCTGCTACAGCTGGTGTAACGTAACCCCCCCAGGTAATGTTCTTGGAGTCCTATCCTCTTTTTATTTGGCTTCACACATCCTTTTGCCTTTGAGATATGAAATACGCTGGACTACCTAAAGCCTGGCTTTAAAAGGAACGGATCAGAAGCTCTCTCTCTACTGTGGTTTGTGCTTAAAAGCGTACACACTCAGCTGTTTGGGGATTGCTACAGGCTGTTGTATTTAGTATTTAAGGTATTGATTATATGAATGGACAATACCTTAAACTAAACTTGATAGATGCTAGCCAGAATGCAGCTAAAATCTAAGGCCAAATATAGTGGGATTTGTTCAGCAGAGTTTGTACAGTCTCTGACACAGAGTAGCTGTCCAGAAAAAAGTTTATAGGAAGGAAGAAAGGAAGGAAGGAAGGGAAGAAGGAAGGATCTACTTGGGCCAATGAACTAAATGGGGCAATCAACCAGCACTTACTATTCTCAACCACCTGGGGCTCAGCTTCTCTTCACCTGTTTCTGTTCAGCTTTTCTCTACCCTCCCTTTACACCTTCACCTAGGCCCCAGGCCCTCTTCTTTATCAAGCCTGCAGTTCCTCCCCCACTTTTCCTGAAATTTTTCCACAGACCTACCCCCTCCTGCTTGTCCAAGGTGGTGGTTCCTTCCCCTGGCCACGCCCCCATCCACCTCCCATGGTGACTCCAATGAGCTTTATGAAGGGCCGGTAATCTCCTGGCTTATCTGTTTCAAAGACAACCTAATGTAATGAGGCCAAAGGATACATCACAGTTGCTGTTAGAGTCAGTTTTATTCCTAACAATTAATTTACTTTCATATTGCCCCATTTTATACTATTCTAAGTTGCTTCTTTGAAATAATTTATTATTTGAGTATTTGAAAAATAGTGGTGGCATTTGTGTTTGTGGTCGCTATCACTATTTTAAAATGCTGTTGTCCATCCCTTTTCTGTGGATTGACCCCGGTTTAGGGGATCCCGCTGTGCCTGATGCAGGGATCTACATACATATATAGAGGCCAGAATCACAGGACTGTTCAGTGGCAGAGTCAGATATATGACAAGACAATTCCAGAAAGATGCACCTGACCTGTTTTGTAAGTAATGCATTGGGCAGCATTCTTTACCTTGATTGAACAACTGTGCTTTGAGAAAGAGATTTTTTTTTAAAGTCATGTATCAAACTCTTCAAACAATTCCACAGGTCTCTGTTTGATTTTCATCCAGAAATCAAACAGAAGAGTCTGTTACATTGGATTTAACTTTTATATGATGGGGAAGATAGCAAGATAAATTGAATGTTGATACTTTCAAGCAAACTTTTGCCTCAAACAAATATAATCAAAAAATGATATCCAACAAGAGTGTCATTCATGTTTTGTGATTGATTATGGTTCCTGAGAGGTGAGCTAGACATGAGAAAAGAAGGAACCGGCCTCCTAGGTGGATAACATGCATTTCCTGTCCAGTCAACTAAGAGTTTTATATCTTAAGTTCAGTTTTCACGTTTACTCCCAGTTTTTTAGTTCCTCCTAGTATTGGCAATAGGAAATGTCCCAGCTTAAGCCCAATATGATTCAGGCATATACCAGCAAGCCTGGAGTAAAAGCAGGGCCTTCAGGTATTATTTGCATGAAGGTTTGAAGAGACTAGAGCTGGAGATGAGAGGTGACAACAAGAAATATTTAGGGGAAATGCAGAGGAGTTGGGAGGAGCAGAAATTTGGTTCAAGGATAAGAGGCCAGTCATTGGACCTGGAAGGAAGGAAATGGTGTCTATCATTTCGATAGCCCACATGCCAGTCCCCAGGGACCTAGCCAAGGGCTGCAACATGGGACCAGTAAAATACAAGGGTCTAGATTTTTTTAATTATAATTTTAATGACTATGGAAAGGATCATATTGTGCCAGAAGCTGCTACTTATACTTCTGGGCCAGAAAATGATCCAGAGTCTTCTATAACGTAAGAATGACAAGAAAAAAAAATGTTTGCCATGCTTATTTGTCTCTAGGCAGTGTGCTAAGTGCTTTACTTACATTGTGGTTATATAAGAAATATCAGAATCCTCAACTTCAAGAATTCTCAGCCTCAGCCCAGGCACCCAGGGCAGCACCTACAGCTCCGGTACATGTTGGAAGCCCAGCAGCAAGACATCTTCAGTGAACATCTGTGGCTTAGATGCTGAATTTGACATCTCTAGTAGCCAAACCTCCAAGAGAGCCCCCAGTGATCTCTACCACCTGATATTCCTGTCAGTAAAATCCCCTCTCATCTTGAATAAGGTTGATCTGTGAAACCTGTGGAATATTTTGGAAATGTCAGTGTATGACTTCTCAGACTAGGTCATAAAAGACATTGCAGCAATAATTTTTTTCCTTTTCTCTTGGATCACTTGCTCTGTGACAAGTCAGCTGCCACACACACTCAAACAGCCCTGTAGGTAGGATACATGGTGAGGAGCTGAGAGCTGCTGCCAAAAAGCCAGTGACAAATGGTGGCTTCCTGCCAACAACCTTGCAAGTGAGCCATCTTGGAAGCAGATCTTGCAGCCTTCGTCAAGCCTTCAGTTGACTTCATCCCAAGCCAAAAATTTAACTTTAACCTCATGAGAAATTTCAAACCAGAACCACTCAGCCTAGCTGCTCTGAATTCATTACCCACAAAAATTGTGAAATGATAAATTTTTATTAATTTAAGTTTCTAAGTTTTAGAGTACTTCGTTACTCAGTGACAGATGACGAACACACATGTTGGTACTTTGGTACTTGTAATTAGGGTATTGGAGTAATAACTAAAAATACGGATGTGGCTTTGGAAAAGGCAGTCAGTAGTAGATAGAAAGACTTTGGGAAGAGTATTAGTGAAAGCCAGTAGTGTATAAATAGACTGCTATTAGAAGCGGGCTTGCCTTTGAGGAGGGTGACTGGAGGTTTAGAGAAGATATAGGAAGAAGTTAGTGGAAAGGAAAAGAAAGGGGATGCTTGTTACCTAGTGTCAGAAAGTTTAGCAACATTACTTCCTGCAGTTATATGGAAACCAGAAAATATACCACATGAATGGCATGACCTAGCTGAGGAGATTTCAAGGCAGAGTATGAAAGGTGCTGTTTGTGTGCTTCTTGCTGCTAATAGCAAAATAAGAGCAGAGATAAACTAAAGGAAAGTCTACATTGTGAAAAGATTAGATCAAGCTAATTAAGATATTCATCACCTCACATACTTATCATTTTTGTGGTGAAAACATTCAAGATCTACCCTCTTAGCAATTTCAATTATTAACTATAGTCACCATGCTGTACAATAGATCTCCAGAACTTATTCGTCCTGTCTAACTAACCCTTTACACCTAAACAAAAGACTTGTAAACAAAAAGGAAACAGGACTTTCTGATTTTGAAAATTCCCAGCCTCTTCAGATGACTAACAATGATAAACTTATGAAATGGCTTCCAGGCAATGATCCAATCCAAGTCACTACCCGGAAAACATGGTCTTATAATAAAGTTAAAGGTGTGGTTATACATTCTTTAAGACCTCATCCAGATCTAATGTGGTACCACAGAGAAATGTTCAGTCAAACCACAGGGCTTCTAAGAAGCTACAGGTGAACTCCCTCAACAAAGCCAGTGGAAGTCCAAGTTAGAGAAGGACTTATTTCAAAAAGATTTGCAGACTGGCTTTTGTCTAATAAGGGGCCCATAAAATTTTAAGACAATTTTATTTGAGAAACACCACTAACTTGAACTGAAAGGGACAGAAAAGGTACAAAATGAAAACAAGGACTTGGGCTCCCCAGAATTCTATTCTACTGGTAGGAAGCAGGCTGTGAAAAGTCCACCGCTGCAAACAGCTGATAACCCTGTCATGGAAACAGATAAATGACTCAGAGAGAGGTACCAACATCCCAGAGGGAAAATCCAAGAACTATGGAGAAGAAATAGGATTGCATCCTAATTAAGCAACTCAAAACATGCCTACTTAGACTTCAGACCACTGACTCTCATGTGCCCCCTGTTTTCTACATTTTTAATAGCAGTTATCTTTATGCCAATCCCTCCATTGTCTCTGTTGCATGTGTTAGAGGAAGACAGCTTCTCTCTTTCATTTCACAGGTATTCAGATCAGGAGCAACTGGATTACAGGAGCTGCACTTGAGAAACTATACCCAAGGATCCTCATCTGTATCTGGGCCTGGTTTATGTGATGGAATCTGGACTTCGAGCTGAGGCTGTAATAGGATGAGACTTTTGGCAGGGGAGGGATGTGAGTGTATTTTGCGTGTGGGAAGACATGAATCACTGTAGCAGTCAGGCTCCAAGATGGCCCCCAGTGTTCCCTGAATGGGAATTTCCATCCCTGTATAGTCTCCTTCCACACCGATTAAGGGCTCACCCATGTAACCACTAAGATATTGCAGAAATGACAGTGGAACTTCCAAGGCTAGGTCACAAGGACACTGCAGCTTCTACCTTTAGCCTGTCTTGGATCATTATTCTAGAGAAGGCTAGTTTCCATGTTGTGAGGACACTCAAGTAGCCTTATAGAGAGGGTATATGAGAGAGGAATTGAGTTAGTGCTGTGCTGATAAACATTTAACAACTGGCTCTCCAAAAAATATATATATGTGTGTCTGTGTGTGTTTATTGGTATTTTTACCATTATAAAAGATGTGTAGGAAATAATTCATAAAAACTAATAAAATAAACAATAGTCTTTATTTTAAATAACACATAGCCAATAGATTCTCATAGAATTTTTTCACTGATTATTTTTGCTGAATTTCTGACATAAAAGTTGGTTAATATTTTCAATTACATAAATAAAAAGTAAAATAAGGAAGGCATATGTCATAGCTTCATTTGTCAGTGGCATGAAAGATTTCTTTGCTGAATTGGATAATAGTTGCAAATACTGGAAGAATATTTCCTCATGATTTTGTGTCATTCTCACTGTAAGAGCTACAAATATGATATATTTTTAAATTTAATCTGCATTATTAATATTTTCCCATCACTTTCTAAAATCTAATCAATCAATGAAAGAATAAAGTTCTGATTTGTAGTGTTTGCTGATATCCATAGTATAAATACTTCCACTAAGCTGATTTCAGTGGACTGAGATGTGTAGTAAAACACAACTATTAATATATAAAATTCCCCCCATGCAGACACAGTAAACATAAATAACCTCAAGAGCACCAATAAAAGAAAAATGTAAAATTATTAGGAAGTGATGAATTTTGAGTATTTATTTCCTTGGCTTTTAATATAATTTATTTAAATTAAGTCTACACGATTTAAGTTTTAATAATGGCTGTGTTTAACAATTGGCTTACAAAATTCCTAAAATTTAACAATTGGCTCTTGAAAGCAGGTAGAATCACTCTAGCACACCATTGAATTGAAGCCTTCTGCCACTAGCCATGTGGGTGGACCATCTTGGAAGCAGACCCTCAGCTCAGTTGCACCTTCAGATGGCTGAAGCCCCAGCCAACATACAGACTGCAACCTCAGAAAGGACTCCGAGCCGTAAGTGCCCAGCTACATATGCCGCCTCTGAATTTCTGACCCACACTCTGTGAAATGATGTTTATTGTTTAAACCGCAAAACTTTGAGATTATTTGCTACTCGGCAACAGACAATATATCAGCAGCTGTTGCAGTCATGGGAGACAGCATCACACAGAGACAGAGCAGTACAGGAAGGAAATGGGGTGCCTGAAGTAAGAGCAACATTCATTGGGTACCCTTGGCACCTCTGTAAGCACCCCTAGAATTATTTGGGAGAAATTCAAGAGGGATTTGGAGTTTGTACAGGGTTGTTTGTTTATGCTCATCTTACCAATGAAGTAAATGAGGCTCAGAGAGATTAAATGACTTGTCTAACATCACACAGCCAATAAATTTGTCACTAGTAAAACCAGGATTTAAACCCAAAGCCAAGCCTATGCTCTCCCAGGGAGACTTTGGCAAGATCTCTAGTTTGTAGAACACTTTATTCTTAATGAATAATTTGATGCCCACAACAATCTGGCAGGTGAAATGGATTATTTCTACTTTACAGATAGAAAAATTGAGAATTGTAAAACTAGTAACCAGAGCTAAAACTAGGAAACCTTCAAACTTCTAGTCTATTATTCAAAAAAAGGACAGAAAAATAATGTTAACTTGAGTATAAAATAGGATTGTGTATAATTGTGTTACATTTTCTAGTATAGAATACAAAGCTTATAATTCAGAATTCAACAGCCTTCTTATTTTTAATCAATAGACTTTAATTTTTAGAGTCTTTTAGTAGCTTTAGGTTCACAGCAAAATGTAGTGGAAGGAACAGAGATTTCCAATATACCCTGCCCCGACACATGCATAGACCCCACTCATCAACGTCCTCCACCAGAGTGGTACATTTACAATTGATGAACCTACATCAACACATCATTATTACTCAAGTCCATAATTTACATTAAGGTTCACTCTTGGTGCTGTTCATTCTATGAGTTTGGACAAATGTATAATGATATCTATCTACCATTACAGTATCATACAGAGTAGTTTCACTGCCCTAAAAATCATCTGTGCTCACCTATTCTTCCCCCCTACCCCATTATTTATTACTAGTCTTTCTAATTTATAGTTAGAGGCAAAGAAACATCTAACAACAGTAAGCTTCTATTGTAAATAAATGTAGATCATTTTTAAGGATTTATTAAAATTCTTATTTGTTCAAAATCAAATTTCAATTGGGCCTTATCCAGTTTAACCTAAGACCTATGGGCCCCTACTAATTTGCATGATTGCTTCATTCAGGATTAATGTATTTCCAAGCTCTTCAAATTACTCATTTTAACAGCTTTGTTCATAGCCACTTCAAATGAATAGTAACAAGGCTTTGTTTTCCAGATGTCATTTCATGTGTCTGAATAATTTTACCAGACTTTTATGATTGCAAGAATTCAGGACAGGGAAGAACAAGCACCAAATTTAATTTGGAATGCTTTTAACAAGTTCCATATTTGCTTTTTCTCTTAAGCTTTTATTATTTATGTATTTGGCATGATAAATGCAGTGGTGGGGGCTCTGTAAATTGACCTAAAATTTGAAAGAATAGATCGGAAAAAAGAAAACACTCTGGTACTAAACTTGATAAATATGAACCAAATGGCCCACCCTGACAGGTAGATTGTAAACGTGATGATTGGAGAAACAGGATGTATTCAAAATCCAATCAGGAATAACAGAATGTGGCTGAAATCCAACCAAACAGACTAAGGCAGAGTCTCAGGAAGGCAAAAAATGATGGGTGGTCAAAAGAAACTACAATGTAATTAATTGAATTATAATTGGTGGGGGAAAATGTGTCAAGAGACCTGGGGTAGGCTGAAGAAAAGTTTAGAAAAGGACAAACCCATGGCTAACATCATACTGAATAGGGAAAAGTTGAAAGCATTCCCTCTAAGAACTGGAATAAGACAAGGGTGCCCACTGTCACCACTTCTATTCAACATAGTGCTGGAAGTCCTAGCCAGAGCAATCAGGCAAGAGAAAGAAATAAAAGGAATCCCAATCAGGAAAGAGGAGGTCAAACTATCCCTGTTTGCTAATGATATGATCTTGTACCTAGAAAACCCTAAAGACTCCACTAAAAGACTCCTGGAATTGATAAATAAGTTCACCCAAGTTTCAGGTTACAAAATCAATGTACACAAATTAGTAGCATTTCAATATGCTAATAACAGTCAAGCTGAGAGTCAAATCAAGGACTTAATACCATTCACAATAGCTATGAAGAAAATAAAATACTTAGGAATATACTTTACTAAGGAGGTGAAAGATCTCTACAAGGAGAACTATAAAACACTGATGACAGAAATTATAGATGATACAAACAAATGGAAAAATATCCCATGCTTATGGATGGGTAGAAGCAACATTGTTAAAATGTCCATACTGCCCAAAATGATTTATAGATTCAGTGCAATTCCCATTGAAATACCAATGACTTATTTAATAGATCTAAACAAAAATTTCTAAGCTATATTTAGAACCAAAAAGGAGACCAAATAGCCACAGCAATCTTAAGCAAAAAGAGTAAATCTGAAGTCATCACATTACCTGACTTCAAATTATACTACAAGGTTATAGCAACCAAAAAAGCATGGTACTGATATAAAGATAGAGACATAGAACAACAGAACAGAATAGAGAACCCAGATATAAAACCATACAGCTACAACCAACTGATCTCCAACAAAGCAGACAAAAACATATACTAGGGAAAGGACACCCTGTTAAATAAATGATGCTGGGAAAGTTGGATAGTCACATGCAGAAGAATGAAACAGGACCCCTATCTCTCACCATATATAAAAATTAATTCTAGATGAATTAAAGACTTAAATGTAAGGCATGAAACCATAAAAATTCTAGAAGAAAATGTAGGAAAAACTCTTCTAGACATAGGCCTAGGAAAGAATTTTTGACTAAGATCCCAAAGGCAATTACAGCAACAACATAAATAAATAAATGGACTTAATTAAATTAAAGATTTTCTGCACAGCAAAGGAAATAATCAACAGAGTAAACAGGTAACCTACAGAATGGGAGAAAATATTTGCAAACTATCCATCCGACAAGGAACTAATATCCAGAATCTACAAAGAACACAAACAAATCAGCAAGAAAAAAATAAACAACCCCATCAAAAAGTGAACAAAGGACATGGACGGAAGTTTTTCAAAAGAAGATAAGTGGCCAAAAACATCTGAAAAAAATGCTCAACACCACTGATCAGGGAAATGCAAGTTAAAACCACAATGAGATCCCTACTTACCCCTGTCAGAATGGCCATTATCAAAATTAAAAAACAGGTGCTGGTGTGGATACAGAGAAAAAAGAATACTTATACGCTGTCAGTGGGACTGAAAATTAGTACAACCCCTATGGGAAACAATATGGAGATTCCTCAAAGTAGACCTATCCATTCGATCCAGCAATCCTACTGCTGGGTATCTACCCAAAGGAAAAGAAATGATTTTATCAAAAACTCACCTGCACTGGAATGTTTATCACAGCACATTCACAATTGCAAAGATATGGCAACCTAAGTGCCCAGCAATTCATGAGTGGATAAAGAAAAGGTGATACACACACACACACACACACACACAAACACCATGGAGTACTACTCAGTCATAAAAAGGAATGAAATAATGTCTTTTGCAGCAACTTGCATGGAACTGGAGACCATTATTCTAAGTGAACCAACTCAGGAATGGAAAAAAAAAAAGAAAAACAACACATGTTCTCATTAATAAGTAGGAGCTAAAAGATGGGTACACATGGGAACAAAGAGATGTAAAGGATATTGGAAACTAAGAAGGCGGGAGGATAGAAGGGTGTTGAGGGATAAAAACTTACCTGTTGGGGACACTGAACACTGCCGTAGTGACAGGCACACTGAAAGCCCTGACTTCAGCATTATACTTTGTATCCATGTAAGAGAAACATTTGTACCCCCTTAATATTTTGGAATTAACAAGGAAAAAGAACTCTGCCAATAAAAAAAGTTTGGAAAAGGGAAAGCAAAGATTCAGAGAACAGACAAGTATTCCAGGAAGTTTCTAGCATCAAATACCTCCAGACAGAAGCCGAAGAACACTCGAACAAGATGGTCCCATTTCCCTGGATTAGAGATCTTCAAACATTTTGCTCTCAGGACCCCTTTACAATTTTAAAAAGTATTGAGGACTCCAAAGAGTTTTTTTTATATGAGTTATATCTATTGATACAGCAGTCTTCCCTTATCCATGGTTTCACTTCCCATGGTTTCAGCTAATCGAGGTCAACTGTGGTTCAAAAATATTAAATAAAAAATTTCAGAAATAAACAATTCATAAGTTTCAAATTGCCCACTGTTCTGCGTAGCATGATGTAATCTCGTGCCTTCCTAATCAGTCGCGCCCAGGACATGTCCCTTTGTCCAGCATATACAGCATATATTCCATTAGCCAGCTTGGTTATCAGATTGACTGTGGCAATATCACAGAGCTTGGGTTTAAGTCACCCTTATTTTACTTAATAATAGCCCCAAAGTGCAAGAGTAGTGATGTTGACATATTGTTATAATTGCTCTATTACTATTAATTATTGTTGTTAATCTCTTATTGTGAGAGATTATAGTTTATACACTAAACTTGCATGTGTATGTATGTATAGGAAAAAACATAGCAGATATAGGATCAGCAGTCTCTGAGGTTTCAGGAATCCACTGTGGGGCTCAGACCATATCCCCCTTGGATATGGGGGGACTACTATATTTACCCTAATATAAATTAAAACTGAGAAAATTTTAAAATGGAAAATAATACATAAGCACACAATCCATTAGCTGTGAGAACAATGACATCACCACACATGTAGACTCTGGAAAGTTCCATGGTACACTCATGAGAAAATGAGAGTTAAAAGGCAAATAGCCTCTTAATATTATTATAAAAAATAGTTTTGACTTCACAGACTCACAAAAAGTTCTCAAGGACTCCCAGTAGTCCTTTAAGCACACTTTGAGTTCCACTGTCCTTGACAATCACCAGTTAAACAAATGTTGTGAGATTTCCAATGGGAGACCAGGAGTTTACCTTTCTCAGCAGTCTGCTCATGGGCCATCTTTCTCACCAGCATTCAGACCTACATGCCAGACTGGGCGAGTGGCTTGGGGAAAGAGGTTTTCCTCTGTGTTTCATCACCTCTAGTGAAACCTTGTCTTGGATTCTCAAAGCTGACACACTTCCCACTATAAAGCTCAATTTCAATCTTACTCTCAAACCTCACTGGTCAAGATTCTAAGAAATAAGCCACTAAAGAAATTAGTATATGGTGTGTATACACTTACTAAGCACTTTCAAGTTGTAAGTTCTATGTTAGGCACTTTTTTATGATACACCATTAGTTCCCATTACATACCTGAGATATAGGTTTTATGATCCGCATTTGAAAGATGGACAAACTGAATGGTTAAGACATTACACAAAATCATATAGGTATATGATAAAGCTGGAATTTGAAACTTTTCATGATAATAATCTTCACAGTAATAAATAGTGACTGATTATTAATAAATTTGCAAGTGTGTCTAGACATTGCTCTAAATTTTATGTATGTTATCTAACTTATTTCCAACAGCAATTCTATAAGATAGATACTATTATTAATGTCCCATATATATTTGAGGAAAGTGAGGCAAAATAGATTAAGTAACATATGCAAGATCATCACACAACACATATTTTGTGGAGCTGAACTTTGAACCCAGTCAGTCTGATTCCAGAAACCATGCTCTTAAGCTCTACCTTCCACTCCTTTCCCCAGGCTTGGCCATTTTCAAGTCTGTGCCTTTATGGTCTTATGTATTGCCTCTCTGGAAGTACTCGGAAAAGAGAACTCACAGAGATGCACCATCTCCTGGCTGCAGGGTATGTACTGAGCCTAATTGGATATAGTAAAATAATCTTCATAACAAAAATATATATAAATATTATAGAAGTAAATATTTAAGAGTAAGTACACTGAATATTTATATGTTCTTAGGAACAAACAATTAAAAAAAGACTGGTTAATTTTACAAGGAATATTAAAGGACAAAAGATAATTATAAGATGAGAGAATCTCATAATCTTAGAATTATAAAGGATCATAGCTACAACACAAGTTAAGTAGAGAAGGCAGGTAGACTATGAACAGAGAGAATATTTGAACCTATGTGGAGCTTCAGTCTATCTCAACACCATTAAACATAAATAATCCAAGGACTTTGGCCCACTAGGAATAATTTCAGGACACTCTTAAGCCATGGATTCCAGAAGTACAGACACAGCCATAGGCCGATTTTTAAATATCCATTTGTTTCCTTGTGTAGCCTAACTCTGACCATCTATAAAGCAGCTTAACTTACTATTTACAAAAAAAGCACGTCAGTGTTAAAACTATATTAAAAATTGCTTTTTCAGCAAAGAATTTTATGGATGAAGAATTCTTTAGGATTATGACTAAAATTATTTTTAAGAATATGCTTAACATTTTACATTTTGTTTTCATCTATATGGTTATTTATTTACCCCATAGCCAACTCTGATGATGATTTAGAGCTCTGAACTCTTGCTGAATAATACTCCATTTCTATTGATAACTGCTTCACTAAAGTTCTTTCACAAACATTTGAATATAAAGATGAACTTAGAAGTAATTCCTTGGACATTCTTTGATAATTTCAAATAAGAAAGAAATTTGTGGAATCTGAGAGTTTTTCAGCTGAAAAGTACTGCCAGTTAGAACTGAATAAACCCTTCCTGACCTTCTAGGACATTTAAATCTCTTCTTCTAACTGAATTTGCTTTGTCCAAACCAGATAGACTTGCTTTCAGAGGTGATAGGGGGAATTCAAGCTCCACTGTTATGACTGTAGCAATATTCATATGCAGTCATAAAAACAAAAACAACCTACCCCTATCCCCCCCCCTCTTCCTTCCACCATCCCACCTCCCTTCCTTGACCTTCTGGATAGCCCAGGTCTTCTGTTACAATGGCCTTTTGCTTACTGGTCACAAAAATGTTCTATTCCTATATATAGAGAGAAGCTAGGAGTAGAATGCTGTCTTGGATCCAACTAAGCCTAACTGATTCAACAGTTTTCTTTTTTTAAGCTGTATTATCAATAATTATTTAATGATGATTCTAAGCAACTTGTACATTTAAAAGCCATGTATGATAATCCAGGCCACATTTTTCATTAGTTCTACTTTAGGCTGAAACAGATATGGTCAGGGTGAGGAGGGAGTCTTTAAGAAAAAAAAAAGATCACAACTAAAGAAAAACTTAAATGAAGTTTAAAAAAACTGATTAACACACAGTGTGTGTGTGTGTGTGTGTGTGTGTGTGTGTGTGTGTTAGGGTATAAATAGCATATAAAACATTCAACAGCATGAACAAGAGAATTTAATATGCAGACCATATAGGAAATGTACACTTCAAAATTTTAAATTGAGTTTGGTTGTGTAACTAATTATCCAAACAGCAACAGCTGATAGACCCAGAATAGAAAAGAGTTCAAAAGAACTAGGATAAACATGTAAGAGTTTATAAATAACACCCATCTGTTATTAGTTATATCTCATAGATGCAGCAAATCAACATGTGTTCCTCATATCAGTTTTACTGCTTGTCCCAACATCTCTCTCTTGCCAAAGCACCTTGGTGTGCAGTGATTGATGCTGAAGAGGCAGAGGGAGTCGTCTCCAAGTTCCAGTTTTCTAACATTTCTCTGTGATGGTGTATTTGTTTCTCCTTTCATAACAGCTTTGATATGTTATCCTTATCTGAAACTATAGTGCCCATGACAAAAAGCAAAGAAATGATGGATATAATAGGTCACAGTCAAGCATTTTTCAATCTGTGGTGTGATGCTGCTCAGGGTAACAGCGTTGCAGAATCTGGAGCCCTGGAACTCCCCAGAGCAGGTCAATGACAGCAGTATCTGCAAAGATCCCAGGGTCCCACTGCAAAATGGACCACCGGGAAGCTCGTGGAATGAAAAGAGTTGAAAAACATTAAGTTTTTAATTAAGTTTTTAATTATATTCTAAACTCAGAGCCTTGCCACCAATGTCTGCTAAGTTTTAGGCCCATGGTTAAATTATTTTCTTAAACTTATCCCATTAGTTTTGAAATAGGATTAGTGTTGTCAATTTACTGCTACCTACCTCACCAAACACTGTTCGGAAGAGTTAGTATCTGTGAAAAAGTTTAAGGACCGAGATAAGAATAGCTATCCTTCTATCCAGCATCTACCTTTTTCTTCTATTCAATGGAAATGTACAAACATTGTGAAGAATCAACTGGAAGCTGAGAATCCTTCTTCAAGGATTCTAGTTTAGCTGGAGAGATAAGGTTCTGTATTAGTTACCTAATGCTACATAACAAATTATCCAAACTTGGCAGCTTAAAATAACCCACTTTTTTATTTTCTTACAGTTTCTATAGGTTAGGATTCTGGGAGCAGTTTAACTGGGTCATCTGGATTAGGATGTCTGAGAAGGCTGCAGTGAAGCTATTGGCTGGGGCTGCAGTCTCATCTGAAGGCCCAACTAGGGGAGGACCTGCTTCCAATCTCAATCAGGTACTTGTTGCCAGGCCTCAGCTACTCCCTGGCTGTTGGAGACACCTCGGTTCCTTCCGTAGTTTGTCTAAGTAGTCTCATGACATGGCAGTTAAGTTCCCTTGGGGAGAGTAATGAGAAAGAGAGAAAAAAAGGGTGAAAGAGAGAGAAAAAAAGGGGGGAGAGAGAAACAATCCAAGATGTAAGCCACAGTCTTTTTATAACCTAATATCTGAAGTGACATACCATTACTTCTGCCACACACTATGGGTCACACAGACCAACCCTGATAAAATGTGGAAGGCACTACATAAGTGTGTAGAAACCATGAGGTAGGGACTGTTGGGGGCCACCTTGGAAGCTGGCTGCCACACACACATCTTTAGAAAAAGAAAATGTGTATGTTCAGTGAGTGATAATTCTCAATAAGCAATTCAGAAAATGCAAGCTATAGGACACCCTCCCAGGAGAGCTGGGCTACTGATGTATTGGGTGTGGCTGACAGGGTTTCCAACAGGCCTTGAGGGATGGTTAGAATTTAAAAGGGCAAACAGAAGCTGGGAAAACAGTCCAGTCAAAGAAAGAAGCAGGACGGAGAAGGGGAGACGGTTATCCATAAAATGTGCTAAAGAAGCTAAGAAGCCAGGTAAGTTTTATTCTGACAAGTCTTCCACTTATGGGGCCCGGTAAATTTTTTGAGAGAAGATAATATTAGTTTTCCTGCCTAGACTTGTGATTTATAAGCCTTTGACACTAGAATCTATGATTCACTGAATCTCACAAAAATTGCATTCCAGACAGAAGCCCCCAGAATCATGAGAATCAGCACTTAGAGCACCTATGACACTAAACTGGAAAAACTACACCACTGTAAGTATTTAATGCCCCCAACGTTTTGTACGCTACACAGCAATATGCTACCAGATGCTGAAACCGAGACCATTATTTTTCAAATCAAAAGGGTCTTACCAAAAAATTGGGTTAATAAACATTAATGAATTTCAATGAGTTGTTTTCATGGTGTCTATTATCCAATGATTAATACTCTATCAATAAAATATTTCTCATCTCATTTAGCTTCCTAATTTATTTAGATATGCAATAAACAAAGGAAAATGATATATCTATGTCTGAATTTTTTCCTCTTTGAGATCAATGTTTCATGGTAAGAAGAGTACTCAGAGCTTTTCCACTGAACCCTCTCTAATAACATGTGTGGGGCACCTTTGTAACTGGTACCCACATGCAACAGAAGACGTGAAGTAGCACCCACCTGCAATCCCCTAGCATGGACTTTGGTGACTGAGGGAAAGTGACTTATCCCAACTCCAGGGTATTTATCATATTTCATATTGGTTAGTTCTGCCCTTCACTGTCTCTTCTGTGTGTGGGTAAAATATATATAATATAAAGTTTACCATTTGAGCATTTTTAATACACTTCAGTGGCATTGAATACATTCACATTGTTGTGCAGCCATTACCACCATTCACCTCTAGGACTTTTTCATCTTCTCAAACTGGAACTCTGTCCCCATTAGACAAGGACTCTCTATTCCTCCCCCCACTCCACTCCCAGCCCCCGGAAGCCAACATTCTGTCTCCATGAATTTGACTATTCCAGGTACCTCATATAAGAGGCATCATACAATATCTGTCCTTTTGTGTCTGGCTTATTTCACGTAGCATAATTTACTCAAGGTTCATCCATTTCCCTTCACAGTCTTAAGTATGCTTTGTCCATGAAGAAAGTCATGTTTCTTCTTAGACATGTAGAATTTGTTTATATCCTTTTGTGAGATTATACATAGGTTCACCTCCTATGTATATATAGGTTCACCTCCTAGGGTGAGAGGGAATTTGGGTGGATCTCCTGATCCATGTGGCTACATTCTCTATACAGGCTCCTGAATGATGAAGGAAGTCTACACCAATTTTCTCCGGGAGTATCTCTATTATTAAAACCATGTGGCGTGAACCTCTTCTGGTCTTATGCATTTTTCTCCATAAATTACAATAGGATAAAGAATTTTAAAAGTATGTAACCTCCAATATGCCTTCCTGCTTGTAAAGAGATATGGATATTTTTACTATTAATTGAAACCAGAAGTTGTTTTAAATGTGTGTCCTAGGCAGCAGGATTATTGAATCATTGCATGATCGCAGTGTGCTATATACCACAGTATCAAATATCTATCTATATACATATCTATAATCTCACACATTATACTTAAGTGATGAAATAATTCATATTTAGATGTGTGTGTCTGTGTGTGTGTACAGTGACATAAACAAGGACAATGGGCTTGTAGATGAATATGAAGGACAGTAAGGACAGTAAATGTCTGAGTAAGCATTTGATGAGCTATGATGGGCAAATTGACTAATGCAGTATCACCCCCATCTCTGACATAAAGAACACCATTGGAAAGGTATAAGAATTATAAGGTGTACAAGAATTTAGAAGATGAGAAAAGGAGTTTTTGAGAACTGTTTGAAGTGATAAGCTGGATTTCCTTTAAGGCTCCTCAAAAGACCCAAGTAAAAGAGAAAACTCCTTTTAAAATTATTCTGGCTATTGGACTATAATTTATATGCAATTCCATGCAGAATTAAGACCATGCACAGTCTGTCTTTTATTAGGGTTACAAATTACACTTTCTTTTTCTTTCTCATCATCATCTTTAGAAGCATCACTACATAGCCTTAACTGAGCTCGTTCTCAGTAGACCATTGTTTTGCCACTCTGAGTAATTGATCCAGCTGCTACAACAGACAAACTCTAAATCTTAGCGACAACATAAACAAATATTTCTCACGTATGTCAAATGTTATGCCTATTTTGAGGCTCTCCATTTAGTGACTCAGGGATCTAGGTTCCCTTCGTCTTGTGCCACTTCCATCTCAAGTCGTGTCTTCCCAAGGTGCCTGCCTTAGCCAGGAAGTGATTTACATCATTTCTGCTCACAGTCTATTGCCCCAAACCAAGTGAAAAAGCAGCTGGGCAATGCAGGGAAGCACGTGGAAATTCAGTGAGCACCAAGTGTCTCTGCTATAGCCATGATATTGTTCTCAGGATTATACAAAAAGAAGAGAGATTGTACTTAGCTTTGGTACGAGGGTCTATATAAACAATGCTTGTGTGTTTGAATACATGCAGGATAACAGCAGAGCCATGGAAAATACAAAATAGTATCCAGATCTCCAGTCCTCATCTGCAATTCCCAACTCCAAAATGCTCTGGAAACCAAAAGTTTTGCCAATAACTAGTTCGATAGAAAAACATGACCTGAAGTGAGGCTATTTATCAGCATATCTGGACCTTAGGTTTTCATTTAAGAAGGAGTGAATCTGAATAAAATACATACAAATTAGGAGTAAGAAGAGGAACTAAATTGAAACAGCAGTTTAGATATATTCGATTTGTCTCTAAGCTTTTAGTCGTCTGTCATGTACATCTATGAGCCAACATTTATTGAGTATTTCGTATGTAACAGGCATTGTTTTAAGTACTTCGCATTTATTAGCTCATTTAATATTCTCAACAACCTTCTGGTGTAAGTGTTATTATTATCTCCACTTAGCAGACATGAAAATAAAGTCAAAGTAAATTTAAATATGGTCACCCAGCCAAAAAGAGACGGAGTTAGGGATAAAATCCAGGCAAACTTACTCCAGAAGCCCTTTTCTTTACCTACTATGCAGTTCTGTTCCCACATAAATTTAAAACCACATTAAATTCTCTTCCCTTTATGTGTGTCTGTCAACATTTGATGAGCCAAACCTGATTTGATCTATGTTAAGCTTTGAATAATGTGCATGTATGTTTGCTTGTGAGAATTTTCAGTAGAATTTGAATGAATAGTTGGCTCCATCTTAACCTCTATGAACAGGAAATTTTGGCATCTCAGTTTTTGCTCTTCCATTTCATAAGATCTTCTGAGCAAGAATTCTACTGCCCTGGAGGCTAGTTCATGACACAGAGGAAATCCCAATCCGTCACTGAAAGAGATGATAGGCCTTGGCTTGTTTTAAGAGATTGCTTGGAAAAGCTCTGTTGACAAGAAGTTTTGATGTAGTAAATGCATTAACTGCCTTAAACTGAGGGTTAACCCTTATGATGCAGCTTTTTCTCCTCCAGCTTTTTAAAGGTATAATTGACAAATAAAAATTGTATATATTTAGGGTATACAATGTGATGTTTTGATATATGTATACACTGTGAAATGATTAAATGAATCTAATTAATACATACAACATATCACTTACTTACCATTTTTAAAGCTTAATTAAACTACCATAAAATACTTCCTGACACTTTTAATGTCTCTTTTGTTGTAGGATGTACCAGAAGGAGGAATGCTACTACTTCCTATTTCCTGGGAATATTTAATACTGACTTAAGAAATATGTGAATATACTAGAATAGTTATATTGAATATATATCTCTGAAAAGTTATTTTTCTTAAAGGTTGCTATTTTAAACAAAAAATAACTTTATTTCAGAAAAAGAGATTTTCTCTATAATGTTAAAATCTTCCCCCAAATGTAGTATTATAGCCTTTTTGAAACTCTGAATTGTATTACAAATATAATTTCTAAATTATAATTTTAGATTTATTGACATTTTTCAAGCATATGAGTATTTAATGAAAATTATAGCTAAGAAACCTAATTAAAATTACCAAAATTAAGAGATTTTTACCTAACCTCTTAGTCATTCCCATTCCCTCACCTATAAGATCTTGAAAGAGTAGAGAGTGGTTAGTTGGTTGGTTGGTTGGTTGGTATTCTCCCATTCTATCCACCCTGTCAGCCTGAGTTAACTTCTTGTGTTGTCAGGAGCATCATGATACTGAGATGCTGATTACCTAAAGATAGTCACATCCAATTCTCAGTGACAATGAAATGAACTTTTATGTATTTAAAAACAAAGAAAGGTTGATTTGAATAGAAGTCAAGTATGATCTTCCAGGTTACATATGCTATAGCAGTCAGGTTTTGTTGTGTAACACATGAACTGAAAATCTCTGTGCTTATAATAACTAAAAATTAATTTCATGCTCACATGCCTGTAGGTTCACTGGGGCTCAGCTGATCCAGGCTGGGCAGAGCTGGGACAAGCTCAATGCCCAGGTTCTAGTCACCTTCAGGCTGCTTATTCTGGGGCCCAGTTTTAAAGTATAGCAGCTGCCTGAGGTATTCTCCTCTCACAAGGAAACACAGGAGCCCAGGAGGAAAAGCCAAATCATGGAAATAAATTGAAAGCCTCTGCTCATGTTATATCCCCTAACATGCTATTGGACCAAGCAAGTTATATGGACAAGCCCAATCTCAATGGGGAAAAGGAATAAATCCTGCCCACTCTGGGAAGAGGAGCCAGAAGGTCACGTGGCAGAAGGCATGGATATACAATTCTATAATGGAAAGGAGGCAAAGAATTGGGAATGGTAGTTTACCATATCTACTGATTCAAAATTTAATTTTTTTCTTTAAAAGGGAAGCATTTTTTACCAAAAATTAAGCCTTTATATTTAAGAGCCTTCATTATATTCATCCAGCTACTATGTACCTTCACTGTGCTGAGATGGGCCCAGCGTGCACACAACACGCAACGCGCCTCCTCAGCTCTATCATCTCCCCAGGCAGTGTCCCTTGTGTGAACAGCTCCACTTACATGACTTTCTGAAAGACTGAGGAAGCCTCAGTGACTATGTGTCTCCTCTTCTTTTCCTGCCCCTGCCACGGTTCTCCCCCACCCACCAACACTTTATGCTCTAATAACACCAACAACCTTGAGTTCTCGAGTCTCCCTCACTGCTTTGTACCAGTACATCTTGTTTCTCAGCCTCTTCCTCTCATGGACAGTGAGCAGGGACAGCGTGTTACTCATCTGTGTCTCCAACAGCCAGCACATGCTTAGCACATTGCCAGACTTTCACTAAAAGCATAAATAATGAAGGAATAATGAGATTGAGATTTTTCTTCTTATTTGGTCCAGAGAAAGTGTTGCCTTTTTAAATATACCCATATTTTAATAATGCTAAGAATATATTGCCTATCGTAGTGTAGGTTGCCATAGATGCTCATTTTTGCTTTACCTTATCAATCCCTTACTTTCTACATTATTATAAAACCCACACAGATCTCGCCCCTTCTCTAAACTTTAACTGCCCTTCAGATTGATGTCACAGCACTTAATACTTATGGCTGTCCAATCATTTTATGTATATTAATTTTTTCTCCCCAACTAGACAGATTATGATCTTGAAGATGAAGTTGTACATCCTGCACTGTACATAATATCCCCTACACACAATACAGAATAAATGTAAAATAAAATGTAGAAAAAATAATAATGCACACTCATATAGCCCTTACTATGTCCTAGGCACTATTCTAAGGCAATCCATGTGTTGACTCATTTAATCCTCATAACAAGCAAGTACCATAATTATCCTTTTTCTAAGGAGGAAACAGAAGGCACAGAAAAGTAGAGGAACTTTCTCACTACATGGAGAGACTGAGATTCAACTCTGGTAGCTTGGCTCCCGAACCTGGGCTTCTGATCACTAGTCACACTAGAAACTCAATAAAATTTGCTTCATTTGCTTATTGACTGAAACTTACCCTTAGGACAGATTTTATTGATGTTTACTCTAATACAATTTTTAACCCTTTTCAATATTTACCTGAAATTCTCAAAAAGATGTGGAAATTTGCTGAATAGCCCCAGCAAAAGTATCAGTGTTATTTCTTACATTGGTTTCCACCTTGTGTGTGGAGTAAACTGAAACAAAGTTCATCACAATAAATGTTGGGGAAAGGGAAGAATATGCCAAATAAAACTCAGTTTACAAATTTACTAAATTATATGTCAGAATCTTTTCCAATCAATGTATTAGCTCTCATGTTATGCTCTTTGGTTGATATCTTCTTATATAAATGTATTTATGTCTGAAATTTAGATCCTGCTTATAGATCCTGCAAAAAAACTATGACAAAATTAAGCAATTTTGAAAATTCCATGTGAAACTCAAAAAAAATATTAAATTTATGGGTCTTTGTTTTGTTTTCTTTTGTCATTTAGATGCTCTGACTTAACATTCAGAGCAGACTTGAGCTCAGGCTTCCTTCAAGAAGATGTCCTCATGGCACCTTGCACTTCCCCCATTGTAACATTGACCTCACAGATAATATTCACCTAATGAACATCTCCTGAGCACCAGTTATATATCTATCACTACTGAAAGTATAGGGATAGTGAACTAAACAGATAAAACTGTTAGGATTTCTTAATACTTGTTTGTGATTCATAGGACTTCAAATTCCAGGGCAGCAGAAACCTGACCTCTTCTGTTAGTATCTGTCTTAGTCTATTTGTGCTGCTATAACAAAATATCTTAGACTTGGTAACTTGTAAATAATCAAAATTGACTTCTCCCAGTTCTGGAGGCTGGGAGGTCCAAGATCAAGGCTCTGGCAGGTTTGGTGTCGATGAGAGCCCTGTCTTTGCTTCCGCAGTGGTGCCTTGCTGCTGTGTCCCCTGGAGGAGACAAGTGCTGTGTCCTCACGTGGTGGAAGGGCAGAAGCACAAAAAGGGCCTAGCTAGTTCCCTCCAGGCCTTTTACAAAGTCACTAATCCCATGAATGATCCATGAGGGCTCCACTCTCATGACTTAATCACCCTCTAAAGGCCTCACCTCTTAATACTATCACACTGGTTTTACATTCCAACACAGGAATTTTGAATGAGACACATACATTCAAACCATAGCACCATTTCAACCTCCAATGCCCAGAACTGGGTGTGACACATAATAAGACTGTTAATAAGTATTTCCTCAATGAATAGAGGACAGAATAACAGCAAGCAAACATATAAAAAAAATGCTCATCATCTCTAA